>CM040757.1:7685789-8889539 GCA_022829145.1 Albula goreensis | reverse complement strand
CATTTTTAGGATGGTGAAGGCTTACCTTTGAATGAGGAAAACTGGAGCCCCAAGTCATTTTGATGTGTAGCAGGGGAGGGAGGGGGGTTTCTGTATCTGCCATGTCTATATAGGTATTGGCATGAAATAAAAAAAAATCGGTATACATATGAGGAAGCGTTTGTTGTTTGATATCAACAATCTCGTTATAAACCTATTGAGCATCAGCATGAAGTATGTAATAAAAGCAAACAGGTCTGTGGTGTAGGGATTAAAACCAAAGTGGATTACAGACATGGACTCGGCTAGTACGCCCAGGCTGCAACCGGGCCTTTAGAAACCGCGGAAACATCTGCAGAGGCTTAAAACAAGGATGAAAAAAAAACACAGGAAATGGCAGCGAATGTCCCCGCGCAAGGCATCCAAAACAAACAAGGGAAGATTTAAGACGAGGCTGTCCGACCCCAAGCCTCTTGACAGAATGGGCGCTGCATTAAATCCCATTTACACCGATGTTCCCTTCCTGTACCGTCCCTTTGGATCCGGCGCAAGTCAATCCCCCGCTTGATGAGGAAAGGGGATTGAGGTTTGATTTCTTGTTAAGGCGAGCGAGGCAGTCACCATGAACCGTAAACTGGATCTTGTTTGATTTTAAGAAGCTCATTAATCTTTCGTGGGGCCGCACAAGCCTGAGCCGCGCTCGCCTTCTCTTGCAAGAACACGGCCGTCATTCTCATCTGGACTATCACCTAAAGAGGTCAGAGATTTATGGCGGTATTTCTGTCTTTACTTTTAGGGTGAGCCTGTTTCTCCTACCGCTTCCATCCTACAATCGTAAAACCCCTCCATGAATATATTAGCTAACTCTGAGTTTACTGAACTTTTCTATCAGTGGGCTGACTAACTCCCATTACAGTTTTTTGAAAGATTATGTTTTCTACCTAAACTGGAAATGGTACTTCTGCCTGCTGAGTTGCTGCTACTCCACCCCAACCCTCAAAAGAGCATTGTAGCTGAAGAGTGGGCACTTTTTCAGTGTTTTAGCCTGCAGGATACATGACAGAGCTAATTCCAGGAGTGGTGCATCTCCTACTGATGTCAGCTGGTGGGCTGCCATTGGGAGGAACTAATGCATCGATAACCAATGGAACTCTGGATGACTTAAACCCCACCCACTCCTGTTGGGATGAAGCCAATGAGAGGCCATGACATAATGTGGAATAGACCAAGCCAATTTCACCTACTGTCAAAAGTGTGTTTTTATGGAATAACATTGTATATTTTGTATGGGTTTTTGGCACAGAGATATTGAAAGATAAGTGTGAAGTCTGTGTGATGTAATCAGTGTTGCCATTAAAGGGTCAACATTTGAAAATGTCAGGCTGTTTGAAAATGACTCCAGCAGTGGTGACAACTGGTCTTCCTTTTACTGGTCCAATCATGTTTAACCTACTCTACGTATATCCCTCCCCGAAACAACTGTTCAGTGAGATTGATGTCTTTCTGCTTGCCTCTATTCACAGTCTGGCCAGAGAGACTATCTTATACATGATATTTCTCCCTCTTTTTAAATGTATTGTCTGTATAAATATGTTATATTCTAGCATAAGTGACAGCCCAATGTCTTTGTTTAAATGTTAATGTAAAATTTTATTTTCCATATTGAAAAGGAATATTTCATACCATCACAAGTGAAATGAAATGAATATGCATCTAAATCAGTTCTTTGAATAAATTCATGATTTACAAATTCACATTCTTAAATTCTGTTATGCAAATTATGATTTTTACATTTTCATCAGCCACGCCTCTGTTCTGAAGGGGCTGGGTAGTCACTAGTGCTGTCAGCCAATCAGAGTTGTGATTCATTAATATGAATAACTGGAAGAGTTACATTCACTGGAGTGGCCAGTGTAGGGAGAGAGAGACACACAGAAATAAATAAATGATTAAAAATATGTATTGGCGATTTTTATGACAATAATTATGAAATTACAATGACTGGAAGAGGTCTTTAGACGTGTAACATCGTGTATAGTCTGAGCTTGTGCTGAATGGCTTCTGTGATTGAACTACTCAGGAGTCCAATTAGAAATGGCTGACTGCATTTCGCTAAAAAATAAGCTCAAAAAATGTCATGCGAAATGTCTAAAGAAACCCTCCTCTGTTCACATAGTATATGTAGATGTTACTCATTTAAATATAGATAAGGCATCCCTATGTGCCCCAGAGAATATTTTCAAAAGGTTAAATTCAGTCATCAAAAAAGAAGGTTGGATCTAGCCGTGACCTTTCCAACACATGTGGATTTATTCACAGGTCCTCGGGAAAAAATGAATATTTGCCATCAGAAAACACAGTCACCAGGCAAAATAGATCTATTTTTACATGTGCCTAGTTTCTGTAAATTTGCACAGATCTATGGCAAAAAACTTAAACTGACTCTCAGATTTTCTAATGTGTTTATTTCAGTCGCAGGGAAAATTCCAACGGTGGCTTCCACTGCTCAACTCAGATTTTATTACACATGGGTTCCATCAGTCAACCAACACTTAGCTACACACAGTCTGACCTTTAAAAAGGATGACTTTGAGTCCTAAATGTTATTCCGGTGTGTATGTGTTATTCCGGTAACAAAGAATGAACTCCAACAGAGCCTTCACAAACTATATTTTGTTGATTCAGCACCCAGCCAAGTGGAAGTAAAGACTAAAGATGATATCCATTGCCTCTGAGTCTCAACATGAAATCCAGCCTTTTTATATCTGTCATGTACTCCTAGTTTCACTGCCATCCAATGTCTAATAAATGGTTTGGTATAGTTTTGTAGCCTCTGAGCATGTCATACCCCACTCAATAAAGAAATAAAGAGACACGATTAGAACTAATTTAATTATAAGACATGAATCAGGAAAGATACAATACACTGTTATTAGTAGATGGTGTAAATCACGGAATGACTCTGACATTGTAAAGTAACGAACAGCATGAACTTAACTTCCGCCTGTTTAAAATGAAAATGAAAAAACCCTCCTCAGATTTTGATTCTCAGATTATGATGTTCCTGCCGCTTGAAACAAACACAACACTTACAGTGATTCATCTGACAGAGGAATTATGGGGGGGTCGCAGTGATTCAGGGCCCTTGTCTGTTCTCTTATGACGCACGGCGCGGCGACGACAAGGTCGCCGGGCGGAATCCGGGCTAGGACAAACATTGACGCCTCCCAATGGGTCGAAATTCCCAGCCCATACATTGACTCAGAACGAATAAACATTCAGACGTTTCTATGGGTGGTGCGAAAAACGCGAGCTATACATGGGGGGACGGAGAGAGAGCGTGGGACGTAGCATGAACATCGGACGTTCTGAGCACCGGCCTCAGCCCACGGATATGGACAGACCTCCTTCTGGAGCAGCAGGCCGCATTGTTCCACCCAGATCCCGCCGGTTTGCTAACAGCAACCATTAAAGAATCAGAAATCATGTGCTCCTTCAAATGTCTAAAGGGTGGCACAGAGGCTGCCGGAGAGCACAGGAAAGCACTACCATGTTGACATATTCCATTAGAGCCGTACTTTACAAGCTCCCATAATAAACACCCTTCAAAGCATTAAGCATGCATTCATTACATACATCTTGTTTCCTTACAGACTGAAGGACGAAATAAGACAATTATTTTGCCAGTGAAAACTCTCCACGGATTCTGTCCCATTAAATGATATAGAGTAGCTCTCTGACAGCGAATTCTTTTTTCTTTGGTATCCTTGGAGACTTCGGTGGCTTCTGGTCTCCCTCAGCTGCTTTCTTTGACAATGAACCCCTTTACCTTGGGGTCCTTTGAGTCTATAGTGGTTTCTGGTCTTATGTATAACCGATTTGTCCCATGTCCTAACATAGTCTAAAGCCAAGCTTCTGCTGATGGTTTGGAAAGGCACCAAGAGTCAAACCTTTTTCTTGACACACTGCGATTCTGTAACAGGAGAAGGACCACACTTTAAATACTTAACACGGCATATTTTACCTTAACATGTTAACACAGGGGTTAATTCTCATCAGTTTAAAGGTAGTTAATATGTTATTAATAGTTAACTATTGTATCTATTAAGCACATATTAATTGTATTATGTTTTAACTAATTTATAACTACTCATATAACTAATAAATGATTTATATGATGTCTGAACTATAGCATATATGAACTGACATATAAGATGTCAGTTCATGTTTGGTAATAGGTATATCATAAAGTCCCATTCAGATTTTACATGATAAGTTTCATGTATTTCCACTTTTTCTCGCAGAGGTGTGGTGTTTCTTTGGTGAACAAAACTTGCCAAGTCATATATAATTATTAATAAACAACTTATTAACTTTTAAACCCCTTATTAATGTGCTTGTAAATGTTTGTTTGCATTACCCAATCTAAAGTATTACCAAATGGTATGAGTGGGGACTTAATGATATTCCTAATAACTTATATGAACTATGACATTTATAAATCATTTATTAATGTACACATTAATATTTGAGTTAACAAGCATACTGTTAATAAGTTAATAAATCCATGTAATAACTGGGCAGGTGTGTCCCAAAATCATTGTTAATTTGCATTTTTTAATAATGGTTTTCACCATGTATAAATAAATAATTGTAATAATAATACATGTAATAAAAAATGTCAAGAAGAATGTATAAGCTAATGAACACTGGTATCTTGCATATTTAAATCCCTGTTATATACATATTTATGCCACAGCTATGACTAAGTGTGTGGATGATAATGTCTGCGGGTTGTTTGGGTAATGCATCACACCGTCTCGCGCTGGCGGACACTCGTGATACCTGCCAGTGAGAGAGTCATAGAAATGAGATGGATAGATCTGTATTAGTAAATAAAAGGAACGGTAAGATATCTCAGCCCACAACACAACCTGAGTCAGCGGCTGAATAACCAGTGACCGCAAAAACTTAACTCAGTGCGGTGAAAGCTACCTGGCTTATAGCTTTTCATGGATCGGTGAAGCTTGCTGTCTCAAGCTGGGATACCTGATCTACAGAGAAAAGCTATTGAATGCAGTAAGAGTACTGAGTAAGCATGCACAAGATATTCTGAATTTTGTACACAAGACACCCTTCCCTAGCTATGACATTTATTACTTAAAATGATTAAGTGAAAGACACAATACCAATGAGGAATATTTTGTGGCTTTCTCATCCCCGATATACGTTAAAAACAGGAAAATGGAGCATCTGTCAGTAGAAGAAGACCACGCTGCTTCATCTTCGACCTCCCCCACCCCTCAAAAAACTGGGCTCTCAAAAGAAAGCACATTTCACAGTAAAATGTCCTGGTGTCACTGCGACATGCCCCCAGCTGTTTTTTTCCCTCTCCCTAGTAATCCGAAATATAATTTTCTGTTTTGAGCAAACCGAAAAAGAAAGAATTTAGCATTTCCAATTTGCCTAATTGAACTTGAAGTGAGTGGTTGAGATTGTTGCAGATGTTTCATTTTAAGAAGTTCCACTTCATATTACTCTCATTTTGTTGTCATATGTTTGTTTGGAAGCCATTTCTTGTTTTCCTGAGGGATGGGCTGTGATGAACAAAACACAATAAAGAGGTGATATGGTTTTAAAAACATTGGGAACCATGGCATTATTTTTATGTCAATTCATATATTAACTAATGGTAGTTAATGTATCATTTTTGTAATTACATGTTGCCATAATTGACAGTTGAAATATGGTTTGTGACGAACCAAAATTCAACATTTTGCTGATTCACCACTGCTAAAATTATGGTTTTATGGTGAAAATATGTATGACGCAGTGATATAATAATCAAAGACATAAAAATCATCATCACAAATGGTTTATGCATTATGACAGTATTTGATAACAATGTTTTATTGTAAATGGTTGTAAATGTATTGTTCTAATATTAATTCTGTCATAATGTCATGTCTGATATTATGGTGTTTGTAGATGAGGAAGTAACGTGTTTTTTTTTTTTGGAATACATATTCCCCGGCCTCATTAATGATCGAATTCTACTGCTTTGAGACGTGGAGGGAAATTGAACATTAAGTTTTAACATGTAGCGCTGCTAATTTCCCCATCGTTAATCTCACTGCTCGCACCTCTCAGAGTTGTGTGTGGAGCAGTGGTGCCGAGCGAGCTGGGCCTCCTTGCACTGCTTCTCCTGTCTCTGAAGTCTGCCGATCCAGGTGGGCGAAGATGCCTGTGTACCATCCCTTTCCGAAACTGTTTCCTTTGAAAGGTCCGTGTGTGTGTGCGTGTGTGTGTGGTTTTGTGATCCTGTCATTGATAGAGTTGTGCTCTGGTCCGGTCCTGGCACCCTTCCCCCCTCCACCTGACTGCTGTGTGACAGTGATCTGTACCGTCCCCTCGGTCTGCCGGTTAATGACATGTCCGTCACTCTGGTGGGAGCAGCTCACAGTGGGCGGGCGATCGCTCTCTCTCTCTCTCTTCTCTCTCTCTCTTTTTCTCTCCATCCTCTCCTGTCAGGTTGACAGGGGAGCCAACTGACAAGCTGTGCAGTGCTCATTGTACCTTCTGCACACTTTGCTCCACTGCAGGTGAGTCAAGTGTGGATGGTTCTCTCTCTCTCTCTCTCTCCCCGTCTTCCTATGTTGCTATCTGTAACTCCCCCACGCTTTCTTTTTATCTCCCCTGTCTCTCCCTTTCCTCTCCTTCCCTCTATTTCTCCTCCCTCGCTCTCCCCTGCTGTCCTTATCATGTTATTCCTTTGCGCTTCTCTCTTGTTCAACCTTGCCTAGATTTGATTCTGTGTCAGCCCTCAGAATCTGTGTAAATGAAATGTTGCATGCCTTTTATTGTTTCCTGAGATGGAAAAATGTGATTCAAAGGTCATGCAGTGTGTTGTTGTTGTTGCTTGCAGGGTGAAGAACTTTTTGAAGATGGAGCCATGTCAGACTGATCTGGGACCTGCTGACCTGCTGATACCGGTGTCAGTCCTGGGTTCACACAGCTGCACACCTCCAGGATGAGGTGGTGCTGACCTCCATTTCCCAAGGAGATCCAGACCTCCGTTAATAGAGGAGCCACAGGCCTCCAGTCAGCAGGGAGGTGCTGATGAGTAGTGAAAGGAGGTTTTGTGAACTCTGATAAAATGGAGCTACTGAGCTGTCAGTCATATACTTGTTTAACCAATCAAAAATGTGTCTCTCCCCACAGTAAATGCAGTCATTGGTCAAAATAAGAGTCGATCACACTGTATGGGAAGTCCTACCATTTTCCATTTAATGAAATCTCACTACCCCATCGACCAATTAGTGATGGAAAATGAGGTAGGGAAGACGGGTGGAGCTACAGTCAGCTGTAACCACTGAACTAGTTGAATCACTTGTAGCAAAACACAATGATTGGTTGAAATCTGCAAATTCCTGAGAGAATACAGTAACTCCACCCATATTTTATGTGTCATGACATTTATATGTTTATTACTTGCTTTTATGAATGCCACCCAACAAAAGTGTTGTGTGCATGCTGTACAAACGTATACCAACACTTTTTCATTTAAGTGCATTCCAATTCAAACGGTTCAATCTTGATAGCCAGAATGGCTTTCTTCTTAGATGTGGTCTGCTGAGAAGAGGTTGGAATCTCTCAGATGCTTGAAGGGTGAACCGTTATGCAGCCTGTGGGGCACTGGCAATGCGCCTTATCTGTCAGAAGACGTATGATGGATCCTGTAGCTCTAATGTAGCGCCGAGCGCAATTAAATTTTAATGTCATTTAAATGGACTGATTTAAAATCCAATAAAAACAGATCCGATGGAAACGTTGCAGTTTTTTTTACAAATCCCTATGAGGTAAATAATCTCTGACCGCAGAGTTTTCGATTTTGGTCGTTCTGGCTTATCTCAAGCCATGAGTAGTTACTTAGTTTTCAGCGAATGCACATTTTGTAATCACAGCTCTGATTGTAAGAGGGTGAAATATTGACAGATAGTACTGACAAATGAGGATGGCCTTTGTTTTCATTGAAATTGTAACTGATTTGGTTGACTGGCTGCAGGTAACAACCCCTACTCTAAACCGCTGTTTTCCATACAGTGTATTTATTTATTTAATTATTAATGAACTCAAGTGTTTTTGTGCACTTTTTTGTGCATATTAAGGCCTAGATTCAACTAACTGCATAGTGCTTATCAGCTTTGTTCAAATTAAAGCATTTGCATACTCATTTAAAAACTTTTTATTTAATTATACTCAATTTTAGTTTATTTGAATTGCCAGTAAACATATTATATTATGTATCAAGAAAACAAAGAGGAACATGACACAAATACTAATGTTCAAAGGAACAGATTTGAGGAACAGAATAGAGGCCTTCGTTTTCATGCTGATACTTATAATTCTCACAACCGCACATGGTGGGAATTTTTTTATTCACATATTTTTTTTTTATTCGTGTAAATAATTCAGGAAGGGCCGGGGAATTTTTTTTCTGCTGACACATGCTATGTGTGAATTACTAATACATCCGATATGCTAACGTAACGGCAAATAAGTCCCCCCAGATGGAGAAATCCTCATGAAGGATGATGAAATTCCAAGATAACCGTGATGCAACAATCGTTTCGTTTTGCAATGAATGAAAATACAGATTTTTGAATTACTTTTTTTGTTATGTATGCAATCTACTGTGCCTTATTTTATTCCTTGTGAAAGCTTTCTGTGCTGGAGACAACCAATACATAGTATTTTGTGAATGTTATTCTTTAAAATTGTTGTTTCAGTTCATATATTAAATTAATTCATTGATTACATTTCAGCTGTTATTCATCCTACATGTTACAAGTGATATTTACTTTGACTCATTTTGTAAGACAGAGTTGTATCAGTCCTGCTTGTAGCCTCAATGATCAGCAGTGCACGTCAGGAAGACGCTATCCACAATGACAGGGGTATCTACCTATAGGACACGGTCAATGATGGACAGTGTGAAGGACCAATGACACCTCAAAGTGCATGCCAGGGCGGGCTCTACATGTCCCCATCAGCCACTGTGTAATCTTGGTCCAGGATGTACAAAAAGCCTCTATCGTCACCTGTCACTGCCCCTGCTGCACACATCACCGCAAACCAGCCATTAGCACTGATCCATTCTAACCCAGTCCACCTTCCTCTTTTCACCAGCGGCTCAACCTCCCCGTGTATCCATGTCTGCAGCTGCCAATCAGCTTCTGTCAGGTCTGACATCCTTCCTCCCTCCTCTTAATGGACCTCCTCGCTCTTACAGACACGCGTATGTCCCCCGAACATGCTTCCGCACAGCCTGCTGCTCCTTTAAGTGCTTATCCCTTCCCCTGTTCTTTTTGTCCCTCCCTGGACCCAGTGGAGGTACAGGGGGCGTCTGCCATCTCGTCCCTGGTCGCCATCTGTACCCCCAACCCTGTCCTCACTTCCATGTGTAATTACACAGGTCCTACCCCTTCCGGATCACCTTCCATTTTAGGTCGTTCATTGGTGTTGTTTATCCTCCCCCGGGCCCACTACACCCTTTGATGAGCTGAACGCCCCCCCGTTTTCTCTATCCTCTCGGATGAGGGATAATTTAAAGTGCTGGATTAATTCATCAAACACCCACCTCCCCCCACTCCCCACTCCCGATCCCCAAGAGACTTTTCCGGCAGGCCCTCCCATTAGCAGGAAAAAAGGCAGTGCTTGTGTAATATGCGTAAGGTGTGTGTGAATAATGCATTTCGTCTGACGGGCCACACACATCCACATACACACAGGCACCCACGCACACACACATGCACGCGCATGCGAAGATGAATGGAGAAGATGGTCTCATTAGTACATTGATGTTATTTGTGTATCTGATGCTCCTATGTAGTCCACATCCATGACATAAAGGGGTAAATGTAATGCAGATTAATAACTGGTTATCACCTAGTTTTACATCTAACCTTCACCTCATATAATTCTATTTCCTTAAATAAAAATACTACTTACTGTATAGTATACAACATAGTATAGTATGTCAACATTAAATAAGTGCATTTGTTTCATGCCTCCATATCGTTTTTCATTGCTTTGGTGATATTAACTGTTAATGTTTATGCAGGACATAATGATAAGTATTTTTAAATTGTTTAAAATTTAATTGAGTAGGGGAAAAAAATGACAATTTGTGCTTTTTTTTATGGTCGCAACCATTGACGCGAGCGCTGTGAAAGATGCGAAATCCAGCACTGCTGTTTACGCCCAGCCATCGCCGAGAATGTGACATTCACTCCGTTCCATAGCAACGGCTCTGCATCGCCCACGATTCAGCGGGGTTTTAGCTCGCGCCAAAGAAGCTTTCATTATGAGTGCATCCTCCGAGCTCTTCTAAAAAAACCCCCAGCTGACGCGATTAAAACAATCTACTTCTGCTGCAACACCGTTGTTGTAATGCTGTTCTGGGATTCACTGTGAGTGTATTGAGTTTGGTGCATATAGTAGGATCTAAACTGTTCAGCGGTTGGATTGTGGGCCTTCAGTGGCCCTTTTCATATAAATGGGTTTGTGCTGGAACAAATGAAGTAAAATGTGTTACTTAGTCTGCTCTAGTTTAACAGCTGCATCTTTACTGCTATTCTAACCTACCTCCACTCTGCTGCCCTGGACACCACTGACCGCAGTGAAGTTGGGAAAAGGTTCATTAGAAAGGAGTGTGCGATTTCATTGGACGGCGAAAGGGAGACCGCCTACCAACCCCTCGCAAAACCACGCACACTTAAACCTTTAATCTGACTCTTATTTTCCAATTTCCTCTTTCATTGCTTGGATGATCATGCTAACAGGTTCGCCCACCGCCCCCCTCCCCCACCCCCCACGCTCCTCTTCCCTACCTTCCCTTGTCCAAAAGTTGAAGTGCTAATTGCATTTTGAAGAGGTGCAAAATGGAGCATGGTATGTATTCAAAAAATAATTTCCTTTTCTGCTGCTTATTTACGAATATGATGGTATCGACGGAGACCCCAGTGGTCACAACTTAGCCAGCATATGTCTCTATTCATTATGCAGAGGGAAATGAGCTATTTGATGCTCTCTCCCAGATGGTATCTTAGTTCCCTATTCCTGCCGCTGCTGTTCTCCATATTTAATAACAAATTGGGTGGAAAGCAGTGACTCAAAGCTCTGGAAAAAAAAAAAATAAAAACTCAACATGAATAAGCTATTGCTGCATCCCCCTACGGAGTCCGCCCAGTCACCACTATGAATAGACATGCCCACACCACCGTACCTATCTCAGAAACCGTGAGCCCTGCACAGTTTTTTTCTGTCTCTGCACGGTCAATAGGAACCATGTGACGTCCTACGGTGACGGAAATGTGACGATGCCAATCGAATCGTTTCCTATGTTAGCTGAGGGTCTAAGCCACTTTCTGTACAACACGTACCGATACCTTAACAAAACTCCTAATCACCATCTGTGTCACACATGTGCACACACACAAACATAAATATACACAAATAATTTCCAACTTTACACTGAAGATATTAATATTGTGCCCTGTGGCTGTGTCATTATAATATTGTCCCCTATATCTGTCTGATATGAACCCATCAGGAGTGTTTTCACTAGCGCAGCATATTCAGTGTTTTTTTACTTTTCTTTTTTTCTAGATGCCCTGTCAGGATGCCCCAGGTAATTGGAGACAGCGCCAGGCTTTCTCTCTGCTACAGAATTGATTGCTTTTGGAAGATATGAATGCAGAACACACTCCTTATACATAATGGTGAAAGGTTGACAGCTCCTGGTGACTCTCGCGCTTATCTGTTCCACAAAGGAAGGGTCTGTCGGGGATTCGCAGGCCGAGAAGGACAGTGAAAGTGTACGAGTCAGTCAACATTTCTGCTGTAGTATTGCCCACAGAGCAGCCTCAATAACTGCCTTTTAAGAGAGCTACATATGACCAATACCAAAAAAACCTGCGCTCCCTTTTGACAGGACTTTGTAAGTAGTTCTGGGGAAAGTAGCTGTGACTTTCGACAGTTTGCAGTTGGTTTTCAGTCAGCTGTGGATCTGAAAGCTCTGTATATCCTTCATTGAGCGGCAGGTTGACTGCACACAGTAGATGCTGGGTCAGTATTCCCGTCGCACGTCGCGGTACCATTGCGACAACGCTGTGCGCACAGCGGCTTTTGTGTAAACAGCTGTGCGACTGTACACACTTGTCTTACTGCCCTTTCATTGGAATTGAATCCCGAAACGATTAAATCAGAAAACAAGCCACATTTTTTTCCGGATTATAATTGAGGCCATTGCTGCGCGGATGAATTGCATAATTGAAATTATAAAGGGCCCTACATACCCATCACGGTGGTAAAAATTAGAAACGACTGCATTAACGTGTCAGTCTAATATTGTTCCTCTCAAATATATATATATTTAAAGAGCTTAATGGAAGGCGTTGACCTGTTTTTTTGCACAAGTGCAGCAGGGAATGTTCATATAACTTTTTAAGCGGAATGGAGCAGGCTTTGGAGGAGTTTCTCAGCCCACGACACAAAACTCAACAGCATGTCAGAGTGTACTCATCTCCTTTTAGTTCAGCGCTCCCACCAAGAAAGGGGTTAATACAACAGGCATATCTGCACTTTATCTCTGTACTTATGCATGGACGATGTGGGCTCAAGGCACTGAAACCAGCACATACACAGACAGACAAGGTCTTTTCACACCTTTAGAGAACACGTATAGAAGCTAGACCCCTTTGAATCATTCACAATGGCTCCAGACTGAGGTGTGACACTAAATAGGAGACCGTCAGAATTTTATTACAGTATCTACTACCCATACATGCACTGTGAAAAACATATAGCATGTTGCTAAACAACTTTCTTGATCCCTGGACGTAAATGTGGATATACAAGCAGTACCACACAATATTATTAAGTAAAACAACAGTGTGGAACATGATACATTAAACGCTAAGCAAGCATCTGAATAGACAGATAAACGGCTGTAGAAACTAAACAAGATACATTAGGTGGTAGACATCTCAATAAACATCTGAAGTTAAACTAGTCAGAAACACAATATTTTGAAACCAGATAGTAAAGGGGTGAGATAGGTAACAGACATCTGAATCTAAATCTTAAAGAGAATGAATGTAACCTTTATTTTGTTGTTTGCTCAGCTAAACTTAAAAAAAACTGTGCTGAGCTAAAATAAGGAGTGTAGGTGATGCTTAAATTGATCGATTGAATAGAAATAACTCAAAATATTAAACATTTAAATTATCACATTGCCACCTAATCTTCACCTAACCCTAACCCTAACCCTAACCCTCACCTAACCCTAACCCTAATCCTCACCTCACCCTAACCCTAACCCTCACCTCACCCTAACCCGGGGGTCGGCAACCCGCGGCTCGCGAGCCGCATGCGGCTCTTTGGCCCCCCTGCTGTGGCTCCTGCCAGTTTGGGGGGAAAAAAGTTCGA
Source organism: Albula goreensis (assembly GCA_022829145.1). Taxonomy (NCBI): domain Eukaryota; kingdom Metazoa; phylum Chordata; class Actinopteri; order Albuliformes; family Albulidae; genus Albula; species Albula goreensis. Next base: position 8,876,069 of record CM040757.1, on the reverse strand, counting down.
AAGAATTTATAAAAATTACATCAGCTATTTTTATATGTATTTACGCTATACTCTGAATGATTAAATTGAGTATTAATAAAACTAAAATTTTATTTCGCAAATATTAGTTTGTCCCAATAATGCGTCACACCCTGCATCCACCGCCAAAACCTCTCATCCTCCCGCGCGCTCTTCCTGCAGGTGTCTTATCTTCAATTCCAGACCCCCAGTAAGCTAACCATGGATCAACCCAAAAAAAGAAAAGTCTTGGAGAAAAATCGAGTGTTTAATTGTGTATATTTGCAGCGAGCAATCACCACAATGCATTTGGGGAAAGATTCGGTGAATTCAGAAAGGAAACACACTAACCTTCCCCGTGCCGCCGCTATACATCGACCCATCACAACTGAACATGTCATCGTTCACAGCAGTAAATCATGCCGATCTTGAACCTGAACTTGCCGACATAGCTGATAAAGTCTTATGGATGGCCAAATTCAAAAAAGAAAAATCGCTGATCTGGAGGATGTAGCCCGACAGCGGGCTATTCTCGCTCAGGAGCACAAATGGAGTGAGATTGAGAGCCTCCCCAAAGCCGACAAACTATTATTTGACACGTGGAATGCCATTCCTGACACGTATGGGAACATGAAAAAGTATGCTTTTGGAGCCCTGTCCATCTTTGGATCGATATACTTATGTGAGCAGGTTTTCTCTAACATGAACTGCATTAAGCCCAAACACCGCTCTCACCTCACTGATGACAGCCTGCAGTCCTGCATGAAGATCAAAGTCACATTTTAAAGCCCCAAGACAAGAAGCTCTGCAGTAACGTTCAGAAACAGAAATCACACTAAAAAGGTGAGAACAGTGTAATTTATGTTATCATTTTTCTATAGCTATATTTTATCTGTTTTCGACACTGAGCTAATTTTACTTTATGCCCATGCAGGCTGAACGGTTGTTCGCTGCCCGCGGCGTGACTGAGCTTTTTGTACACACAAATGCATGTATTAAGGATATTGCAGCACCCCCCGTGCGGCTCTTTTTCTCATGTTGGTTGGTGGGAGGGGCTAAAATGGCTCTTTTGATGTTGAAGGTTGCCGACCCCTAATCCTCACCTAACCCTAACCCTCACCTAACCCTAACCCTCACCTAACCCTAATAAATGCAGACAGGATAATGACGTGAACTGCGATATAGTCTCAGTGATTGGCTCAGGGAAGGGCTGGTCACCGAGTCTATCACAGGTGTCTGACAGCATTCTTGGTGGGCAGAGACCGAAATTAAAGTGTTTCTGCAATCTGAATTTCCTGTACAGGGTTAAAGAGAACAGAGGTACCAAAACCATGTCTGATACGAAACAACATGAGGAAGAATGAAGTGTGTCTGCAACTGTGTGTGATAGAATGCGTATTACATTTTTCTATTTACTATTTTTAATGCAATAGTATTATTTTGTCATTTTTCTTTTGTTACAAGTACAGTTTATATAAGTTGACTTGGGAGGTGATAAAATTGGCAAGTGCTGGAGTTTTGATTAACTGGTGTAAAGCCTGCTAAATTAATTAGCTAATTCAATAAAACCACAGCTGTTCCTCTTTTCAGACTCAGGCTCAAAATCAAATCTGACACTGTGAAAGTTGTGAAAATGCAGTCAAGGAAACATAGATTTCATTACATTTAATGAACTCCTATGTCTCAGAAAGAATGCGCCTTCTTGCGCATGACTGGCTATCACCTCCATGTCGTGAATAAATATGACAATATGTTGATTGCTGTTGCAGAGATAAAAAAATTAAAGAAGTAATTAATAACTTTGTATCAAAACCTGTATTATAGTTGTATATATTAAGAATAGTGTGTGCTTTTGAATTTGATCCTGCCTTTTTTTATATATAATAATGATGACAATGTTGATGACAACAACAGCCATAACAATTATATTTTATGTAGTGCTCTAATAGTGATTTCCACAAAAGAACTTTAAGAATTCAGAAATAACTTTTGAGAGCTGTCACACATTTTGTTTCTCACTACATATCTACTTTTTATGTTGTACTCCTGTTTCTTGTGTCTCGGCAGCATCTTACTGCTTGGTACATCTTATTCAGTATCATCTCTTTGATTTTTGATGCTTTTACACCTATCTTTATTAACACTTCTACCAAACGCACAAACACGTACACCTCTAGCTCACACAGTCTCATATCTCATTCTCATACCCAGCTCATTCTCACCTCTCTCAAGATTCATAATGGAAATCATTGGCATGACTTTACAATACTGAAACAGTATTGCAGACTGCAGCTGCAAAGTATTGCAAAGTAGCAAATGACAAATATTCAATAATAACAACTCTTTCATTCTCACTTTGTTTCCTTTCCGGTGTTTGCACTAAAAGGTTGTTTGATGTGTTTCGTTCCTGTTTGTTTGTACGTTTTTATTGCAGAATCTATCGTCTCCAGGGGCTGTTTGTTTCATTATTTGGGGCCGAGGTTAACCATTCGCGGACCAGACGTGCGTTCGTCATCGTCTGACGGGCTACTAGGTTTACACACTTTGGAGTAAGAACAGCAAGGATCTTTGTCTGCTTTATTGAGAGCAATTGAAACCAATCACTCGGAAAAGTGTCTCCGCCTTATTTTCAGATGGTAAATTGCCGGCCTCCCACTCAGTCCACTCCAATTGCCAGAAAGAGCTGTTGTTGGCAGATTTTGTCTTACACTCCCCCCCCCCCCACCATTCCCTTTCACAGTGAAGTGTAGCATGGTGTTGCCTAAGATATGCACGTGTCCTAGAACTGCTACCAGGCAGTATTTGTTAATGTTTGGATGTATTTATGAAAGATTGACACGAATGCTGCATTTGCGAGCTATCACAGGCTCCAGGCCGGAAATAGAATGAGAACTTTTTCTTGAGATTTATTTGCATGATTTCGGAATTTGAAAAACAGAACTAAACATTGTGGCTTGTGCGGTTTTCAAGGATAGAGATTTCTCTTGGAGCGATGCTGTGGAAAGGCTGTGAAGCAGGAAGCTATATTGGGACGCCATGGATAAAAGAGATTCTGGGATGTGCTGTATGGTAAATTAGAAAGAGTCCCCACGCACTCACCCAAAGCTCCCAGAAATAACTGATTTATTTTATCGTCTTTATTTTTGCCAGGTCAAGGTGACCTAACAAATACAATAGTCAAATGAAGATCAAGTGATGGTGGAAATATTTTTCTGTCACTCAGAATAGAATTAAGTAAATGACATACTGCCTGTGGAATGTTGGCAATATATGTATTCTTTTTGCTAATATACTTATATTTATTATTAAGTATTTGCCGAGAGCATAAAATGTTGCTTATTTTGAGACATATGCAGGCTGATCTAGGTGTCTGCCCTGTTATTGCCTGCTGTGACTTTTTCTTGCGATCCACTAAAGACTTTGAGCGCAGGGTGTCAAGTAGGAATTCTCTTAATAAGCTTTGATCACAATCACTTTGGAGTCCTCTTCACTTATCGCCCAATAATCCTTCGCAGCGTCTCAGCCATCATTGTCGGTCAATCAGCCTGCCGAAACAAGAAGAAGTGAAGTGAGTCATAAATGCATTTGAGCGTCAGTACGCGGTTGTCCAGAGCGGGCCCACACTGAGAATCAAACTCGCACACCCACACGCCAATCAGGCTTGCCGCCGTACCGCCAGCTGGTGGGGACCACTTAAGGAGATGGAAGTCCACTGCCTCGGTCCCAGTAACGTCACCGTCCTTTGCAAAGAGAGGAGTCTTATTTTTCATTCTGTTTTTACAGGTACACCCCTTACTCTCCCCCGCCATCCCTCCCACCCCCATTCCATGTAGATCTATGGCTGTGGGGAACTATACATGAGCATAGCATCAAAAAAAACAAGTTTATTCAACAGGGTGATAAAAAAAACAGAGAGAAAGAATATCTTCGCCTCGCTGTGAGAGTGACGCACGTTGAGTCATGGGGCTTCTGTGGTATAAGGCCGTCAGGGTGTCAGGCTGTCAAACCTCCATCTGTCACAGCGGTGATTGGAGTGCCGAAGCAGGAAGTGGAGCAGGAACAGAGAGCAACCACTGAGACAGGAACACAGAGGATGCACTGAGACAGGAAGTAGCATGGGAACAATGAGAACTCAAAGAGACAGGAAGTAGCGTGGGAACAATGAGAACCCAAAGAGACAGGAAGTAGCGTGGGAACAATGAGAACCCAAAGAGACAGGAAGTAGCATGGGAACAATGAGAACCCAAAGAGACAGGAAGTAGCATGGGAACAATGAGAACCCAAAGAGACAGGAAGTTGTATTGGAACAATGAGAACCCAAAGAGACAGGAAGTAGCATGGGAACAATGAGAACCCAAAGAGACAGGAAGTAGCATGGGAACAATGAGAACCCAAAGAGACAGGAAGTAGCATGGGAACAATGAGAACCCAAAGAAACAGGAAGTAGCATGGGAACAATGAGAGCCCAAAGAGACAGGAAGTAACGTGGAAACAGTGAGGAAGCGCTGCGGCAGGAGGTCGTGTGGAAACTGAGGAACCATTGAGACAGGAAGTATTGTGGGAACAGTGTGGAAGCAGTGGGCAGGAAGTAGGGCACAAACAGTGAGGAACAACTAAGACAGGAAGTGGTGAAAGGAAGCATGAGGAATCATCATGACAGGAAGAAGGCCAAAAACAGCAAGGAAGCACTAAGACAGGAAGTTAGAGGTAAGGGATGCCATGGTGACAAAGAAGCATTTGATAAACTGCTTTATGGATTTTCAAGACGGAGATGATGGGGAAGACAGCAGGGCTAAAGAGGGGGACCAGTGAATAGAGTTGACAGAGGTAAGCGTGAAGGACAGGAGAGAGCACAGAAAGAGAGAGGAGCAAAACACAGGCTTCTGTATTTTGTACCAAATCCTTTAAGTCCCATAACTTTACTGCTATAAGATGTAAAACTTATATATTATTTATTTCACTATTGAATCTCTATTTATTTTTGACTTTTTCAGGAGAATAGGGAGGGCAAGGAAGGAGAGTGGGAGGAAGGGGAGAGAAAAAGGAACTTGGCGGGGTTTGAAAACAGCGTGGGAGTCGGGAGCCGTGTTTAATTTGCCGCCGATGAAAGAGTGAAAAAACCGATAGATCTCTTTGTGCTAGCGTCTGTGTTTGTGATTCATTCGCTAACAACAAGATGCTTCTTTTTGAAAACGACTGCACGGAAGATGCTTTCAGCCCCCACCCCTCTTTTGAGAGCGGTGTTCGACATGTCAGCCGTTAAAAAAATCCCGGCTCATGATGAGAGGAATGGCAGGGTGGAGGAGGGAGGGAGAGAGAGAGAGAGAGAGAGAGAGAGACGCATGTGATAAACAGGGCCGCCTGGGAGAGAGAGAGAGAGAGACGGAGTGCAGAGCGTCGGACTCCTGTCCTCTGCGCCAGCCCACATCAGCGGCCCTTTTACCACTTTAAAGGAAAAAGACCTTTTCTTTTCTGTCTCTGTTCAGATGATTATTTTAGCGTTCTGCTCCCCTGACATCAGGGAAACCTTCCCGCTTCTTTGTGAGAGAGAGAAAAGAATGAGCGTCGTTATATAACTGGTCATTAGGAACGGATACGCTAACCGGAAAGAAAAACACCGATTCGATCTTTGAGTCACAGTGCCACGCCTTCTCACCACAACACATGCATATCACCTGCACAAGCACACACACACACACACACATATACAGACAAGCATACACACACACAAACACAGATGAACAGCTTTGCGAAACAGGCAGTTGATCCCTTTTCTGCTTGACTACCAGCATTCAACATTATCAGTCAATATATTGCTGGTCATGGTCGAGGAACGCTGTAATGGGTGTTGTATTTGTGTACTGTAAGGTGCTATTGTAAGATAGCGATTATGACATTTTATCTAGCAAAATGAAATATGCCTTGTGAGAAGTATTTTTGAGCATTGTATCAAGGCTCATCATTGTGTTCTATTTATAAACCCGTGTTGTTTCACAGTTCAGATATAAATTACTGTGCTGCTGCAAGTTTACTGTTTTTAGATGATTTATAACAGGTGGTAGCAGTGTACTGTACTGTGAACAAACCTATTTTGTGAATACTCGTGTGTGTGTGTGTGTGTGTGTGTGTGTGTGCCTGCATTCAAATATGTGAAGGTCAGCACATACACAGGCTTTTATTTCTCATTGCTTCAGTGGAAAAACAAACCAACGCTCAATAACATTCATGCTTCTGTCTCATTTATTTAAAATGCATGAGCGTCATTTTTTTTCACTCATTTATAATTTAACCTTGGTTTGTGTGTTGCTGTGTTTGCAAAGGAAGACACCTGAACGCTACTCAACATGAAATGCGAGTGAAATGTACACAATCTTGGCAGCGCACCCATATCATTGAAACATATCGACGTATAACAGACAGACACAGAGTTGTGTCCTGGCAGAGGATTCGGTTTCGTCTCATTGAGCCCCTTTTTCTTAGTCCTATGGTAATCTGATGAGTATGCTGCGCTGAGAATGATGAAATACAGTCCCGCGACAGATGAACCAGTTAGTCACTACTTCCCTGGTGTTTCACCAGGAGTCGCAAGTCAGTGTTTCAGATCGTCTTTCCCTCTTCTGTGAGGAAGGGGGCGCCCTCCTCTCTCTCGTCTTATATTTAAATCCCAGAGCCTGAGAATTGCATTCTTTATGATGGTTAAGGTTATGAATATGCTTCGTTTTCCTTTGAAAGTCAAGCCGTCATAAAATGTACAGCGAGTTAGAGAGATTGTTCCGGAGCGTAAAAGCTGGAATGCGTCACTGGGCTGAGTCTGTGAAAGGGGCGGAGGGGGAAAAGGGGGGTGGGTGGGGTGGGGTGGGGTGGGGGGGTCGCAGGGAGCTTCAAAGGGCTCAGCACCTGGTACTCCAGGACCCGGTTTATATGGATGGGGTTGATAATCCGTGTGACACAGGCTAATGTATCTTAAAACCAGACTCATTTGCATTTTTTTTTTTTTGAAAAGCTGAAGGAGCTAAACGTTGGCCTGACTAACCCCCCTTTTTTTAAGATGCTACCCGTTCCTGGAAATCCTTCCACAGGCAGCGGAGAAGGGTGGCAGGGTGTGACCCAGAGCCAACAGAAACGTGACAGGCTACTCTAATCCTCCCGCTGCTCTCGTCTGATCTTCTCTATGGCTCCACCGTCGACCGGTACCGTGGCCTCACGGCACTAACGGTGCTAATGTCGCCCACCCGCCCACCCTCCCCCCTTCATCCGACGCTCACCTCCTTGCACGTTGCACTTTCTTCGGTCGCAGCCCCACACAACGTGAAAGTTAGGTGCGGACTCCATCATTGATCTCCTCTTCCTGGTCTTTCTTTCCCTCCATATCATTCCTTCTTCTCCCCCTTTCCCCTCACCCCTGTTCGTAACTCTTTCTCTCTTACTTTCCCTTTCTCCTGTTCTCCACCTCTCTCCTTCCTCTCCCCTCAACTCTCACTTCTGTCTCTCTCGATCTTTTCTCCCCGATACAGTGACAGTCCTGATTGCCTCAGTGTCGTAGGGAGACTTTTTTTGCACCAGCCCGGGTACCAGGTGGCAGTAAGCCAGAGACATTGTTTTTCTTTCCATCTTCTCTTTTCCTCCTTCTGTCTTCTGTTTCTTTTTCTCCCCCCGACTTTCTGTTCCCCCTCTCGTCACGCGGGGTGTCACAGGCTGCCGGGTGGAAAGTGATGAATGTGGAATCGGCTCTCTGATCCCCGTCACCTGGCACCGCCAGGCAGCGCCGATTGTTCTGGAACTTCTCTCTCTCTCTCTTTTTTAATTGGACAGAAGAGGCTTTGCCAAGGGCTCCGAGGCAGCTGAGGTCTGCAGGTCCCACTAAAAAAAAAAAAAAAAAAAAAAACAGGTTCTGATCCAACAACGGCTGCTGCCTCTGATTAATCCTGCCCTGGGTACCGTCCATGCCCGCTTCTGTGCCCGCCGTCCATGCCGACGTCTGTGCTCGTCATCCGTACCTGTGTCTGTGCCCTCGTAGGTGCCTGTCCCTCTCAGCACTGAGAGATTTCTCCTGAGGATGTTCTGGCTGTAAGGCTGCATACAACATAGGAGTAACTAATTTATCACTAATTTACCATTCATAATTATACCATTTAGCATTTCAGGTACAAACAGGCTTTTCTAAAATGCCTTCAACCTTTACACAAATACTATAGGGATATAACAGAGTAATTAAGTGTCCCACAACTACAATTTATACAACTACTATTACTACTAACATTGATAATAATAATAATTTCTGTTTGAATATTTGTAATAAGTCAAATGTGAGTGAGCTTACAAACGTAACATGGTGACTCAACCGAGTCTGACAATTCATAGGATTTTTGAAAATTAAAATCCAGAATAAGATTCTGTCCCTTGCCATTGGCAGTGGGAGTACCTTGGAAACCCAGTAACTTAATCACGGAACCGTGTTTCATTTAAATGATGAAGCGATTACTTCATAAGTTCACACAATTAAAAAGTTAGAACGGCGGGGGGAAAAATAACAATCTTCCAACGAAATAAAATCCTGCCTGAAAAGAAGGCTCTATCAAACAAACGGCATATCTCTCTTTGCCATAGATTTATTAGTTATTCTCTTAGAAACTCTGCGTGAATTGGGCGCGAGTCTGCAGTGTATTTTCAGCCTGACGTGGGGAGCGCTGGCTCAAGTCATCTCGGCTTAAACACCCACAGTGTGAAATCCAAGTGTGGATTTGATTGACCGGCTGCACCGTGGGTATTAATCTCAAAGGATCTCAATGGGGAAAAAGCAGCAAGTCACAGCCTGGCAATCAGCACAGGGAGACCTGCAGACACCCTCTCACCTGATAAACTAATCTCTGCTACTATTGTCTGGAGATATGGACGTGTAAAGGCACCCACATGCATTCTCATACACACACATACAAACACAAACGCACACACAGACACTCACACATGCACCCCCTAGAACCTCAATGAACTCAAAGATATTTGCATTCCACAGACACACAAACTCACACTTTCTCATGCACGCGTACTCACACACATGCATTTACACAAACTAATACAGCACTCATACATCACCACACAAATAACACACAAAGGCACCGATTCTCTTACAAACTCATGACAACAACCTCTACGACACACTTTCTCATTTGAACATGGATGGTGAGCACTTGCTCATTCGATAACACACACACGCGTATTTATACACCTGGTCATGCACAAACACACTCGGTATATATTTTCATTCAGTTTTTCATTTCTTCAATAAGGTTGTTTTTTTTATTATTATTTGTTGGTTTGATCCGGGGGGAGGTATTATTGTGAGGCTGCGTCTGCACCCGCAGGCATGGTGGAGTCTGATCTCCTCGTGTCCTACTGGATGTATGAATGCAAGGCTATTACTATCATCCATCTCTGTAATGCTCAGTGCCAAGCAGAGAGGCACAGGGATCCATTTTAAAGCCTTTCGCTTTGAATCCGGCACTATTCAAACCTATACGGAGGCAGGGACAAAAGTACAATGCACCACATGGGTACCGAGACTAGTCCTAAACAAAACACCGAGACGCTGTGAGAATTACCCCCGCCGATGTGCTACTTTATAGTTTGACTTCTTCCAGCACAATGGGAAATCAACATACCTTTATGTGAAGCATAGTGGTCAGGGTAAGAGGCTCGCATGTCAGTAGTAGGTAGGTAAAGTTTTGCCGTGGATTGGGTTATGTGCTTTTTTTCCATTCACAATCTGCTCTTTGCGCCTTTTTGCACAATGCAAGGTACTAATGAAGTCATCCATCACTTCTACCCACTTTTGACCCTGTATGTAATAAACATTGATTGAAGATTGATTGAGTGTATTTATCAATGTCTTGAGGTATGTATGTCCCTCCAGAGACTTTTTCATGGACATGTAAGAATGTGAAGCCCCCAAACTGCATCTAGGGTGTGATCTTTCAGGGATGTGGTCTGTAAAGTGATCCTTAATGGTTTCATGTAAATTGGCCAACGATTGTACTAATTATATCCTTGTTTCGGACGTTTCTGAATCATCACAAAAGATTCTTAAAGGTGGAGAAATTCCGGAGTTTTGCTCTTCAAAACTGAGTTCTGGATACCTCACCGTAACTTATATTAAGCATCAAACAGAGTAATATTGTTTGCTCAAGCTCAGTGTTTTCTTCCTCATTCATGCAGTATGACAACACCATTCAGGGAATGACAAAAACAAAGCATAGAATTACTCTTTCCACTCCAATTTACAGTGAAGCCCTTCACCAGCCATTCAAAGTCATTTTCTCTTGTCTCTCTCCAACTCTTTTTGAAAATACCCCTCTTTCTGCATGTCGCCCGAGGCTACATGTAGTGTCTAATCACCGGGAAGCTAGGCTAACAGGAGATCAAATTTCTCTCCAGTGGTTTGGGCATGGCATTGTTTTGTTTTTGTTACTAATTAAATCTGGCAGAACCGGTACGTGGCAATTATGACGTTGCACCTTGTAGTCCGAAAGGTAATACTGTTCACTGAAACCAACCCAGGTCCTCCTGTTCAGAATGACACACATGGTCTTGGTCAGGCCGATGCATGGTCTCCTTTCTGAGTACAAGCCTGTTTGAGAGAACATTTATATCCTTTCTGACCTGTATATGTTCCCTGAAATGAATTAAAACATGAACACAATTCTTCAGCACAATAAAAATAAAAAAACAATATGCATTGGAAAACACTGTCATTAAAGTTATTGAACATTACAGGATTATTTGAATAGGCCTTTTTAAAACTTTCAACTCTTATGATGACTTTTTTGTCTTATAAAATCACATATTTTTTTAAACAGTGTTGATAATATTAGATTTTAACATTTAATTAAAAGTGTATCCATCTTGTTTTGTTAATTTGCATTAGCATTATAGTTTACACTGGTATTGGTCAAGTGCTACAATTATAAGTGCTACACCCGAAGTACTACTGCATAAATTGCTAGAACAGTAGCTTTCAGTCTTTTCTAGTAGAACTATTCGTAATATTACTATTGCTACAACAGAAGCACTCCTGGGTATTACTAAAACAGTGGCTTTCAGTCTCCAGCCTACAACAGTAGTATGCCGACCAAAGCATTCTTGCAGACCATCTGCGACGTCGTGGCAACATTATCAGTGGCAGCTCGGCGGGCCTCAGCGCCGGACATCACCACCCATCAGCACCACGGTGAAATGTCAGCCAGTGTTTTGAGGTCCTGGGCCTCGCTCCCCGATGCTCTCTCTGCGACGACTGTCCACGCCTCCCGCCTGTCGTTTTAAAGAGGATCAGCCTTTTCCAGCGCTGGCATTTTCAAGAATCCCCCTCCCACCCCTCCCAGATTAAGGTTTTATTAATTAATTTATTTGTCTTTCAGTACAGCATTTTACACTTCCACTCTCGAATGGTCTACAGTGAGAAGCCTTATCAATCCTCCCCTCTCTCCTGTTTATTTCTGCCGAATAACTAAGCTGTTCGTTAAGCATTGCATTATTTCTGACTCCTCTCCCCTGTGCTCAGAGCATTGGTAAGACATGGATACAGCTTGTCCGTGTCTTGTAACAGCATAGAGAAAAACGGTTTGGATAACGCTGAGGAGTGGTAAATTCATGGGTTTTTCCAGGAATGATTTTTATTCTAATCTGACCATGGGAAAGGCAGAACGATTACCTAATACGGGATTTTGGAATCTCGGTTGTTGTTATGGTAATTAGTGACCATATTGACGACATACATGAGAGTGAATTATAGAACTATGTTGTGTCTCTGTATGGTTGGTTATGAGATTGGGTTTTCAGCTCTGGTTTCTTTCATTGACATTATCGTTAAATATATTGTTTGAAAACGTATTTGCGCTGAGAGATAATATCCCCCTCTCTGAATACGTATATTCCCTGGGGTCGTGAAGACTGGAGTGCGCCATGCAGGGGGATGGGTGGAGCAAAGATAATTGAAAGAAGAATTGATTTTTATTGCCCAGTAATAAAAAGCGGCCTTATTATATTTACAAATGACTTGTAATTACGATCGTCTGGAGAGCATGTCACCGGAAATGTGAGCGGGCAGTGGGTTCTCTGCATCAGCAAGGACGACCATCCGATCTTTTTTCTCCACGCCACAAGATGATCCGCAAACCGCCGAGCGAGGCCCCCCTCCCTGCAGCTGGTTGGCGATTACCAGAAGGTGGTGATGTCATTGCCACATCGTCATGTCGCCGCTGTGAAGTCACTGCGGTGTGGCATGAGCGTTTTCGCTTTCAAACACAGACCGGTTGCCTGGGGGGTAACGTCACGGCGAGTGGTCCCTGTAACGCAAAGACGGTGTCTTTAAAAATCAATTTCACCTCACGCTAGTGTGGAGAAACACCCCATAGCGCAAAGAACTCTACGCTAAGGTTCTTCATCATCTTTTGAGACAGTATATCCAATATCAATACAGCAACATGGATGTCCACAAAATGGACGCATGGGGGACATAAGGTATGGCTACAGTACCCAGTATATCTGCTCGACTCCTCTCAGGTTTTCTCAGAATGAATTTAATAAAATATGGAAAAACAACAAAAAAAGAAGCGAAAGATTAGAAATATAAATAGCCCTTCCTTCAGTGTTTGTTCCACTCTTTATGGCCTGCATATATCAACCCTCCAAATTCAACCTCTGACAGACAATTATATCCTAATTCCTTATACACCCAGAGACAAATTGGAAGAGGAACAATTATTATATTTTAGATTGGGCTCTAAAATCAAGTGATAAGGAGAAAAAAAAACTAAATTGGTCCCTGAATAGTCATATTATCTATTGACTTATTAGTGCAGAAAATGTGATCATGAAAGAGCTGTACTTCATATATTCATGTTTTTATGCAGCCACTCGAGTTCTATTCTTCAGCTGCGTAACAGGGAAGGGATATTTGTGTGAAATTAGCATTATGTTGCAACAATGAGGTAGGAACGTTGTGCGTTGGTTTGGTTTAGGTTGTAAGCACAAGCTATGTCTGTCTGTCGTGTATATTGTGGCACAGTCTAGTCCATATTAATCTCAATCAACATGTCTTGTGTACATTTATGGTCCCGAGTGCCGGGAAACAGAGGAGTCAGGTGTTCTCAAAAAGGATGAGTGCGTCTTTACAGCAGGTGCTAAAGATACCGTAGCACCTGCTCTATTGCTCACCCCAAATGTTTTCAATACGAATCACACATGTAAATGTAACAAGCCCTCCTGAGTCTGTGCTAATGTTCTCCTCTCCAGAACTACTTTAATGTAACACATTAAACCATCAAGCATAGAAGATGAATTTATGCTAATTGCATGTGCTAATTTAGTTCAAATTCTTGGGAGTGTTCCCCTACATTACACATTTTATTCAAAATGCAAAATATGATTTTTTTTTAAACCCCCCCCCCAGCAGAAAATATTGCCATTCTACACTATTTAAAATGTTTCATTAAAATGATTTTTTAATTAAGATTTTATTCTAATTTTTCTAGTCTTCTAATAGGTTCTGTTTACATCTTTGACCGTGTTGAGAGGCACTGAATTCCATGCCGGATTACGCTAGGGTGTTTGTGTTTAAGGTGAACTCTCCTACTCTGATGATGAGGACAGCGGACGCTTTCACATGTTGGGGGGGTAGAGGGGATGGGGGGTTGTACAAACACACAGTGTTTTTTTTGTCCTCAGGGGTATCTGTCTGACAAGGGATTGCTCTTGGATCTGGCAGGGGCCCGTCCCTCACCACTCCCCCCCCCCCCCCACTCACTCTCTGTAACCTGGGGAACCTCTCAACTAGTCATCACTGACACACTGCTCTCTCTGCCAGCTGGGACTGCAGCTCACACAACGGCCAGCTCAATGAATGACTGACTATTCATCAATAGACACATGTATTGGAGCTCTATAATTAAGTGTCACCTAGATCAGACCAGAAAAGCCACATTACCAAATACATTGGTGCTGTGCTGTTTTTCCATAAATATGACCAGAGTTTTGAAGCACAGTTATTAAATTTTTCTTGGCTTGGATATTTTATTTTTATCAAAGCATGCTGAAGTCCAGGAGGACTCCTATAGAGATACATACTCTCTCCCAACCAATCAAGAATGGTGTATATTCTCAAAAAAATAATGTATATTCTCAGAATATGTCTGTTGGAATTGTAACACATAAACAATGGCTGTCATTCTGTTTCATAGTTGCGCTGATGCCCTTCCCCTGTTGGTCCATTGGGTATTAATGCAGTGATGTTTTAATGCCACACATTTCTATTGGTCCATTGGGTATTAGTGCAGTGATGTTTTAATGCCACACATTTCTATTGGTCCATTGGGTATTAATGCAGTGATTTTTTAATGCCACACATTTCTATTGTTCCATTGGGTATTAGTGCAGTGATGTTTTAATGCCACACATTTCTATTGGTCCATTGGGTATGAATGCAGTGATGTTTTAATGCCACACATTTCTATTGGTCCATTGGGTATTAATGCAGTGATGTTTTAATGCCACACATGTCTTCCTGCTGGGTTGGGCTCCCGGACTGAAGGGATCCCAGGGATCTCCATTCCCATACATTTCATTCCAGCACTTTTCTGCTAATGACCCTCATATCGGTTGTTCGGAGATGTATTTGCCCTAGTTAAACGATCAATCAAACATTTATGAAGTTGTGCTATTCCCGTACTTGCTGAGATCAGATGAGTAGTGGAGGTGGCTGGAGCGTGTGCCGCTTGAGGAAGACCTAAGTGGAAGCGCACCGGCTTCGCAGTTGTGAAGATTGGGCTGTTCATGATTGTGTTTCTTCCCAACGTTTAATTTCTTTTCAGTCGCTGCGTGTCTCTTATCTTATAAACGCGATGCGCATTTGCTCGCTGGCGCAGATAAGTGTTTGTTTGCTTGTGTTCCGCCACTCTTTTGAAACATTTACGCTCATTCATTGCCCCCCCTTCTTCTGTTGTTTTTATCAACGTGCATTTTCCCACCATTATTATTTTATGAAAATTCAATCATCGATAAACTCAATGTGTTCTTAGTAACAAGAATATGACGCACACTTCAGAGATCGTCATTCAAACTGCTAACTGCTAATTCAAAGCACTAATCGAACTGCAAATCAGGTTAGATTGATTTCTGAGTGAACGTGCGGTCTGAAGCCTCCATCATTGTCAAGCTCTATGAAGGCTCTGGACGGATGACAGAGATGAGGAATGACAGCAGTACCGTGGGCTCTGGTTTAAAAGAAGGGAGAGACAACAATAAACGTGTCTCAGACAGAATCTACAAGACACTGTGGGCAAGAGAATCAGCCAAATGACTGTGGTAATATATGACTGGATTTATAGGCCACAATGAAATTGACTTGATGGGTGAAGAAAAGATCAGTAATCTTTTCGAACTGCTTTGCTAGATTTATACGCTGTCTAAAGGCTGTTAATTTTGCTCTTCTCTTCTCTTCTCTTCTCTTCTCTTCTCTTCTCGGTGTTCCTGCCCAGTTTTAGAGGTACTCAGATGTTCCCTCGTTGTTCTTGTGTGAGCTTGGGCCAATTCTCTCCTAAATCTTCTCCAGATCCTAACAATGTTGGAATTGTTTTTCAACTGTAGTGACGGTTTGCAGGTTACTGAAGGCCTGTTGGCTGCTCTATTCAGAATGTATTAATATAAATACGAAAGCTATGCATGCGGCAGCAGTAAGAGGATGAGTAGTTTCGACATGGCACACACTGACATGGTTGAGTGGCTCTGCTTGTTGTGTAGCACAGCAGCTGAGTGCTTACGTGCGTACATTCATATGTGTGAGCCCACAAGTGTCATTAGTCGTGAGGGTCTCTAGTTAGCGCTTTAGTCAGGTTGGACCCCATTCACCTTGCGGGTAGACACAAAGCTGCTCATTGGTCGGTCAGGCATTTGCACACACCTGACGTCAATGCGGTCATCATCCTGGCAACGCGTCAATCTCATCCTTCATTATTTGGAAGGGAAATTAAACAGGGCGGCTTGCATAATTAATTATTCATGTCAAAAAAAAAGCAGTGCAAAGGGGAGCAGGGGAAGGGGGGAGAGAAAATCAAACGCTAATGTTTGGTTAATAACGGTGCCTGGAAGAGGTCCGGGCTGGAGAGAGTCTCCAGGATTGAATCAGTGATCTCCGGGAAATGCCAAGCTCATCATCGTCTTTATTACTTGAGGGACCGGGAGCCGGGGCCCTGCGCTTCCGGAGCCTCTCCGTCACCAGCCTGTCACCGGGCGGACCGCGACAGCGGGAACTAAGGCCGAGGCCACCGTGTTTACCCTGGACATTGACGGCAGAGGACAATTCCTCACTTCGGTTTTTTTTTTTTTATCAAAGTAATCCTTTACGTCCCTCCATTGTAGCGCCGCTGTGCATTGCGCCTCTGAGATCTCATATATATTGCTTTGTTGTGTTTGAAGCAAATACTTACACATTTGGAGAAAAAGGAAATGTGTATCACTACTCATTCGCTTTTTTTTTTAATTCCCAGACTTTTCAAACAAAGCAAGGTAATTCAAGCCGAAGGCTTCACTTATCAGAATTAGCTGGTTAAATGAATCGGTTCCCATTGGACAAATGTGATTGCCAGAGGAAGGAATGTCTTTAACTGCAGCGATCGCCAAGAGAGAGTCAAACGGTTTTAAATGGAGAGACAAGAATCCCGTGACGATGGGTCAGCAAATTTGGCTGCTTTTAATTGATTTTTCAAAGTTTTAACACAATCGTAAAAAAATAATTCCTCCCACTCAACAGCACTGGCGGACATCAGTCCGCTACAGCAGCCAAACAAACCCCATCCCACAATGCCTCATTCCTCCCCACCCCCTCCTCCCCCACTCTCCGCCACATCTCAACCAATCCAGGGAGAAATTCAACAAAAATGAAACATTATGTTTACCAAAAAACAAACAAGACAAAAAGTTCCAGCCTTAATCTCATGGTAGCTACAAGTTACCAAATGCTGCACCATCTCACAAATATAACGAGAGGCCATCAAATACTGTAAAATTAGTCAGAGTACCATATTAGAAAATATCAGACTTTCTTTCAATTAGGATTCTGTGGAGCATGTGTGTACAATGTTTATCAGAGTAGAGGGTGAGACAGCTCCCTTCTATTTTGAAAACCATAAATGACAGGATAGCAGTCAAGCAAAGGCCAGAGCTTCCGGGTATGACATAGAGGTTAGACAATTTGTAGCCGCTAGTGATGCAGCTCGACTGGGCTCAACTGGACGTTTCATTTATCGTGAAATCATTTCAAAAATGGAATGTCTAATGTCTCCAAATCCATGGCACAACATAATTGTGCTAAAGGACCATCTTACATCTGTCACAAGAAGGGTCTTCCCTGTCATGCCTTTTGGATTATTTTGTTTTAGTCTATGTCATTTTGGGAACTGTTTAAGGAAATGGCAATAAGGTAACTGGATGAGTCATAACAAGGTCTCATTCCCATGCAGTCTTTGCAGCCAATAAGCACAGACAATTTATTCATTATTCATTCATTCATTATTCACACAGACAAACTATTCATTAGGACTCAGGTACCTAATGCTCCCACATCCATGGTAACTAATGCGTCCAGGTAGACTGGTAGTTCATTGAGGAAATGGGTATATTTGGTTGCATACATAGCATCTAACCTGTAAAAACCTGAAGAATATTTCAAACATTTTTCAAACAGTTTTCACATTCTGACCTAAACACACGGGCTACATGACAGGATACAGGCCTGCTGTGCACCCAGTGTGGTTTGTGTATTGAGCGTTATTTTGTTATTGCAAAACACAGTTACCAGCCGCTCACGCATTGCCTACCATCTATGCAAAGCCTGGTTAATATTGCATATCTTTTATTTCTTTTTGCTTGTCAGTTTGACCTGCTGGCCTCTCTCACAGAGAGACATCTGCACCAAATCTGCAGATGAATATGTATTATGTGTTTTTCCTATACGGCGCATTCTCCACACACACACACACAAGAGGCGGCGGTTGACACAAGGCCTGTGTTTGGGAGATACAGAAGACTAACCTGGTAGGTGTTTCGAACATAGTTGCACACTATTAAATCCGAAATCACATTCAAAAAAGTTGAGAGGTCATCCCTCGGCCCAGAATGCTCCTTTGTGACAAGGGAAAGAAGAGTGGGCAGAAGAGGGGGGGAAACAGTCATTTTGTGTGCATCAATGCATATATTTATTATTCCATATGCACGCAGCCCTGGAGTATGACGACGATGATTGATACGCGCAAAATGTGAAAAGCATACATAAAAGATGAGGCGGTTTATTGCGTTTTTCCCCCCACAAATCTCCCCCGGCGGTAGTAGTATGGATTTATGTGGTTTGTTATTGGTGGAGTGGTATTCCCCTGTACAAGTGCCATACACACGTATTAGAGGAATGTGACAGCGGAGGCTCTGTCAATCAAGACCCGCAACATCAGCGCTGTCACAACACCCAACAATGAACTAGAGCGATGCACCCAATCTCCATACACCCCCTTACCCCCCTCTGTTCCCTCTTCTGCCATATCGGATTTGGTGCCGGCGTTTCCCCCATCAACCCCCGCCACCTGCCTCCCAACAGAGCAGGGAGGAATTACAGGGAAGGTTACGCAGTGATTTTTACACTCTCCGGAACAGCGTTATATGGATACCTGTGCGTCGGGGAGCAAAGCATAATTTACATCCAAGCGCCTGGTTATTGACTGGCCCAAAATGATTTTCATCTAATAGACGTATCCTTCTCTGACAGGATCCTCACCTTTTACCCCCGGTGATATTACAATGCGCTTTATTGACCGTCTGGAATGATTTCTTTATAACGGTCACATACTTCCCTGACAGCGTCATTGATGTTTGCACTTCATGTCGCTAAACCAAATTGTCACCTTAACGAAGGAACCGCAGATGGAAATGTTGCTCACTTCTGTGCGTATTGCTTTTCTTTGAAGCTCTGGCTTCTGAACATTTTGTTATATCTGAGCTTTGCCTTTAATCAATGAGTTACTACAGACGAAACCATTTTGTCATTTTGTCTGTTATATACGTGTTATAGAAAGCGCGATTTATATTGGCTGACTTGTGACATTATCAAGCCCCTATGGGACCAACTAGAGAGAAATTATCACTAAACTAAAAACACGTGTATTGCAACATAAATGGATTTGCAGATATGTGACAAATACGTTGAAAAAGTGTTTTAGGGCATTACCGTCAATGATTCATTGTGTTTAGTAGATACTCGAATTGATCAAGGTAGCTACATCACTTCAATGCATTGATACATGCTGAAAAATTGTATTCAAGGCACCCTGAAAACACCGCCCTTTAGTAGAGTAGTCAAGAAATCACAAGATATATATTGGTTTATGAGCTGCTCATTCATTTTCATGGGTATGTAATCCAACAATTGGACAATTCTGCTGTCCAGTTGTGATGGTCGAAGACTTGCGGGGACGAACACACAAGCACGCACTCTGCATTCTGCCGGATCAGCCTTTTGTGTTTTGTCAGAATTGAGGGGAGGAATGATACATGCGTAATCTCACAGCTGAGGGGAAACCGTGTTCGAGGAGCTCTGTGGGGCGGCCCTCCTGGAGAAATGAACACATGTTCACAGGTTGGTGATTAGCCCATGTGCTCTAACACACCGGCGGAAGACTAAGTCCAGCCGCCATCGCTGGCTGCTGGCTGAGGGTGGCGGAGGGGAAGGGTGCAGGCAGCGTATGGCAGGTGCGAAAATTAATGACCCCTAAAGGTTAGCGTTGCAGCTGAAGCACAAAAAAAACACACATGATAATATTAGTCAGATTTGCGACTGTTGGACAGAAGGTGAGGAGAGGAGAGGAGGGACGGTGCAGGCAGAAGGGAGAAAGGAGAGGAAAGGGAACGAAGGAGGGGAGAACACAGCAAGGCGATGGGGGGCCGCTCTGTACCTCCTCCACAGGTGAACAGAAGCTCTCGCACAAGCGGTGAGGGGAGCGGCTGCTCTCTCTGGAGCGACCTGTTGGACCGCACGCACCATCTGCCGAGCTAGCGATACGAGCCTCCACACGCCACCCACCATTCCCCTCACAGCTGGCCAGAGATCACACATGTTTCAGATCTCCCTCTCTCTCTCTCCCTCTCTATCTCTCTCTCTTTCTCACACACTCCAACCAGGAAAAATTCAATTCCTTTTTTTCCCTCTTTATTTTAGTGGACAGGGGCTGAATAAAATGCACAATTACAGTGCAGAGTGACAGTAGAACAAGCTTGTCATTTCACAGTGATGATTTTAGGACATGGCAAGGCAGCGACATGTGGTAATTATCCCCTTATGGAACACACTTTTTTTTTTTTTGTTGAAGTGCTAAAGCAGCTCTTAGGGAATGCTGGGAGTTTGTGCGGGATTACCAACACAACAGAGGATGTTTGTAATAGGTGTGAAAGCATGTCATGTTTGGCTAGGCTTTTTTTCTTCCATTGGAGAACACTTTTTCCATTAACCTCTCTTTTGAATGTGTAGATCATCACAGAATACAGCAACAATCAATTTACCACAGCACAAGAACCGAAGGACCTCATTAACTCAGGGGTTGAAAGAGAGAGAGAGAGAGCCATCTCATTTTCTTCTCTCCTTAACCAAGGCATAATTAAATCCAATAAATGGGTGTCGTTAGGGAGATTTGGTTGAACAAACAAAGAGATTATTGACTTGTCATTAAGATTTTATTTACAATGACTTAGAAATACCATGCAATTTTTTCCCCCTCATGGCTTACAATTTCTGTATAAATTGGTGGCATTTTAAAAAATAATAAAAGTGGCATTTGAAAATAATAATAGAGGTTACATTCAGATTTCAGGTTTGGATTGTGCAGTCGCTAATGAGCAACTTCACTTCATAGTTCATATACTGGAGTCACCATAGTTCAAAAAAAAGCATGAGACACTGAGCTTGCTTTTTTGATTTTTTTCTTTATTCGTGTAAATACTATTTATAAATACATGAGATTCAGTTCTCCTTTTCCAAAAGTGAAAATGAACGCAAATTATTATTCAGATCATTACACTTACAAAAAGAGAATGTACACGGCAACAACAACTACAACAACTCAAGACACAACTGATTTAGTGAATAAGTTTTATATATGAAAACGTGAAAAATGTAAAAAAAACTAAACACAGATTGATGCTTCTAATAATGCATGCATGTTATTAATGGTTGTATTTCCACATAGATAAAGGCACTCACAATTTTTTAGAAATGGAATATGAGGTAGATTGGCCATTGCAATTCGATGCAAGAAGAAAATGCTAATGAAATTCATAGCTGATCTGTGCTAGACTGTGTGAAAATGCAGGTCCCTAATTTGGCTTGTTAAAACACCTTTCTTCCGTGTGTCATAGTTAAATTGCAGTGCATGGAATACTTCTTACGCTGCATATATACATCATAATCAATGTGATATCTAATAATATGCTCATACAGAATAATTACACAATCTTCAAGTTGAATTTAACTTTCCCCTCACAGCAAGCAGCAAGATGTCATCAGTATCATCGTAGATGAGATTGACATTGAAGCTGATAGCTATAATCATATACTTTTTTGTACAATTATTATGGTTTAATCTCAGGGACCCTTCATTGTACTTGGTACCAGAGATGAATTAAAATTGCCCTTATCCACCATTAGCTGCAGAAGGACTGCATGTAGATGACCTCCAGTTCAAAGGCTTAATTATATAAGCCCCTTTATAACGTTTCTACCTGAATCTAGCCTGGTTACATAAGTTATTGTATCACCACCAATACAATAAAATGGAAATAAAATGAAATAAAAAAACAAGAGTAAAAATCAAACCCTTTCAGAAATTATTTTTACTTTGAAACGTTTCATGTAAAAAAATATTGCTAAAAAGTTTAACATTTGTTATGGAAGGAATACAAGGAGCAATGCTAATCACTTAAAATGGAGACTCTGATGTCACCAAGGAGAAATTCTAACTTCACATTTTCACATTTATTGTTCTCTTTGAAGCCTCTGATTGACAAAAAAAACATGACTACTTGAATTATTATTTTTGCCATTTCTCTTTGCAGGAGTAGTAATTGTTGTAGTGTTTTTGATAATATTCAGCTTCTTCTCCCTGGATAGTGCGCTTGCTTTTTTGAGCAGTATTTTGTTTCAGCTTGAAATTGACCCTGGATGTTACAGTATAAAACATAAAAAAATAATAATAATAAAAAATGAAACATATGCTCACTTGTGTAACTGTACCATTTTCACACACATTTTATGGCTATTATTGAGTTGAATTAGATCTTCTTATTCTACTGCGACCTTCAGTATCCAGAGACTTGTTTATAAAATAGTCTTGGATTCGATTTTCAGTGGTTACTAAGAAATGTTGAAAGGGTATCAAAGTGATTCAGCCAGCCAGACATTTTCTGACATTTTTTTTCAGACAGGTAATTCAGTAAACAATGCTTATTTTTTCTTTTTTTAAAGCCCAATCTATCAGTTGAAAAGAGAGTCTCTTCAAGAGCAGAATGAGTGGATAATGAGAGGCCAAGGGATCTACTTTGTGATAAACTAAAAGGGAAATTTGTACAGCCTTCAAACGCTTCATGGAGCAACAGAACATTTTTCATGATGCAGGTGTGTGTTCTAGAGCTGGATGCTAGTGTCCTGGTCATGCTCTAAAACTGGAGGTACACATTGGATCATCATTTGTCTCATCACTCTCTAGCAGCCTCTGGTGGCCAGCCAGGCACCTGCAAGGTTTGCACACTGGGTCACATGATGACTTCATGTCCCTCTCGATGGTAAAGGCAAATTTTGAATGGTGTTGCATCTGCAATGAGAAAAAAGAGTGGCTTGCTTCTTAAATTTCAAGTTGTTAAATACAGATATCACTATTCCAACTATTTTCTAAATAAAACTATGACATGCAAATTTTTTACAGAAACACATAGTCAGGGAAGAAATAGTGGAGCATTTTAAAAGTAACACTACCACGAATCAATACATGAACACTGTGACTGGAGTATAGTCAGAGCCCCTTGAATTGGCACTTTGCACACACAATGATGGCTTTACATTCCACTGTGTCTCAAACTTGGCATAATAATAGAAGTAAGTCAGTATGCATGCCAATTTTGAATTAAAGCCATTAATTACTTAATTGTAATCAAAAAGTGTAATTTTAATTTCAGTTGATACTTGAAGCTCTGATCCGTTTCACTTAATAAAGCAAAACATTCTGGCTGTTGCATTAACATGTTTTCCTGTCCTTGAAATAATTACATTGGATCACCCCAATGGACTCAAAACACAGTATTGATGCAGACTGAATACAGATTACTGAATCACTGAATATTTTGAATGGAGTCTAGACTGAAAGTACACAGAGCCTAAAGTGAAGTGACAGTTATGACTGCATCAAGAATCTGTCCAAATATGGATGCAAATGGATTCAAGATCAGCCATTTTGTTTTGTTGCATTGTTCCTTTCACGCTGCTTGGAAGTGGCGTCAGTCGAACTTTGATTGGAAATGCTCAAAAACGATATTCTTCTGTGTTATAAAACCAGAACAATGAAACGACAATGGCACCAGCTGTTCCTCAATAATAATTTTAACGATAGCTTGAGACTCCTTTGGTCAAACTTTCCTAACATTCATAATTTACAATTTTACCTTAAAGATGGAAGCAAAATTTTTGCTAGATCATTAAGTTGCCATAATTAGTAGCCACAAGCTTTACATTTAGCTAACATTCATGTGAATTTGTCCTGTTATGCAACTAGCTAGGTCATTGGCTGAAAAACTAGCTAGTCAGCTAACATGCAAACAAAAAACAAACACCTCATGTATCAACATTTTATCACCTCTTCCTCTTCAGAAAAAATAAACAACTACCCTATCATGAAATTACAGCTAAAAATGCATGATTTTAGCTTACTTTGACTCAGCTACTTCTTTATCCAAATAGATAATGAAACAATTGTGAATACAACATGGATGTAATGATTACAAGGTCACTACCAGGATGGCCTTTATTGGTATCAAAATGGTAAAATTATAATATTTCAAAGTGGTGAGATAATCCTAAGAATGCAACAATGGCAGATATCACAAAAAGTCTTTGACTGTTTCACCATCATTGTAATTGCACTTAGCATTTTTATCACAGAATCGCCAGTAACCTTCCTGCATGCTGAGTGCCTATTTCTGCTCAATGAATCAAGATTATAAAAACTCAACAATATAGCCGGCAACCATGGCAAGCAACATAGTGGAGGGAAACTCATTAACAATGTTAATGATGTCATAATTAGCTGTACAGCTATATGTGTTGGACAGCACTGCCTCACTAGTGTTGTACGTACAGAAATCCGCCCAAGGCACATGGCTGTAAAGACTGAATCTGAATAACAGAAGGACACTGTCTCTTACCTGATGAAAAATCCCATCCCTTTCCCAATTTGTCTTGATTAACCAAGGTCTTCAATTGGAAGTGTTGATCTCTTGTAAATGCCCCTTTTCATTTGGAAGGTATTTCATTTCCCTACCCACCACCTCCCACCTCCATGCTCAGCTAAGAATTAAAAATGATCAGGGCCATTTCCCTACCCTTCCCCCCCATGAAAGAAAAGTGAAATAGGGAGGGGGGGAGAGGAGAAAAAAAAACGTTCTTTGTGATTTGCTTTTTTCCACTCCTCTCTGTAATACCAGCTCCGTCAGAAGCACTTTACCTCTACTCACTTCTAACATCAAGTGTCATTTCCCCACACAAAAATAGATTTTTTAATGTAAAAAATGGTATCTGTCAGACTGAGGCGCGTGTCCCAAGACCATTAGGATTCGACACGTATCTGCACAGAACCAGCCAGCTCTCCTTCCATATGTCAGAATGCTAACCGCGGCCATGCGTTCACAGATTGTCGCGGCTTAACGAGTGGAGGGAAGGGAAGTGACACTCAAAATGATGGGGGGAAACTCACCCTCTTTGCCTTGAGGAATTAGTCAGGAAGCTCTAAGCAGTTAAGCCACACACAATGATGAATGTATCTAATTGGCTGGTGTAGGCCCGTATGCTAAACATATAGAGCTACAGTATGAAGTAGCTCTGAGTGAGAGTTGGAACTGGGCCCAGATTCAATTTCAGCATATTTGTGCTTTGTCACAGGAAACGCCAAGCTTATGACGGTGCACGAGGAAGAGTGGTGTTGCAAACAAGAACAAAGTTGACATCAGTCAGATTTGGGCCCTAGAGTCATAAGCTGGCAGCGTTGAATATGGCAGTCTGACAAGAATGTAAATGATGCAATAGTACGACTTGGGTTCAGCCAACATTCGTCCAAATCTTTGACACGTCAATAAATCCAAGTTAAACTTTTTATTCGGAAAGTTCAGCGAGTTCAATTTGACGATTGCACAGCTTGATAAACTTTGCGGAACAAAAAGTGACAATTACATATAACTAGGATTAAACTTTAAGGACAAATATTGACGGAATCCATTCCAGCATTACACATAAATATTTTCCGCAAAAAAACTCAAAACTATCTTTCTAATACATTCTCACTTTCGCGCTCCCCTCCCCGGTGTTGAATGACCAGGAGGGAAAAGAGCAAGGAGACGTTGTTGTTGTGGGTAACTGACAGGCCTGCGGTTTGAACCCGTGCCCCCTGTGCCTCCCCTCCGACGGGTCCGGTGTTATTGGCCCCCTCTTAAGATAAAGAAAGTTCCCTCTCGGCATTCGCAACAGCTGATGGCTGGCCAGATAATGGCTACGCTATCTCCTGCCCCCAATCCCAAAAACACTCAGGCCCAGAAAAGAGACGGTTGTGTGGGAGGAAGACCAGACATAATGCCTGCTGAAGACTAGACTCTGTAATGATGTGTTTAAAAAAATCCACCTCCAAACCATAAAAAAACAACAGATTTGTACAAAAAAATATGTAAAATAAAAATCTCTTGTTAATTAATGGTGCTTACACTGTTCAGTGTCGCTTCATGCACAGCCTATTTCTCTGTCAGAAAAATAGTGGAGGTAGCCCTCATTAAAATGGTACAAGCATCTAAAAAATCTCTTGGTAAACTGGTATAATCCTATATGCAATTGTTCAAGTTTGAATAGGGAGCGATAGGGAAATATTGTTTCGATTTTTCCCCCGTTCGGTATGGAAACTCTTCGGTTTTTTTCTCTGTTGAAAAGTTTTACTATAGATAACAAAAGAACTTATTCTTTTCTGTGTCATTTGTAATCCCAGGCCCTGAAAGATTGACGTTGGCAGGAGGTAGAATGCAATTCAGCACCCGCAAATTCAGCTGGGAGTGGAGACTTTCTGACAGGTTTCTCTATGGGAGGAAGCCTGAGGGCGGTGAGCTTTCAGGAGGATGGCATCAGACTGCGAGGGCCCTTCTCATTTAGACCTGGTATCCGCATAAAATCCGACTGTTTCCAGTCCGCTCCTCAGCTCCGGAGGTGCTGGAACATGGACACGGATCCGTAGAAAAATAACACGCTTCGTCACATAAGTCCGACATTAAATCCACACACGGCTGCCAAACCGTTGCATTTTTTTTTTTTTTTTTTTTTCAGAGCCAGACTCTGAATGTTTCGGTGAGCAGACACAGTGCGCAAAACCAGCGACCATCAAGTGCAAGTGAGCAAGGGACTGGAAATTTCCAGAACAGTCCCCCAAAAACCTAGACAGAAAGAAATACATTACAAGCTATAAGCTGGATGTGTGGATGATTTGAGCTCAAGCTGGAGGTATATCTGAGACAAGTGAACCCCATTTCATTTTATTTCGTCAGGTTTACGGGTAAAAAGGCCAGGCCATTCAGTAGACCAAGGGACAGACATCCAGGTCAGAGTCTGAGTCTCACATCTTAACCTGTTGGACTCACAGGGCGAGAGAGAGAGATGAGAGAGAGCACGTCTCATGTGTCCTGCATGTTCTCCTTGACTTTTTCTCAAAGCTTTTGTAATAGCTATTTGTTGCGTCGACTACATTCTTGAATACTATATTCAGTCGTCAAGTGCCAGTTTTAAAAACCCTGAAAGGTCTCAAGCGTTAAATCAGAACAAAAGGGTATGTTTCAATGCTGCTGCTAAATAGTAAAACTGGTGAAAATTAAGTGTAAGACTTAAAGAGCTAGTAAAAATTAAGCAGTTTGCAAATGACGACAGACAGTGTGTCACTGAAAAGATTTGTAAAGCAATACGTAGAGAAAAATCTTCACATGGAGATACAGAATACAGCTAGTAGCCTATGCAAAAAACTAAGCCTATAGTAACATAATTTACATCCAATTAATATTTATTAAAAGATTTTCATGAAAGAATATTACTGACAACCAACCTTTACAAACAACCCTTATTCCATGTGCTCATATGTGGTAAGTTATTCTTGTGTGCATTTTTAAAATGTGTATCCCTGTACATATTTTTTACATTAGTATGGCCCATACCACCTAGGTTCAAACCACTTTAAATTTTGATTTATCCTACCATATATTTGGTCCAAGCAGAAAATGAATTTATATTTCTCCACCTTATCGATCTGAAATATTTTGAAATGAAATATTTGCCTGTGCCCTCTGAGAATCTCGCTGTGATTCCGCAAGGCTCGCCAAACCTCCAACCGGACCACAGGAATGGAACGGCCTTCAGATATCTCCCATCAGGCCGTGCAGCGCCACACCACTGGGGTCACTGGAGTGTGCATTTCTCTGCCCTGTCAGGCGAAGGGTCCGCTGCCTTGTGCCTGGACGTCCACCTCTCTCTTAGGCCATCTCACCCACCCCTCTCTTTCTTTCTCTCTTTCAAATAGTACAAAGTCACTCTGATAAGAGCATCTGCAAAATGCCTATAATGTATACTTTAAATAACAGCCAAAACTCAAATTAAGCTTCATTTGATTATCAAGAAATGTTTTCTCTTCTAAAACACTATTATTACATGGCTAATCGGATAAATGCAGATGATTTTTGGCTATTCTTAGGTGCAGTGCATTATATATTCTCCAGGAAGATTCACTGTGTTTTTTGTTTGCTCCTTATGCAAAAATGCCACCCAAATGTTGTTTTCAGTCTCCTTACTCCATGGCATGTTGCTACGAATATACTGAATATGATCATGTAATGTTTTTTTGTATAGTAGATGTGCAGTGTTGGTTACACTATAGCTGCAGGACATGACTGCGTTGTGGCTACTGTTTGTGAGCCATTATGAGTTATGACTACAGATTTGAGCACCCAAAGTTCACTCATTACAAAATGAGAAAAACGTAAGTGGTGCTTAAATTATCTTTTTCATTTTTCCTGGAAAATTAGTTCTAACACTTTTAAATGAGTGCAAGGTTTCCATGGCTACCAGGCACATTATCCCACAGCATGCATTTATTTGTGGCTGAGTCTCAATTGTTCTATATTAGTACCTAAAAACATTTTCTTATGCTTTATTTTTCATTTCCAGAAGATTCAGTTTTGATTTGTTTCATTTATCTTAAGTACCCTTTTTTAAATCAAGGAAATAGTTTCCAAGTAGTCATGGCAACAGTCGAATGCAAAAAAAAAAAAAAAAAATCATCAGGTTTTATAGTCCTTTGTATGTTATTGTAGAGAGGCTCACTTTATGTGGGAATACAATTCAGGAAGAGTGTTGATAAATAGGTGCTGTATGAGCAAATATTTGATTTACGTTTGAAATGTTGAACTGAACACTTATTTTCAGCTCTGACTGAGTAAATTTCCATTAGGTTGCCACAACAAATCTACCTTGAAGCACAACAAAATAGCTTTTAAGTGTGTAAAAAGCAGCCACCTTGACAGGTGTTTCCAATTAGCTTTTAGTCAGGAAAGGTGGTGTCACATGGTCAGATCATGTGTCACATGATGCAAACGGTGATGACTTCATCAGGACCTAATCAACACTTCATCATCTGCAGGTTAAAATGGTTAATTTTTCAGTGTAGCCAAGGTACTGGATGAGAGTTTTTTTTATGTCAGCTGTCTGTATTCCTTAATATTCATTTATAGGAGCAGAAGGGAATGTTCACCCCAGAAGTGAAGGTTATTCACTCATTTTCCTACCTCAGGAGACTTCCTTTGACTCAACAATATCAGCTCTGCACAGCGTATGTTTGCAGATTCAATTAGACGAGCAAGAAGGTTCCACAAGGCCTCATTTAAAAATGAATGTAGGTTTGTGGATGACTTGCACACAGCTAAGGTAACTGCTTAAAAAAATAAAAATGTTGTAGCACCAAAAGCCAGGGACAGAGGAACATGTTACAACCAAATACTGTGTGTTTCTGCATTACTGCCTCACTCTTAGAGGATTGGCACCTTACTGTTAAAAGTATTGCGCACCATGATTGATAAGCTAGCAAGCTTTAACCTTGACACGTGTAGCTGAAGGTGGCAGCAACAGAGCTGGAAAGAACCCAGCGGTTTGCAGGGTAGCATGGCAGCCATTTAGCATCATGGTTAGGTTAGCTAACCTTCCAGCTCAATAGTACTGGGTTTAATTCCTTGGTACAACACTGCTGTTGTACCCTTTAGCATGATACTTGACCCCAATTGCTTCAGTGCACACATCCAGCCAAATGAATAGTAAGTAGGAATGTAAACTGTGAGGATAAGGGTGTTAGCTAAATGCTTAAATGTAAGAACGCATGCTAAAGCTACAGGGTATAGGAATGATGCTCCTCACCTGCCATCGTAATAAATTATACATAAGATTACAGCTGAATAAAATCTGTATGATCAATGTTCTTTTCCATAAGGCAATTTGCCCAGAAACAGCAATCAATAATGCTAACTTTGTATATGCCTATTTTGATGGGAAAAATAGCTGCTTCCTAATTTGCTTCGATTTCTGAAGGAATTACATTCTATTATTAAATCAAAAATGTGTGAAACAAACACATTAATAATTAATTTAATATGGATACATTCTGGACAATCAGAATATTGGCAGTAATAAGGGGAAAATGGCACTTTTTTTTTTACTGGAAACTGAAATAACAGGATGAGAGCAGTAAACTCCATTAAGGCTGGCTAAATGAAGCCAAGCTCACAATTATATCCTGGAGAGCTGTGAGATTTTGAGTTACCTGGTAGGCAGTGCACACATTCTGGGCAGCAGTTTCCATACATCGTTTATGGCAGCCAGTGTGACATCATTCCAGAACTCACTTCCTGTTTTCAAGGAAGATGTCATCAATCTTAATTATTTTTACATTGAGTGCCTACGAAAACTTCTGAATTTCTGGTTTGTTTTTGTCTTGGTCTCAGAAATAAGTGGTGTTACGACTCTGAAATTCTATCCAAATGCAAGAATTTAATTTGATAAACAAAACATGTCCTTTGTTTATCAAGTTCATTTATTCATTATTTAGTTACTAGGCCTTTCTTTAAAATTGAGGATACATAATATTCATAGTATTTTTAAACAGAACAGCTCTTGGCGTCCCTTTAATGGTGAGTGCTGGTTTATATTGATGTGGTATGACATGGCCTGAAATATGTAACTGGATATCCTACATGCAAGGATGCATGTAAACCATTGAAGAGGAAAGTGTGTAGAATCGATTGTCCCTTTGCGTTGGGTCACATAACCGCTGCAATAAATGAAAAGTGACGGGTCATCATGGAGAACCCATGATGCTTTGCTTTCCCGGTGCAGACAAGCCCCAGTTCACTCTGCAGGCCATCCTACTCCAGACAAGGTTACTGTCATTGGCCCGACCCGAGGAAAGATATGTTTGGCTCTCACGGCCTGGACTCCATGTGTGTCTCTGTACTCTGCTCTCGGCTTTCAGTCGGACCCTTCAGCCTAGTCACAGGGAACGAACTGTCAATCAATCCAAAGTCCCATCAGACTGACTTTTACCCAGAATGCCCCACCCCCAACACCTCCGGCCTTCATTTCCACCATGTTTCTGTTTACAAACACACACACACACTCCACAGATTAAAGAAAAAGGCCCAGATCCAAAGGGCCTTATCACAACATCACAAGAGTTCCTGCTCACGAATGCTGCTGCAGTCCGCTATCACGTTTAATTAATCACAACTAAAGAGAACTCTGGTCCAGTTCAAAACGTAACATGTTGATAGCTCAACGCCAGTCCCACACACTAGGCCTCCACTGCTCTGAGCTGGAAACGAATCAGTGGCTTTTTTTCTCTGATAAATATTGTTCGCTCGAAGCGAACGCTGAACTGTTTCCCTCACAGCTCCGGGACGAAGAGTCCTGACTGAGGGGGAGTTAGCGCACAGTCGTTTGCAGGCAGAGTCAGACGTACTGGGCTCTGCTCTTTATCATCCCTGTATCTGTTTGTGAGCGCCATACCTTTGTACATTGGGGTACAAAGCTGTTTGCTACAGTGTCTCACACAAACAGCAAACAAACATGCAGCTGTATATCTCAGCGCTGCATTTATTGTAATGTAATGCCACGCTTTAACGCCTGCTGCTCACCACTTGGCCACATCACGCTTGCAACAGAGACTGAATCTCGTTGAAATACTGGTTAAATAAACACATAAATAAGTAAAATAGATTAATATATACCCATCTATAAAAAAGAGAGAGGGAAAAAAAGGATATTGTTCATGCATGCTAATGCGATCATCCACTGATGTAATCATTAACCTATATAATTCCCGCTCAGGTGACGTAAGCCGTTTCTTTAACTAAGTAATTAATTTTTTTTGCCATCACCCCTGGTGCGTTTCTTCACTCCTCTGGCTCCTGGTCTGTACTCCCCACCGAGGAGACTCTGCAGGTGATGTCTTCTCCTTCCCCACAGCTTCTTAATCAACACAGGAGAGACACAGCTGTAGCCTGACAGGACAGATACTTACTTAATTGCCTTCCGCTGCATATTTTACCATTTCCTCCTCGCCGTTCGGAGAGGAATACGCCACAGCCATGAGATGAGGCACAAGCAGATATGGGGGACGCCGAATTGTAATTTTTATTTTCTTCCTCTTCTTCTTTTTTACAGCAGGGGGGATGGGGGGCATAGTTATTCCAGACGAAATGCATCTGAAATATTATTTTGTGACGTATGTGACCGGAGGCATAGGCCGGGATTCAATCAAATGAAGAATTCGATAAAAACAGACTTTACATTACAACACCTGTTTCCTTGAATGTTTTCTGTTCTATTTACGACATGCAAAAACATGATCATGTCTTCATAAAAACCAAATCTGTTTCCCCGTGTGTCTTGAAAAGTATAAAGTCTGTTTTTATTGAATTGGAAATGTCCTTAAAGAGATTAAGTCAATTTGATTGAATCTCAGATATACATGCACTGTAATTTTTTCTCTCTGTTATTCTTTGGCCTTTCTCACAGTTTGGCAATGTAATAATAAAAAAATATATATGTGGACCATGTGTATTTGCTGTAAACATAAATGTAGCAACATGTGTAATTGGTCACATTAAATTCATTCCAGCTGTGCCTCGTTCAGCATAATCTTTTTTCTAAGGAAGTGATTCATAATTTCATCATGAAAAACATTTAGCCGCAATTAAATTCTATATGAAGAAAATCAGTCAGAGGACTTATCGAGTCACTAAAAAAGTCTTTCCACTGCTTTAAAAATGTTTCCAATGTTAACATATCATTATTATGGTAGCCCTGCGCTACATTCTGGTACATTCTGTCTGCTGGAACAACAGTCACAAAAGGTCATTTTACCTTCAGCATGACTTTAGTTTAACATTCTCTAGAAACATGTGCATTAAGTCAAAAAATGAGCGGAAAGGTGAATGTTCCAACCAACGACCGGGCAGTTTGCCCCCACGAGACAGATTGATATATGCTTGGCACCTGTAAATAAACATTTTCTGGATGTTTCAGTTTTTCCCAGACAGCAACGATTGGTGAACTCAGATCACTCTATGCGACATAAGTATATACAAGACATTTTGTGCACCCAGTATACATAAGTTACCTGCTGTGAGAAGCTACATTTACAACTAGCTTGTGAATTTAGGAGTGATGATAGAAATGAACTCTGTGCTCGCTGCCTTTGTGTAACGATAATCGTGCAGTGATGCAATCTCATGTGCTATTCCCGTTTGCATATTTCCTACAGTTAATCACCCACTTCCTTCATCAGTCAGCCGTTAAATAATTTCATCAATCTATCTTTCTGGGGTTCTGGCATCTCATTTTATTTTTAGTAGCAAAAAGACAGATTAAAGTCAATACCTATTCAAATTAATTTAGTCTTGTAAGGGCATGCTGTTCATTCAGAGCATACTTTGCAACATAGGTTTCTGTATTTTTGGTTTAATTTAGAGAAGCAAGCATTGTTTGTCTGTTTTGACTGAGTAGCATGAACAATTAAAGAGACTAAGTGCATTTGATTGATTCTCAGGGTAAGTCTTACGAATTTTTAAAGAGTTCCAGTGACATCTCACAATGGGTACCGTATTGTACCCCAAGTAGTCCAGTCCAGCGTGTGTCTGTCAAACCTCTTCCATCCCGACCATAAAACATAACACCTTTTACAAGATAAGCCCCATCTCCACCCTGGAGCCGAGCATTTTATCTAAATCCAGAGACAATGTCCACCGCAAGGACACGAGGCGAGGCGTTTTAGCGGACGGAATTATTCCCCTGCATTATTAAAGATGATCTCGGGAAGTGGATTAGTCCGATATTAACCTCAGAGGTGAAAAAAGAGTTGACATGATGAGAATCGCCCCGCGGCGATTTACTCCCCTTTAATTAAATGTATAATGGAAGTGCCAGGTGGCGTTTCTAAAGAGAGGCCTGCCATCTTGATAAGACAGACTAATGAGCCGCCCTTTGGTTCGTCGGGCACATCGCAAGGCCCTGGTGACAAGGACCTCACCCGGGAGATAAAGATGGAGATAAATGAGCTCTTTTTTTTCCCCTCTTCCTCATCTCCATTTCACCCCATTGTTCAAGGGTGGCACGAGCCAGCACCTCTGTTTATCCCCTACGGCTTAAAGACGAGACAGGCCAGACCAACCAGGCCAGGCCATCAATGGAAATATTTTAACCCAGTCATCGCAGAGACCACAAAATTCTCTTAGCCCTTCCCACATAACGCTCTGATATCTTAAAACAGACATGACTAAATGGGCCCGAGATACGCACACCCAAGGCACTCTGTACAGTTATGTAAGCCACTTTTGATAAAATTAGTAAGGTTCACTTTGCGAACATAGTGATGAGTGAAGTCAAGCTCTACCAAAAGAACCTCATCAGAGGCTATATAGTGTCTCAGTGTTAATCTTTTTGATCTAGCTGAAACACATTGGCTGAGATTCAATCAAATGAGCGTAGTCTGTTCAAGAGCTTTAATGCAATTGAAAGAAAACAGACTTTACATTGCAACATATGTTTATCAGAGTATTTTCCACTTTATTGTAGATAGCATTTCTGACATAACTTGATAGCAGATCAAATTAGACCCTAAGACACTAAAGGGTTTAAGTCAAGCAATACCACTGACACCAGTTCATTTATGGACAGGCTTTCAAGTATATAAGTTGTATTATAGACTATTATATCTACATTTTCTAGTGCTGATAAAATGCCCAAAACCACATTTCAACCACTCTAACTACATGAGCATTAGTTTGAGTTGAGCAGATTTTCAAAGGTTATAAATGAGGGAGGCGATGGAAAGAAACTGCTTTCAAAAATCTAAAAATCTATTTTATCAACAAAGGCTTACTGCCCAAAGACGAATATCGCACCTTCCAAAGTTATGTCATCTCAAATCATGCCCTACTAATTATACATGAGATGCTTTCATTTGCAAGATTCCTTGTGTGAAATATTCACTTAGAAATTGGCTCAATTCAGGAAAAACATGTTTCAGTCTCACTTTTGGCTCTCCCAAATTGCTACTAACAATAATTTTGCTCCCTCTTTATAGGGTACCTCAATCAAAGATTGGCACAGAAAGAGCTTAAAATGTTAAAAGAATTTAATTTAATTTTTGATCATTGCATCTTGTGCATAAATTCAAGTGTGAAAATTGTAATAACCATTTTAAATCTCATTCCACAAGCCATTTTTGTAGCAATTCTTCTCTGAACTGTTTGCGTGCTGTATACCTTTCAGAGGTCGTGCTAAGTGCCAAAAAATAAGCATCGGTCCTGAAGCCGTGAGACTTTGTAGGATGTTTATGAATTATTAAGACATTAATTTATTTTTTTTAGAATGAGTTTTAAGAAAACATAATCTGCCGTCTGAAGTGCCAGCTTAAATCAAATAGCTTTCACTTCAGAGTGCTTTAAGCTCCTCTGCAAATTTCTTGCACTTGATAATCAAGCACAACTAATGTTTTAGTCTTGTCTTAGCAAACAGTGTCATTTAAATGGTCAAAAAGTAGCTACACATGGCATAATCACTGAGGAAACCGATGGAATGAATGAAACTGTAGCATGCTTTAGTGTAACTCGAACTGGTCTACCTGTTTGCTTCTTTGAACATTGACTAGTCTACTCAGCTCAGTAAGATTATATGTATTGTTTGTTTTTATTTACTCTAAATTCAGGTCATAAACTTGCTTACTCTACAGTGACATTCAACTCTTTATTGGTAGCTAGCTACATAAAAATGGCATGTAAAGAACTGTATTTAAGTCTGAAGTGTGATGACTAAATTATGTGTGAATGCAAACGCTGGCTGATTCTGCTTGTTTCACCATTGTGGTGATTTCCCCACACCTGTAGGCAGTATAATTAGCAGTAGTACCAGGTGTAGAGGTGCAAGAGAAAGCAACAATTGAGATTGGTAACAGCACTTTGGCATGTTTTCAATGTGAAGATAAGATACACCTGAAAGGTTTTGTAATATGGGCCTGTGGAAATACAGGATGTCTGGTGTATGTAACACAGATTTGCCAAACCCAACACAGCTTTGGAGTGGGAGCATGGGCAAGGAGAAGCTTTGGGTCTGGAGGAAAGAGGAGCAAGAATACAGCTAATTGAGATAAGAATAGATCACTGGCAGAGTGTGCAAAATAGCTTCATCTCCAGGCATTTTTGCATGCAGAGCATTAGTTTGCTACTGCTGACCTCAGGGCAAAATAATAGCTGGTGTTAGTGGCACTTTACTAAGGAACGGTGCGACCCACTCGCTATCTGGCAGTGGTACTGTAGCCTTCCCCTGTGGCAGTTCAGTAAGCAACCCGTTCGGTATGTGGCAGTGGTACTGTACCCTTCCTCTGTGGCAGTTCTGTGTGTGACCCACTCGGTATGTGGCAGTGGTCCTGTAACCTTCCTCTGTGGCAGTTCTGTGTGTGACCCACTCGGTATGTGGCAGTGGTACTGTACCCTTCCTCTGTGGCAGTTCTGTGTGTGACCCACTCGGATTGTGGCAGTGGTACTGTACCCTTCCTCTGTGGCAGTTCTGTGTGTGACCCACTCGGTATGTGGCAGTGGTACTGTACCCTTCCCCTGTGGCAGTGAGGTATGCGACCCACTCAGTATGTGGCAGTGGTACTGTACCCTTCCTCTGTGGCAGTTCTGTGTGTGACCCACTCGGTATGTGGCAGTGGTACTGTACCCTTCCTCTGTGGCAGTTCTGTGTGTGACCCACTCGGTATGTGGCAGTGGTACTGTACCCTTCCTCTGTGGCAGTTCTGTGTGTGACCCACTCAGTATGTGGCAGTGGTACTGTACCCTTCCTCTGTGGCAGTTCTGTGTGTGACCCACTCGGTATGTGGCAGTGGTACTGTACCCTTCCTCTGTGGCAGTTCTGTGTGTGACCCAGTCGGTATGTGGCAGTGGTACTGTACCCTTCCTCTGTGGCAGTTCTGTGTGTAACCCAGTCGGTATGTGCAGTGGTACTGTACCCTTCCTCTGTGGCAGTTCTGTCAGTCGAAGTCGCTGTTCACTGATTTCTCCACATCCTGAAAAATGCCCTCATGAGGAAGTATAAGCCAAGCAAATCTGTCACCTGATAGCTGAGGATGGGAGCCCAGTATCACTGTCATGCTAGTGAAGACATGTGACTGAGGGTGAGCGTAAAATATGAGCATTACCCTCATTGACTAAAGCATTCTGGGTAAATTCAGAATACATGATTTTCCATTCATTTTTCATTGGATTGTGGAAACTGTATATTCTAACCCCGGGACCCAATCAAGCACACGTAGCATCTGTAAGGTCAAATGCAGTTTAACAAAAACAGACTTTGCATAAAAACATAAGTTTATTTAAATATTTTCAATTTTACTGGAGACAAACAAGCATTAGTTTTGGAATGTGTTCTTTTCATTGTAATACAGATTGCATAAAAAAGCCTTGAGTTCCTTTTGATTGAATTGCATATGCGCTGAAAAAGACTTGAGGGTCAATTGCATTGGCATGCAAGAAATCACATGCAAAAGCATTATGTGAAACAAGGGCAAAAGTTCAGAAGTTCATTTGAGTGGGTCCTGATCTAACTCTGTGCAGTAATAGTATGGAATGTATGGGCCCTGACAATAAAAGGATCAATCAAACTGGCAATCAGCATAATTTTACTTCCTTATAAGTACCATGGCAAAGGGGTTTTGCAGACCGGAAATTTCGCTGCACTTGAAAACCGAATGTATAACATCGGTCAGTGAGTGGGTATGTAAAACCCAGTCTCGCTTTAACCTGCTGAAAACAGCATGGTTCTTTTTTTCATGCTGTCACTTTTTTTCCCAACCCCTCTCATGAGGTTACCGTGGTCCACCAACACAGAATTTAAATGAGAGACTTTTTGTCAGGGGGACTCGGAGGGGTTCCATTTTGGCTGATGAAGGCCCGTGCTTATCTCCTTTGAGGCGGAATGAAGTGAGCATTGGAGGAAGGCGGGGAGGAGGGGGGGGCCGAAGGGGTTGGGAGGGGTGGGGATTGTGCGAGATGGACCTCTAATGTACCATGTACTCCCTGTTCATTCCTCCACATTACTCTCCTCACTGCACTGTGACAGGGGAGTCGCTGTAATCTCTTCTGTTACCGTTACACCTTTTTTTTTATTTCAATCTTTGTGAAGTATGTACAGGTATTGATTTCTTATTTTGGAGAGAAAATTATGTTACCTGACAGAGGATTATTTATCAACCCCTGGAAATGCTGTAAATAACATATCAGGAACCATTATTTCTCTCGGCTGATAAACGGATTCTTGGGGAGGTTGGAAATTCGCCACAAACTTAAATCAATCACTGTCTTTCATATCTGTTGTGAATCTGAAACACACACAAGGGTGTAAATGGTTCTACCATGTTTGGGAGAGCATTTACTTTGCGATGTGATCATAATCTTTAATAGGATGAATGCGGCATGGCCATCTCTCCATTACACATGACATAATTTCCTTGTCACACTGGGTAAATTTCTGCTGTACTGAGCAGTGTTTTATCAGATGAATATTGAGCTGCTGTCAGCTGTTTCTATCAAGCTGCACCAGGCTTAAATGTAGACTGATATCAGTGCGGTGTTGCGGTTGGTTTTTCACCAGCCAATTCATTTCTGCTCAATTGATTCGAAAATGAGTGTGATATATTCAATTCTATTTTGCCATTATTTTTAGGACAAAGTGGAAGAGTATATATCGGCAGCTTAGTGAACTTTATGGCTGGAGAATTAACAAATCGTATCACCGAGCTTTCCTTTGTATACAGCGCGTGCCACATTGCTCGCATTCGAAAATGGATTTTCGAGTAGGCTTGTGAGAACTGAGAAAAATTCTCAGGCAGGAAAAAAAATGATCTAACTCTTACGGATTGCCTTGTTTGGTTTAATTTACACATCCAATTCTGTGTTTTCTTTGCCTTCATGGACCTTGGAATCCAAGACCAAAACAAGGCAGCCCAAAATTCATCCAACATCAGCCAACAAGCCGTCTCACTTCCTTCCAAAAGGGGAATGGCCCGTTTTAGGTCGCAGAAAAAGAGCTGAAGGGATCGCAAAAACAAACCAAATTTGTCATGTTCAGTCAAGATTCTGTGAATGGAGCAGATCGTACAATCTCTCTGTCCTCCTTCAGTGGAAATGAATGGTTTGTGGCACCAAACCATCGACTTCCACTTTGTGTAAGTAAAATCTAACGATTTGATGACAGCGCTTGTCTCTGCTCTGCATCTCACTCAAAATTACGGAGGTATATAACATGTAACATTCTGTCCAGGAGGGGCAATCTGCACATCAAGCTTCATCAAACCAAAAAAATAAATAAATTGATTAGATTAGATGCGGTTTCCACTGTTTCCTCTGCTTCTGCTCTCCAACTTGTCTCTGACCATTTAGTATACATTAATATAACATCAAAACAGACCTTTAGCCTTTTTAACGCCTATGTTACTATATCTTACAAAGAAAATGACACATTCCAACTGGCATATTTTCTTTTCTCCAATGAAATTGGAAAATACTCAAACTTGGATTGTTATGTTAAGTGTGTTTTCATTGGATTGGACATGCCCTTAACAGAGCCAAACTGTGTTTGATTGGGTCCCAGGGTTCGTGTAAACACCTGCTACGATCCAGTGAAAGGGAAATGACGCATGTTGATTTTATCAAGAGCACTTTTGCCAACTACTCAAAATACTCAAAGAAACATGGTGTTATGGAAATTCTGATTGGACTGCATATGCAATTACTATGGCTAAGCGAATTTGATTAGGTTCCGGCTGGTGTCATTGTCCTACCAGAAAACCCCAGAGCAAAGACAAATTATAGCTGAGATGAGTACCAAAATGTGGTTTCTTATAACGATTCAGGTGTCACAGCCTTCATCAGACATCATCATAAAGCATTGATGATCTTAGACGTGGTTCTATTTGATCAAAAAATTCTATAAATAACTATGCGCGAAGTGAAAGAAGCCTCCTATCAACTCTTCTGGCATGTTCTCAGATCAGACAAACTTGAGATAAATAAATAAAGCATATACAATTACATTTCTCCTCTGGGACACTGTCTAAGATTCGATCAAAGGAATTTAAGGGCAGACTTTATATCACAGCATAATTTCCTTTGAGTATATTTATTTTTTATTGGAGACAAGTAAACATGTCCTTTGAATTGTGGTCTTTTCTTTCTAAGGCAGAGTCGTATATGCGTATATGTCCTTAGAAAGTATAAGAATATGTGGAAGCAGTGACGTGCATCTTTGCCAAGCTTGTGGACGATGCTGTCCTTATGTTGAAAACATGGGCAAACAAATCCATATGCGAAGCACTGAATGTATTAACTGCTGCCTTTAACATCAGCCTTTTCCATCATTTTACTACTTACTGTACATTGTACCTTGGCATGTGACAAATAAAACTTTGAAAAGTCAAAAGTCTGTTTTGATTGATATACTCTTAAAGAGGCAAAGTTTATTTAATTAGGTCGTAGCCACCGTCTCTTATGCCATCATGGCCAATGGACAGA
The DNA here is from genome assembly GCA_022829145.1 of Albula goreensis. Taxonomy (NCBI): domain Eukaryota; kingdom Metazoa; phylum Chordata; class Actinopteri; order Albuliformes; family Albulidae; genus Albula; species Albula goreensis. The sequence continues at coordinate 8,835,596 of CM040757.1, read as the reverse complement.
ATGGAACAGCAGAAAGATGTTCTCTCTTTGGTTATACCACCACGTACGAAGATATGTATTTCAGTGTATTAGAGATTTCAGTCTGGTTTTAGAAAGTTTGACCTTTCGCTGTGCTTTTTTTTTTTTCTTCTTAAGCCGGTTTTTGGAAAGTTGTAAATGCATAACTATGATGTCCTAGCCTGTCATGTAGTTTTGTACGATGGAGAAAGTAAAAAATTTTTTTTTTTTATTCTGAAATGGGTTTCTGAAATTGACCTTTTTCACTAGTCTTTACACAGTGGGTATGGTAAAAATCTGAAATCCATTCGACTGATTTTTGTGTTTCCACTAAACTGGCTCCCATATTTAAATCTATTAAAGCAGAAAGTTTAATGTCACAGTTTACCCTGTAATTAAAATCTGCTTTCTTACTTTCTTTCACTTTTATCTGCTCTCTTTTTCTCTGTTGGAAAGAGTGAAGCGGAAGTTTTTGGACCCATTAAAGCAGAAAAGCTTTTTTCTCCCGTTGAGTAACGCCCCTTCGAAAACCCTTTCAACGGACAAAGGTGACACTATCTGCTCCTCCTGAAGTCTGCTCTATAGCTTCATTCACTTCCTGCCATTTCCACCGGAACAATAAAATCACAGGACAAAGAAAAGGGGCTGTCACCAAAATATAGATAATTAATGGAAGAAGTATCACAAAAGGATCCCGAAATATGAACGCCGTCGGTCACTGAACCATCACAGTGATGTCATTTCCCTTCAATAAACACCTTTTTTCTGTGTTTTTTTTTTTTGTGGGCACAGAGGGAGGGATGTCCTCTGAGCTGTCAAGAGGTGAAGGGAAGGCATTTCGAAATTGTCAGCGATAATTAATAGCTGTCTTGGACTTTTGTTTTGACGCTCGGCTCGCGTTGACTCATTTGTCAACGATGTTCACGTTGAAGCCATTTGGATAAAAGGTAGCCATGTTACCCTTGCTGGGTCCTTTTTTTAACCAATCCCAGTCAAAGTGCTGTGCTGTACCATGCTGTTGTAGTGCCCTGACCTCTACATTGAATTTACACAGTCCCTACTCTTCTTTGCTTATGTGATTCTCTTACCAGCTCATGATCAAATTAACTATATTGCTAAAATTAACATGTACGCATTTTCTCAGAGCTGTTTTCAATACCCTACAGCAGAGGTTCCCAACGTCGGTCCTGGGGGCCCACTGGTTTTTATTCCAATCACAACTGCAACCCCAGAATCTTAACAAGCTGTTAATTGTTCGTAATTGTTCTATTGTTCTTGCTTTTCATGATTACAGAGATAATTTGCCATTATAGCTATGCATGTCATGAGGAAAAAGCTCCTATATTCACATTGTGCCATATTGCAGGCAATTGCATGAAGACGAGTAAAATGTTTTAACTCATATTAAAGACTGGGGTGATTCTGGACAGATAAAATTAACCATTTGCTAGATAATGAAGGATTCAAATACAAAGCTAATTATAATGAGCCACACCTGCATTGTGTTATTAAGCATAAGGAAAAAAATCAGGAGCTTAATCATGTGTTCAATGACTTAAGGAGTGTATTGATTCACCCCAGTCTATAATTTGATCTGGCATAAAAACTTTTTTCTCTTTTTGTGTCTTTGTTTGCAAAATCACATAAACACAATGTGAATATAGGAGCTTTTTCTTCACAACATGCATAGCTATAATGGCAAATTATCTCTCTAATCATGAAAAGCATGAACAATTGAACAATTATGAACAATTAACAACTTGATAAGATTCTGGGGTTGCAGTTGTGGTCGGATTAAAAACCAGCGTACATAGTGGTCGCCCAGGACCGATGTTGGAAACCACTGCCCTGGCACAAACATGTTTCGCCATGGTCTAGTATGTAAAAATATCAGGAAGAGGACATGACTTTGTGTTTGCTAAACTGTGTGCCATGATGACTGGCAAGGGGTGCTGAAAAATCTCAGTCCATTTCAATATTACTGTGCCAAAATAAACAACAAATTTTTTAACACTGAAAATTTGTATAAATTAGCTAAAAATTTAAATACGGTATTTCCAGCTGTTATCTTTCATATCAAAACCGTTGTTTTGTATATGTATCTATGCCATGACTGTGGTTAAGTGCTGTGATGATCAGGTTGTTAGGGTAATGCGTCACACTGTCTTGCACTGGCGGGCACTTGGTTATAGATACCCGCCAGTGAGAGAATCATAGAATAGGGATGGATAGATTTGTATCTGTAAATAAAATTAATACTTAGAAATCTCAGCCCACAACACAGACTGAGTCAGACGCTTGAACCAACACCGTGCTATGAGAACAAAAAAACCTCAGGCACAGCAGTGAAAGCTAGCTGGCTTATAGCTTTTCATGGATCGGTGAAGCTTGCTGTCCCACACCAGAATACCTGGTCTACAGAGAAAAGCTGTAAAAAGTGATTATGGTAGCGAGTATAAGCTCATAAGACATTTCAACACAAGACTTTAGCCACCAACAACACTGGATACATAAAAAGATTTAAAGCACGGAATGTGGAACGGTCTCAAAACATATGTTCATGTTTCTGCAAAAACAAGAAGCAGCCGCATATCACAGGAGAGTCCAGCCTGTTAGAAAATAGTCAGGGTAATGCTGGGTGGACGCTATTGCTTTATTGTAAATATGAGAACTAATTGCTTCTTGCGGATGCATTAGCATTGTCGCTATTCCTCCCACAGATTTGGTGGGCGACCACTCTGAGGCCTAAGTGGATACAGAAAGGGTTAAGGCTTCAGACGGGGGGCCTAAGATGATTTCCTATTCTATTAGACGCCCAGCCGCTCATTCATTATATTCCAGAAACAATTACCTCCAGCTCTAGGTTTGTCTCTCTCCTCATTGTTTCCAGGGCCTGCGTTGAAATCCTCTCCCCATCAGGGGAAGCGGTGACTGTAAAGGCATCACCGCTTTCAGAAAAACCTGTGCCCGTTCTCCATTAAAAGCGCCATTCCTCTTTTTCTGGCCCTTAATAACGTGAGCAGTCACGACCCCGCCGCCCTCGGACCCACGACGGATACGTTGCCATCAGTGGGGCCCGCTTTAATGAAGCTGTCGCCGTGTTGACATGTTGTTGTTATCTTCATCGTTCATTCGTTCGACTGACTGCCTTTACGAAGGACCATCTTCCAGAGCGTCAGTTTACATGCAATCATTGGGGAACGGCACGACGGCGCAAAAAAGACGGATCACTGGCACCGGAGCACGGCCCGGGAGAACCATATTTCACAATTAGAAGCGTTTCACGATAACTTAAACTTAACGAAATCCCATGGGGGCTAATATTTTACATCACGGGTCCGTTTATTGCGTGTTGCGCGCACACATATATTGGAAAAGCTCAAGGATATTAATACTACGATATTGCGAAAAAAAATGAATGGTTGACAATAAGCAGAACTCTCCCCTGGGCCCGGTGGAGCCGGTTCTGGGAGTAATTAATCCCAGGGCTCCCGACACGTATTTTCTGCCTACATTGTGTACAGTGTAAGTAATTCCTTATGCGGTGTACAACACAGTAGAAATATGTTCTCCCCAATGAGAGCCATACACTCTGTGTCTGTGAGAGGCTGGATGGAAGCAAAGCCCAGAAAACGGTGATGGCATCACCTCGGCTGTTGACCCAGTGAATGCGGATAGGGCCAGATCAGCGTTCCTGACCTTGATGCTCAGTGACACGCTGTCATACGTGTGCTTCTGCCATCGCCGGGGCGACCACCTTCAGAGCGGACATCACGCGGTCTGGCTGAGATCTCTCCATCTGTCAGTCTGACTGCTAGACAACGTCCACTGTGGTCGCCTGCGAGAGATTTTATTTGTGCCATTACAGTATAACAGAGCGAAACACACCTAATTAACACTGCGCTTTTGAAATTGCAGTAATATTTCAACGCTGTCTTGGCTCCTTGTTGACTGATTTATAAAATGTTTTCGTTCGAAAAGTCTACACACGCAAAAACCACAAGTAGACCCTCCCCCTTACTGCTGATAAGACAGAACAGCTGCTCTTGGAGGAGAAACCCCCATCCCCCCACCTCCCCCATATCTACAAATTCTATAATGAAGCTAAACTGCTGATGTAAAGAATCATATTTAACTACATAACCAAGGGAGCAAAGAGGTCTAAGGATGGGGAAGAAACATGGTTTTTATGTGAAGCTGTGTTATTACCTCTTACCTAAGGATGAAAGACTGGGCTGCCATTCAGAGGTTAATAGAAAAATAAACCAACAAAATAAAGTCGCCCCTCACAGTCACTCAACAGAAGAGACATGCCTCAGCAGGCCCTACGAATGCTGTCTTCTCCGGCTTTTTTTGAGGTGAGTGAGAGAAAAGAAATCAAATGTCTATATTTATGTAATGGACTGACAGGCTCTTCAGATGTCTCTGGTAATGGAATCTGGTATTTTACGCATATGTTTTTTTTTCCTCTCAAATTTTCTTCAATGTGTCGCGGATCATGAAATTTTTATTAATTCGCAAGTGAAGACCAGTTGTATCCTCTGATCTTTTTTAATGGAAGCCTGTGATGTGTCACAAAATACGCTTTGATATACCTTGCATACATAACTTTTTTTTTTTTGTGGCGAATATACACGCTCTACTCTCTACATGCATTAATCCCTACACTGTTTCTTACTGCAGGAAAATGGTTGCCCGTAATTATAGATGACTGTGGTTTTGCCATAAAAATGTGAGTATCAATTTACTAATTTTAACATGAAGATTTATAAGATCACATCACCATGGTCACACGAATATGACATGTGCCTTAATAAAGCTTATAGACGTTTAAGCCTGTATGAGCCTGTATGTTGATCTTAAGGCTGTCATATATTCAAATACACTTATGACACCTGGCTTAAACTAGTATAATGAAGGTAAGGTTACAGGTTATGATTAGCAAAGCTATAGGAGCGGTTCTTAGGTAAAAATAGCAGTGTATCAAGCAAACTGTAATGATAACCAGTATATCTGTAATGGTAACCGAAATATACACAAGTTGGGAGAATAAACCCCAATGGATAATGTTCCATAATGTACTCATTAGCTTCCCTGTGCACGGGAAAGTGGTTCTGCAAACAGCTGCAAATGTATAAATTCATCTTCTTAGTAATATTCAAACGCATAACTATGGGGGTCATAGTTACTGCAGTTTCTGCATATGACTGTCCTTGTCATGGATTTGATGGATTTGTCGACCTGAACGTCTCTCCCCTCCTCCATTTTGTTTCAGACAGTCGCTCTCCGTCACCTGACCCCTCTGCAGAACGGAGTGTTTGTCCATCAAAGATCAAAGATGAGTCAGAGGTGACTGACCACCTGACCCACTTGATCAATGAGAGAGGCAGAGTGAACGAGTGGAGTGGCTCTTAAGTTAGGTTTAAGTGGCAATTTACTTCACAGGCATTTAGATTACAGCTCATTAAGTCAGTTTGATGAATTGCTCTAAATTTATAGTGCCTATCTCCTCCTTTTTTCTACCTTCCTTTCTCTGTCTTTTTCCTCCTCCCTTAATCCTCTTATTTTCCTTTTCCATTTCTCTCTCATTTCTCATCCAAATGTATTTCATTTATGTTACTGAAATGTTTAAAAAAGCAAAATAACCATTGTTATATTTAAAATTATCTTTGGTGTACACGGTTTCGCAGTTCACTAAAGCACACCCCTTATTTACCTTCGTGCACTCAGGTACAGTTTGAAGGATAGAAAATCGGCAAAGGATACTTCACATAAATGTCCATGACAATTGGTTGTTTCAACAGGAGAACCAATTGTTGTCTACGTCTATACCATTCCTTATTGCTGGGACATGCTGAGACATTTTAAAGACAAATAGCTTTGTCGCATGAACATTCTTTATACAGGTTTCTCATTACCTAAATGTGAGGCTAGCTTAGAGGTCTGTGGTATGACACAGGTCATTATTTTGTGTGAAGACTGTTATCTTATGTTAGCGTTATCATACAAAATCCGAAAATTGCAGTGCAGTCCCTAATTGTGTGGTGTTTTTCTTTTTGCTATTAAAACCGCATTCCATCCATAAACGTGAGCATATATACTTCTGAGACCCTAACCTTCCCAATAAACAGTTTGAACGGTCCCTTACTCAGATACTTGAAACCCTTGTGTTCAGTGTCCTTATTTAGACATATACGCAAAACTACTTAAATCGGGTCTCTTCATAATTTTAAGGACAGGAACAAGAACATAGAACACTTACAGTCTTTAAAAGACACAACAGCTGTGAAGGGGACTCAAATCAGTCCTGATTGCCTCTCTAAAACACTTTTCTTTGACAGGGTTTTCTACATAGACTGAGACCATGTGGATATACTTGCTGTTAAGTTTATGGATTCTGACTTTCAGTACTTTTGGATATCTGTACATACTTTGACGAACATTTGTAGTTTTTCGGCAAAGTAACTGATTTTGGAAGGCTTCGTACCTGCTAAAATATGATGGTATATCTCAGGTATACCTATTCTTCTTCTTTCCTGAGGGTGACAAAATAAGTTTTTGAATAGTTATGTACAAGTCTTGTTTCATAATGGCAGCTGTGATTTCAAAAGCAGAGTTCTGTTTTTTCAGATGTTTCAAGCACATCATGAAGTTACGTCAAAATGCTAATCTAGAACTTGTGATTTCGGAAATGTACGAATTCTGAGGGGACAAAGTCCGCTATAAGTATAGCAGTACATTGACTCTGACCTCAGCCACAGTGGACAGTTACAGGTCCAGTATAACTGTATAAGAGCCTACGTTCTGATCCACAAAGTTTATAGGTTAAACTGCGTTGCAGACAGACCCTGGAGTTGCAGTGTCATACTGCATTGGCTTGTTCCATTCCTGCTGAGAAGCACTTGTTTCTTTCTCCCTCTCCATCACTTTGAAGAGAAATTTCAGAAAAGTCCGTCAGACATGTCTCCAGTGCCCTTCTCATAAATATGACATAGCGTACCATTTCTTTTATCTCCACTAACATACGTATTCACTGCTGAGTATCCCTACAGTGACTCAGCGGGACGTTGTTTTAACCCTGCGCCATGTTTGTCCAGCTCATAAGTTTCCGTCATCATCTCGGTTTTAGAGAGTAATGGCAGACAGTTGTCATGATTGCCTTTCTTTGTAGGTGTCCTGGGTTTCAAATTCTCTTGTTTGGGCAAGATTGAAGACACATATAGGTAATAGAAAATATGTTTCCTCTTGCTTTTTTTGTTCACTACTGCTTGGGTGTTTTCTCTTCCTTGTGCCAATGTTTTCATTATTCCATTGTTTAGTGACTTTAAAGTTTTTAAAGTGGCATGCATGTTCTGTATCACATGTTGGCCGGGATTCAAATGAACAAACTTAATCTCTTTAAGGGTGTCCGCTATTCAAAACCAAACTAAACATTTCCTGAATTAATCCGAAGCTTTAACTCAATGAATTCTGTTTAATACACTGTTTAATCTGCATGGTGGGGAAGAAATAAAATCTAGCCAATTAAAAAATGTTTACTCAGAGTGACTGGAGCAACAGGTTGTTTCTGATTGGTCCGGCAGAAGTAAAAGACCTGCCTTCTAATGCTAAATTTCCCTCTGTCTGTTTACATAATGCATGTCTTAAAATGTTAATAATTTGATATGTTGAGGTTTTGGTGTGAATTAAAATATGGATAGAGAGAAAAAGACTGTAAAGTGTATACCTTGGCATTTTTATATACTATGTTGTATGATCTTAACTGAACATTTTTGTGGAATTTCAACAAGTTTTGATTCACAGTGGAAGTTATAGAGCACAACTTTCTAATACTATTGTACATTTTAGCAGAATAAACTCCAGCTATCTACCTTCAACCCAAACCCAAAATTAACCATGTATCTACAAGTTATGTAATGACATCCCTTGTATAACAGCAAAATAGTACTGGCTTGCGGGTTGCATAGTATTGACGTGCGCACAATGCAATTATATTGCCTAAAAAGGCAATTTATAAAGTGTGAATGATCCAGTTTCATTTTAGCAAATATAAGTGTTGTTTGTTGCATCTCCTTTTTATAGTTGGCACAATTCAATAGGTCACGTTATATAACGACCGCCTTTATCTGGTTTCACTGTTTTTTTTTTCTGTTTACTTTTTTCTTTTTTGGCCAAGTTGTGCTGCCAAACCTTTTATATCCTTTCTGACTCTCTCCTCATGCCAACAGAGACGTACCATAGGAATTTGTCTCCATGGTTACTGCCAGCATCTCATCTCTCTCAGTGCTTCGAAAGGCATTTTGAAACAATTTCACTTCTTGCATTTTTCAGGAGAAACTATTTCCTCCCTAGTTAAGCATTCCTTATAAGATTCATTAGTGTGCAATAACTAGGGCTTGTTCGTAATAAGCGGGAGGCAAGAGGGGTGGCGGCTTCTCTCGCGTGTGGCTCTCCGAGTCTTTTCCACCACGCTCGTCGCCGCTAGCATTCTCAACCCGAGTCAAGGCCAGCCAGCAACGATCAAAGCGCCACAACGCGAAACGCCACAATGTCGCAATTGTTAATCATTGACTGTAGAGATCCAAAAGCCTGACATTGGTAGCGGACAAGTGAAAGGCCAGGGAGATAATAATCGGCCTCGTAGTTGGTGCCTGCATGCCTACAACGGTGGGGGTTGGGCTGGGAGGGGTAGAAGTTGAGTAGAAAAATGGTTAAAGCAAAAATCTGATGCCGGAATTCTCTGTCTTATTCATGTTATTCGAATGTAGGTGACTAAAGTCAATTCCGAACACAGACAGAAGTATCTTTTCATAAATAGAAATAAAAAAAAAACTGTTGAAAAGCTTCAGTGGTTTAAAAACAGAATGGATGTGTGAAGTTGCTTCATCAAAATGCTGCAAAATATTTCAATGAAAATAAAATAAATAAATTAGATATACTTTTAGAGTTGCCTCAGGCACAGACAATGGGAATAAGGGTACCGCTGCTGTGGTTGGATCTATTTAAGAATTGGTTTTTAAAATTCTCCACTTGCCAAAGTACCCTTCCTATTAAATTCTCCGTTGCGGCCGGACTGGACGGGCATTGACTGACAGAGAAACAGCTGCCTCTTTACTTCGCTAGGTTCCATAATGGCGGAAAAGTTCGACTCCCTGCGCAACGGCCGCTTTTGTTTACGGATGGAGACTGTGATATTGCCGTTGGGACTGACGGCAGACAATAATGCAACCAGGAGCGGAGGACGTTTCTGAGAAAACATTGCTTTTTTTCATGCTCCTTCTGTTCTCTTCCTTCTGTTCGCTTATTTTTCTTTATTCAAAATTAAAACAAAGCATTTCTTAGGTGGTACTCACAGGGAAAATTATGTGTATTCTATTCTGAAATGACATCAAAGGGCTACTTAGACGTGTGTGTGTGTATGTGTGTGTGTGTACGTATATGTATGTGTGTGTGGTTGTGAGAGAAAGAGAAAGGAGGTGCGTATGTATATAAAGTCTAAACTAACTTATTTGTAACTCCTATTTAAATGATATACATACTGTAGTACGTTCTACCGATGACATGTAATTTCTCAATAAAACATGATTCCTCAGGAGGACAGATTAAATATTCATATGTCATTGCACAGATATTCATATGTCACAGCCAGAGTTAGTGTGACAGCAGTAACCTCCTTTTTTTTTTTTTTTTTTTTTTTTACAGTCATGCCACACTCAGTGCTTGGCGGAAATTGCCATTTCATTTTATCACATAGTTTACAGTTTGGAGGTCAAAACACTCAGTGACTCGACTCTGGCTTGGTGAGAAATGACAATCTTGGGCTGAGGCAGGAAGGAAGAGCGAACCACTGAAAGGGTGCGGAATTGCATTTTAACAGGCTACCAATCGCACTTCATTCACAGGTTTTCCGTGTGCCAGTTTAATCTGTCAGTCAACACTCAGATTTTATTTAGCGTTATCATCCATTTCCCATGAAATTTCTACAAAGTGATTCAAACAGCACATAACAGGAAAATAAACCCAAAGGGAAAGGAATTACAATAATATTCATGGATGAAAGAGTTAATTTATAATTCGCAAAGCTCAAACTTTATAAGAACTGAACTAATATGATGTATTAAAATGAAAGAGCTAAAATGGTGCGATAAAGTGCAGAGGGAATTAATTTGTGTAACCCCCGGAGAGATCCATCAGTACCTGGGGCAAGGTGTTTGAAATTCGTTGGGTAAAGTAAAAATATATCTTAAAGGTTTAGACAAAATACCTTGTGCCCGTTGAGATTGTTTTATTGTTGGTGTTTCCAGCTGTTCAGTTGCAGGAGGTTTAAATGCTACTTCCTTAATGGGAACAGAGTGATGTATCAGTCCTCCGGAGGGGAAGGCCGATGTCTCGCCGACAGAGAAGGAACGTCTCGTCGCATCTCCACAGTCGTTCGATGATGGAGGGGAACTGATAGCCCTATCTCTGTGAGCTGACTTCCTCTAATTTTGTTTTAATTGACAGCCATTAAAGATCACAATCCCTGCCTTTAATTAACTGTCACGGCGGAAAACCTTTCCACAATGCGTGGCTCAGAAAAAAAACTCAATCATCTTTATCTTTGTTTTCTTTGTCCCGGAGGGGGCCCCCCCTGGAAGATCGGCAAATCCTCTACCAATAAAAAAAAAGAGATGAAATAAGAGTCTTTGTCCCGAATTTGCATGTCTCCTTTTTTAATGACGGAGAGGTCGGTAAAGGTGTGTGCCCTGTATCGCAGTTGTTTAGTGGGAGTGCACGGGAGAGAGAGAGAGAAAGTGAGTGAGGGAAGGGAAGTGAAACAGAGTGAAAGATACACAGGGAGAGGAAGAGGAAGGGGGTCTTCAGGACAACAGTATGCTTTCAGTCTCTCTGCAGTCACACAGTATCACATGGTCCATATCTAACAACACAGTGCCTTCAAACGTAAGTACAGGTTCACAGTGGTGTAGCACTTTGACTAATGCTGAACACACTTTGTTTATTTCCTTGCTTGTGTTTCTTCATGCTCTGCCAGCAGCGAGTCCTTCTTCTATGAGTTTTCTCTTCCTTTTTTTTGGGGGGGGGGTAGGACACAGGGTTTCTGCTGCCGTGCCCTTAGGCAAGCTAGTTTACTTTGGACAATTTGTAAATGCCTGCCACACTGGGTTCCCTGTGTATTGGTGCCTCCGGTGGAAAATAAAGGAAATTTGTGACAAAAAATTGTATTAAAAAGACATCCCTTCTAGCTTTTCCCTAAAACAAGCTGGTGAATGAATGTTGACTGGCTTGGTGGTCTGCACACAGCCATGCTCTTTCCTCTAGACATCAGAAACCACGGCAATATCCATCCACCCCTATATTCTCATTAGCTTGGAAAATGTTCTTCTCCAGCTTTGCTGATGTAACATTTTATACATTGCTCCTTATGTTAATATTTTTACACATCATCATGGGGGATGACATACTGTTCATATTTAGTGAAGCAAACCTTTCATTACGGTATTTAACCAACATGTTTATCCGAATGGATTAACAGTTTATTACACTCATGAGGAAAGCAATGTGGGGTTAAGGGCCTTGTTCAAGGGCCCAACAGTTGCATTGACGTAATTGTTGTTACACTGGGGCTTGAACCACCAACCTTCCAGGTCCTAGTTTTGCACCTTAGCCTGTAGGCTATGAGCTACCCCATTGAGCACTACTGTACGATAACATATTCAAAGGTGCCAACTAAAAAAATGTGTTCATTGTATGTGGGGCAGCCTGTAGTCTAGTGCATGACTGGGACCCCTGAGGTTGGTGGCCCAAGCCCCAGTCCAGACACTGCAAGCCACTGCTGTTGGGCCCCTAAAGGGGGATTGGCCCTTGGCTAGCCCAATCAACTGTCAAGTCACCTTGGATAAAAAGCATCAGCTAAATGACTGGAATGTACGTTTTTTTTTTTTTTTCAATTCAGAGGGCTTGAATGATTTTTGTCAGTGCAGTTCACTTGCTGAGGCATGGCCACAGAAACAGACACACAGAGCGGGCTGTGGTAGCTGCAGGTTTAACAGTGAGCGGGCCCACCTACAGTCACTTTGGCAGATTAGCCGGGGATGAGAGTCCAGGTCTCACAGCGGAGCGACACATTCTGGCCTCACGGAAACTAAATCAAAGCGGAAAATGAGGCGACAGGTGTACTCAGGGAAAGGTTTAGGGGGTTTGCATATCGGTGCGTTAAAAAACACACCGCATGCTACCCCATCGGGGAGGAGTGGTGAGGGAGGAGAGGAATCCGCATAAGCTTTTTGTTGACTGAGGATAATTTGGTTTTGACAGCAGATGTTTGGAGACCTCGCCAATGCCCCTATTAGAGACTGAGCCACCGCGGAGGGAGACGGAGCAGACAGAACGCTTCGCACACAGACATGCGCCCCCCGTTCGCCACACCCCCACCCCCGCCCCATCTCTTGGAAACCAACACACTTAACAGCCTTAACTCCAACTCGTCACTCATTTGTTTCACAAAAATTGGTTCAGAATTGAAGAAAACAAGACAACATTCTGCTCTAATAGGTTCAGATCTCATTTCATACAGAAAATGAGTAAAGGGAAAAACAGTCACAATTTAAAAGAGAAAAGGGCTGTACACTCAAAGCCTGTGTACATGAGTGGGGTTGGGGTGGAGGGGTTCCTCTTTCCATTCTTCCCCCTACATCTACTATCTCTGACTAACATTACATCCTGACTTAAATTAAATATATGACCTTTTCAGACAAAGGTGTCGGCACTCAGGATATTAACATGTTTTCAGATCCTCTTGCCTATTAATTCTGGACTAAGAGCCGTATCATCGGTCCAAATCCTTGTCTTTTTCTGGAGATAAATGTGTATTTTATTTGAATGTACTGATATCCCTACGGGTCAATACAGGCACGCCGCATCCTTCAGTACAGGTTAAACATGGTCATGCCATGTAACTGCTGGTTGCACTATGGAGACATTTGCTCCAGGCAAGTTTCCAGTCTTCAGTCTCCACCAGGGCCCACCCTACTAAAGGTTTAACTGGAGCACAGCACTCTGTTTTTATATCTTTATAAATCTTTCTTCATTAATGTTATCTGTTAATGAAGGCCGTCTAGATGCCTGCAGGTGTCTCAGAATGTTACACCTGTCCCTCTTAATCACATGTGTATGGCTGTAGCTTTAAATCATCACAGCACTCACCTGGAGGACAGGTAAATCAACCCACCTTGATTCTGATTTGATATGAAATCCACAGTCCTCCAGTGGTCCTGTCAAACGAGTCCCACCTGCTCAGTGCACGATTAGCTCAATCTATATCATTTGCAATTAAAGTGAAAATGATTTTCTAAAACATATTGATTTCTACAAAAATGAGAATAAAAACACAAATTGAGTGTCATTTTCACAAAAAATCTGCATGCAAATTTTTAAAGGTTGTCAGTTTAGATAGATTTTTCGATAATTGCTGAGCACTCCCCAAAATGAATTAATGATGCACGGTTACACCATAGGTTTGAGATAGGAAGCGTTACAAACCACTGTGTCACTGTTTGTTTCCCAAAGGAACTACAATGATCGCACCTCCCACTTTGTGTCATGATGGAAGAAGTCTAGACTGGATTAATAAACCCAGAATGTTAATATCATCCACGGCAATGTCTTTATTAAATAAGCACACATATAATTCTGAACGGATATAAATCCATTCATAAGGACTTATCTCCAAAAGTGACACGTTCCCCTAGGCGAATTTCTAAAATGGGTTCATTCACAGTGCAGCATTCCCTCGGAATATGGAGAAGAATCTCGATACCTCCGCGACAGATATTGCTCTCTCTCTCGCTCTCTCTCCTCGTGCTCCCCACACACACACACACACACACACACACACATACACGCTCATGGAGTCATTATAAATCCCCACCCCCAAAGTGAAAGGGAATTTTCTATGATAAACACAGAGCAAAGAAAAAGAGTGCTGATGCTAGGAGATAATCTTGACTGCGCTCTTGCCAGCATTGGGCCCCCACGAAGGCGCGATGAGGAGGTTCGTGAAGAACGACTTTTTTTAATCAAGGGACCCGCTGAGAAACTAAGCAAAAATCCATCACTTCGTGCCACTGGATTCCTTTCATTCTGTTACGCGTTATCGCGGGGAGTCTCGGGAAGGCCAACGGCGATGATGAAGAGGGAGAATCCTCGTGATCTCAACAGTGATCAGCCGACACATTTCAATGGCAACCGTTGGAAGAGGAGTCAAGAATTATTTCATCTCCCTCGGCGTAGTCCTTTCACGTTCCTCTCCCCTGAACTCCTCTGTGCCGTGCCACAAAAGTGAGCGAACTCATACCCTAGGAATCCACCGCACTGAAAGAGCGTAGCGGGAAAGCCATCTCTCAGAATGCTACATGTTAACACGTGTGCTTTCATTTCAAAAAAATGTAATCAACTTGCGGAGGTTGGAAAAGAAAGTGGGTGTGAGTGTGGTTGGGGAGGGGAGGTGGGAGGTGGGGGGGGGGATAGAGATTTGAACTTGATGTTCTCTGAAGCTGATGAACCCTGCAGATGTGCTCCAGGATGACTTATGTGCAGCTATCCTGGACAAGGCAGAGAAATAATGAGCATTTCTCTGATAGACTTGAAAGGCACAGATGATGCAGACCCACCAGCAGGGATGGGACATGGAAACATGGCTTCGGTACCTGTGATCACTTTAAAAATGTCCTGACAAACAAGCAGATCATACACATGTCAAACGATGTCAGCTGTAGTTTCTCATGCAGTGAGACTGTACCATGCCTGTTGTGTCTATGTATTATACACATGGATATATACAGTGCATTCGTTTTTTACACAAACTTAAAATGCGCAAATTCGCTTTAACACCCCTTTGAAACACGATTCAAAAAGTTATTGCTTTACGTGATATTACGCACTTTAATGCGAGTGCTATTTTTTCAATAATATTATTTAATATTAATATGATAATATTAATATGATATTAATATAAATATTGAATCGTTTGTCAAATAAAATTAAAAATGAATCACTGTGTCTTCCTATCTTTCTAAAATCTTTATAAAAGTTAAAAGAACTTAACTGATTATAATGAAAGAACAATGATGTAAAAATGGTAAAAAAAAAAAAAGTTGTCACATGCTATTTGCAGCTGAGTCCCACATATGGTAAAAGTTCCATCCTTACTACGAATTTTCTGAGTATTTTAGTCGACGTTACGCGACCGCGGAACGCATCTCGAGCATTTCCATTCATTTAAATGGGGATATTAGACTTGTATTACAAGATTTTGCTTTAGGCGAGACTTTTCAGGACCACATCTGTCCCAAATGACATGGAGATCAGCCAACACATACACACATACGTATGTATATATACATATACTTATATGTATAAATGATATGCATGTTGACTGAGCTGTATGTCTGTAAGGTCATATGTACTTACTTTTTGGACTGCTGAAATTTCAGCCACCCCATGTTTGAACTGTTTGAGGCCGCTTGATTAAAAGCTATAAAGGAGAGCATTACTTTGATCCTAGCCTTCCTTCATTAGTGGAAGAGGCGACGTCCGTCCAGCAGGCCACTACCTGCATGGGGGGGCTGCCGTGCCACCTCGTTACAGAGAACGAGCAATCAGCTCCCGAGACGGAACAGAGGAAGCATCACATCACACGAGAGGGGAGGAGAGGAGGGACGAGCAACGAGCGGGCGAAAATGGCGCTCAGACAAAAACGAAATCAAAAGTGTGGAACCCGAGAGCATGTCGGGGTGATTATCTTCCTCCCTCGCCACTGATGTTCGTCTGATGATCCCTCGCCGCTTCCTTCTGCAGACTCACGATCCCCTAAACCAGGCAAACCCAAGGCCACGATCTCATTATCCAGCCCACGTGCCGTCATTATCCCATCATGCAACATGGGCGAAGCCCACAGTGCATTTCCCCCCGAAAGATCTGAATCGGTCTTAATCACATGCACATCAAACGAACTTTGCAATGATCCACTCCTCCTTTTCAAAATCCTTTTTTTTATATAAAAAAGGCCCTTTATCAATAATGAATGATAATACGATGTCATCATATATTTAACACAATTAACAACGCATTCAGTCCTGTACAATGTGTATCATTTGCGTTGGAGTGGCAGCATATACAGTGGGAATTCTATAATAACTATAATAATTTGCTGAGAGAATAGCTGATATTGTACTGTTATCAGCAAAGCCCCCGCAACAGAGAGGAAGAGAAGCGTCCAACGTTAAAAGGTGTAATTTTCCCTTTTTTGTGAAGTATCTCTGTGTTCTGTCTCAGAACTCTCTGAGATATAAAATCTTTCTTTTTTTTTTCTTGAAAGGAGGCAGTGTCATTAATGTCACATGAAATGTTAATCCCAGGAGTCTCTCTGATCCTCCTCAACAGCTCGCGTCCAAATTCATTTCCATTGGACGGATTTCATATTTCATATTTCATATCCAAAAAGGAATGAGATGAATAGTAGGATGAAGGCCAAGAACCCTCCTGTGGGGATAGAGACCGAAGAGTTTTTTTTTTCTTTTGGTCGATAGATGCCTATTACTTTTGGAAGGAATTGTTATCCCTTCATCTGACTGTCACCTATGTTTTTCCTACGGAAAACATCATATCAGATTGTGCGTTTTCACCATATCTTCTCATCTACTGGAGTTGTAATCTGACCTCATTTATATAGTGCATATATACAGTATAGCCTTTGTTCCTTTTCATTTGAAAGAAGAAGGGAGGCAGTACATTCTTCCTGACACGGTTCATCGGAATCCACTTCTCAACAGCGGAAAGACAGGCACCTCGGCCTTGCGCAAAACTAACATCACCAAAATATCACCAATCACATTGATGAACCAAGTAGAACAGCATTTCTCATCTAGCATATCTCCAGAGACTCAACTCTTAAACTCAATGAGTATATATGTGACATCCTGTGTATAAATAAATCTAGAAGCCTGTTACTTTAAAGCTATAATAATCTAAATCTCGGCATGGCTTTTATCCTCTGTTTCGGGCTTGATGATCACTAAATCATTTATTTGGAAGCAGCCGATGAATGCATTAAAGAAAAAGACAAAGAAAAAAAAATCTACAGTACCCAGGATTATGCATTAGAACTCTGAAAATAAGTATGTTCTTTTATGTCAAGGTATGAATTAAAAATATATAACCAATGCATTTTTGATGTATGTCAAAACATATAACATCAATATATTTCAGTTAATGGCACTTTGACATTATTATATTCCACCATATTTGTATGCATAATATAATAAAATGGGAGATAATCAGTTGTGATAATTGACCTCCTTCTTCACAGTATAAGGAACATTTGCATCACAGGGCCCTGATGTAGCCCACGTAATTAGGATTGACACATCAGAAAATGGATGTGCATTTCATTACAGTTTGATTCATGTTTAATGGTGATTATGGAGTTTGTCAGTTCCTAGAATGATGTATTACAGGCTGCCAAATCCAACTGAAAAGTGT
Source organism: Albula goreensis (assembly GCA_022829145.1). Classification (NCBI taxonomy): domain Eukaryota; kingdom Metazoa; phylum Chordata; class Actinopteri; order Albuliformes; family Albulidae; genus Albula; species Albula goreensis. The sequence goes on along the minus strand of CM040757.1, from coordinate 8,818,061 downwards.
CAGTGGATAAAATAGCCATATGGGTCTTTCAGCCGTCCTGCCTTTTGATGTGTCACGCTGTAGCTATCATCACAAGGTGTTGGACGTGCAACATAAAGTACGATCCGTGCACTGCGCTCGCCTCCATACCCGCGGTCTTGTGAGACGAGCCGAATAGAACTGACTTTGTTCGACGGTTCATCTACGTGTCATCTGCAATGTCTTTGTAAACACTAAAACGCAGTAACCTCAAGAGCAAAATGGTAATCATATCGAAGAATAAGCATTATTTTAATGTTTTAATGAATTTCTCCCTTTCTACACGTCCCATAATGCCTTTTTGTGTCTGTGTTTGTTGGCATGCTCTTGGTCTTGGCTTTGGGTGTCAGGGAGTTTGACATTCCAAAGGGAATCTTTCGGTCCTTCATCCATGCCCGAAGTTGGGAATTACCAGTGGAAACTAAACCTAGACCTAAACCTAAATACATTGCATTATAACAATACCTTCAGCGCCAGTATGCCTCCCAGAACATTTAAAATGCCAGTTTGGTGCACTGTATGTAGTCCTGCCATATTTACTGAAGCAGGTATACAAGGTATTGACCACTCCTCAAAAAGATAACGAAAATAAAGTAGAATTTCTGAGGACATAAACGAGTTCTATAGGCTATGGTTGGCATGCCTGTGTGTATGCATGATATAGGGGTATGTTCATGTGGGCGAGACGGGGTACCAAAACAATTTCTCATGATTATTCAACCAGTCATTTGAATATACACTTCTCCAAAGCAGCGGCATAAACTAAAGCATCAAGTCAACACTGAATTATGGGTGTTCAATGTAAAGAGAGAAGGAAACCAAAGCTGCATTGTGTTTTCTCCATATTTCTCTATCAAATAACATTGGCAATACCACTACCATATACATGCATTAATTTGGCCAGGACAAGTGTACACTAATGTTTTTAGAAATGGAAAATTCAAAATAATTTTAGATGTATTCATTTTTCTGCTCCATTCCTTATCACTGTGCTACCTACATCTTGGCATCTGAGGTTGTTTTGTGAGTGTATTTACTTAAAATAACACAACATACCACTTTTAGCCTGCCCATTAGCCTTGAAAACCATCCCAGCATGCTATTTTGGCAACACCTCCCTTTAATCAAATGAGCATTAAACTGAATAATAGGCTTCTTTCGGAGCAGACAGAATGTTATCACTTCAGTGTGCTTCCCACTTACTCTCGTTGTGTTGCTCCGTGAGACCGAAAAAGGTCCACACCTAGATGCACAACAATTGGATCCTGCCCTAGCCAGTGTCGAAATTGTGAATGCAGCCAAGACTATCGGCTGTTAAAATGCAAATTGATCCCATCACTTGTATGCAGTTCCTGTACAGGATTTACCCTCCATTCACAGGAGGGATGTGTTGTATTTATAACGGGGGAAGCATGATTTTTTGCAAAGTAGCATCGAGCTACCTTGCCTCGCTCTGTGCATGTACAAAACATATTGTTTGCTTCATTATTTAGCTTTTACATTCATTTATGCTGGACCAGAATACTGTTTGTGTAAGAATTAACGGTAAAGTGCTTCCATTGTTTGCAATGTTTTGGCTGAATAATGCGTACCTCCTTTTCTATCTGTTTTTATGCTATCGCCTATTATGATCATAACTGGGTCACAAAGCTAATGAGGAAATAAAGCTAGCTATGCAGAGGAAGATTAAAATAATACTCCATTTTATGAAATGTATACATGTTTTCTGATTTTATGCTCGGCTGAGGTGCTTTAATTTATCCTTTTCACCCTTACCATAAATCATTTCTTTCTGGATTAAATACCAGCCTCACAATTAGAAGTGTTACTCGCGCCGAACCTCTTTTGCCTGCTTTTGAATTGAAGCCCCTGTATCCTGGCGTAACTGAATAGGCCATTATATCTCTTCTGAATGGCCCCCATGTACTCTATGCCGGCTCCTGTCCAGCCTGTTCGCCAACAGCCTCTCTGCCAATCAGGAACGGAGTGTCTCTCTCTCGCTCTCTCTCTCTCTCTCTACTCGCTCTGCAAGAGAGGAGGGAGAGCCGATCAAATTAAAACTCTTTCTGTCTCTCACACTCTTTCTCTCCCTCTCTCTCTCTCTCTTTCTGTCTTTCTCTCTCCCATTCTGCAGCCCTGTCTCTCGAGAGCATTCAACGTGATTAGATATAACTTTCCAGACTAAATGATGGCTCATGCCCAGAGACTGAGCGATCATAAATAGCGGAACATTATTAGTAAATACAGCTGATTGACAGCATGGTTTACATTGGCAGAGTGTTCTCTGGAGAGGAAGCTCAATAAGAGCATGAAGAAGCATTAAAATGGGACTGATTGCCTGCATTTTTTTATTATTATTTTTATTTCGACAACATATTTCAACGGTGTGGGAAACGTTAAAATCGCTCAGCCACTCTGGGGAGAATTTAGTGTCAGGACCGCAGTGCTTCCTGTTTGCTATTCTGGTTAATAAAATGTGTTTAAGTGATGAGGGGAAGGAGGAAGTACAGACCCGCACACACATACACGTACCGACAGAGACCATCTTCTCACCCTCACTTGAAGCACTTATCGGTTTCTTTTGCTAAAGGCATGATTCCAGCGAAATGTTCCATCCTTAACCACACAGTACCGGCGGTGTCATTCAGCCCTTCTCATTATAGCCGAAAACTGAATGGAATGTATTCTCTCGATAACTAAAGCGATTCCCAGTCTTCAATTCTCCTTCGGGAGCCTGGAGATAAGATAGCTGCAGACATATGAGGCAGACAGAGGAAGCCAGGCCCCTTTACAATAAGAGCAAAACGGGCAGAGGGAAACTCCAATGATATTTCTAAGCTTTGTGTGTGTGTGTTGGGGGGGGGGTAGTATTTCCTGGGTGGCATTGGGATTGCTTTAGATAAAATTGGAATTGGCATTGTATGTGGTGGATTCAGGGGTGAGGAGGAGGGGGGGCGCTCAGGCGGGGTGTCGCTAGCAAGCTCTGGAATGTCATTGAATCCAAAATATGCTCAGTGGGATTTTTCCACCCGATGCAAAAGAGAAGTGAGCAAAAAAAGAGGAGCGTAATGTATTCTCCATCCGTGTCAAATTGAAATAAATTGAGGATGGGGTAATGCAGAGAGTGCATGTGTACACGCTTTGCATTATCACGTCTGGCGGACGCCCGTTTCCCTCGTCGAGCAGAGAGGGATGGGTGGGTGGGGGAAGGGGGGATACGGCGTCGCTCCCGAACCGTGAGGAGGTTGTGTCCGGAAGTGGAGCCGCTGACCGTCGCACGAGTGTTTTTGCTCATAACGCGCGTGCCGTTTCTTTGAGCAGAGGTGAGTGATGTTGTGAAAACATGGCAACCCAGTCCTGACTCAGGACGTCAGGTGTGATTGATGTCTTTGACCTTTTGACTTTGCTTCAGACGGGTGAAGCATGTCTGAACCATGAAGTGAGAAAGGTCTGCTTAAGTGATGGTCGCCCCTAGTGTTCTACCCCCCTCCCTCCCCCTACACACACACACATATCCCCTACTGCCCTTGCCATTGCCCCATTGACCTTAGCCAGACATAGCAATGGAAAAATATCATTGGAAAAATGTCATTACCTGTCTGTGTTAGGATTTGTCACTCACTTTCATTACATTTATTTGCAAAACATCATCACTAGCTTGCTTTTGTTTTTATTTGCAAAACATCATCACTGCTTTGTTTGGTCTGGGTTCCCCGTTACCCTCACACGCAGAGAGGGAGAAATGTGACGAGACCACAGGAACCGGGCGGAGCAACATCATCCATCAACACAAATCCCTTTTTTGTTGCTGTGTTGTTTGTTGTCATTGTTATGACTTTTCGTTGCTGTTGGGATAATTGGAGGCAGCGCCGAAAGGCCTTTTTTTTTTTGCAGCAGGGGTTGAATCGAAGTCATTTCATCTCATGAACCTCCCTGTTTCAGTACAGTTTGAAAGACTCAGGGCAAAGGGGAGAGAATTATGTTTCTGTAAATGAAAAGCTGCTGTGGGACAATGCAGGACATGAGCTTCACTAACAGAGACAGGAGGACATAATGACGGAAACTGTCGGCTAACTCCAATGGACTTTGCTGAGATACAGCCACGTCAAAGCTAATTGATTCAGTATAAATATGATAGATGAAATTAATTGAATTACTGTAATTTTCATAGCAAATGTCTTTGAACACACTGAAGGGACAGAAGTGTGGTGTAATGGTTCGAGAACCAGGAATAATAAGTTGTAGGTTCAATTCCCAGGTAGGGTACTGCTTTTGTACCCTTGAACAAGGTTATTCTAATTGCATGAATGCATAGTGTGCAAAATCTGCATAAGATCGTCAGCAAAATTCCTCAGATGTAATGGAAAATTTGAACAGTTTGAATTAACCCAGAGTTCTACATGTCAGCATGTGTTTTGTGTGTGTGTTTTGCGTGTTGTTTTTTTTTTAGCATATTCTCTCACCCATGTGATGTCTCAGGATTTAAAAGGTAACTTTCCTCCACGGCCAGCCATCTGATCACTCATTACCCCGAGCCCCATCTGTGGTACAGCCTGACCTTCACAGCCAGTCCTAAGAGAGACCACCCAGGCCAGGTGAGGACAGCTAATGGACATGGGCCTCTAGGATATGGGAGATCATGGGTAATGTAGTTCTGACCCACCTCTTGCTGGCACATTCCCCCTGTATAATGTAATCAAACATTAAAATGCAGTGCCTTGTTAAGTCAACATGAAATATGTTTTACCAGACTACATTTTCCTTTTTTAACTTAAGTCACAGTCACAGTTTCAGATCCCTGTGTGCACACCTGCCAGCGGGGGTTACAGGAATCTGGCCCATTGCCAGTCGAGGCAGGAAACAGCTCCGAAATGAAAGTGACGTTCTGCGCATACCGTTGTGCCACGCGTGTGAAAGGTCATCCTCTGTTTTTTATCCCGCTTGATTCCCCCCGCTTGAGTGACACATGGAAACAGATGGTGTCCTTTATTTCAGCCCGACTCAATGGATCATAACTCCTTGTTATTTGCTGGAAGATGCGCTCCCGTACTTGAGGGAAACAGATCAATGCAATTGAAAAGGAAAAGTGGAGAGATGCATATGAGTACTCTTTATTCATGGCTTTGTGTCGCCTGAAGGAACGCAATAACAGTAAGGTTAGCGGAGAGCGCCGCTCCGATCCCTTTTCATCTACTCCTCCCCTTATGAAAAAGTTGTTTGTTAATACACATTGAAAACGTGAAAATGTATAGAATATTCTCTAATATATATTCTAAAATATATATATTTTAACATAAGATATTTATACAAGATAGATAGATAGATAGATAGAAATTTTGTGATATTATGAAATTTTAAGAGATGGCTGCTCTTCAACCACAGATAACCAAAACACTGTTACTATTGTACCTCTCCTTGAACATCACCTACTGAAAACTATTCAGGCTTTTACCATCAGTGTCCTATAGGGGGCGTCTTAGCACTGAATTCCCTGATATTGAACTGTAGGACAAGCTGAAGATTTCAAGAATCCTCCCTTTGGTTCGCCAATTACATAAATAAACCTTTGTAAATCAACTTGACATATTTCAATATCTTGCAGAATTCTCAATTTTATTGTTATGATTAATAAACCGAACTTTCAGATAATATTGGAGATTTGCTTTTGTACTTCTTTACTTGATGCAGTGCAATTATATTCGTTGTCATGTGTCCTAGATCATTATCATTGACTCCAATATTCTACTCTTTGTTGGCCATATGTAATGTCCACAGTAATTATGGTTTAGTTATCTTGTCAGTGGTTCAATAATTCTCTGCTCCTCACAGCTAATGCTACCCAAATACAGCATGTTTTAAGGATGGTTACACAGTATTTTTTGCTGGTATACCTAAATTAATTACATTTAAGTTAAAAACGTAATTAACTTGGTTTCCATCTTTCTGGTATTACAAAGGACCATTTGGTACTATACAACCATACTTGGCTCTACTGTATAGAATTGTTTGTTTGTTTGTTAATGGTCCATTACTGGTTCTATATAGTACAAAAACAGCCTGTGATTACAAGTAAACAACACTCTTACATTTAGAGTCATTTAGAACATTTTTAGTATCATATATTGCAACGGTTTTTTCCTGTCTCTCCTTGTCTTGTATGAACTTCTACGCATGGAGGTGAAACAAATTGCTAATTGGGAATGAAAAAAAATGGGTTTCTGATTCAATAATAAAGGTGTGTGTTGTTGTAAGAGGCCAGGTAGGGTTTTTGGGCGTGGTTTTGAGCAAAAAAAGAGGTTCTTTTGGCTTAGCACAGGGTTAGTATTAAGCTGTTAGAGGGCATGTTATTTTATGAGTGTCCTTATGAGTCAGCTATATGTTGGTACAAGCTACGTAGCCTTTTTGAGATGCAGGCTTTTATTATTTTGTCAGCACGCACAGACCAGCTCGAGCTGTACTGAATAGGGATTAAAATTTTCCATCAATTCCAACATTGCTTCCACCTGTTTTCTTCATGTTCGGACTGAGCCAAAAGCTGGCCGACCACACAAGCGACAATATGGTGTACTATTCTCCTCTGTCTCTCTTGCAATATGTGCTGTGTACATGCTGCCAGAAGCATGCGATGGAGTCATTTAACATGCTTAAAATAAGGACCCCACCACTCCTCATGTCATCACTATCTTGAGTAGTGCTCTTATTTTGAAACATTATCCTGTGTAATATGTGATGTAGGTAAAATGGTTTCACCATGTGTGGTTCTAATCTGTGAAGCATAGGGCCAGTTTGTATATATTTTAGTCCAGGTTTTGTTTGGCCTCCTTTGTGCCTCTGGAGTGTAAGGTATTAGGGTCAGGTGACCTTTCATTTGTCCAACTGCCCTGCTCTTTATTAAGAGTAATGCTAACAAAAGATTAATGGTGTTGGTGTATCTGTGCATATATTACAAGGAGAGAGGCTTGTTAGTTTTTCTAAATTATGTTGAATACACATGTTAGAGTAAATAATCAAAATTTAATTTCAAAACTGAATACATGAAAACGCACAAAGTGACAACGATGTATCATTCAGTTTCAGAGGGGATTCTACTCACACAAAGAAATTAGGTCATAGGTCACTGGCCACAGGTCATAGATCATAGGTCATCCAATCATGAATCACCATTTGACCTGTCCTCATGAATACATTTATGTCCCCTTGATTTTTTAATGTGTCTTCATCACTCACTCGAAGTGCACTCAGGCAGAAAATAACTAACTACTAGCCATCTTTAAAATTTTCTTTAGTTTTTATTCATAGATGCAGTATTTTGCCAGACAAAAATCATAAGGTCATTCTCATTTAAAAGTATAATTTCCTAATGTTAGTTGTTGAAAGAGGGTTGATATTTTTGAGAACCTATAAGATGATCATTGATTAGCTGTTTAAGATAGTTGCATTGAATTCAAAAATGTGTGTTTAGCCATGATCATATCAGCAGGTCTACTTTAATATTTAGGAGTGGGACCAGTTTTGTGAGGTGCTCAAAATGTAGTGAGTTAGATACCAAAAAGAGAAGATGAAAAATGAATCATAACTGAAGGAAGAATAGGGTTGTATTTAAATGCTTTAAAATGCATTCTTCATTCGTTTGTCGTTGCCTCATCTTACTATGACCCTGGAGGGAGAGCACCGTCTTCCATGACAGAGCATGTTCAGGTTGAAGGAGGGAAATATATACTGGCCTTGCTCACCGCCCTCAGTGAAGGATACAGGGTTGTATGCTTGGTAGAAGCAGCTCTGGCTACAAATGACTGCACTTCCCATAAAGCTTTGCTTTGAAAAATCATTGAAATGAAATGAGGTGCATAAGTTGAAGGAAGGAAGGATACATTCTGTATACATCATAATGAGTTCAGATCATAAAGAAACATGCATATATGTATGATAATATGAGCAAATATCTTCTGCAGATGGAAAGATAATGAAAAACTACAGCAGCCTTATGCCATTAATGATATAAATCACTCGTTCAAATTGTATTTGTTTTATAGAATTTTTATATTGCTTCCATAATGTAATTATCACAAAGCACAGTACGTAATTAAAGTCAGGCTGGAAAATAACAGCTAGAGTGAATATGTGCTGCAGATTTCAATATCAGTCATGAGCAATATTGCTTTGGACTTGCATTAGAGTGAATGAAGGTGTCAGAATCGTCAACAGCATTTTTCCATATTCCATATTTGTGTGTTTCCTCTCCTCCGTCCTTTCCCTGTTTCCCTCTGATGTGCTGGGAAGGAATCAAGGAGAGGAGAAAAATGTGGAGGAATCTGAACATAACCAGGCTTGTGCCTACACCCTGCCACACTGGGAGGGGGTGTTGAGGGGAGATTAATGGGAACGGGGTTTTGAGGGGTAGGCAGGGTTTTCGCTTTGAGCTGGGGCATCTCAAAAGACAAACATTGTTCACAAAGGTCATTTCTATAATGATGTGGTTTAAGGGTATCTGTATTGAGGGAGTGGTGATTATAGTGGATAGAACCAATGCCCACCTGCTCCATGGCCTTGGGTTCAAATCCGCCGCTGGCTTAGTGGGGCCGGTGTATATGATCTCATAGGTTTTACACAAGGACAAGCTCTAAATCCTAATTGCCCTCTTCGAAAATCCACCCAGGGTGAAAGCTCCTGGCCTGGAGGATAATTCAGGTCGTGAAAATGAATGGGTTCCAATCCAAGTAAAGGGCCATGGATAAACACCACAGCTTAAAGTTTTTGGTTGCCTGTACATTCTCAGAACCTTAAAGCAAATGTTCCCAGGCCATACATTTTGTCCAGTTTTTGTTTTCCTTTTCCATTTTGTGTTCCTTGAACATTATTTGCATGTCATGTTTTCTTGTGACCTTGACAGACCTTGTTCAGAACAATGTAATGTTCTCAGAACGCTTGAGAAACGTTCACATCATAACAAGTCAAACCCCAGTGAAAGCGGCCTACAGTCTTCCTAATGTAACGAGAACGTTCTTTATTAGCTGGGACCACTGCCTGTTGTTGTGTATTTACAGTGCTCAGAGAGGCCATGTGTATGTAATTAATGGCCTGTTCTGAAATCAGCTGACAATTAATATTGTTTGGATTTTGGAGGCATGAAACAGGTGTAGTTGTTTTTTTTCCCCTTTCTTGAACATCATCTGAATGTTAATTACATGCAGTGAGCATCTGGGATCCCTGGATCCTAATCCTCTTTTAATTGTTTGTGTTTCTATAATGTTGCTCGGCTTTTACAGCGTTGATTACAAGGAAATGACAATTATCGTGGAAGGTGTGTTCATGCGTGCACCCGACGCGGGTTCACCGTGTAATCCAAAAGCAAAAGATTCTTTTCTTGGGTCTCCAAAAAAAAAAAAAAAAACCCCAACAGACAGCTGCCGGCATATCTGTTCTCAGATGTGAACCCTCCAGCGGATGTTTATCATTTGGAAATATCAGAGGGAGATTCAAAGAGCTGTCTACTGCAAGAGCGCACACCAGTGGAGTAAGACCCTTCAGAAGGGGAAAAGAGAATTCGCTTTTGGCGAGTTACTCGCTCGAGGGTGATGAGATTCACTCTGATGACATGAGTGCTCAGTGACTCTATCCCCTTGTGCCAACAGATCAGTCTCACGGTGGTGATGTTGGTAGTGGAAGTGTTGGGTGGGGTGGGGGGTTTGGAAGACAGGGGTGTCACTCACATGTCACTCGCTGTGATGGTCCCACAGTGATCGTGCGGGCTTCAGAGCGAGGAGATTCCTTCAGTCTAAGCCCAGCGCTCTGCGTCCGTTGCTCAGAACGTAGAGGGGAGACGATGGTGTTGTCAGACATCTTTAAGCCATGCATGGGCATTGGAACACTACATACTCTTTTTATAGGTTTGAGGGTTATGCAAACTAAAAGAAAAGTTTTCTCTTTGCAACTTTCTATTCATCGTACTGAAACTATAGTCTCACACCATGCATTTCTTCCTTTCATACCAGTAACAATGTAGAAAGTCAGACAGCAGTCTAGAGAAATTAAGCTGTCAGGAAAAGACAATAATAGATCACTTTCCATCTTCTGTACAAGTTTAAAAAAATCAAGTCACCATTTTGATGTAAATGGCTTAATTATTCTTAGACAGCTGTGTACACATGCCTATAGACCCTGCTTTGCATTCAGACTTGTTACAGATAAGGCAAAGAGAATACTCATTCAAATCCCAACCTATTTTATTGTGTATTGGGTAATGATAAGACCTTCATTATTTAAACCAGGAGCCAGAACCATGTATTTTAAAAATGTATTTTGGGGTAAGCGTACTCTTTAAATAGTACAACAAAATATCAGGCTATGGTGTGGAATGTCTAGGAATGGGGGCCAGGAGTAGAAATGGTGGTCAGGTTACTATGGTGAGTAAAGTCACTATAACTGTATCAATGTCAAGGAGGCTATTTACCTGAATTACTGCAGTTTTGATAAGTACACTGCAGACTCTACCAGTTCATATCTCCCTAACTGTTATCCCTATCTGTTTAGCAGACTTGCCAAGACTTACACATTCAGTTTGCAATGATTTGGTTTTACTTATATCTGTGTGAGCTGGTTCTGGCCCAACTTATAATGCAGATTATAAGGTCACATCTCTGTGCACAGTAACCTTGGAGTTAGCTGGGCCAGCACTCCACTCAGTTATCACAGATCTTGGATAGTATACAGTAAAAGACTTAGTAAATTATGTTTTGGATTTTGATGTCTTCCTAGACAATGTGCCCAGTGAGTTGAAAGTCAGGGCCAAATAAAAGTACACAAAAATAGCTGACAGTGCTTTGAAGCGGATGAGAGGGTGAGTTGATCCAGGGTCCTTTCAGTCATGTTTGCAACCTTCAACAGCCTGGTGAGATGCCAGTAAATGTCGCATTGAAGTTGGGCTGATCTGAATAACATTTCAATGTGTTCACTGGAGTACACTGCCAAGCACTTGAAATAAGCATACATTTCTCTGATTGACATAAAATTCCGCATACACTATTTTCCTCAAATCGACTCTTCATTAAAAAGTGCTACCTCAATAAATGTGATTCTCAGTTAATGCCTTTGAAAGAACACTCAAGAAATTATAAAGAGAAAACAGCTTCTAATAGAGTCATGGGGATCTCAAGGCAAAAAAAAAAAACTGTGCTAAGCTGTCCATCTTAAATTGCAATGGTGACTCAGCCTAGACTGTGATGAAGTTCTTCAGTGTTCAGGAGCTTATGAATATTCATGAACACTGAGACCATCACTTACCCTGGGAAGATTCTAATTATTACCATTGTGCATGTATTTTAAACTGTCAATCATCCGGGATCAGAATACATTCTGGGCCAAACTGCCGATGAATATTCGTGAGTACAGCACTAGAGAGCAGGCTTCTCCGGAGGTATTCAGTGGGGACTTGAGAGAGAACACAGAGTGATGTATCTTGTCAGTGAACTGAATGTCATTAAGGCTCATGAGACCCAAACTAATGAACTCCTGCAATAGCGGTCATGTGATCCAGACCGTGGGCTAATCAGCTCCTGTAAAGTTTGTCATGTGACCCAGACAAAACAACTCCGGGAGAGCCGTGACGCGGCTCTGGCAGAGGTAAACGAGCTCACGGAGGACGGTCATGTGATCCGGCCCCAGGCAGATGAACTCATGTAAAAGTTATCATGTGAGCACGGCTGGCTTGGTCCTCTTGACGAGGCCGCCAGTCTGCTTGCCGACCGTGCTTACAGCGGGCCCTGCTTTTTTGAAACAGGAAAGAGAAGGCCATGAATGAAGTGGCTGTTTGACCATCTCTCATGTGAACGCTCCTTTTGTCCAGCGGTCCTTCAAGTATTCGCTTTTTTTTTCTTTTTTTTAGCTATGAGGCCTTTTTTCAAGATAATATCTTGCCCTTTTGTCCAACTACTTTTGTTTTCCTCTTCATGATTTCCCTCATCGTGTTGTCGCTGACCAGAAACTCATGAGTAATTCATGAGAAGTGGGAGAGAATGTTCGGTGCTTACAATATTTTGGAATTTCAGCAGGGCATCGACCTCCCCATAGTACATATAGTGCACCCTGTCACACAAAGAGAGCATTCTTTTCACTCTAATGTGACAGTCACAGTTTTTGAGAACAATTGTAGTACCCCTCATCACCTGAATAGCACTCTCAACACATACAAAGTTAACTATTTATGAGGTCGAGGGACACGAGCCCTTAGGAAAGATGTACAGTGCAGTTGTTAAAGGGATTTATTTCAAACGAATGAGGTAAATAATGCTTGTCTCTTTCCTACCAATTCCGTTTAATCTATTTCAGTCCGTTTTAATGGGGCAATTTTTTTGTTCCAACCCAGAATAATTTCTTGGCTTTCACATTGAAATGTCGCTCTCATATTTAGGACAATGGGACCCTTTTTTCCAGAGGGACGGTGGCTGCGACCACGACTGCGGCAGTTTTGAACAGAGCCTCTTGTCTTTCCTGTTTTCTCATGCAGGGGACGATCACATGTCTAAAAGTTAAACATTCCACACGCCAGGCCGGGCACCCGACGTGACCCTGCCGCCGCGCTTCAAACGGGGCGATGTCCACCCCGCAAGATGGATGCTCGGCCGTTGCCACCCCTCCCTCCCTTCCTCCACCCCGACCCCAGCCCCATGCAGCCACCTTTCATCCTCACCTTCCACTCAACCTCTCCCCCTCTCCCGCTAGGCGATGTTTCATTTGGGTGGAGATAGAAATTTCCTTTCCCTTCCACCCCCTTCCCCTCCAACAACATTCTTCTTTCTTCACTTGTCTCTCCCTCTACTCCGCCAGGGTGTGGGGTGTGGGGGTTGGGGGTTAAGCCTGGGACAGAAGGGGGCAATGTCTCATCTTTGTGGAGATAGATGTTTGCTCTACACCAGCCCTCTCCGCCCCAACCCCCCACCAGTCCCTCCCATAGTTGATCCAAACACCCCACCCCCCCCCCCTACCCAGTTCCCCCTCCCTGCTCCCATCATTATTCAGAGTTGGCTCGGTGCCGTGAGCTCCACTTCACTCTGTTTCCTTTTTTTTCCTCCAAGTTCCTGCCCGGGTTCCTCTCTGGCACTGAGCCAGCCCACCCTGTCACAGTTTGGCACGGATCACCGTCCCACGTGGGGTATCTCACAGCTGCGGAGAACGCCAAGCATACTGGATCCCCCACCGACAGCACTGTACCCCCGTCCACACCCTTAGCCTTTAGCCTTCCCCAAAACCCTGTCTCAATGTGGAAGCGTGGAAAGTCTGTGAGCTCCGGCGACACTAGGGCCTGCACTACACGTAAACACCCTCCCGAAAATGAGGTCACATTCTGAATCGTCCTCGCAGCAGAAGGAGGGGGGGGAGAACATGGGAAAGAATGATTGCTTTTATGTTCTTTTTCCTCCTTTTTTTCCTCCTCCTCCTCCTTCCTTCTGTACAGTACAGCCAGACGTTCACTCAGCCACAGCTGCAAGACGGGCCAAATGTTTCTCAGGTACAGTGGAGGGCTATGACATCAGTAGATTAAGGATAACAACAAAGAAGCCTACATTGCTTCATAGTTCATGTCTATTCTTCCTCCAATATGCCGATTGCTTTCATCAATCATCATTAGAAACCATTAGCATGTCACAGCACAAGGACTAGTCAAGACAGGCAAAGTCAACCAGACTCATGCTCATCACACATATGGAAAAATGTCTATCCAAGAAAACATCCAGAGGTTAGATTCTTTTGGTTCCTCTTTAATTTTGTATATGGGCATAAATTCCAAATTTAGTTTTGCATTGCTTGATGCAGTTCTGTCAAAAAGGCCTTGGATGTACCATTCTTGTTGATGTGACATGGCACCATTTTTGACCCCAAGCCTTGGGGCTTTTGAACCACAGCTGTTTTTTTGGGGGTTTTTTTTGTGCAGCTTGATCGCAGCAGCGGGTCACATGTGAAGCTGGGCTCGACCTCAGCCTCAGCCTCTGGCCAATGGCGAAACCTTTGAGGAAAGAAAGGGACGGCGCACTGGGCTTAGATCGAAGGGCCTCTTGAGATACGTATCTCTGTATCACACAAAGAACATAAACTATGCGCCCTGAAGAGGCACAATTTCCATTATATGGCCCCTTTGAGGGAACGCTGAGAAGCACCACGTGTGACTGCGTATCTTTTACTCTCCATATGGACAAGATACATCTTACACACATGCCTCCTCAGTTAGTTTATTGACACAGAAATGCTGGCCCTGGTTTATCAAGTTCTGAGACTTTCAATGTTTAGGTCACTCTTCTTGTCTTTGATTTTTCTAAAGAAGACACATTAAAAGATGTGTATTTTTTGCAACCGAAGGAACCTTCATCCGATAAACAGTATTGACTTTAAAAGGTGCTGCCTAATTGACGGGCTATGTATCGGGCACTTCTAGGCCTGTCTGATAGACAGACACTTTTCTCCGTGTCAGTCCAGTTAATACGAAATTTCTGCTAATGAGCCAGAGGCAGCGGGCGCTCTGCTTCCACAGCTACCAAATGTTCAAAGCGGCTTTCTAATGAGACCTCTTTATAATGCACCATGCTCGGAGATTTCAGGAATCATTTGGGAATGAAATGTGTCCTCATCATAGCCTGTCCATCCGCATTCACCAAGCCGGAACGCGCCTGACTGCTAGTAACCCACCCCCACCCCACCCCAAACCTTCCCCCACCACCACCACTACCACCACCACCCCCGGTTCATCTCCTGATTTTTCAGGATGTAGCTCGGAAAGATCACATGAGTTCACAGAATGATTCCTCACAGGAAATAACCACACAAAGGTCACTTGTGTTAACTCGAATTCGAGTCAAGGTTTATTTACTGCATGCTTCAAAGCATTTGTTTTTCTTTTGCGCTGCTTGCCATTCCGCTCTTTTTCGAGGCAATTAAAACAGCCAAATATGCCAGATACGAGTGTGATATATAACTATATTATTATATCAGTCGCATGGAAGTAATCTGTCACCTTGCTCCATTTGCCAATGAAATTCATTATGAGAAAGAATGTAGCAAATATTTATGCAAAAAGAGAATGTGTATTGATAGAGACAAGTAAAGATAATAGCACCCCATGGTTTATGAAAACTGTCAATATTATTCTGAACACCCCTCTCTCCAATGACCAAATCAATAACAATGAATCCCTCCCCCGACAAGTATCCGTCCCCGAGGCTCGGATATAAAAATGAGCATGTCTGATGGTTACACTTAACATCTCTCTGTTTCTGTTTGACACATCTGTTTCTGATGATGTTGACATCATTGGTTTGGTGTCAGGAGAGCGGACCCGCTTGGAAACGGATGAATACGCAGGGACTGAACCCCCGGAAAAGGGCTCGGGCTCCAATCAGAGAACCATCTCAGGCTATATCGCCCCTGTCACATTTATAGAAAGTACACGCGCACACACACATGCACGCACGCATACGCACACGCGCTGGGGAAAGTTAAAAAGAGGACAGAATTCTAGGTCATTCCACTCTGTAGGACCTGAATGGGAGCCTTTTCCCAGGGTGGGTAGTTTTCACTCTCACTAATGAGACGGGGCAGATTCTGAGCCAGGTTTGGACAGCGTCTGGGGGTGGGGGTGGGGGGTGGAGGGGGTTGGGGGACGCCAGCTCAGTGGCATCGCCGGGGCCGACTGTTTGTTTTCTCCGTCATGTCCGTTCCAGGAGGGGTTTTTTTTTTTTTTAAGAGATTCACAGGGAGAAAGAGAAATGGAGATAGACGGGGGGAAGGGAGGGGGAAAGGGGGGGAGGAGAAACAGAAGAAGAAAGAGGAAGAGACAGAAGGGGACAGAGATTTATTTCCAACTGAGTTGGTCTGTCAGGTAATGTAGTGGGCACTCTCTACCCATGGAGCTGAGAAACAGCAGCTGCACTGTTAGGGAGTGGCTGCTTGCTGTATGAGACATGGTGGGGGTCCAGGATTCTGGTCCACGGTTCTTGGAGGGACTGCCAGCAGTCACAATGATAATTCACAACTTGTCTGGCCCCATGGCCTGGTCATGTGCACCAATCACAAATGTCACTCAGCTTTACTATGGAAACAAGAGAATGATGTCACAACACCATGTGGCCTGTGAAAGAATACACACAAGTCTGTGCAGAGTTTAGAAATCTGAATTCAGATTCTCATAACTAGTTTCAGGCGGTTCCAGGATGTCTGCAAATTTCACACAAGCAAATACTAAAACAGGTATGGCAAAGGACAGAATTTAAATTTTTAAACGGATTGTGCAGCAGAAAAATGCTGCTCTCCAGGACATCATCACTGTGATATTGAACACATCCAAGATCCGAGTCACAGCATGCGAGAGCAATACTGCATTCCTTCTTCTTTTCTTAGGCAGGTGTGTGAAATGTATTGTATTGTAACGCATCAGAGCAGGTTAATCCAGATGGAAATAATCGATCGCTGCCTGTGGACATTTGAGAAAACGTGTTCCTAAGCAAGGTTCGAGACACCATAAAGTGCATAAGGAGACATTTTTGCTCTGACCCTGGTAAGAGCACGGGTGCCAATTAGCGTTTTGACTGACAGCGAGCCATGCTACACTTAAAGGGACAATCTGGAATTTTTTCTTTGCCTCCAGAGAACATTATTTCAAGTTAGTCCCTGAAAATTGAGCACCACTTGATCTAAAAAAAAGGGATACATCGTGTACATGAAACGCTAATTCAGGACTAGTGGTATGAACACGTTGTACCATTTATCCGCCTTAGATCATGGGTCTTCATTTATTCAAAGCAAAGTAAAATGTTTCATAATTTAATAAGATGCTGAGCCAGGAAGCAGTTTTGGTGGGTGGTGGTCCTGCGTTCTTTCTCTGATGGTCTGGAAAGTAAGCTTTTGATTGCTGGTTTAAAGGCCTACATAGCTGATTCACCCATGCACCTGTCATGGCAAGCTCAATGCCATCCAAACAGGCACATCATACTTCATATACAGCAAAATCCACTTGAATCCACCTTTGTCATGGATAGAATAGAATTCCAAGATTTACTATGCTTGAAGATGGACCCACTTTTCTGTCATTTCTGTCTGTTAACCAATTCTGTTAATTTACCTTAAAATTTGCAAAATACTCAGGGCAGAAAGGCGAAAATGTAAATGTGTTAAATGTTAGATGTGAAAATGTAAATGTGTTTATCTGGTATTGAAACTGAAATTTTACCTTGTAAGTCGCTGTCTAACAAATGTCCTTAACGTAATGTAATGAAATTACAATTAAATTCACAAAATGACAACCTTAAATAAAAAACTGACACATAGTACATATTCTTAACATATAGAAAGAGAAAAGAAAATTAAATTAAAGGAAAAGATGTTTCAAAGCATTATGAGAAAATTCTGTTTTGATTGTGGAAAAGATATTGAATGTGTGCCTTAGGTACTGGCAAACAATAAATAGGTGTTTAGGCTAAAATTTATTTTAAAAAAGCACCCCTACAGCCCACAACCTAAAAACAAGAATAAAAACTCAGAAACAAAGCAATACACAACTGAAAAATATAAAAGGTAAATTTATTGCTTATTAATCATATCCAGATGAATGAAAGCGAAACTCTGGAGGATTGTAAGATGATGTAATATGGTTTAGTCATAAAAACGTATTTAAATTTCCAAAATATGCAATACAATTATAGGCTGGCTGAAGTAACAGTAAATTTGCCAAAGGGCGGTTCCAAAATACATGCCTACCATTGTAAGTAAGGGTGGGTTTTGCTATGACTCACAACATTTCGGCATATGTTCAACAACAGAACACAGTTTTTCTCCCTTACAATATCACAATGCTGGGTACATTTTATTGAGTGTTGTCTGTGACTCTGTCCACATGACTGTGTTGCAGATGTATGGACAGAGAAGTGAAGCATTGTGGGTATCCAAGACATTTACATTGTGCTTTTATGTTGTCCCTATAGTAGGAAATGAAATTTTCATAGAATTGTTCTCATATCAAAACTATATGCAAAAACACATGGGGACCAAGTAGCTTAGACTAATCCAAAAAAGCCCAACTACTCTAACGGGATGAACACTCATAATGTATTCTCATCGCTGTGCCGCAGAAACTAAACGACGTCGAGAGAATGTCAACGAACACGTGCTGGCAGGTAGGGAGGTTTGAGTGTATTCTGCACTCGTTGGCAGATCCTGACATTAACAGTGTTTTATGTGTTTGCATGAAAAATCCCAGATGACCTTTTTAAAATTCTCTCCAGATCTGTTGATTAATTCAATCGTTATCTTTCTAAATGCTGATGGGTTCATTTAAATGACACAACACAAAACAAATCCATTTGTTGGACTTGCGTGGCTTGCAGGGACATTTTTGTGTTTGTGGCTCATGCTGTTCTTTCGAAGCAGACAATGCAGTGCAATTGTTCTTTCAAAGCAGACAATGTAATGTTATATATGCATAGTATATATGTATATTGAAGTCCTTATTTGATATTGCATATTAACACCAAATTTATAATGATCAGTCCCTGCTCTTGTGTGTGAACAGAACACTAATATGACAGAAACAATAATTTATCCACTGGATTTGTATGTGTACTGTAAAGTATAATACCAGTAACGATTCCCTGCCATCAGCACTACCGGAGTAGAGGAATCGAAGGTTGGCTAAATTCTAATATGAAGGCCCATAGAGGCCAAGTTTAAAAACAGTGCTTTGAATTCTGTCTTCCACTGTTACTGTAATGTCCGCCATTACTCTCCAAAAGCACAGCAATATGATAATTACTTGTCTAATTAATGATTTGTATATTCAGAATATACTCTTTCTTGCGGCTTTAGGTCAGATCACTGATGCTTCATATTCAGCTGTACGGGATAGTAAATTACTCCCTCATTACACGACGCCATTACCGTTGCTGATGTTGGTCAATACCATGTAATGCATCACGCTAATGGCTATGTCGATCAGGAGCTGGCCTGTTTTGGCTGAGGTTGCTTCTGTTAGTGGAACTGACTGAAAGCCCCTCCTGGTGTATATGCGTTCATGCATTACACTATTATCATTATTTTTATCCAAAGTGACTTACACTGTCATCACGCGTCACTTAACACTGGCATCTATATTCCTGTCATATAATATATATAATATATATATATAAACATATATGCATTTACCTCTCCCTCAGCCACAGAAGTGGGATGTTCTCAGTGAGGAGGACGTTTTTTGAGAGCGCCACGAAAATCCTTCCCAGGGAGTTGGACTGGCCCACATCGGAAACAGGTCAGGAGAGTTCCCTCTGAAATCCCAGCATCAGCCTTGCTTTAGCGTGTGCCATATAAATACCAAAAAAAACACACAAGGCAAAACGTGCCGGATGAGCAGATCAGTAAACGGTACGAGGGGCCTGCAGTCAGCGGCCGGACGGGGGCGAATTGATCGTCTGGAGATGGTCTCGAGGGTCGGCGCTTTTGAAATGCGTTTTCTCTTCTGACAGAGTTGTCACGTTTACTCTTCCCCCTCTGTGGGTTTTTCATCATTATCGCAGTATCTATAAATATCAGACATTTTTCATTTTTCTGGGTCACCCAGACCTTCCCGTCTTCACTTCTTACCGTATTATGTCATTCATAGAGGACATTCTTTGAAGCTGTATTTGATTCAGAGTTGGAGGAAAACCTCATGACAGAAAAAAAAGAGGTTCCTTTGAAGAATATTCATTTGAGGGTCCTTGTGGAAAAAAAATTGTGGTCCATAAACATAGCATGTTCACAGAGAACACCCTGTTTGCATGCACATACGCTCTTTCTTTCCGTTTCATCAGTTAACAAGTGAGATCAGTTAACAACCATTTTGCTACAATTTTCCTCTCCTTCACTTTGACCTTCACAATAGTACAAAATGAAAGAATAACATTAGCATTCTTATTCCTTTTTTCTTTCTATATGTCCCCATATATGCATTTTATCCCATGAGCACTCTCCTCTTTGGTTCAATGACTCTTACAGACAACACCTAGAGGTCACACAAAAGATATACATAATATAAGAACAGTTAGCTGAAGAAAGTGTGGTACTATAGGCTAAAATGGATGTAACACTATTCCAGCCACTTGGTACAAATGTAGAGTAATAAGCTTCTCTCTTCATTCATCTGAATGCCTTTGATAAAACATATTTTTTTTAGTTGCAAAAGTTAAAATCATATTTCAGAAGGTACACGGTGATGTCTCCCTAAAAGAACAATGTTTTCAGTACATCATATCAGTCTTTCTCAAAAGATATCCCACCTATTCTAAAATCTGAATCTGCAACTTTTTCTCTACAGGAAAATAACTTTGTTTCATAATTCCACCATCATTGTTTGAGACAAAAGTCATTTGCCTCATGTGCACATACGTTCTGAAGGTTGAGGTTAAATGTATGACACTATTGACGTAGTTAAACCATATCATATGATGTGTTGAATATAGCACATCAAACAAAATGATATGTCATTTTACCCATCATGCATTGCGGTAATGAGTACCAAATTCTGCCTATAAAACGCATTTTAAATTTCTGCAGACCAGAGAAAGGACCATTCAGAGCCTATGCAATGATGTCAGGCATTATGCCAGAAAACCTTTGAAAACATCAAAGATCCAGCAGTGTTTTCTCATATTTTCTAATATTCATCCTGCATTAGAGGTAAGGTTAGTATCTTTCCTCCCTCGCAAATTTTAATACAGAACATGATTTCAGCTCCAGGGCTGTGGTTATCATTAAGATGGCTGGAGGGGCACAGATTTAGCTTAAAAGGACACACAAAAACAACAGCTACCAAACAAAGAGGCACTTTTAAGTCAAGTCTAATTATAAATAAGTAATGAATTGATCATTATACTTGCCCTACTTACCAGCCTCAAGAAGTGTCTGGTTGGACCATTTGTTACTGATGCATGACATCATGTCAATTACCAGATATTCACTCTTTAAATGGAATACTAACCATTGTTTTTTATGAACGTTCTGAATCCCATTCATGCAGATCGCTTAAGGGTATATCAGCTAAAATTAATCTGTGATTTGAATTTAAAATGCATTAACTGACTAACCCCGTCTCCATTTGTTGGTAGCAGGGTACTGTGGCCTGGAATTTTGGTTATTAGTGCTGGGGAAACATAAAATACACACAGTGGAAACAAAGATCTCTGTGTGGCAAGACTAAACATAGTGTGGTTTAAAAAAAATGTTCCTCATCCGTAGTTGTCAGGTAAACAGCAGGGTACTGTCAGCACAACAAAGCCATTTCCATGTGAGTTTATCTTGAGAGAAGGGCCAACAGGGCTTAACTACTGACACCGCCCTTGTCATCTTCCGCGGGAAAGCATTGTTTTGGTTACGCGACACTTGTCTTTTCGCAACACCCACTTATCGTTCTTAGCGGCTCTCGTCTGAAGAGGATGCGAGTGTTTGTCTTTTGGATAAAACAAGGAAATTTGTAGTTTTGACATATTACTGCCGTCAGTGGTTTGATAAGTCCCCCGGGTGTTTCAACAGGAACCCATCACTCTCTCCGCCGCATAAGAGGAAATGGGTGGCACGCCAGGCATCGGTCGGGGGAAATAACGAGGCACGGTCTTAGCTCTTAGTTTGTAGCGCTGAATAATTATGCGCTGTCATTGTATCAAGTCAATCGATATTTATCCCACGTTACTAAGCAGGGTCGTTTCTACATGTCACAACATACGCTGGCTTAAATTTCATTCCAAATGAGACGCTTTTTAAAATCCCCTGCACCCCCTCTTCCCATCCAAACCAAATGTCAGTTTTATATGACCTGTTCTTTTGCGTTTCTGTGACTTTTAAGAGGTAGAATAACTACCCAATGTTTGACCATAAAGGAGGAATACATCTCCAAAGTTCTAAGTAAAACTTGCTTTGCTCAAATTGGTTGACAGGGTCTTCCACTGTTTTTTTTGTAAATGTATAAAATGTAAATTAAGATTCACCATAATGACATATATTAATTTTTAAAACATTTCCTGAACCTTTTTTTTCCAAATTAATTCTTTTTTGAACATTCTTTGAAAAGGAGAACTGGTTGCAGTAATTTGACAGTTGATCAAGGATAGGATGGTATCAAGAAAATACACCCTCTCAGCTACATCATGTGGAAGTGACTTTAGTATTAGGTGGAACAACAAACCAGCTCTGAAAAAAATAACAAGCCCACAAAAAATGGAACCAAAGTCAGACAACAATGAATTAGTCATTTCAGTGTTACAAAAGCATTTTGGAGACAATTCAGCCATACATATTTGAGCCGAATGCTCCCGCCCCTGCTGCCATCGCTCCAGGTGCACTATGGTATAGTGGTGGGATTCGACTGGTATCAGAATGCAATGAACATATCATTTATTGACATGTAGTTCTTTTTGTCAGATAAATAACACAATATCAATTCTATTATTGTATTACAGGGGAAGTTTGATCAAAGTCTATTCTATATTGCTGCTCCGGAATTCGTTAATTAATTACAGCTAGCTGTCTATGATTGCTGCAAACTGGTTGTGTAGCCTTCAAGTACAAAAGTTTTTTCCGTTACAAATCATGAAAAATCTGTCAGCCATACACAATTTCGAGCTTTTTTATGTAGATGGCTGGCAAAGTTGCCATTGACAGAAAGATGTCATGTACATTGGGATTTGGGGATCCTGGGATGCAGGTTTAGCGTGAGCACAAAGCATTATGGGATTTACATTGATGTCTTACAATATATAAATAATTTAGCAAGTCTAATTGAGGCTTTATTTTGATACACTTGGTGTATGCTTCCCTGTGGGAGTGAACATTGTTCTAAGAGGTTCAGCTGGTCACCTTGCTGGGGACAGTAACTAAAAACCACCCCATACTCGTCCCTAATTGATTGGAGGTGATACAGTTCACGTTGAACTTAACCATGGCTTGCCTTTTTTCTGAAAAGTTAAGTAAATCTCCAATTCCCCACTGGAAAAAGGAGGGTAAATGAACAGAAGTGTGCAGAGCACGTCTAGGAACCAAACTCAGAGCGACCCCAGTGATTTATCTTTACTATTTGAAAAAAAAACGAAAGCAGAATGCAACGGATCAGAGTATTGTGCTTAACGAATAGAAGATCTGAGATTTATAGCCTGAAATGCAAATTTGGACAGAACCAGGGCAGCGCTCACTCCTTCTCTTCCTATTGGTTCTCTTTAGTAAAAAAAAAGAAGGGAGTAAATCCAGAAGATTTTCACAGCCATGCAACGATTTATGTCATGGAAATACGAGAAAACACTGGATTCCTTTAAAACCTCAAAGAGTGAGTCACAGGTCAGTTAATTTAATCTGAAGGCACTGTATTATCATTCGCTTGCTCCTTCGGAACAGCGGTCCTCCTCTGAAGCAGGCGATTGATTGACAGCGCACACTGTAAGTGAGTGTGTGACTCAGAAACCGAGATTGTCCGTTAGTGGTCCATCTTCAGACTAAGTGATCCTGGAGTGGTACTCCTCTGACCTGGAGACCACATTTTCTTTCTAAAAATCATAATAGCGATACAGACATTAGCACAAAGAACATATTGACAAGGCTGGATTTATTGTTCTTTTTTTTAACTGCATACATGCTGGTGAAAATGCA
Source organism: Albula goreensis (assembly GCA_022829145.1). Lineage (NCBI taxonomy): Eukaryota > Metazoa > Chordata > Actinopteri > Albuliformes > Albulidae > Albula > Albula goreensis. The sequence goes on along the minus strand of CM040757.1, from coordinate 8,794,397 downwards.
TGTCAGAGCAGCTAGAGGAGGAAGTATTGTACAGAGGGGTAGGGAATAGCAGGATGACTGTGTCCTTCCTTCTCTGTGACATGCTGTAGCTAATTACACCTCGCCCCATGAGGTCCATGGTTAACACAGTCAGAACCTGGAATGGTGAGGATTCAACCCAGACCATGTGACAAAAAACTGGACTAAAAACAATCGGCTCATTTGGATGTTCCATCCAAAAGTCCCATTTTACATTTTGAACAATTTCTGTATTACATGTGTTTCATAGGTCTTTAGGACTACAGTTTATCTCAGGTGACTTCTACATGTAACTGTGAGAGTTTTAGGAAAATCTGTCAAAAATTAACGTATCCATACATAAACAATAAGATTACACTTTTCCCCTTACAGTACAATAATATACAACTGAATGTGAAATATTACAATTTAAATGAAAAATGTGACAAAAACGTGGAAGTCCTGGATGATTACCAGCCACAGTAATGTTACAAACCTCTTTGTTGCGCTGTTCATATTCGCAGACCTCCTGTTGAGACCTACAGACTTTCAAGCTTTTAAGTTGTTAGAGCTCAAAAGCAGTCATGATTTGACTTTGAACCAATCAGTCTAATTAAGCCTAATTAGTAGTTTTTTGGAAAACGAGGCCTCATGATCCCCACGGTAGGTACAGATTCCATGTGCCGTCAATAACAGACTGACAGGAACTGGCCCCATCCATTTTTCTCTCCACAGGAAAACACTTTGATTGTTGCAAATTAGTGAATTATTAAAAGCGCGCGGTGGCTCCGCCCATTATGGGATTCACTTCTCCCCCACATTGCTAACTGGTGCATTGGTTTTAAAAACTTGTGCGTACAGCAGTGTCTAGGAGATACCGATCCAAATTTAAAACCTTTTTTGAAACCGAAGTGTCGAAATGTGGAAATGATTGCTTTTCTCATGTCATAAATAGCAGAGATTCTTATAGAAACCGAGAGCATACACACACAGGCACATGAATGTACCCACACTCAGAGACACATGTCCATGCAAGTGTATGTACAAATTCACTCATACATACACACACACACACACACACTCATGTAACATCTGGATGTGAGCTGTGTGACCCCAAGCCAAAGGGTCACATTACATCATTTCACTCAGTGCGCGCTCTTATCCGAGCAACAACGCTTAAGATTCCTCATATTACCTTTGCTGTTCCCCTTTTACACCTCTCGATTTCTACTCCACCAATCAGGGTCAAGAACTGTGCCCAAAGGGCCGGCGGCTGTGAACACGAGCCCACGGCCTCCACACCCCGAGCTCTGAACGCCCCTCCCCGCTGGCCTCAAACGAAATACGTGCCACTGTTTTTTCTATCCCATTCCTGGACTATTCAGGAAATCTGTTTTTAATTATGCAGCAATCCAGTCTTGAAAAAAAAACACTTCACAAGATCGTCTTATTAAAAAATCACATTGGGATGTTGTCTCAGATAAGAATGAAATAAAAAAAATCAATGCAAAACAAATTCATTTACAGGCAATAGGAATCTACATAATCATCTACATAATCATAACATATATCCTCTGCTTGGCGGTGAACTCATAACGCTGATATTAGATGCACGCTTATTGCATTAATCACAGAATGATGATTTTGTGATTAGATCTGAGCCGTTGTTTATTGCTTATATTTTTTACCCGGCCAAGAGATGCTCTGAGAAATCTCAGCAGCATATTAATGTTTGATGACATCACTGTAGCTGTCCGGCTTCTGAAATCCTCACATAGGTTCACTTTATACGCAGATACATAATTCTAATTGGTTTCAGTATCAATATCGTTCAGTAGTCTCTATAAACAGGCATCCAAACAAGGCACTTTGGCACTCGGGAGTTATGAGCTATCTTACCAAATGAGCCTGATCACGGATCAAAATAAATACTCGAAGTACTGTTCCGACTTGCATCGGCAATTTACTTTATTGACTTGTGGTAACAACAGCAATCACCGAACATTTACTGCTCAGTTGAAGTAATTGCAAAGTCAGTTATATCATTATGTTACACAGTCTGCAGAGTCAGGCATTTAACGAAGGAGCTAAATGTTTGCTTTCCTAAAAGCAGGGCCGTCCCCCAGCCCAAAAGTCACTTTAGAGTCCACCCTGCATTATGGCCACTACTGGACTGTATTCTGTTCATATCTGTATTGACTCATTACTATATTGCTAACCATACTCTATAACTAAACAGATAACCATTCTCTAGATTGGTGAATCCAAACTCAGTGCAACGGACAGCCATAAGAATATACTCAAGCCTCCACTTTGATTTTATAATTAGTTCTTGTATTTGCTAAATTAGTTCTTTTGTTTTGTACATAATGCAAATAAAGTTAAATTAGTTATTTATCCTATATAAAGAACAATTGTTCCTTATCTATTGTTCTTTGACACAGATTTACATACATTACGCCTTAATGAGCGACTGAAACATTTTAGGCAGAAGCACAGTGTTAGACAGAATACTGGAAACACCATGCAATGTATCAATATTTTTTTAAACTAATAAGGATCTGGACTTGTCTTCGTCTTCAGAATAATTTCAGTTTGTTCTTGATATACTGTTATACAAGTTTCGAATTTTGTCAAGTGAGATGCTGCTCCATTCTTCGAGAAGGAAAGAAATCTAATCAGGCTATATTCCTCTATTCTACGACCCAGTCGTCCACGTTTTTTAGTTATAACACCATGTAATGGGCTGTCTCACATTGATTACAAGTGGTTTGCTTCAGCCCTACCAGATTGCCACCCATGTGAACCTCACAAAAAGTAAAACATTTTTGCTGAGACTGAGTCACAGAGTTGTAGCCTCAGTTACATAATGTTTTTATGCTGTTGTTTTGTTTTTAGTAATTATCTTGTTGAGTGTCAGTCTATCCCTATCTGTGGACTTTGAGTCCTGACCACTATTCCACTTTCCTGATGAAGTTTTTCTTTGTTTCCAGTTTTGCCTCCTTGATTTTTAACACCGCTCCCCTTGACATAAATAATTTCGCCATTTCTGTATCTGATGCCACTGCAAGTAGGTCACCAACTATTTGACCTCTTTTAAAATCTCGTAGATCTCTCGTCCTTCTTTAGAAACTCATATCTGAGTTTGGATTTTAAAACATAATCTGTAGTGGAATCATGCCGGTAAGTGGTACTAACATTAAAATGAATGATGCATAGACTCCTGTTTAATAGTAATTTACATACTTCCAAATCCTGTGTCATATTTTTACTAAAAGTGTGGCCTCTCTGGTCCTGTCTGTATTCAATGGATTTATTGCTAATCATTTCTTTACTGGTATTACCATTTTCTTTTTTCCATTTATTTTTAATGGCATTTTTGCTCTACAGATTTACCCACTGGGGATAATGACGTTATCATTGTATATACAGAATGGAAAAGAATAGACATGTATTATTTCTAATAACAAAGCAAAGCAAATCACAGTGGTTGAACAAGCGTCAGTCAATCACGGCATCGTTCGGCGAAGCTCCTCTCCACTCTTCGGGAAACCTGTTTCCATCTGACCTGGCATTTTCAGCTCATAACTTCACCATTAATGGGAAAAATCAAGGCAATTTCGAAAGAAAAGGTCATTATTAAAAACCAATCGCAATCACCTCTGGATGTGTTTATCTTAAGAGCCTTTTTTTTCTGTGTCCGCTTGTTATGATTGTGTGTATGTGAGTGTGTGTGTGTTTTGTGTGTGTGTGTGTGTGTGTGTGTATGTGTGATGCGTATCTATGGTACGGTGTGGTGTAAACCACTTAGAGCTGCAGGGGTTGTTATGGATGCATGCTCCTAAGCTGAGTGCTTCCCCCTGGCTCTGCCTTGGGCTGTATCACAGGCCATTCCAAATCCTGGTGCATTTCTACCGAGCTCAAGCAAACCATTCCAAGCAGTTAAATAGATATTTTTAGAATCAGCATCCACACCCCCCCCCAACCCACACACTCACACTCTTGCTCTTATATCTCTTTGTGCTTAGCCTTGAGTTTAGCAAATCACCTGAATTCGCTTATTTGGTCATTTGCCTTCCATTCACGATTGAAAATTGTCATAATTTGTCTGAATCCACTGGTCTGAGTCATTATTTGCCATTATTGGCTGGTGAATCATCTGAATCAAATCATTATCTTGGATTTTGCTAAATTACTTAAATCAGGTTATTTACCAGGTCTGAATCAGCTCTGTTTGTGATGTTTTATCTGAATAATGGTCATATACATGATGCCGTTGACTAATCTTCACATGTAGTCACACTGGCCAGCTATGTGAGGCTGTTTGTATAGACAGACTTCAGTGCCCAGCCATGCCTATCGAAAAAAGGTTAATAGATTTACGTGTGTGTGCATGTGTGTGTGTATGTGTGTGTGAGTGGGTGGTTGCCCTGTGAATGTATGTGTCTGTGTGCGCATCTTAAATCTTGCACGGTCTCTCTTTAGTCACATGCCTGTTCAAAACGATCCAAAGCTTTATTCTGACTTATGTCTCGCGGTGACGTTTCGACTGTGTGTCATAATGAATGAGGAGATGCGCATTAAAAACGATGTGGGGACCCTGCTGGGCCGGGATGTCAAACCATAAAAAAGTTTGTTTATGTGACACGGTTACCGTGACAGAACGTGTCACGGCGATAAGAGGTGTGCGGGCGTTGTTTAGCAAAGTGAATAATGATCAAAGCCGAGATGCTCAGGGGGAAGATTGTTTATCGTACCCCTGCGCCTTAATCCTGAAACCATCCTGAACGCCACTACGCAGAGCGTTCCTGGCCCCGACGCTAAATACAACCGTGGTCGAACATCTCCAAAGCCTTGTGTCTGTATCTGAAAATAAAACAGGGTCTGCTTCTACAGGCCCTTTTAAACTGTAACTATATCCCTTGTAGCTGACTGGTAATGACTTTGGGAAAAGGTCTAAAGATTCAGTTACACTCCACAACATGTTCAGAGAACTCTTAATAGTTCTGGTTTATCATGTGATAAGTGGCAATGCTGTATTTTAGACATTAAGAGGTATTAAACTCTTGCTGAACTTGTCATGAACTTTACCGAACCCTTTCCACATTCCGTTTCTGCTGTAATAATTTTTGTAACACATGTTTACTCACGGCTGTCATACTGCCGAATCCTTCAATTCAAACAGTTCCCACTGATATTAATCCATAATTACATTTATTAAATCTGAATAATGCATCTAATATAATAAGTCTAATATTTTTTCCTCTCCAAAAATGAGAAATAATGTCCTAGCAGTATTTGTCTGTAGAAGTTCCAACATTTGGTTGGGATATTAAATGAAAAATAAATTTGATTCCGTCACTCTGTAAATATTATGGATTGTATTTATTCAGAGATACAATTTAATACAGAAACGCTAAAGTGATCTACAATTACGAGGGAAGCTCATGTCAACCATGATCAATGTGAAGAAGTTCCCTGATGATGTTCAAGGGATTTGGTGTTATCCATTTTGTGGAATCCTGCTTTGAAAATGATCGTTAAAATATCCGAATCTGTAGTAGTGAAAAACAATTCACTTTTTTATTTGACGTCATATTGGGTTGAGGTGAATTATACCTCACCCTTTCTCACACTTCCAGCTATAAACCGTTTGTCATTTTTGCCTGAAGTTTGGCTGTGGACTGTATACCTACATCTCTGTACTTTTCCTTATATAGGCGCAGGAAATATGAATATTCGTTTTTCAGTTCGCATCGTGCTCCGCCCCTCCATGCATAAGATTGGCCCATTGCTCCAGCACTATGCACTGCGCTGGCTCAAAATCTCCTGCACTGTAAGATTTATTAAGCCGTAAATCATTTAACGCTGCTATTCTGGCCCATAGATCTACTCTACCCAGCATGTGTTTGAAACAAAAATCTCAAAAGTAAAGATATCCAAAAGCAAAAACATGCTGGAAACTCTCTGGTCCTTTTTTTGTACAGACTCCATCTACAGTCTATACTGTCCTCATACTGTTTAAAAATTATTGCCCTGGTTCAAGTACAGTGGGTGGCCTGGTGGCACAGTGAATGTCATTGTATTTCATTTAAGATATGTAAAAATATATGTATGAGGAAAAAGATGAAAAACAAAGTACAAGACTGGAAGAAGACAGAAGTAAATTACAATGTGTAAAGGCTTTGTCTAAAAGACGCCTTCAAAATTACATTTTAGTCTTAAATTGTATGTATTAGTTAGGATCCCTACAGTAATGATCCTTTCATTCATTCTGTGTTCCTTTGTTTCTTTGTCCTTTCTGAAGGACTCAGTGGGTCTTTGAGTGCACTGATCTGTTCTCTTGAGGATCCAGAAGTCCAGTGTAGGATGCGGTCATAAAGCCAGCCGGTCCGGTTCATCTCCCGGCCCCTCTCTGTGTATACGGCTCCACATCTCCATGTTTTTGAACCTCGTCCAGGGCATGGAGAAAGAACTGGGGGGGAGCAAGGATTCCTTCACAATGAGAAACAGATGATTGCTTTTTTCTCCCAAGCAGAGCCTTATATACGCCCGTGTGTGTGTGTATGTGTGTGTGTGTGTATGGGTGTGCATAGATACATGCGCATGTGTATGGATAAACAATCCATTACAACCGCAAACTTTTATCACTGTATTTGTTTTCCTCCCATTGGCTCTGTGATCTTGCGGGTCGTCCTGTTAGTTTTTGTTTGCACATCCAGAAAGTTCAGTCTCTGGCTAAATGGGCACAAACAGCTTTTCCTGTTGGCCTCCCAACAGATTTGTTCCCCTTTTGGACCCTCTGTGCCTCTAATAAAGCATTTGGCCCTACGCGGTTGTTGTGAAGGGTCAGGAAGGCTGACGTGATGCTCTGAAACAGAACTATGTTTGCACTCGCTCAGAGGAGGAAGTCTAAACTGAACCGAAGGGTACGTCGGAAAACGGCGGAGCTGGAGACGCTACTGGGTGGATCCAATGCTTGATTTGGGCTGGACCTGTCCAGCATCCAGTGCTAGCACCCATAAAAATGGTGATGAATGAGTTCCAGCCCTCCCCCTTGGGACGAATGACTTTTTTCGAAACATCCATCGTATCTACACATGCTTCATCCAGTTCAGGGTTGCCAGAGTCTATCCCGGTGTACATTGGGCAAAGGGCAGGGAGACACCCTGGATAGGGTGCCAGTCCATTGCAGGTCCAGACAGACAAACATTTGCTCAGGCACATACCTATATGCGATGCGGCAAGAACAGTCTGCCAAGTGTATGTGTGTTTGGACCGTGAGAGGAAACCAGAGAGCACAGTCAAGGCCCCCGAAGACATTAGGAGAGCATGCAGGCCCTACATTTAGGGGAGGACCTGTGGTGGGCGGTGCGGAATCAAATCTGGATCGTTCTTGCTGTGACGCCACAATGCTAACCACTGAGCCACCATGTCACCTCTCTCATTCATACATTTTTTTCTTGAAAGCTAAGTGGCGATAACGTCTGCTAACATTAACGGTGCTTAATGGAGCAGAAAATGACAGTAATCAATTAAGATTTGAAAAAAATTCCATCTTTATCTGTTGCAAACAATTCAATCTACCTGTCCTACCCAAACGGTGGCAACTGAGCTGTTGGTCACTGCATCCACCCTGCAGGGGATGAAAGGTGCGATTTGACTGGGCCGGGCTGGTGGAGCACAGCAATGGGTCAGCTGGGTGGAGATGACAACGGAAATGGTTAGTTGGAGCTGACATCAAAGGAGGCCAGGTGAAGCTGAGAGAGCAGGTGGGTTTTGCATGTTACACCGAGTAACTCAAAGGTCTGCCATTACTTTCTGATCAGAGCAACATTCCTTGTCGTTGTTGTTGCGGGTTGTTGTCGCCGTCGTTTCCATTAACAGCCTTGAATACATGAGAGCGGAAGCGGGCTCTCGCTCTTTGAATGAGCGGTGCTCTTTTGGAGCAGACAGAATTTCTGAGCCTCCTTCGGCCTTCAAAGAGAAAGCCTTTTGATGCCGTCGTCTTTGCAGTGGCCTTCGTTTGAACTAGGGGAAGGCCTGTCGGTACCCGAGAAGGAATTTCAGCTGCCTGTCTCTTTCTCAAACAGAATTCAAACTACTCCGCTGCACAATAATAGGTCTAGTTGATAAAGGATTAAAAGTTGCTGTGACAGATGTCTCGAATGCACAGCAACGCGTGTTTAAGCCCATTCTTCAGTGGGAAACGAGTATAACGCAAGGTGGCCGAAAGAAAGAGAAGGCAGTCAGGAAAAGGTCATGTCACGAAGATGAAAACGTTTCACCACACGAACGTGTTTTGTGCTGCATTTTTATGCGTTACATTGTTTTTCCAGACAGAGAATGAAAGTGTAATGAAAGCTTTAGGTACTGGGGGAAAAAAAAACTGCCACAGTGATACAAGTGACTTTATGGCAGTTCTGAAACTGTCAGTCACCCTCCCACACACAGACACAAGTGCAACACACAGCAGCCCCTTTAAATGCAGGTAATCTAATGTAGAATGATTTCATTGGAAGTGTCTCGGATTGGTGTGGCGTGACCATGGAGTCCAGTGCCCAAGGTCTCTGTATTAGTCACAATCCTGTTTTCAGAGGTAACATTCAGAAAAACACCATGGAGACAAACTCTTAATTAGTCACACCATTTTGCCTGTGTGTGTGGTTACTGAGAACGTTCCAACCAAAAACTAGATACTCAAGCTCCTTGCAAATGCATAACCTGGGAGCCATACCATATGATACAGTCAAAATAGCGGTACCCTAACGATCTGGCCACCTGTATTTTTTCTGTATCACCAAACCTCCTCTTTCAACAAAAATACTGTACTCAAGTGTGAACTCTGCACCTTCATGGTGTACAGATAATACATTCAAACGGGTTGAGATGTTTGGGGATTTTTGACGCCCTCTCACTGAGCAGAGGTCAGTAACTGGCCATAAGAATCAGGGTGAGGCTTTAAATTTCAATTTTAAAATTGTGACCAACTAAAGTAATTCAGCTCTCTCACTATGATCTCATCACTGATTATTGAGGTGTCTGTGACATCATAGGGAGTACCCAGACTCCTTGGTACAATTGGTGGAACCCTCAGTACAGCAATAAACTTCACAGCCTCGAAGTAATCCGAACCATGCTGGTCACTAGAAGTCCTGAGAGGTGACAAATAACTGGACCCGGCTTTGCCAAAGGACACCAAACTTTACTTGGAAGGGTATTAGGTACTTCACTGCCAGAAGTTCCACACTAGTCAGACTTACTTATTTCATTTTACCGGAAGAAAACAAAAATGCAGTATGCAAACATTTATTTTGTGGAAAAACTATTTGGTCTCTAAGAAATTAAGCTATTTGATTGCACCCAAATTAGTTTCTTTTCATGGAATTCATACAATATGGAGGAAATATATCAGATTTCAACCAGTTTCCTTCCTGGAGGTGGTTCAGATATGAGAAATCCAAATAAATGGTCCAAATCCACCCACGGACCCCCCTAAACCCGAGAAGGTGGGTGTCACAGCTTATTGATTTGACGTGGAATCACCATAATTGTCTCCAATTGGCGCCATACTCTTAAATAGGCTCCTCTCATTTTGTGGCTCCCATCAATCAAACCAACAGCAGGATTTCCTGTCAACTGAGGGCACACAGCTGATATATATATACATGTATATACATGCACACGACTGTGAGGCAGTCAAGAACGTTAGCAAGCTCTCTTTCAGAGGGGGAGGCAGAGAACGAGTGGCTCCTGGCTCACTCAGCAATGCAGCCAAAGCATGCGTTTTATAGCAGCCTGTAGGAGTCGGTATGTACCATCGTTTTTATTGAATCATGTGGTGCAAAATTCTTTTTTTAACTGACCTTCCACATGTGAATTACGGTTGGAGAGATTTATTGCAACATCTTCTAACACTGATTGTATGATTTCTTTTGAATGTTTTTGCATTGATAATACCAAAGATAAACAACAGCAGATATTTATTTAGATTTGTGATTTCATATAGCTAACTAGGAAACTTGCTAGCTTTATTTAGTTGTTTTAATTGTGCCTTGTTATTTTGCCATCCAGCTTGCTAGGAAATCATTCAATTAATAAAACAAGTCTGTGCAACTACCCGTTTGAATCTTTTGGTTAATTACTTCATTTTGCTTGGAAGCTCTTAATTTTCCCAAATAGTAATAGTTAGCAATAGCTGTGAGACATGTTCCTTGGTCAGATTATGCAAAGACTTAGTATTTTTATCAATGGGAAGTGAGATTGCCATTTTACATCATAGTTGGATTTTAACAAGTCATGATTGGTATGTTTCTTCTGGGTTTGCACCTGTTCACTTGACTGTTTGTTTTTTTCTGAATTTTGTATTCTATGTGACAGTATACTTTAACAGATTTTACAGTAAATTGAATCAAGTATGTTCAGTGTCATATACAGCCATTTTGAGGAAAATACAAACCATACAAAGGAAGTGAAAGGTGACCCCCAGTCTGCGACCTCTGCCCTCGGTGTATCTGTTACAACGAGAAAAAATGAGTTTTTTGACACGTGTGCTGGATTATTTTGACAGGTGAGGTATTGTTTTTATCGGTTACAATGCCCCCTGGCAGTATGTCCACAGATGCATTCTTCAGTTTCCTTTTGTGGGGTTTCTTTGTGTTGACTCAAGATTTTAATTGCGATGCTGGCTGGGAATCCATCAAACCTTTGACCCCATCAGGAACGGCTGAGATGGGGGGTTGGGGTGCGGTGGAAATAGAAAGAGGGTACGAATGTTTACTATACACCGATGTGAGTTAGATCCGTTTCCACGGGGTACACAACATCAGAGGTGTTTTAATAGCTCACCCACCAGTAAACATCCTCGGTGAATGAGCTAATGCGTGTCATTTCCTGTTTAATTGATAAACACTGCAAGAGATACAGATTATTATTATTTTTTTTTTTTGATAGCTTCATGGACACAGCCAGTGACTGCAAAAATTGGAACAATTCAGTTTGTGGTGTCCACACAGACAGAGAGTTGGTATTTTAGGATTTTTTTTTTGTTTGTGGTGAGAAAGATGCATTCATTCTCTACCCTCAAAGTATGTGAAGGTCAGTCATTCTGAGCCACAATAAACGCAACAAAGGAAACGCTTTTGAAAGAGCCTGCTTCCTTATTACTCAGGGAGGCTGGGCAGTGTCATGGCTAAGGAATCAGATGTCTAAGGTTCAAACCTTAGCTGTTTTGCTGCTGTCAAACTCCCAAGAAAAGCCCTTAGTACATACGCAACGGTGTAAATAGATCTTATGTATGAAAAGGAAGTCATTTCAGTTTATCTATCCTACAATACTAACTAATGTAATCATCTAATCTTATAGCACCAACCGCTGATACATGTGTAGTATGAGATACCCTTCATTTTCCAGTGTGTGTGTGTTCTAACATGTCCGGAAATGGAGGAATAAGAAGAGTGTATTTGTGTGAGGGGGACACTGGTCTGACAAGCTCTGGAATCCCCCAGGGGCTTAGCTCAGTTAAATAAAGAGACAAGAGCTCACATCTGAACTCAAGTAACAAGGCAATGCTGAGGGGTTTGTATCAAGCTGCTATATTTACGTATATGCAACCGCTACATCTGTGCATCGTTTTTTAACCCACATTTTGATTTCACCATATGAAGGAAATTCATTTTCTGAGTCAAAGCAGAAAAGCAATACTTGGACCTTTTTTAAATAAAAAGGGTATGTAGAAAATGACTGTTATTTAATAACAGGTGTTAGGGTAAAATACAGCAGAAAGAAAATTGAAAACGATATCAGTCTCTCCCTTACAAGCCTCTCTTTAACATCAGTGAAAGGAGTCTACAATAATGATAAAATTATCATATCTTTAATCATAAAATCCACTCTGAGAGACTTATCTAACTTTATAAGGTTTTCATTTCAGAGAAACAAGAACCATGCATTAACCTAAGGGAGCTTAAACTACCCATATCTGCAATAAAACGTCTGAAGCTAAGGGGGCAATTACACTAACTTTTGATGTATCATTTATGGTTTTAATGCAACGTTGCAGGAAAATGCAGTCACAGTATACAGAGGACAGATAATAAAAGCAGGCTTCTCTTGCAAAGCATGCTGGGAGAGTAAAATAACAAGCATAGAAAAAAGCAACGCTTCACCGACCATATGAATAACAAAAATTAACCTCTTTCAGGCCTCTACGATTCTAGTATTTTTATGTACGCTGTTGAAGAATAGATCCTCAACAATGATGCGATTCCACCTTGACTGTGTTGAAATTTGTGTGTGTGTGCATGCATGTACATGTGCATGTGAGTGTGTGGTGTAGGGGGAAAAGCTTGAGTGATACTGTGTGGTAACCAATATGCAAAATGCAGTGTAAACAGACTAAATGGGTCTGCTGTCAGTGACCATTTCACATGACCATGGGTGTCTGTGTGGAACCTCAGAGATCACATGATCTGCCCCTAGCATGCCATTCTCATTGGACGTGTATGAGAGCTACAGAAATGACGTGTACTCAGAGGAAGGGGAAGAGAAAGACAGACAATGGGTGAGACAGACAGACAGATACAGGGCAAACACTAGAAAATGATTAATACATTTACAAATGATAGAGGATCTGCGAGTTTGAACATATTTCAAAAAGGAAGTGAGAGGAACCACACTTCTCGCTTCAACATCACACCCAACTCCTTGCAGGACATACAACTAAAAAAGATGTAATAAAAAAAGCCACATTGTTACTAACACACTGTCTATTAGGCCCTAGGATCCATATGCAGGGACAATTGTATTCAACAATCTTATATCGGAAAAGGATCCTTAAAAAGAATGTGTGGATTGAGTAAGAACCCAGACCACACAATGCAATAAATGTTGGAAGGTCTTGGTCCCTCGGGTTTCCTTGGGTTGAAACTCACCGCCAAAATTAACATACGCGAGATTAAGTCAGCACGTACTCGTCCCCCTGCTCTTTCATCTCCTATTAAGTCTCCGATCTTCCCAGTCCCTACCCCCCATCTTTCTCCTTTTTGCACCTCCCTCATCTGATCCTCTCTGCTTCTCTCCCCTCTTCCCAGCTGTCCCCTGCTCTCCTTTCTCCTTGTTCCTCTTGTCCTCCCACACACCCCCACATGCCTCTGTACCCCCACGGACGAGCATACCTATTGATCTCTCCGCTCACAGAATCATTACCTTTTTCCTTGGCGCTCTAATTACATATTTTCGCCGTGCGTCTGAAACCAGACAGACCTCACGGAACATCTATTGAACCGCGCAGGTCGATGCCATTTGAAAAGAGGGACGCCTTTTGTTGCAAATAGCTCATAAGCTGCTCTTCTACAGTGCAAAATGCATTTATACCACCACTCTCCTCCTTGGTATCTCATTATAAGTCCAAAGAGTCTGGTTGTTACCAGCTATTAATATCTCGTATTCCCCAGTGAATATATGGGCTTTGCAGATATTACATGTAATGGCGTTTAAATAATATTGGTATTTACATGCATTGGATCTTAAGTTAGCTTTTTAACCAATGGATTAAAATACACTCCAGCGATGATACCTGAGAGGTGAGAGTTCACCTTTTTCCTGGCACGCTGTATCCAAACCATCTACTTATATTTGTTGTTTGTTGAGCTGGAAATACTGAAGTGCTGGAACGCACAATACGAAAATAAACACTCTCTATTCAACTCAAACTCCTAATCCAGTTTGCGCCTCTTGAAAACACGCAGGCGGGCATGCTCGCACACATGCACACGCTCTTGATTCTGTTATGTTGATTTCAGTACTTGAATTATATGCTCTCTTAAAGGGAAAGACAGCTAGAATATGGAAATGAATCTCGACCATACTGTGTGCGTAACAAGCCCCACGCTCTCTGAAGTCAGACTCTGTATTAATTGGCACCTAACAGTCATGGCGGAGACGGTTGAAATGAGCCACAGACAAACTGTTCCCTTCCCCATAACACATGACAAGCCAATCTGTTGCAATTAAACAGTGCGGTCCAACCCAGAGCCACACGAAGCAACACACTCGTAAGCAAATTCAGTTTACAGTCATCTGCTCTGCAGCCTAACCCAGCAAACCAACCCCCCCCCACCCCCGCCCCTCACCGAACCCTCCGAATATAAAAACATGCTCTTGACAAGAAAAACAAGCTGGTAAAACTTTGCATGATGAATGCTTCAATAATCTGCTTAAAAAGAACCATTTTGAATCTCAAATGCCATGTTTACATTTGCAAACCCTGAGGGTTTAACAGTCTGTCTCCCCTTATCGGCTGTAAATGGTGCAGGAGCTTAACCCCTTGGATAGGTAAGGCTGTTCTTTCAGTTGCTAGAAGCTGATCTAACCCCCCATGTTATCACAGTTCATTTTTTGCGAGACCCCTGACTGTCCCGGTGTCAACACACGGGTATCACCGAAGGTATTGGGTTTTTGGAAGGATCCAGGGGCTTTCAGATACATAAGATTAATCTGAAACACAGGTAACCGTGTGCTAGTTAGAGTAAGGGTCTTTACATTTGGTCTTAGGACCCACTGCCTCTGCTGGTTTCTGTTTCAACCACAACTACAACCTCTGAACTGTACGAAGATCTAAGTAGTTTGACTCTTTCTTTGATGTTCACTGAGAGATAATTTACCCTGTTAAGGCAACTGTCGTACAATGGATGAAACAACGACGCAGTCCATGGAAATGGGTGAACATCCTGTCTCTTCGTTCAAGGACTTTTAATCAGTCAATAAAAGTTATTTACGGCAAATGAGTAATCGTGAAGGATGTTACGTCAATCATTTTGAAATGATTCAGTTAAAGACAAACAGGTGAAATCGGTGACATTAACTGCTGAACGTGTGGACGCTCGGGGACTACAGCTAAAACGCTTTTGGAAAATGAAGAGCTTGGTGACACAGCTAATGGTATTATGTTAAGATGGTGGTAGAAAACATGATAGAACTTAAGCATACAGTTTCGACAACCTTAATTGATTGAGAGATTAGCTCTAGCAAAAGCCAGCATACACAGAGAGGCCCCTAGGACCGGATTCGAAAACCACAGATATAGGGTAACCATTTATATCTCTCTCCTCCCCTCTACATTCTCTCTCTGTCTTTCTCGCTCTCTTTCTTTCTGTCCTTTATTTGCTGATGTTATAAAAAGGGATTTGCAATACGGCCTCCCTGTATAATGTTAGTTTGGACTGTTATTGCTGAGGCAAATTCTTCACATTTCTATCTTCCAACGTTTCATATTCTGCATTTTTTTCCCCTTTCTTTTACCTTAAATAAAATGAGAGACTTTGAATATGACTGTTCTGTTCCAAAAGTAATGGGGTCAGAGCACCTGTATTCATAAACACCTATTAAGGCAGATTTTTATTGTTTATTAGATGAACTAAAAAAAAAAAAACTCAGTCGCTACCAGCTGAGTTAGTGTGTTCCATGTGTGGGTGTATGGCTTAAGGCTAATTTAAGACTCAGGCAGCTTGTGAATAATAACGAAAGGAAATATTGTCACAGACCTAAACATTCCTATATATCTCATCCATGTTAGATCCGCCACATTTTTCAAAACAGACCGTGGATTTTAAAGGAGGAATCAGTATTCTACAGTGGGATTGTCCATTATGCATAAATTCTGAATGTACAGTGGCTGTAAACATGTGTAGCCACTGTTGTAGATAAATGATCCAGAATATATATCTCTTATCCTTCCTTTCAAGTATAACATAAAACTGCAAAGGAGCATAAATATATACACATATTTTGTGTGAAATGTCCTATGTGATAAAGACACATTTGGTAACTTCTATAGTCTCTAACATGATTATGTACACAATTTGCTAGACCACAAGACATGTGACACTCCTTAGTTCAACGAGCGGTGAGAATTCATCATGTGAGAGATGGGTGTTTTGCTAGCACGTCTTAGTTTAAAGTTTGTAGACAAAAAGTGTCCAGGACAGTCTGGCACTTGTTTAGGTTTCTGAGACTTGCACATTACATTTTTCGCAGAATTCCATAGTGATGGAACCTGAAGTTGTGCAAATACTCTCAGACACAAGCCTTTGGTCCTCGCATGCCCTGTGGCCCTTGACCCAACCTCTCAGCTACACGAAATGTAAATGTTTAACACCGTAATGTGTTTATTTTAATACCGCAAAACACAGGGAAAGATGAGAAAGTATGCACCAATGGTGAGTGATTTATATCCCACTAGTAACACTAGCAGTTTGTTGAAAATTACACATGAAATTAGAATGATTTGTGTATAATTAAATGTTTTATGGGCTGGTATGTGTATACTTGCACATTGAATGTGTGTATTACTGCATACCTATACCCCTGCTATCTCCTCTAAACAGAATGCAAATGTTTTAGTGCGCTCTAAAGTGAGTGGGCATATGGTAGAATAGATGTGAGGTGCTATTGCTATTTTTTTTTTTTTTTTCAAAAGGGGAAAAAGCACAGTCATCAACAGGATGTGGTTAGTGTCACAGGCAGGAAGTGTATTTCCACAGAAATGGGGCCTAGAGACACAGCAGAACATGCAGACTTTGTGTACTGTGAGTTATACTGCTGTTGTCATACTTCGACGTTTTGATATACATTATAGAATCTATTTCATATGCATTTAGCAGCTACTATTGCACTTATATAACAGGCCTGACACCTAAAACCTATTGCTTAAATTTCAGTAAAAAAGATACTCAAATGTTCTGTTAAGCAAATGCAATTAATAGTGGTCTCCATTTGTTTTGTTGACGAGTACAATGTATGATTTAAAGTAAGCATTAGTCCTAGCATTATTGCACAAAGGCATTTGTAGGACTTTTTTTTATCACACTGATATTGCAAGACAACGATCTATCAGTTAGCCACTTAACCCCCAAGGGAATCTTTTTCTCTCAGTATCACAGTGATAAAAAACTACCCATAACAGACGAATAAAAGGGCCAACATCATCCGATCGATAACAAAGCTACCGATAAAAATAAAAGATTACAATCGGATCAATGGAAACTGACAGCCTATATTACGATGAACGAGAATAAATGGAGGGAGGAAAAAAAACGTTAGGCAGTCTATACATTGAGATGGGGCGGTGGACTACATCCTAAAGTTCTGGTTTGGTTTGCAGTGACATATAATTCACCCGTTGCTGAAAAACTCTGAGGCGCTTTACAAACGGATCTGTTTATTCCTCTGATAAATCCAAAAAACGGGTTGTTAATAAAGAGGGATTTAGCCCAACACGGCGCCCGGGATAAAGACAGATAAAAAGAGGTTGAATTCGATCAGTTAGGGTAGATTGTAGGCAGCTTTAAAAGGCAGGGGCAGAGAAATAGAGCCGCGGCTCGAAAAGCAATATAGCGCTGGATTGATTCTGAGGGGCGGAGGGAGAGCTATGACATGCGCTTATCAGCTAGTGAAGTAGGACGAGTTGCATCGGACTGTCGCTGTCATTCGCAGACGGAGTACAGCTCTCGCCGCTTTTGTTCAAGCTATCGCACCCAGTGCTGCTAGCTAGTTAACAATGGTTTCTATAATTTCAGATCTGGATCCACTGAAAAGCTGGAACGTATTAAGGTAAGAATCCGTCGGTTGCATATCGCGGAGTGCATGCGTTTTTTTTATTGTAATTCTTTTGCAGCAGGGCTAGCGGAAGAGTGATAGTGGAAGTTGTTATTAAAATGTGGTGCAGTAATGGTAGGTTGTAGCAAACGGATTTTTTTTGTAACTGGGTGTTCAGGGCTCTTACCGCCGGCAGACTTGACAGATACAGATAACTTAATGTTAATGTAAGCAACGAACACAGCTGATTTAGGGTATCATTATGCAGAACTGGAGCCATTTGGGTTAACCCTAATGAAAACAATGTGCTTCACTTTTTGAGTTCTTCGTTGTCATGTGTCTAAAGCATGGAGACCGACATTCTTTTAACCCTTCACGGTGACTGTTCAGCGTGCCTGCACTTTTTTTGCTTGGTGGGGTCAGTGCAAGATCGATGTCCACTAGTTTGTCATCGGAGAAATTCGCGCAATTATCAATAATGTCGCTGCGGGTCTTTTGTCTTAATGTAGCCTACATTGGCTATTGCTTTTCAAGGCTGTCAGCTGTGAGCTGTGTTTTTCCACATCTCTCTATGTTTTCCGTTCACGATGTCACACAGTAGGGTGTAACTATATTTCACAACGTGAGGCAATTTAGCTAGCATATACATATATTTTTAAGAATATTTGTCATCGCAAATTTCTCAACAAAGGGGACCCAAACACGTTGTACAATGCCTGCACTGTAACTATGTATTTTAATGAGAAACAAACGTTTTTTTTTTTCTGAGCATCGTTACATTTGAAAACTGTTTTATCCTAAATGTAGATAATATCGTTCAAAGTTACAATCACCGCATGTCCTCTCCGAAAGTAGCATAACTTTAAATAGCCTTTGGCACTGTACAGCATTCAGCTTATTTTGCGGAACTGCCTTTGGTCAACTGTTACAACGGTGAAGTAGACTCATAATGAAACGTATGCTTTCAACTCAACTTCCCGTCTTTCCTTTCAGATAGGCTATGCTATAATGCCTAGACCGTATTTTGTGAGCTCTGCTTTGTCATTCTTTGGTTCATTTTACCCAAACACCGAATATTAAAATCGGGGCATGCCTTTAAAAATGCAGTATTATTGAAGAACGCTTGCGATGTCCTGCTCTTTTTTTAGTTAAATATTTAGGATATTCGATAAATAAGTAATAATTATCCAAAGAAGCTGCCCAACTGGGGGACGTTCTGAAGAGACATTTACGTCGAGAGGCTGAACGTTTCTGTAGCTGTGGAGTAAGCTACTGATGATAAATGCAGAACTCAAGGCTATCTTTAAAGTGTCTTCTTTCCTCTCATCTTCAGCTTTTTACTTCAAGAAGCTTTGCTTCGCCTTTGTAACAAACACATCTGAACGTAAAAGCATACTGAAAGATGCTTGAACCCGTCACATCATTCACAGTGTCGAGCATCCCAAGAAATGCGTTTTGAATATGAGTCCATGTGATTTCTCAGTCAGCAACACACATAAACAACATAAACAAACGTCGGATACAAACAAGGATTTCGATCACCACTGCAATTTAAATACTTTTACAATTTAAATTTAAATGCCAAACTTTTCAAATCGTGCGATAAGATTGTAATATGTTGTAAGTATCCCAAGAGTTGTCTCTCTCTGAGATAATCGCCGAGATAGTAATAGGCAGTTTCTTGATTTCGCCAGGTTTTAATTTGCTCTTGAGGGAAGAGGTATGATTCATATAGCGACATGTGTCTCCATCTCCTTTATTTAACACTCGAAGCCATCTACTTGGTGCAGGAGCGCTGCTTCTCTCGGAGGAGAGAGGGTCTTAATGAAACACCATCTTTGGGTCGTCTGCTCCTGTCCCGCTCCGCGCATTGGCTTTCCATTCTTGGATTACTGAAGACTATGGCTCCTTATCAGTGATAATTTCACCACCAGACGTTGGAGTCTATTTGGCCGTGTGTCTATAGTTTATTTAATGCGAATTTAATCCACGCAACTGTGTGTTATTGGCATTCGATTTAAATTATGATTAATTATTAAACGGATAACTCTGGCAAGGGCAGCCTGAAAACTGTTGAGAATTTATTTTGAGGAATTGAATTAAAAAGGCCTGAAACGCATATGACAGTAATTCGAATCTGCCAGTTGCGTGCAGCTTGTTAATATGCTTCCTTTATATAAAACTGTCCTCAGTCGTTTGGTGTCATAACATTTTAATGTTTTTAAAACGGTTTTTAAAATATGCAACAAATGTTATCACCATTTTGTTGTATTATTTAGCCATTTGGAAGTGATTAGAAATTAATTAATTGGAACGTTTGCTATTCTGTATATGATATCTAATTAAATCTCCATCTGACGGCTTTTATGTCTTGATTTGCCCCTAAATACTTGCAATTATTATTACAGCCATTATTATTGTTGTTTAAAAAGTTTCTTATACATAATATATCTATTACCTATATAAAATACATTTGCTTTTCATAAATGTGCAGTCTTTTCTCAACCACAATGACTTTAAAACATACAAAGTATGAAAAAGATCCTAATTTAGGCAATAATGAATGCATACATTATATTTTATGGTGAACATTTTACTGACTGACCATATGTAACCAATTGGTCTCATTGTCACATAACTAACTGTTGCATAAGGACTATGGCATTTGATTATACAAGAGTGTTAATTGTGCATATATTTTAGAATGTACATGCACAGAATGTATAAAGAAAGACAATGGCCTAATACCCAATATCTTTGTGACTTTGTTCTGTTGGTAGGTCACAACAGCCTACCTCAATTTATCAATGTACAGCTAGTGTTCCTATTGATTTTCACAAGCATAGTTCTGTATACTACATTATTGCTTATTGTTTGTGTATCTCATTGATGACTGTCATGATAGTGTACTTAAAACTTTGATTAATCTTTGTATACAGCCTGGAAACATTGCTGGTGAGTCCAGCTTGGTTTCCCCCCGACATTATTCAGACACACCAATGAACGCTGTGGGGTTTATTCGCCATCAGACCGTATCTGCGCCACAGTCTAATGGCAGCCGAACCGCTATGTTTTAGTGACCTGCCGTTTCTGACACGCGGAAGGAGAAGTGCAAAAACGATCGCACTGGTGAGGAAGGAGTGCAATGGTCGTCTCGCTCCTTCAGTGAGGCATTGTGGCTCCCCCAAGCCCCCCAGGTCAGTGGCCGTCGTCGTGCGGCCATAGCACATTGGGGGCTTTGAAACGGCTGGGTGTTAGCACCCCAGATGGTGAAGAGAATGCGTGAGGTCTCTTCGATGAGTGGCCATGTTGGTTCGTTACTGTGTTTTTTTTTCCCTTTGTGGTTAATGTCACACTTGACATTCTCTAGGTTAAGTGTTCTGACCTGTGCTTAGCAACACTGTACTGTTTATGTGACACTCAAGACAAATGAAGTGTCTGACAATCACTAATGAATGTCCGATTATTCAGATGTACCCCAAAAACATTTCAGAAGCTGTACGGCATGTTTTTTTATACATGCATTAATGAGTGGGATGAACATTCCCTCATGATTCTTTCAGTCTTGTTCTGTATATAGCATATACTTTCACACGCACACCTACACACATTATATATAAGTGAAAAGTGGCATATCCTTTTGTGCAGAACTAAACATACACACATGCACTGTATACAAAAATAGGCTTTTTTTTTTGAAAGTCTAGAGAATATTGTATTATGTGGTACACTGAATACTCTCTCTCTCTCTCACACACACACACACACACACACACACAAAAACACACACACATGCACTATATATATCCATATATGAGTGGCGGTAAACAAGTTCATTGTGCTTTTAATTAACACACGTCTACAAAGACATTTTGACTGAATAACAATGACGCAGTATGATTTGCATTCGGCTAATGGAAAGCACCTGTAGCAGTTGTTTTGAACACAACATATGTGAATCTCAAAACATATTTAGTTATTGACTGTTTTTATGAGACCGCTATGATATGAGCAGTGCAGTGGAAGCACATGCATTGTGGGGAACAGCGTTGTAAAATGTATTGTCTCCTTAAATCTGAAAGGGCAGCCAAGCAACATATTATGACATCATAATTGACCAATAATCCCATATTTGGAGTCAGTACCGATGCAACAATATGTCAGTGACAACAGGGATTTTCCATTACTAGTGTATGATATTTTCCCCTCTGCTGGGGTCATCAAAGAGATCTCAATCACCAGTCCTGTATCGACAGTGTTTCCTCTGAAAATCCAAGGAGCCTGGAAAGAGGAAAATTAATTTGCAAAGCCAGTGGGCTCCCGTGACCTTTGACATCAGAAAGCTCGATTAATTAATCCAGTTACTGGCCCCTACCCCTCCGTGCCAGCACGCCTTACGGGTTTTGGCACGCATCGAGGCGAAAGCTTGTTTCCTCTATCTCCCTAATCATCGCGACGAGGGGATAAGTGTCCGATGCGCCGGAATCGCCAGCGCTTATGTCACCGACCCCCGTGCAATCCGGAGGATTACGCTGGCTTTAATCTCCGGGGCAACCTGCGCTCAACAGGTTAGATTAAAAAAAGGGCGGAGTCGAGTAATCTCTCCGCTGTCATCCGCGGGCAGGCGGGCGGTCGCACATCTGTTTACCTCGGCGGGAATCATGAATCAGCAGATCGAGCGGCTCAGAGCACGGTGGGAATTTTTACTGGAATTCCATGGGAAACGAGTGAAAGAACTGTGTGAAGGTGCAACACTGTCGTGTACCAAACTTCATATATACAAGGGACCACTGCATAGCTCAATGCATACAGTCCACTCAATTTACAGCACAGGTTACCATGTGCGTCAAAAAGACAACAGCGGGAGGTAAAAGAGGGATGCAGAGAGGGGACGAGGGGGGGGGAGACAGACAGAGACAAGGAGAGAGGTGGGGAAAGGGGGCAGAGAGAGAGAGAGAGGGAGTGGAAAGAGAAAGATAGATGTTGTGGAGTGAGGATGTGTTGGGCCAGCTCATTCCTCAATGTCACCATTGTCACTAATGATGGACTCTGGGCTCTGTGACAATGCAGAGTCCCTCTAAGCCTCTGACACTCGGAGCATTGTTGAGGGTGACACAGTCGGTGTGCGCTGCACTCTCCCATTGTTTCCGCCCCGCCACGGCTCTCCGGCGAACAATGCGCCGTTCACGCACGCTGAATGGAACACACACAGATGGGGGTGGGAGGGGTTGGGTTGAGGAGGTGGGGGGAGCGTGTGGGGGGGAGCATTTGAGTTTCTCCAAGACTCTCCTGAAAAAAAAAAACTGGCGGGAAATAATTACAGATTTTCAGCTCGCCGCCTGGGATAAAGAACGGAGTGAGAAGGGAGGAGAATGGCCCGCAAACACCATATGCGCGTTCGGCGGAGGAAATCTTTCTGGCTGCGTTTAAGAAACAGGGTACTGATGTTTCCACAAGAGCGCGTGCCAGTTTTCATCACCCATGATAATATGACAGAAGAAACCAACAACTGTTGTTATTTATGATTTATGAGTCTCTGATGCACCCCAGCAAAAAGAAATAGATAAAAATAACACTATTAATAATAGTGGTTGTTTTTTTTATTCTCATCATTTTATGATTTTTACTGGAATAATTATTTTTTATCGTATTTATTATTAGCACAGGTGGTAATGAAAATCCTAGTCATTATTTTTATTATGAGTCATATGGAGTCCCTGGTCATGCACAAAAATTTGGTAACATGGTCATAAGAAGGATTTATGGGGCAGTGTTTTTGCACGGCGTTGTTCAGGGCTTTGCAGGTGAATGAATCTGATTAAATCGATGTTTGGCTTTAGGGTGAGCTGTTCTTTCAGCAGGCCCGCTGCACAGAGAGTACGGGGGGCTACACGACGAGCGATCCGACCGCCTGACTTCAAAAAAGGGGGTCACAGGATCAAGCCTAGTGTTTTCTTACACCCCACCCCCCCCCCAGCTGAAATTCAGTGTGTGCTTAATTCCTTCGGTGCAAACGAGGCATCCTGCATCGCGTCAGAGATTCTCAAGAGAGGGATGCAACACTATACCATCCCACCCAAGGTGCTGGATGTGAGATGGATATCACTTATGATAGCCGGTCGTCCGGTTCCTTCTCGCTTCTTCACTCTTTTTCCTCTTCTGCCTTTCGCACAGGAAGTTTGTCTTAGGAATCCTTGAGCCCTCTTGCATCACTTGTCCAATAATTCCTTCGGCTCCAGCAAAAGGAGAAAAAACCTTGCACATGCTCAATGATTGAAAAACGGGGGAAATAGCTGGAATGAAAAGAGCTGTCTGGTTGGAATGCTGAAGAGTGAAGTCACTGTGTTGGCGGAATAAAAGGGGTCCTTGCACTTTATGATGTTGTACGGTTCTGAGTGTGGAATCGATCCGCCTCGAGCTACGTTTTCTTGGTAGACAGAGTATGGTAAGCGCAAAGCTTTAACATTAAACAGGTTTTTATTTCATTTTTTTTTCCCTGACACAAGAAAAGCGCCATAGTTCTGATCTGGAGGCAGTGTGATGCAGCCGCAGCACCGGAGTGAAAAATCTCTTCAATAATGTAAAAACTGATACGGCAACAAAATAAGACAATCAATTTTTTGCGGCCCTTGTTTTTTTAACGTCTGTTTCCGCGAACCGCAAGCCTGAACATGGAGTGGCATAATCCCCTCCTGAAAGCGCATCTGCAGGCTCGATCCCTTCCGTTTTTTTTATTTTTATTTTTTTGCTCCATGCCGAATAAGAGGGGGATCTCTGGAGCCACCGTCCAGCCTGGAGCTCAAATCATTTGTTATGATTTTTATGGGCACAGCTTAGAGAGAGAGAGAAATGGAGAGAGGGAAGGAGGACAACAGACGGAAAGGGAGGGGGAAAGAGAGAGAGAGGGGGCCTTACTTTCATAAGTGAGGTAGGGACATAAGAAAAGAAGGAAAAAAAACAACATTGTTAGAATATACAGACAAAAATCTCATTTTTCCCCCTAGTAAAGAAAGAACTTAGGTCACCAGGCATTTCAAAACATTTCTGAAATTGTCAGCATGCCTCAGAATAATTGGTTTGCTAACACAAATTTCTCTCTGGCGCTGCCAAAGTTGCATATGGCAAAAATTAAATTGATCCTCTGAGCATGATTCAGACTGAAAGATACATAACCATAGCATAAAGCGAGACTTTTATGATCTGCTATCTTCTCGGTTTGTTAGCAGTACGGTGAACCGCAGTTATCCAAGTCAAAACAGACGCATTGGGCATTATTGAGAGAAATTGTGATTGGCATTGAGCGTGGTGGTATGTCGCTACATTTCACCGACGTGATTTTGGCCCCTTTCTCTTTGGGCCCTGACAGTATGTTTGCATAGAAACCGTAACTCTCTGTATGACCTATGACCTTTGACACTCACACAACTCAAATCAGTCTGGTATGCCTCACACTAGTGACGGGAAGAATAATGACAACAGAATGGGCGGAGCCACCTTATACTACCAGTTTGAAGCGATCACAAGTTTTGTTCTGAAGATTGATTTTTCATTGATGCAAGAGTCTCTGACCAACAGCTAATCTTACCTCCACTCATTTTTGTGTCTTAACTACCACACACAGAACACACATACGCTGCACTCCAGTTTTAAATAGGCCCAAGAGTATTAATTTAATCTCTTGTACTATTTTGGATCTAGTGTGGCTTTTGGCATAGAGGAATCAGCATTGTACCCTTAAAATTGGATGGAAATTCCATTTTCATAATTTCTGGAAAATTAAATGTGTTACATTCAGGGGTTTGACTCTATCTACTTCAATTGTATTTTATATTTATACCAGCTGGAAAGAGACAGTCTTTACATCTGTTATACCTGTGCTTGTATTTTAACCAGGGCCACTACACAGTACACACACCGTCTCACATCCAGAGCCAGTGTTCACCTCTCCCTCGATGAGCATTCTCACAGTTCATTACTCATCTACATCTAGCTGCCCAGTGGATGTCCTCACATTGGGTGACTTGCAGGTCCTGCATTTCCCATTCTTATCCGTTTATGTGGCTGCGGTGTTTACTGACGCCGGTCGAGGATAAGCACTTTTCCTCCAGGGTGTAGGGACAGCTTCCTCTTCTAGCTTCCCCTCTCTCCTTCTTTCATTTTTTTCGGTCTTTGGCGTGACAGTCTTGCACAGCGGCACAGGTGGGGCCCGCGGGCTCCGGCCCCGGTGTCGTGAGAGCAGCGGAACGTCTCGGGATCACAGTTTCCTGGCCGCGCCGTCGCTTCTTTCCCCATAACTGTCGGCTCCTCCTCTCCCTCTCTTTCCCTCCTCTCTTCTATCCCGTAGGCCCTCACCTCTGTCGTCTTTACTCTTGTCTCTCCCCTCCCCTCCCCCCCCCCCATCTGGGGTCTGTAGAACACAAGCCGAAGCGATCTGTGTGAATTATGAGGGATTTCCATAGTACGGAGCGGATAGCGATCTGTGCACTGGGCGCGCTCAGTGCAGCGATAACCTCGTTGAGAAATGCTTTTTTATCAGAGTCTCTACAGAACTCCACATCCCCACTCCCAGGTAATGGGTCTGGAGGGACAACTTTCACTTGCATCGACACTCAGCATCACTGATTTGTGTGTGTGTGTGTGTAGATGTGTATATGTGTGTACCCTTTCACATTGGTTTTATGTGTCGGTGTTGTTTCTCCTGCCTCTTCTCCTGGCATGGAAATTACGCAGTTAAAATGAAGTCAAAGCTGCACAGCTTCAACAGTGCATTCACTCTTTTTGAAAAGGGGCTCTGGGCGGGACTTTTGAAATACTGTCACAATACAGGTATTTCCCACTTTTTCCCACCAATCACAGAACATAAAAGTCAAGTCCAGACAGATGATTGGGGTGGCGTAGCAAGAGGCTGCACAGGGAAAAGCAGAGGGCTGCAGCGGCAGGTGCTTTGGTTTACTGAAGCCTCCGACGTCTGCAGATGGGAATTAATGGGAAAGGGGTGTGGAGGGGGACCACAGCTTTGATGGGGACCATCTCGAATTTCCCAGGGAGGAATAGAGAGGGTGTGGGGGGGTTGTAATGGTTATAGAACGGGGTCATTCGCAAGCACCCCCCCCCCCCCAAATGCTTTGAGGGAACGCAGCCTGCTCGTCTGAGGCACGTTCTTGTAGCTCTGTTATGCCTCATCAGGTGTTCCCGGCGAATGATTCATGAGCCCCCGCGGCCCCTCTCCGTGCACGTGCGGCTGGTTGTCAGGCACTGCAGGGGAAAAAACACTCGATTTAGTTTGATGTGACGTGGAGAGAAACAAAAAAAAAACACAAAACAAAAAAAGTTCCTCTTCGGCTGGTTATTAGAATGAACCCGGAGGCTGACAAACAAAACACAAACTGCACAGCAACCGAGAGGAAAGGGACAGATCCCGTGCAATGAGGTCCACATGCAGGAATGTCAGGTTTATTAGCATCTCCTCTTCCGTTCTCCAGTTTGTTCCTTTTCTTTTTCGCTATGGAGGCAGCCTCATTTGTACGACATTAAAGACCGTGCTGTGAATTCGGGATGTCTCGATTCCACGTGCTCCAGGCCGAGCGGCGTACGGCTTTACCTCATCGGCGTTTTGACTCCGAAGCTCCCGGGAGAAACCGTCAGGGCCAACCAAAACAGCATCTGCAAAGCACATATCCCCTGACCCCATATAATTCCTGACACCAAAGCTGGCGTGGCGTAATGTTAAACTTTGTTCGATAAATTAAAAATGTCCACCGTCTTTTGAGTGTTATTTTTTGACTAAGCAATAGCAGATGTCGGGGTCAGAAACACAGAGAGGAAAATCTATGTTTTGCCAGTTTGTGATGGAATATATTTTCACTGTGACGTGACTCTTGCCTGGCGTCCTTAATTGAATTCAGGTGACTCGGGCAGTGTTCCCTCACAGGAATGTCGTAGTCATGCTTTGGGACCCTCTCCTGTGCCGTTTTTTTTTTGTTTTGTTTTTTTTTTGTTCGAGGGAGGGAGTTTTCCCTCAGGCAGGGTGATTTTTCAGAAAAAAACCACTTGCTCTGCTCTGGTCCTGTAGTCCAGGGATACAAGCGACTTGAGCGAGCTCTAATAAACACAGGAAATTTACACCGCTTTGGAGGCATTTTTAACACTCAGCCAGAGTGAGAGCCCTCAGCCGCACTAATGTTTTTTGGCTCTGCAGTGTTTCTCCACAGCTGCCTCCAGCCTCAGTGCTTTTACTGAACAGGCATGCTTTTTTTCTTCACTTTCTCTGTCCCTCTCTCTCCCTCTCTCTTTCCCTCTCTCTCTCAACATAATCTCTTTGTCGGTTGCCTTGGTTACTATGTCTTAATGTTGTATTGATGTGACTATCTATAAAAAGCACATCAGATGCATCTGTTCCTTGATCGGTAACTTTTGAATTGTTTTGTTTAGGCTGTTTTTTTCCCTCTCTCTGCCTGTGTTTATTGGAGCCGCAGGGTCAAGGGAAATGTCATATTATGTATACTGTTTTTGTCATTATTTCATCAAATTAAATTTTCCGTCCTCTCTTGTGGTGTCAGATAAAATTTAGGACATCAGACCTGGCGTTTTGGAACAGATTTCACGGAAGTGATAGCTAACTAAAAAATTTTGACAATCGCAGGGTAGAGCATTATTAGAGAGTTTTGTTTTGTTGCACTCTCTTTTTTTTCAATTTTCAAAATATCATGACACAATAGATCTGAGACTCAAATTCCATTGAATGCCATACCCTGATGGTATACTACCATAAAATCCTAAGAATCCATGATGACGAAAGGAGGGCATTTTGCCCAACCAGGATCATCATTTATATTGTATTTATATACTACAGTAACCTTGTGGCAATATTTTTTCAATGAAGCAGCTTGTATCAATTTTAAAAAGTCATGTTAGCATCGTAAGCTGATTCGTGTTATAACGATATTTCATTAAAGACAGCATTAAGAAGGAGCTCCTCTGTAGACAGCCTCCATAATTCTGCTAAAGCTAAACTGCACATACAAAAATAATATTTGTACAAGTAAGGCTATCTTTAACAGTCTTGTATGGTAATATTTTGGTACGTTGTATAAGCTGTAGTGAAGAGTGGTGGAATTCATTTTTGCTTTTCGTTGTTCAAGAGAGTATGGTGCATTCTGTGAGATTTGTTTTTAATCCTGAAGTTCTGTCCAGCAGTATATTAGTGTAAAGGGTCAAATCCTTACATTACCTTGCGATGGCCTTTTAAAAGCAATCACATTCTCTGTTTATTGAGAATAGTTTTACTGAAAAGTCGAGTGGTCCAAATTGTTTGAGGTTCCAACAGCGAACCGCAATTACATCCCTAAAACTCATAGAAAGGTGAAGGTGTCATTCCAAGTGCAGTCGGTGGACATAACCTCAATCTTGTCAGGTGACCACATGGTCCCTGCGGCAACCCACTCGGTCTGACCTCTTGGCTGACGATAGGGTCGAGCGTGTCGACTATCTCCCCCCACCCCTCCCCCCACCCCCCGATGGAGCGCGATTATTGGAGACGCACGCCACCTAATTACATCTGGGAAGTGTGTAACGTGACCGGGAGTCGCTTTGATGGCTCAGATGGCTCCGGTCGGTCCCAGGTGGGCCGTGGCGCATTAATTCTGAGAGGTGCTCCACTCCACGCTGTTCCCTCAACTCCTCCCGAAGGAGCGCTCCCCCGCCAGAACCCAATCTCGACCGCGGGACCGGTCTCATTTTCCCTGTAATTGGAACGGCCGCTGACGTCTCTCCCTGTGCGGTTTCCGAGGCGTGCTCCCGTGCTTTTCCACCGCTGCGCTGTGTGTGCGTACAGGCGACCAGGATTTTAAAAAAACCCGGCGGTTGAGCTCCGGGATCCCAGATTCCTGCGCTGTCTGGTTTGTGTTCTGCGTTCCTGGATAAATGGGGATTACCATGTCAGCGGCTGGCTGGTGTGTTAATGCACTGAACTGAGCAGGTGTTTCAGTGAGATGGGAACCGCTAGGCAAATGAGTGTGTGTGTGTGTGTGTGTGTATGTGTGTATTTACCTTCTTTCACATTTGTATTTTCATGTGTGTGTACACACATGCATGTGTGCCAATAACATCTCATTGAGGTTGCAAGCAGGCACTCTTGCATAATTGTCAGTGTGCGTCCGTACGTAAGAAGTGATCACATTTTATTGGCAGGGTACCCACTGTACCATTTGTGGATTTAATCTCTTGTATTAAATCATCTTGGAACCCCACAACCAGGAAAGATGACTTAAACAAATGGGAACATTTGGCATTCTATGCACTAATTATTCATCACTTTCTGCAAGCAATGTTCATTTCAAACCTGTCTCTTTTTTTGGCAGGTATGTGTGAAAATGTACCGCTCATCTGTCTTTACTAGGACACTAGTGTCCTCTTGTGTTCAGGCGTCTTTGGAAGCAAAGTCTGTTTGGACTACTGTCCTGGCACCATAATGTGACGAAAAAAGGCTCTGCTTCTCTCATTAAGCTCAAAATCTCTTCATCACGAATCCCTATTTTTAAAAGTGTGGAAGCAACAACACTTTCAAAACTGTCAGCCCTCATTTGTGGTTCAAACAGTTTGCTCAACTTCTGCAAACTGCTTTGCAGGTAGCAAGATAGCTGAATCTGTCTGAGGTCAGTGGTCAGCCCTTCTGTTTTTTAGGTAGGGGTTTGGATAGGTGTTGGGTTTGCTGATCCTGAATCAGGATTTTGGGGCAGTCTCTACATGCTAACAAATATGTGCCCTGGGACCTGCTCCTGTTGATGGTGCTCGAAGCCACCCTGTGATGATCTCATTACAGGCATACAGGTCTAGTCATGTTGCATTGTGGGCCATGCTAGGTCTAACAGGGTCAATCCCTCCATCTGTTTCTCAGCATGATTAATTTTAGTTAAATTTGGGAATAGGCTATCTTCCGTGTTATAGTCTTCTGGTTTTTATCCGCTTTCCGGCTAATTACACACATGTTCTTTTCTTTGATTACAGCCCCCCCCACCCCCACTCTCCACAGGATAAAATGGAAACTCTCAGTGTAGATGAGTTTACGTAATCACCCTCCAAACCGACCTGCCCTTTGAATGGCTCGATTTTTTTGAACAAAGGAAATTGCCATTTTTCACACAACGGAAACTGAAGAGCCCTCGAGTCCCCGGTGACCATGTATCACAACCATTTCCACACTTTCTCCAGCACATTTGCTCCCCACTCTCCGAACCAATGTATTCTAGTGGGTATCTGAGCAGAACGAGCTAGCTGAAGCTTATCTCTGATCAGTCCTGGCAGAATACTAAACGGCGAGGTGCATTACAACAAATTTTGGGTGCCTCTTAGTCTTTTGAAAAGTCCTGGAAGGGTTCTCATAGCTCTGTTCACCAGCTTTTTGGCTGTTGCTCCAGGGAACACACAGATATTATAATCAGGTAGCATACACTTTTGAACAAAAACATTTGAAGAATGCCCCAAAAATTCAGGTTAGATTCTGATATGGTTGTTATGTTGGACAACATTATGACAAGAATGTTCCCTGGTCTCATGATGTACTTAGTGTTCCAAACAGGTTTTGTCCCAGCAAAACGTCTCAGGAATGTCACACCACAGACGTACTGTTGAGATCACCAGTTGGCTATTATTTAGTCATACATGTCCCCATTTTGTCACTCAGCAACTTTACAGATGTTCTGAATGTACTGACTGTATGTATTAAAAAGAGTAAGTATTTATGGAACTCGATTAAACACAATTCAAATTATGGAACAGGAATAGGGAATAATAAAACTGCATGTCATTCTATGACTACTCCTGCAGTGCTTCTTGTCGCTTAAAATTATGTTCAAGTTACATCCCTGGATACTAGAGGCCCTGGGATCATTCACTACAACTTTGCAGAAATAAAACGAAAACCGTATGCACAGACAGAACAAAGCAACTGCAAGGAGAGTGACAACATACAAACATACGTAACCGCGCGGCAAGCAGGATTGATAATTAATCATCGTTGTTTATTTTTCACAAGAAGGGTCGATCAACTCAAGTAGTCAACACACTCAGGCATGATTTCGGGTTCAGTACGTTTTCTAGTTCAGTTCTGCTCAGTACAGCAGTAAAACAAACCCAAATAAAAATCGCCCAGGTTGAGTTCCGCTGTATCTCTCCCCGGCACAGTACAAAAGTATCATTTAAATAACAGAAATGAAAATAAGGCGGCGAACGTGAGGCCTGTCTGGGTAAAAGGCACGCAGCGCATTAATAATTAAAAGATTGCTTAAAGACCGAGATGTCAAAGACTGAAGCGCTGCCCTCCGAAGACATCTTTTTAATAAATTGAAAGTTTTTTTCTCTCTTCTTTTTCTTTATAATCCCTCAGCAGCTTTTCATTCCGCGTGGCGTTCTCCGGCCCCTTTCAGGTTTGCCTCGGGGTTTGAATATTCTGCACAAGTGCTGGCTAAATTCCTTTCATCCTTATGTATAAATTGTCTGTGTTTAGTGTTCACTGGGACCGCATGAGTGCCCCCACACTCCCCGCACCACCCCCCACCCGCACTCCTCCGTTTTCTTATTTGTTTGTTTATTAAAGGAGTCTTGCCTTGCCGTTAATGTGGTCTGCACTCGTCAAAAGCAGGGTCGTTAATTCGCTTGATGGTCTTTGATTTGCTGGGCATTGCTAACTCGCATTAGGAGATGCATTTCGAAGCTTTTACTTAATGATGCAGCTGGAACCAACGCAATTAAACACAAATGTAAATGCTCAAAGCTTCCACTTCGTTACATTGAACACCCACTTTCGTGCCCGCAAAAAAATACAGAAATGTATGAAAATTTCTGTAAAAAAAAGTTTAAAGGTCATCGAAGAGTGCTGGGATTAAAATAACACATGATCTTTGCTGCTTGTCACATATAGCCTTCAGAACTATGCTGCTATATTGTAGTTATGTCATCATGTTACAATGTCACAGTATACTTTGAATCTCATGTGCAAGTCGGGATATTCATTTCTATAATGGCTCAAGAACCATGTCTCTGATCATAAGGAATCTGGAAGCTTCTGGTCTCTCACGGTCAGGCATTTTTGTAAAGCCAACTGGCATTCCTCTGATGTGGAATGTGCCGTATAGTATATCAGAGCCCATATGTTGATCTTTAACTGAAATATCGCTGTGATATATGAACTATATATCTATATAACATTATATATATGAAGGAGAATCACAAGCAGCGTACTAATGCATGTTTTCGGCACGGTTTTAATTTAATTACGAAGCTTAATAATAGATTACTGATTTATCAACTTATGTTTTTATAGATCCAACAAATTGGTATATTGGATATGTATTTTATATTTCAACATGTTTTCAAAGTGGTCTTTTGACATGAGAAACCATACTTTTGTATTGTGCAAGTCCCTGAACGAGTAATGTTCTGGTCTGTTCACGAGTAAGACTCCACTGCTATCCAGTAGTATAGTGTCAGTATGTAAAAGAGTGGCAGATGCAACGCCACTGAGATATTAAATGATTTCTTTGCTCGTCAAAAAAAAAAGAAAAAGTGCAGCCTGAATGAAAAATATGCAGATTTATGCAAATAAGTTCTTGGATGGGTTCCTCTTCTCTGGGCCTGGAGTGTCCCTGGACGAGGATTAGAACTCTCTACTGCCTCAAAGAACGGTTGGCTCTGACATCACTGTTTCAGTGTGGTAATTAAGGGTGTAAGCAGTCATTTACCTTTTTCCGAGAGACGATGTCAGTGCTGGAGAGCTGCTCGAAACGTGAAACTAAATGAAGGGCCCCGTTTTCAGTATGGAAATGCCACTCTTTCCCTGTAAGGGTGGAGACACTCAATCACACATGTCATGAGGCGGTGTTCGCAGGTTTAATTTGCCATAGCCGGTGTGTCGCACAGAAATTGCACTAAGGTTGGAATTTGATCATTAATATGGATAAATCTTTGTACCCTTTTCGCCCCTCATCCAGTTCAACACTCCAGTTTCACAGATTCTGTTTTTTTTTTTTGGTGGGTAACATAGCAACAGGCTGGGTTACAAGCAATGCCGTTCACACTGCTTGTATATTTGAGCCTGTACTGGACCGAAATGGAGATAGGACCACAGATATGATCACGGAACCCAGCTGTTCATGGTTACTGAGGCAGTTTGGCTTCATAGAGGCCTGCTCCCCTTTCTGTGCCGTAGCAGTCACGGCTAAGAGGGGTCCTCCCGTCCTAATGACCTTGGGTGAGTGCCCAGTCCCATGCGGTCGCAGTTGTTTGCCAGCATTTGCCGGGATAATAAATCGTCCCACTTTCGGTATGTACATTAGAATGACGAGTAAAGAACTAGAGCAGGGGAGAATAACAGCAGCCATGCTTGATATTCGAAGACATCACTCTACAGTTTGGTTGCTGTCAGCTGTCTCAGTCATAGCTCAAAAACTGTATTAAACCTCTTTCCACATGACATGTAGTAAATTCCTTCACGGCTCCTCCCTCCCAATGTATATCTTGTGCATATCTACACGCACAGAAGGGGAACAAAATATAGATATTAAAGATCTGAACCAGTGGTTTATATAAGTAGAGTACCCTTAGACGGGAGATGTAAAAGCAACACAACATCATTTATATGTTGTCAGGCATTCTAGGGGATAAGACTCTATCATAAGTGAAAGAAGACAGTGTCAGCACTGAGGGGGGAGAGATGGCCCAGCTGTATTTCAACTCCATTATACATTTCTCTGAGGCCTAGATAGAAATGATACTCCCTCAAAAATTCCTGTGTCCCAGGATACTCTGCCATGGGGAGGCGGGGGGTTGGCATGTCCCCTCTGATAGATGCAGTCCTTCAGAGGGATGTCCACTGGTTATTCTACTTCTAATACTCCTGTTATTGCAAAAGAGAAGTCCATAGGCCATCCCTTGGTCTCTCGCAACAGCCTACATGTGTACGCCCTCTCTCATCTCTGACGAGATCTCTGACGTGTCCACCACCTGTCCCGAACCATCCTGCCAAAAGGTGCCACTACCATCACCAGAGGTCTACCTCACCGCTCAGTTCTTCTTCGTTACCCAGAATTCTCTACGGCATGACAAGCCTTGGTTCTGTTTTGTTGATATCTCCTGTATCATTCCACTGCTCCTTCCCAGGGGGCTAAAGCTGTCATTCTACAGCTGGATCTCCGGCATAATGTTTTCAGCTCTCAGGTTTCCCCTCAACCCCTTCGCTATTCATCAATCACTAACACTCTGTATGTCAAAAGGAACACCTTATCTGATGAATGCCAGGAAACTCTGAACTTTGGTATCTTAAGCTAGGGAAAAACATAAGAGGTGGATCGCACAGATGTTCCAGCTGACAAAATTTCAGTATACTCTGTCTGCACTTCAGACAGAAAATTCATCGTTAATTTCAAACACTTATTTAATCTTTATTTCTTTTTTGATTTGGTGTCTTCTATTGCAAGAAGAGGTAAATATGTTTGAGATCAAGCACCGTAGAATTGGAGACACGAATAGGAAAATTCAGCATAACAGCTGTGCAGTTTTTATTTCTCGATTTTTACAAGCCACTTTTAAAAGTGAGTTGAAACGATTATTGTTATTATTGTGGTTTAGTGGCCTTGTGGAACGTTGTAAGGTAGCATAGAATGTTAAATCTGAATGCATATTGCTAACCAACCAAAAAGGTGCAGGGGTACAGCCAGTTCCCTTGACCCAAATGCAGGCCCCGATCAGAGGATAACTGATGCAGAAGAGGAGCAAGGGAAGGAAATGCTTCTCCCTGACTGGAGGTATCCGTGTGAGAGCGCAGTCTGGCTCTAAATCACCGTGATCACCTGTCACTCCGTCTCCTTCGCACATGGGGTTTAACTGAGCTCTGTGTGTCCCCATCTTCGCATCTCTTCCACTGCTAACATCGAGCCGAGATTAGCACTAGCATCCGAATTCTGAACATTAAGGCTTACTACTTAGTGCTTTTACTTTTCAATTATTTATTAGATGAAAAGACCTCTTGCTAGATATGGCCGCATTTAATACATTTGCACATTTATTTATTATTGATTCGTTTTCACTGGGATTTTATATGTAGTATAGTATGGTTGTTTCACATGCCATTCCATAATCCTTGTTTGACGATACAGAGCCTGGACTGAATATGGTTTCCTCAACAATAGGCCGATCGATATTTATCATGTATATTGCAAATTACAATGTGGATTTCGCACAGTGCATTGTGGTACAACTTTCACAGAGGGGATAGAAATTGAGGGGAAAAAAAACGTTTGAAAGCAATAAAGAAAAAAAGGCAGAAAATTATTCTGTGAGCTCTTAAAGGCAGTTGAGCTTAACTGTTGAGAAATGGGAGGATACCCAGAAGAATAGCACTTTAACACACTGAACTGAAATAGAATCATAAGATATGGAGTTTTTTGTTTTTAAAAACTAGGCTTATTAAGGAAATTACCTCTGCTCCACTTGTGTGAGAGACCTCTGACACTGTCCATCCGTTTTATTTATGACCAACAAGGGGAATTTGCAGAGATCGACAACTCTGGCTCAGCTGAATGTTTTTGGATGGGACTTTTCTCAGTGTTTTTGGATGGAGATCGGCTCTTTTTGATTCGGTCCTCTCATGTCACCTTTGTTGAAAGCTTCTGACTCTAAATCGTGCTACCGCTATGTTCTTTTGCTTCACATTGGAACAAAAAGGGCTAGCTTGACACACCCAGACAAATGTAGGCCCCCACCTGTGTCAGAGGTGATACTCAGCTTGTATATTTCACATTAAATATTCCACCTTCTAGAAGGTGCTTTGCAGAGAGTGCTCATGGTCTAGGGTCTGTGATTTCTCATCTTCTCTGCAGTATTTAGTTAATTTACCCCTCAAAAGTACAGTTTTACATAATTGTTATTTTTATTTATTTTTTGTTCTATCCGGCTTCCCACAAGGCTATTTGGAGTCATTTTAAACAGGGTGCATGTGCATCTCTTGTTAATAAACTCCAACTGCTTTGAAATGTTTTGTAGAGCCAGCCCTAAGCCTTATTCTTGTTTGGAGTGGGACCTTTCCGTGAAGTGTTACTAATTATTGAAATCCCACTCTAATCCTTATTGGACAGGCCCCGGCCGCGACATTATCCCAACCGGTAAAGATGAGAGAGAGAGAGAGAGAGGGGGGAGGAGAGGGAGGAGGGAAGGGAGGAAGAGAAAGAGTGGGAGACTTCTGTGTCGCTCTCTGAATACGGATGGACACACTGCACAAGATACCCCTCCCTCTACGCTGCTACCTCTCCTGCTACCCATGCCAGGATTCTGTGAATGGACACAGCACAAACGCCCTCATTAAACTACATCCAGTACCCCACTCTCTTACACTGTCGTACTCATTCTATATGCCCGGCTTCGCGAGGAATTGATTAATTGCGAGAACAATCGAGCCCTTTATCTCGTGCCAGTCAACATTTTCAATTTCCTTGGAGACAAAGTAGTATGTCGTCAGGAGCGCCTTTGTTTGGCGCATCCAGCCCGTCCGTACCCCTTTAATCCAAAAAACGCAACCCCACTGCGGGTCGTATTTCGGAAAGCCTGATAATTTCCAATTTGCCGCTCCAAAATAAACTCGCGCTGCCTTGGTAACACGACACGGCAACCGAAGAAGAACCCCCGCTTACCTTGCTCTTGTTTGTTAGAAGTGAAAAGAGCGAGAGTCTAATGCTTTATGAATACTGAATGCGGCGTTTCCCTAAATACCGCTCAACATAAATGGGGAACGCCTGCCTTCGCAGGTTTGCTCGCGATGCGCATCTCATTAAGCTGTCAGGCCGTTTGAATAATGCTTAATGAAGATGTAATCGGGTTAGAGAAAAGAAAGGCCTAAATTAAATTCAGCCGCTGGTTCATTTTAGTCACCCATCAGTGTGAAAAATGCGAGCCAGTCTTACTGGATGCACGGTAGAGAAGCCAAGCCAAAAAACATTCAGTTCATCTCCACCCGTTCTCCAAGCATGAAAATTTTGCCGTTAAACTAATTACATTTTCTCATGGCGAAGCCCGCCTGGGAACGAGCATTGGAATTCCGGTTTGTTGTAATGAAATTATGACACAGCGTTGTGTTACCCGAGCTGCTTTAAAGCGTATTTATTAGAAACTGTCAAGCCCAATGCAGATATTCCACAGACAGAACGGTCCTGCTCAATTCCACTCTTCTGAAATGTGATATTCCTTATAGAACCCACACCTCTTGGCAGATGTATAATCTGATTACATCCAGAAGATTAAGAATATATTGGAATCTTTTTTCCTCTCTCTCACTCTCTCTCTCTATCTATCTCTCCTCCTCCTCCAGCGATGGAGGGACTCCTATATGAGCTCCTCTCCGACAGAGAAATTGCGATTTTTTTTTTGTTCTCCAGGAAAATATTAATGCTTATTATTTTTCACATTTTTTGAGTATTATTATTCTTCCCTGTCAGCTGTCTGTCGTTTCCCATTTAATGTTGTCATTCGGGTCGTAAGCGTGGCGGCGGGATTGTTTACCGGAAAGCATCTCGCGGTGTCATGGCAAATTATATTCGCCGTCACAGAGCGGTCATGAAACCTTAATGGAGATGGAGGCCAGGTCCAGGTAATGACCGTGATGTGGAGATAGAGATTGCTTGTGGCACTTGGAACCCGTCGTCTACTCCATGGGCCCACCAATTATAGTCCAAGGGAGAAGACAACTGCCATCAGTTCTGCCCCCTCTCTGTCACCAGCGATTGGGCTCTGGCCTTGTGCGTCTTTCCTCTAAATGGAGTCATTTAGATATCTATATTTATCTGTTTGGCTCTCCCTATATCTCTCTCTGCCTCTCTATCAACGTAACTGTAGTAGCTGTAGTAGAATCCTCATTATTATTGATGTCATAATTAACAATAACCTTTATTATCGTCTGTTTAGTTTAGCAGCTTTTTTACGAATTAAATTACGGTTCATGTCACCATAGATGTGAAGCTGCTCTCTCTTTCTCCCCCTCCTAAAATTCTGTCCTTGCTAAGCTCATGGCTGGCCAGTGAGGGAGGGTTTACTTTACATTGCTGCTATGGTGTACGTAGTAGTTAATAGAACATCTGCTAATGTTTTTGTATTTCATTTAAATAGTGTTTAAATTAATGCAGCAAGGGAGACTGGGTGAAGGGGGAAATGTCCCCCCTTTGCTTGATGACTGCAGACATTTCTGCTCAAGTGTAAGAGGTTCAGCATCCATACCGGCAACTTCCCAATTACACCATTGACCTGTTACACAGCATAAATCGTCACAGCACGTCTCCGGCGCATCGTATTCAGAGCTCCGCTTGTATTAATCACCGAGCTGATTTGAATTTAAATTATTTACTACCCATCATGCTCTGCTGCACAAGTGTTGTGTCGTTTACTCTTTAACGGTTTGGACTTCCCCTCCTTTTTTTTTTTTTTGTTTCGCTCGCTTGGCTTTTCTTTTATTCAAGTCGGGTGACACGTCCATCCTGGGAGACAGGCCGGATCCCATTGTGATGCAGAAATATGGGGTTATGTTTTTTTGCCGGAGCTGTGCTGTCAAAAGGCACGGCTTATCCACGTCAATATTCCCACGTTCCTCTGGATTTCCTCCCGCTAGCCCGCAGATATTCCGCCGGGCTTTTACAGCACCTTGGGCATGGAACGAACAACATGACCACCTGTCGAAAAATACTGAGGTCCTGACTCTCAACAGTGGTCATTAATGATTCAGTAGCCCTTTTTTGAAAGAATAGGGAGTGTTGCCGCCGGTGTCACCAGTTATAAATTGTGAAAAACCTGATCCTCTACATTCGTCAACCTGATCATTCCCCCTCATGTGATTGACAACAAAATCCCTCACCTGCCTTTCATTTCTGGAGCTGGACTTGAGTTGACAGTGACCTGCTTGGTTATAGTAAATGAACATGCTAAATTCAATAAATAACAATAAGAAACTGAAAGAGAATATAAACTGCATCACATGCATCATGTGCATCAAATAGCATATGTTGTTTAGACAGTGTCATGAAGCCACCGACTCAGAACTGTAATTTTCAACGAAACAGTCAGAGGGCTGATCGATCCCACCCACCCCCCCAGGCCATATTTCCTCTCATGAGGCACCTTTTGACGAATTAAAAAAAAATAAAGTGTGGCGCCATGTGACCCATCCGCATCGGTCTTATCAAAGCCCAGCAGGACCGCCGTCTCTCTGGCCACCACCGCGCTCCGCCACACAGATGCCAGATGAAGAGATAGGCCAGGCCCCTTCGCTCATTTTCTGTTCCGCATTTTCTTTTGCTTTTTTCAAAAACCCACCAGAGCGCGATGCAGGCGGTTCCCCCGGGACGGCCGGCCCGACGCTGGGGAGAGAAAGTTGGTGGCCATTTTTGGTTATCACGAAGCCCACCTGTGGTAGGTGACATATTTGTGGACCCAGACAACTTTTCGACGACTGAGTGAAATCGAGAGTGGGGCAGTTGGCGGTATCCCCTCCCTCTTCCTTCATGGACGAGTGATCTACTAGTATGTGCAGCAGGTGACTGGACTTTTCAAGCGTACGATAACATAGGCCTCTCAAAAATGTACATTAAATACGCCACAGAAATCACAATTAACTGCTATAATGTTCAGGAGTACCCAAATTCGCATTATAAGAGTATAAGTAAAATTCAGCCTAAAGAATCCATGTTGGAGGCCTACATTTTCAAACGTGTCACTTTCAAGGAAACAACTATAGAAAAGCATCAAAATGAATCTCTCCCAATGCATTGGTTTTATTTAAAGACTTGAATTCGAATGACTGAACATGGTATATTTATGTTGGCTGAATCAATGCACTTTTTTTCTGCATGTCTCCATAATAGAAATTCTGCACCTTTCCTCTTTGTGTTTTAATATCTCCTCTCAGTATTTTTTTGTAAAACTGCGCTTCTGGCAATAATGAAATCCTCTGATCTTATTAGAATAAAACGCAGATGAAATGATCTCCCGCTCAGTGGGATAGTTGTCTAGTTTGTCATTAAGATTAAAAAAAAAAAAAACGATGAACAAATCTTCTACATATGGATGCCGAACACATCGGCGGAATAGATTAGAGAAACAACATGATGCTTGTCTGACAAGCTGGAGAGGGCTGAGAGACTTCTTCCCCAGGCAATTCTCATTGGTGGCAGTTTGATGCAGAGCTTTAAAAAGTGCACATTGTTGTGATCCTCTTGACACACAAAGTCAAAAAAGGCTTCCCCACCCCCCAACAAACACGCACACGTATACACGCACCATACCCAACACATCAGAAACCATAGGGTTTAAACATCAACTGCATAAAATATTCATGTTTCGGCAACTGGAGCATAAGAGCAGAACTAAACCAAAGGGATTTTCTTCCCAGATCTGAGAACCCTGTTCCTTGTTCTTGTTCTCCATCTTTACTGTAACACTTTACTGGTTTGGGCCGTGTTTAAAATTGTTATCTGCTTAAATCAGGTTTTAGCAGGGGGGGAAAGGAAGGGGAGGAGGCGAAAAACAAAGGGAGAGTGGGGAAACAATGGTTCAGGGCCCAAAGACCTGGCTTTTGGCCTAGCGCTGTTGTAATGTTTTGGAAAATTTTCTTTTGGGGTTGGGGGCTAAGGGGAGGGAGGGAGATCAGGGTCAGCTATGCTCCCCATTCTGTGTCAGCGTGAAATCGGAGTATGGGGCCGTTCCTCATAAAGAAACAAAATTGGCTCCCAAACAGACTTAAATGGGAGAAGTGCATCTTTGTTTTGCCTGGATCCGTCTCTCGTTTGTCATCCTGACGGCACTTTATGCAGATGAGGAGTAACTAATAACATCGCCGCGGTGGTGATGGATTTTGTATAACATCATGCTGGTTGTGGAGCAGTCCGCAGGCTGTCTCCCATCTTAAATGACGAGTTTCTCTTCGTCATGCTTTATATAAATGACAAGTTTTGAGCTTGTTTATTGAGTTAGATCAAAGTTTTGATTGATGACTATTTGGATAGCTGTGTACATGCAGGGCGGGTGAGTGTGATGATTTTTTTTTTTTTTGGGGGGGATTTGGTCTGTTGTACTCTGTTGTTATGTTGTACCTGATCTGATCAGCTTCCAGAAACAGCTTTTTTCAGAGAACTGTCACCACATTGACACTGTGGTATGACAGCGTTCCAGTCCGATGTGGGCATAATTGGTTAAAACGAGGCAAGTTGACCATTCTGGCATTTCCGCCGCCTTAATTGATATCGATTTACTTGATCGTAGCCTCCTGTGATCCAACAGCTTGTTGTGTGTCATTGTCACCATTGTTTATCTCGCACCGGGAGCTTGTTTAATTACAATCGCACATTCAACGCATGTTTTTCTAAACAAAGGAATCAATTACAAAAACTTGCAAAACACTGTCAACAATTCCTCAGTAGACATAACCGTCATCGTCTGGATTGCGGGTTGGTGAATTTTAAGTGTTTGAAAATTTTAAATGGTTTGTGGTGGATGTCCTTTTTCCAGAAATAGGTTTATGGGGCGCCATCAAGCAGCTCTTTTAAAATGGTGGCCTCATTGACGTTTCCCTCTCTTACGCGGGGACACATTCTCACTTGTTTTTTTACAGGTGACTGATCCCATCGGAGGTATAAAAAAAATGGCAATAAGGTCATATTCCGTAATGACACAGACCGTGATTTTTATCATGCCGATTAATCACAGTTCACTCAGTAATGTGACATATTATGATCATATCAATTTGCTGGTGTCTGCATAGACAGGACTTTATGGGTCTGTCATTTCAAGGCAGTCAATTGGTCGCCCATTAAAAGCCCCTCGTTCCCTCCTGATGATGGCATCGCCAGGACGGCTCATAAACCGACAATTCCTCGTCGTGCGGTTCCCGAGGGACAGAGCCGATTATCCCGGCCATATCTCACACAGATTAAACCGCAATATTGGGCCATTAAAGGCATTCGCTAACATTTTACCGCAGGAGTCATTCGATCAAATCAACTGACATTCATACTGATTTATTTTATTTCTTTTAAAATGACATTATACCTTATAATGTGGTCTGAATAAGAAAACACTTTTTATACCTCAGTATATTCCCTAGTATACACTGAGGCAAAATAAAGATCTGTATTTCAGATGTTGAAGGGAATCTTGCTTTAAAAGAAAAAATATTTGTAAGACATATTGCATGCGCTTACTGTAATTTTGCAAGATGAAAAAAATGCATTTTATCATTTATTTATACAAAAAAATAATGATTACACACTTGAATTTCTTCTGTAAAATCATTGTTTGTTACATTTTCTCAAGGGGATGAATACATTTAGAAGGTACTGGTAGCAGGAGAATTCTCTTGCATGCTAAATAAAGGCACTGTGTTTTGTGCATGCTGCGTTAAGGCCGAAACTTCAATCTGAAGATGACTTTCACTTCATCTATTTACACTGAACTCTCTGCTGTCCCTTTAGCCTCCAGTCATGATCCTCCCACGCTGATTTCTATTTGTCTGGTTAGGAGACATCCTCGTCCGTGACATTTTACAGCAGTCCTTGCCACATATTTCACGGTAGTTTGCATAGTTATTGAACGTACATGTACACTTTATATGCACACAGCATTGCCTGGTAGTGTTTAGGGACTGGACTTGGAAGGATTTCAGCTTTTAATCCCAAGTAGGCCGAGTTGGAAATATATTCAACATGTGTGTATTCGGTAAAGGGCAAGTGGCCTGTGCTTTGTGGCAGGGCCATTGAGACTATGAATGTATACTAAGGAAATCCCTTGTCGGCTCCCATGTCCCACTGCCAAACTGTCTCTCTCCCCAGCTAGAGAACTCCATTGTCCAACTGTTCCTCTCTCCAGCTAGAGGTCTCCATTGTCCAACTGTTCCTCTCTCCAGCTGGAGAACTCCAGCTAGAGGTCCAACTGTTCCTCTCTCCAGCTAGAGAGGTCTCCATTGTCCAACTGTTCCTCTCTCCAGCTGGAGAACTCCATTGTCCAACTGTTCCTCTCTCTCCAGTCTCCATTGTCCAACTGTTCCTCTCTCCAGCTAGAGGTCTCCATTGTCCAACTGTTCCTCTCACCAGCTAGAGGTCTCCATTGTCCAACTGTTCCTCTCTCCAGCTAGAGGTCTCCGTTGTCCAACTGTTCCTCTCTCCAGCTAGAGGTCTCCATTGTCCAACTGTTCCTCTCTTCAACACTAGATCCCACCTGGGCTTCTCTTCCTCTCATAAAAATCAAGATCTATATTTCCCATCTGGTCTTTTTTTCCTAAGCACCAGATTACTTGAATCGCTTTTTCCTCTTCTTAAACCTCTGGGACAGAGCTAATGCTAAACCTCATGGCCTCTAGTTATATACGCAGTATGTTTTATGCTGGTGGGTGTTCAGTTGGATGCAGTTTTACTCATGGCAGGTCCAGGCCTCTTCGTTCAGGCCTCCAACTCAGCCCAACAGCCTTCCGCTTTCAGTTTGTTGAGGAGCTGTCTGAGTCAGACATATGGAGCTGTGGTGAGGGCACTGGACGCATGAGCGGTTTTTGGTTCGAAATGCCGTGTCGTACCCTTTAGGGAGAGAGAGTACTTCACTCAACCATACTCGTAAAAAAAAAAAAAAAAGACAACTATACCAATTACGGTACATGTCAAAAATAATAAATTTAAGCCATTCGGGAGAACGGCATAGGCAAATCAAACAAATGTCCCTTGTTTAATCTCGGAGACTGACACCGGACTGGCCTTTGAGTGGATGCACTGAGAGACAGGGCAATAACTGCTTACTGAAAAATTCTGCCAAAAGCCTGAGGGTTGGTGCAGTTCTCAAACATATGAAAAAAAATATCCTTGTATTTGTTATTGAGACTTTCCATTAAAAATATGGTCAAAATAATATTTCAACAAATCAACTTTATGGGTCGCAACTCGTTTATAGCCTCATAAAAATACCCAAAAATTAGTCTTCCTGCAACTCATAACTCTTTTTCCTTGGAGAGGGAGAGAAGCAGTGGATTGGTATTTTCCTCACATAACTGATCTAGGATAAGCTTACCGAGACCTCATTGCAAGACTACCCTATTTTGTGTAAAAGGTTTAGACTGATTTGAGGTTAGTGTTGTGGAGTACCGCACAAGGGCACTAATGTAGAAATGTGAAAGATGTGCTGTGTTTTTCTACACTATCACTGGAAAAAGTGCAGTGTGAACATATTCAGGTCTTTATTTCTTCACAGTTGTATATGTGTATGTAGTAGGAGTGAGACAGTATGGCTCAGGCTATAGTA
Source organism: Albula goreensis (assembly GCA_022829145.1). NCBI lineage: Eukaryota > Metazoa > Chordata > Actinopteri > Albuliformes > Albulidae > Albula > Albula goreensis. The sequence goes on along the minus strand of CM040757.1, from coordinate 8,749,499 downwards.
TGCATCTGTTTTGTATTTGCACATTACCATCATTTAGCTGATGCTTTTTAAGGATGCTAGCCAAGGGCCAATCCCCATGGGAGCAATTTGGGGTTAAGGGCCTTGCTGAGGGACCCAACAGCAATGGTGTTCTTGCTGTGGGGCTTGAACCACCAACCTTGGGGGTTCCAGTCATTTACCTTAGCCACTAGACTACAGGCTGCCCTTTAGTCATTAGTGTTATTTCATTGAAACCACACTCACAAGAGAAACAAGAAACAAAAAAAAAACTCAACAAAATCACATAAAAGAAGCCACTTATTTTCAATAACAACAATAAATGCAGCTGAGGAGGGGCCCGAATGAATCATCACTATGTGGTTTTATTATGTCATGTGATCATGTCATTTTTGCAATGCCCATTGTCAAGGGCATTTGAAGAACACCTAAAATTGAGTATTTCTCATTTCAGTCTCATGCCTAATACATAGGTTTATTTATGCCATCTATTCCCTACCCTAAACTTGCCGTCTATGTTGTTTTAATAATGGAAGTTTCTGGTTTTTTGAGCGCAAGTGAGGACAAGTGAGGACTACAGAAAAGTGAGGACCACAAGAAAAGACTAGTAAGGACAAATTTAGTGAAGAGATGCCACTGAAAAATTCTACAGCAAGTGAAATATATACAGCTCCGATAGCTGGAGGGACTTTTACCATTTTCGCACGGAGGGAATGGAGAGGAAAAGAGTTACTGAAGTGACAAATTCGACAGAGTTGGAGAGTTTATCTATAGTATGTCTAAGTGGATTAAGACAGGGTTCGAGGTAAGGTCTTTTTCATCCGAGTTATTTCTGACTGTCATTTTGAGCTTCTCCAGTGATGTCTATTTGGTCGCCGAAGTTATTTGTCAGTGTGGGTAATATTAGCCGAGCCTTTGCCTTTTTGTAAAACTGTCATGGCTGCGTTCGTGAGGAAGGTTCAGATTTCAGATACAGAGGTCTCCTGGAAGGCAGGTGGTCGTGGGGTAGGGGATGGAGCGGCCAAAGATCTGAGGGGTTTTCGCTGTCATCTTGGGCCAGATCTGCTGTACAGGTGGTCGGTGCCAGGGTGCATGTACGCAGCAGTTGGCGGGCCTGTCCTTTGTTTTAGCGGGTTGAAATGCAGATATGCTCTTTGAGGAGACGGCCCCTCCAGAGCAGTGCTGGCTGCATTGGCATCCTCCGTGGGGGGGGGTGGGAGGATTGGGGGGGTTGGGGGGATGTGGGGGTGCAGGTGTGAGATGCGCAGTGCACACCTGCCTCGCCTCCTGTCCACCCAGACCGAATGCTAATTTAGACCGTGCGCTCTATTTGACTGTTCTCTCATTCTGACTGCATGCTAATTTAGACCATGCACTTCTTTCTAACTGTTCTCTCTTTCCAACTGCATGCCAATTTAGGCCGTGTACTCTCTCTGACTGTTCTGTCATTCCAGCCGCTTGCTAATTTAGACCATGCGCTCTTTCTGGCTGTTCTCTCACTCCAACTGCATGCTAATTTAGACTATTTGCTATCTTTGACTGTTCTCTCATTCTAACTATATGCTAAGTTAGACAGCACTCTTTTTTCTTGTTTTCTAGACTGTGCACACTTTTTCATCAAATGTTTCATTTAGACCATGATCTCTATCTGGACTGGCCTGTCTCTCTGACTACATGGTAATGTAGACCACGTGCTGTCTTTGACTGTTCTCTCATATCGACCATGTACTATTTTAGACTTTGTGCTCATTTGGGTTGTTCTCTCATTCTGATCGCACAGTCATTTAGTGCATGTTCTTATATGGACTGTTCTTCCACTGAAACCACATGCAAATGTAGACCGTACACTCTTTTTGGACTGTTATCTCATTCTGACTGCTTCCTCATTTTCACCATATCCACACATCTCAACCACAAATGGACACTCTGACACACTAGCACGCCACGCTACAGTTTGACTGGACACCCTCTCTGACAGGCTGAATGCCTAGACCACTGACACACTCCAGCTACACGCCCTGTCCATACAAATCTTCCCTCTTCAGCCACGCGGACCGAATAGACAGCGACTCCAGCCATAAAACAGGCCCTAACGAAATGGGTGGTCCTTTAGCAGCCCTTGAAAATGGAAGGGCGTGTTTTAGGGGGGGGATTTGGAGGCCACTAGAGCCAACGAGAGCTCCCTGGGATACGGCACATGAAAGTGTCCTGTCAATACAGCCCAGCCACATCACATGAAAGTGGATTGAGGCCTTCAAAGGCCATGTATATTAATGCACTGTAGTCGGGTGCTTCTGATCTAGCGCAGAGCCAATAACGACAGTTGAGAACGCCGGCAAATTTAATGATTAGCACCCAATGTCGAATTTAAACACACAGGATTTGGGGTATAACAACTGAACAAACGCGAAACTATCTGGGAGTCGTAAAACACATCTGTGTCGTTTTACGACTCCCAGATAACTTCACCCTTTGTTCAATTTTATACCCAGGATCTACACGTTTTACAGCTTTAATAATTACCATTTTGATTTTATTTGTTTATTGTTATTTTTTGTCGCTCAGCATGTGCCCCGTAACCCGTTCGAATTGAACTCTCAGGCTCCTCAAAAAAGAAAACGCATATAAATCAGACATCGGCCCTGCCCCCTTTCTCCCGCATAACCGATATCCTTGTTATTTATGGCACAGGGCATTAATAACTTGTAGCGTGTCATAAACCCTCATTTGTATCTGATGATTTCTGTAGGATTTGGGCTAATGGTCCCAATCTGCGCTGTTCTTAGACGTGGGGTTTTCTTCTTCTCCGCGCTGTGATGAATGGGGCCTGTCTCTCTTGTGTTACTTAAGGTTGTTTTATGGGCTCGCGGCGCTAATGCATCTTCGGTGGGGGGGTGGAGGGGGTGCGCGGATGTGCGCACCGCCGCCTGTCCCCGGCCTCCTCAGCCCTCTGAATATATCTGGGTAAATGAGGCCTGATGCACTGTTTCCCAACACCGCGCTGTCTTCCTCCAGGGCCCACGTTCTCTTCTCCTTCTCTCTCTCTCCCTCTCTCTCTCATTCTGTCTTATAACTGAAAATAAGTGGAGTGCAGTAGTAGAAAAGATGTGAGCTGCTTTGAGTGACATGTTCGAAAAGTCTTGTTTATTCTTATTCCTATGTTCATTAACAATAATAATAATAATAGTTATTGTTATTATTTGTTACAGTAGTAGAAGCAGTAGTAATTATGGCAGTAGTAGCAGCATTATAAGATTGTGTATTTTACCCATTATTGAAATTACTCTTATATTACCATAGTGAAGTACAGAATAAAAGCCCTTTGTATGGACTGGGACCAGTGAATTCTAAGATGTACTACATGCTAAGTCCCTTCTAAGCTGTTGTTTGGGAGGTCTGTTAATAAAGACTAATATGAATATGAGTGACTCTTAAATTGTAGTATATTACATTACAGTTATATAGCTGACACTTTTATCCAAAGCGACTCACTGTTAATTTGACTAACCAGGGGCCAGTCCCCACTGGGAGCAATGTGGGGTTAAGGGCCTTGCTCAAGGGGCCCAACAGCTGCACTGATCTCACTGTGGCTGTATTGGTGCTTGAGCCACCAACCTTCAAGCACCTTAAATTGCAAAATTTCCATTCTTTAAAAGATCTTTAGCTACGGGCTATGGGCTAGCCAGGGCTCTTGACTCATGAACAGTCACTGGCAGATTTCTTCACAAGATGAGCACTCCTGACCATGGGTCCTTTCCCGAATTCGCTGTACGTGTGCCGAGAACAAACTAACGGAGAGCAAAATAAACACATCAGCAATCAGCGAAGCAGCTGTCTCACTTTCATCTTCACAATCCAAGGTAAATAAAAAGTTTATGACGAACTTTGTCCACACTCTCAACAAACAACAGATGCGATAGTAGGATTGTAGAGCTGATGTTTTTTTTAATGTATCTGGAATCAGTTTACCAAAGTAATTTAAAACAGTTTGCTTCGGTTTAAATAGTGGTGTCATTTGAGATATGAGCGTGGTATCGAGTCCAGGCCACACCAGTTGTGGGAGTGACTAGCAGCCCCACCGGGTAACGTGATTGGCTGTAGCATTCCCAACAGGAAGTAGGATGCCATTGGGAGATATGTGTGTGTTTTATCATTCACCAATGACCAGATATCCCCCCCTCCTTCCCAACCCTCACTCTTCACCCAACATCTTAATTGGGTGCCTACAGTCAAATTGCACATGAAGCGACAAACAAAGTGTTTGTCAACTTGTTGACTACGGTGTGAAAAAAAAGTGAGGGCTGACATCATGTGTCGGGGAGGAGACCATATGCTTGTCCGCACCCTCCCAGATTGATAGCAGCGGTTGTGCTAACGAGCGTAGCTTGTGAGTGTGATCGGAAGAAACGGCAGAAAAAATCATTGAAAACAGCTGCTCTTTTTTCAATTTCAACATGTACATCTAAATCAAATTTGCTGCGATAACACTCTTAATGCCTGCTTCCTCTTCTGTTTGGTAATAAATGGTGACGCCGCAGCCTCTCTTACACATTTACCTAATATGGTTGCCCATATAATCCTGTAAATCGAAGCCCTCTGCTGTCTGATTTGCTTTAACGGTTAAAGGGTGCTCATGAAAGCGCGACCAAAACTCTTCCGTGTAGAATTGAGGGAGACAGACTGCCCTATAGTCAGCTTAGAGGAGGACAGCTGTGCCTGGACATGATATTTCTCTGAAAACGAGGGCGTGTGTGTGTGTATGTGTGTGTGCGTGTGTGTTCCTGTCTGTGTTAGAGGGAGAAGCAGATGGGGAAGGAAGAGGTGAGATATGAGAATATGAGAGGAAGAGAAAGTGAGTGAGACAGAAAAAGGTTAGAGGGAAAGTGTGTATGGTTGATATAAATATATATGTGTGTGTGTGTATCATATGAAGTTTATATATCTGTGTTTGTGTATGTTTATGTGTATGGGATCGAGACATACTCATAGAGAGGTTTTTCAGAGCAGCAGCCAAAGTGCATCTGTACTGAACTGTTCCAAACGTGCAGAACCAATTCATTTGTGTGCTAACTTTAAAACTAATCAAACTATACCACTAATAGAAACCCCCCACCCCACCCTTATCACTGAGCACAGCTGTGTGGTGGTCATGGGATTGCGTTTCTGTACAGAACTGCTGACAGTGTCCGATCTGAACTGTATGATTATATGGGGGGGCTTAGAGTGGTGGTACTCTTCCCCCACATCACGGTTTATTCTCCACCAACCAGTAAGAAGGCTTCTATCAAAGGGAAGGCCTGTTGTTCAAAATGAATGGTTTAGAATATTCTGGTTTTATTGTATCAGCTGGGTCTAAACTCTCCCCCCCCCCCCCATAGTTCCCAAGCATTTCCATTCCAAGGTCTCGGTCACAGTTCTCGTTAATGCAATCACGCCCGGAGCGCGATACAAACCGTTAATGCTGGGGCGTACCGAACGTTTTTGCGCGGCGTGTCGCTGCAGCCCCCCGTGAAAGAGCTCGGTTTTCATAATTCATAAAGGCCTGCAAACCCCCCCCCTTTGCCACGCGCGGCCCTGAATAACAATGGGGTTAGTGGCCGTGGCCGTAGATGAAACGGGCGAAAAAGTGGCCTTTGAAATGCAAAACGGCAAGACCCGGCGATTGGATTCAGCGTGAATGAGCGGATTCCATCCTTTATTTCCCCCCAAACCCTCCACCCCCCTTCCACCCCATATTTTGTCATGAAAAGGAATAACATATCAATAACTGAATAACCAGGGTTGTGTTTTTTTTATTCTTTCCCCCTTTTCTGTCGGCCTGTTTTCATTGGTTCCCCTCTGTGCTGTTGCAGGGTATTCAGGAGCGGCAGTGGTGGTGTTGGGGGGTGTCTTCTCGACTGTCATGGGACCAATTTATTTGCATGCCGAACGGAGACCGGGTTTTAGACGCGGGGAAAGGATTCTCGGCGCACTGTTACACATAAACAAGAGCCAGCCAGGTTTTTTTTTCTTTTGAATTTTGATCTCCTCGGCCGCCCGGTGTTGAATGAAAGCCAAAATTAGCCGCATTGATTTCTTCTTTGGATACAGTATTTGTTTTCCACTTCTTGTTGTCCCCCTCAGTCAAGGGTAATTGAGCCGAGCTCTTCAAGTGCGTTTGTACCTTCTGAGTTCATTTCTGCAGACGGGGGCTTGTGAAGGCACTCTCCCAGTCGCGAGGTGCTGATGACAAGCCCCTACCGCCTCCCCTGCGGCAGGGCCCCGGTGCTGATGGGATTGTTTCGACCATCGCTCACTCCTGTGATTGTATATCAGCCACTTCTGTGCCAACGGGTTATGTTGGAGCACAGCTCACAGCTGAAAAACCTCACTAATAACGGGCCAATGTCAGAACACGGCCATATTGGTCGGGACAGAAGAGGTTTGTTCAAATAAAAACACAAATGCGATTATTTATCTGCAGCAGAAGGTCCTGTTACTCTATTATATGCCTCTCCCTGCCTTGTCAAAGAGGAGACTGTAGATTTTGTACAACTGAATTAGTTACTTTAGACAGGCGGAGCAAATCTGCAGTTTAGAAGTGAGGCTCAGTGCAGTAGACTTGTTACCAGCAGGTTAAATGTTTTGAACCCTTGGGATAACAACTTTGTTTTTCCTCAGAGTTTGGCTCTGATTCCATAAACCTCTCCACAGTTTTGTACCTGTTCAGCAGTGTAAAAGAAAGGTTATACATCCAATTTAAGCCTTGAACCCAGGATAATTGCTGTTTAAATTCGCCCAGGCTATTTCCTGGGTCGCTGAAGAGAAAAATACATATGATTTATCAGGGGGGATATGAACATAAAGCGGTAGATTTTGGTTTGGCGAATCAACGCGGGTGTAGTTATCAACAGAAACGCGGGCCCCTCGCTGTCATCTTTCGCCCACAAAATAAGCGCGATCTGCTATCTCCTCAAGCGAGAACAATCTTTTAGAAGACAAACTTTGAAACGTATTTTGTGTGGTAATTGAAGAGTGGCGTTTGACTTGATGGATTATGTTGAGTCGGTAGAGCGAGTGGTGGGTGGGTGGGTTTGGATCACCGATTTTGGGTGGGGGTGGGGGGGTCTGCTATGTAGGGGGTCCCCAGGGAAAGTACATCAGTCAAGGCACTCCCATAAAGCAACCACTGTATTTCCTCCCCCAATTTCCTTCGTTACCCCCATTCTTGCACATGTGTTGTTGGGTTTGCATGAACGAGTTGCCAGAAATAGGACAGGCCCAGTTGGGCGGGTCCAACATTAATACAGGGGCATTTTTATCAGTGCTAAGCTCACTGCACCTCACTGATTACTCTCTGTGTACTTAACACCTCTCTTCAGCTAATACCCTTTTCTATCGATTTTGTTCTCTTGCAGGCAGGACGCCAGCGACCTCTCCGGGACTATACAAAGGTAAGCGCCCGCCCCCATTCTGTTCTCTGGTTTCGTTTCACTTGTCGTGTTGGTGGCGGATGGTGGGGTCTCGTGGTGGATTGGGGTGGGACAGAGATGGCGCCCCCCTGCTGAGGCCCACTACGTGTCGGACCTGCAGATGAGCGAAAAGGGAAGTGAGGTGAGGCTGGTTGGGGTGGGGGTGAGAGAACGTGTATAGAAAGGCGAAGGAGGCGTGAAGATGATGTCAGGAGCTGAAACACACTCGGTGGCACGTGGATGTAGCTGCTCCCCTGGTATCCCCATGTACTCAACCCTCCCCCAAAAAAAACCTTCCCAATACACCCCACACTATTGCCAACTCGTGCTTGTGCGCTGTAAAAGACTCCGCATATGATGTAAACATGATGCGTCTCAGATCCGCGGCCACGTGCGTCATTAAACCGAACCCCCTAGCAACAGACAGAGATCAGGGGCAGAGAGATGTTCGGTACAAAAAAAACGAAAATCTTAAAATAGCTGCACCTCTCCTCGTACGCGATCTTCTGTTAACGGGAAGTTGTCACATTCTTGGAAGGGGTTTTTTTTGTATTTACGAGACATACGAGTGTTCTATGAAGAGAAGAAAACCCCCCGGCCGATTGAAACTGGAGAGAAGATTGGTGGACAGTTCCGTTTTTTTCAGCCTTTGTTTTTCTCCAGCACCAAGGAGTCGTCCTTGGAAAATATTAATGTTCAGGGTCATGTGTTTTGGTTGGACATACTAACCGTTTATTGCTGAGCCTGAGGGAGGTTAGCTTTGTGTGTGCTTCGCACGTCCAAACCTAAAAGATTTCCATGGCTTCTTCCCAAATGCTTTCTGACATTTTACAGCAATTACATGTTTATTAGTAATCATATAGCTCCAATTACATGCCTTCTAATAATTCCATATTAACATAACAGGTGCCTGTTTTAATTCCCCTCTGGCTGTGAGTGTCAGGCTTTTCAGCAAACATTTTAAAAAAGGCCTCATGATGTGGTCTTACATGGGCTCTGCAGTCTTATTAGGTTGCGGTTCTCATCAAAGACAGAGCTGTCTAAATGTGAATGGCCTGGTTATGAGCTATTTTCTGTATGCTATGGGAGAACAGTGTTTAACAATTACAGGGTTATTGCAAGTAGGCCAATAAGACCAGGTCTGCTCACTGCAATCTGTAACGCACCAGGTTACCTTGCTGACTCAAAAGGCATGAAGTGATTAAGAATAATTCTTAATGAGCGCTGATTTAAGGTAGTGTTTAGTGTTGTTGTTGTTTAATTTTCTTTTTGCATTTCCTGTTTTATTTCTGGTCTGTTTGTGCCCTTAAGTGTAATGTCTCTGAACTCAGTGAAGGCCTGACGGTTGAAGATTTAGGAAAACATGGCAAAGAGATTAGCTCAGCGTTGACCGAAGGTTCCTGAGCATTTTGGCTCTGGTGTCAGTCACAGGGAAAAGCTGCCACGTTTTTTTTTTTTCTTCTTCTTTCTATGAAACACCAGTCTCATTTTTCTGAATCTCCTCACTCTTTGATCCCTCCCACCCTTCAAATCAAAGATGATGTCGACTGCTTTCAAGCCAAGAAAAACAATGCTAATTTTACCCCCCCCCCTCCTTCTGTCTGATTTCCAGGCTGGGGATTATATGTTTGTTGAGTTGCGCTCCACTCCGAGAGGGAATAGCATCTAATTTTGTCGGACTTATCCCAGAGAGGAACGGGTTCAAGGGAAAATTAGCGCCATGGATATGCAGATAAATTGCCAACAAAGCATAAAAAAATAGATCAAAGGAAATACAGGTCCTACAGTGGAATGTTGATGTAAATAATTAGAGTAGAATACTTTTTCCCCCCTCTCTCTTTCAGTAAGCAGTCAGGCACGGTGACAGTGCTTCCGACAGCAGTTTTCATAAAGAAGCAGAAGTCTGAAGAGTTTAGGCATGCTAATCCGTTTCACAGCTGCAGATGTGTTGTGGGTTCGTCTTTTATTTCCTCCCCAGAAGAAAAAAAAACCTGAGCGGAATAATTTGTTCTCTTAATGAATCCCGACACCGTGATTGACACGGAACCCGTTTATTTATGTTGCATTTTGCAGGGGGAAAAAAAAGCAGATAGATGCAACTGCAGCTTAGCACCAGGGGGGTCAGCTAATTACATCTTTCTGTGGTGATTATGTTCTCACAGAGAAAACAAGTTATAATTACAGACCAGCGTCATTGAACCGCCGAAGAGTGTTCATTATCACTCAAGACTCACCGTTGTGCCTGACCCCACTTCCTCCCCCACCGGCCCAACCCCTCCACCCCCGCCCCTTTCACCGATCAACAACGCTAATGACTGTCTGACCAGCGGACATTCATAAAGGGAACCGATCGTTCTATTTTTAATTTGCAAACATGCAATTTTCTTCATTAATGGTCTCCATGAACGCTGGTAGCCTCAGCTGCCTCTTAGCCCAAATACAGCCGCCTGAAATTTCAAGGTGGAAAAGTTCAGAAGCTGCAATTCCCAGCATTAGCGGAAATCGACGCGGAAGTTTATCGCGGGTTAGATTGCAGTTGATGCCATTTTGCTGCTGGGAGATTTAGAGTGATTTATTTTTCATTTTTCCATGTGAAAGAAGAAAACTGTTCTTGATTTTTTTCTTTTTTTCTTGTCTCAATCCAATGCGTCGAGCGAGTGCCCGAGACATCTGTCACTGGTAGCGTTGGACCCGCCACGTAGCCATCCGGGCCCAGCAGGGGGCCCACTCCCGCGGTTAATCACCGCTCTCAGACCTGCGCCGTTTGAGTTCTGAGGGATTTTTCTTTTTTGTAATGCTCAATCAGAGAGTTCTCTGGCACGCACCGAGCGCTCTCGCCTGGAGGACACACCCGCCGAGTCAGCGCCACGCGACTCTTATCCCTGATTACACAATGGACCCCCCGCTATCCTCCATTGCCCCCTCCCCCCAACATGGGGGTGCAGCAGGCAGCTGAAACGGGAGTTTGTTACATTTTGTTTGTTGTGTTGTTTGAGGTTATTTTTATCTGTGAGCAGGAAATTGGGGTTCCTGGAACAATGTTGAGTAATTGTGTGATTCTTCTCCGTTTTCCATGACAATCAAACGTCAAAGGTTTAACCCCACTTCAGGATAATGTTACATCTGGAATCTCATTCTAGCATCTAGCAAAGTGATGCTATGCAAAGTACATGCAGAGTGATGGATGGGAGAAATAATGTAGCACCTGTGGTCTTGTCCAGAGACTATATTTTATCATCCAGGTGCTTTGGTCTATAGAGGTATGGGAAATATCTCCCACCATGTAAGACTCACAAATGTGAATGTGTCCCTTTGAATCGCCACAGTGGCCTGTTTAGTACCATGTGACATCACCCAATGTGCCAAATCTCACCAGGCGCCCAGCAAAAGAGACCGCAAGCACACTTATCCCCACCAGGGGGTGGTAAACCAGATTTCAGAGGTCATTGTTGAGGCGCAATACAGGCGGTTGTCAGTTCTGAACTATGGAATTTCCAGACCAGTGCGGCATTTGCCCCACACTGTCAGCTTAAGATTCTCAGTCTTAACTGCTGTGCCCCGGTATCGCTAGGATACAGAAAACGCAGTGAAGAGAGCATAAAGTGATATTACAAGAATTTACAGTCATTAAGGAAATAAATGACGTGGTATGACAGGGCACACAAGGAAGATTGTGGGGGCCCTTTCTCTTTAAAACACAGGGGATGAATTTAGGATTGAGAGTGGATGCGTTCCATTGATATTCCATGCAGTATTTATTAAGGCAGTAGGCAAACAATGAGAGAGAGCGGCAGCTGTGCTGTCACCCGTAGAGATCTGTAATTGGTTCAGGAAGTGTGGAGTAATTTCCTTTTGGAGGCATAGTGGGTATATTCACACGATCGGTGAAAAGAGCGCGGGTCCAAATGGGAGGGGTCACGATAAGCTAACGTTGCTGCCAGCATTTCTTCCTCAGACGTTCATTAAGCACAAAACAGTGACGTCCATTTTATTACTTTTTTTTTCTCTAACGTCCAACCCCCCCCCCCGCCCCTCTCAACTTCAGCTCCTCAGACGATTTAACATTTTCCCAAACACCCAGAAGAAAAAAAACCAAATGACCTGACCGCCTTGGCGCATTTAACGACCAGGCAGATGAAGCGCTCTCCCACGGACATGAGAACGCATCGCCTCACGACAGAAAGACAAAAAAGCGTGCCAGATTAGATCCCGAAGGAGGAGCGAGCGACGCTGCTAATTTCTCTCGAAATGAAGATGGTGGCACCGATTTTTGTATTTTTTTTTAATGTCAATATTCAATCTTCCTCGAGCCTCGGCACACTCCTCGTACCCGGCGGTTGCTCTGGTTATTGTTCATTTCCATGCACGGCGGTGGAGGAGGCTCCGCCTCATGAAAAATTCACCAGTTCTATTAATAAAGCAGGTAATTGGATTGAAGCCCCACATGTCCCCTCAACCTCAGCCCCCCCCCCCACCCCCGCCCTCCCCATTCACAATGCCCCTCCCTGACCGGGTCCCATCGATTTTTCTGCATCCCATAGTTAAAGCCTCTTTTTTTCTGAGGAGTCTGAGGGAAGAACTTTGGGGATAGCAGACTGGCACAGCCCCCTCCACCCTCCCACAGGAGTGGAGCGCCTGAGAAGCTCCAAATCTCATTCACTCTGTACCGAGAAAGCCATCAGTCTCCTCCCAAAGTTCTCTCAGTTTCATAGCTTATTGCACCGTCAGCAAGAGAGGAGATTTCAGAGGAAACCCAGACTTTCGACACAAACAGGCTAACGGTATTGATAGGACGACAGGTGTCTGGAACGGAGGACAGTGGGACGGGTGGAGGAGTGGGGGGACGGGCATCCTGCCGAGCACAGCTCCTAACGGCGAGGGAGGCCAAGCCCAAGTCGATTCGGCGGGCCGGAGGTCTGGAAATCTCGTCTGGTCGTGCGCGTGAGCGTTTTATCGGCAGGTCCTGGCACGCGTCGGGGGGAGCTGGCAGGGAACGAGCCAGATTTCCAGGGCCTCCGGCCTCCCGGCAGACCGTGCGCGTGGTCAGAGAACTTCTGACGCGCGTTTCCCTGCCGTTATTATCTGAGTTTAACCTTTTTTTCACTCTGCCAGCGTGGAACATTAACCGTGCACAGATGCCAGAGGGGGTCGGTGGGAGAGACAGCTGTCTCCGATTACATCCAGGCAATAAAGTGACATCTGCATTGTTTCATATTCCGCCCCAGCTAAAGACATCAAAAAAACGACCCCCGGTTTTTACCTCAAAAAAAAGTTTAACGTTCTCCCCAATTAAGATCAATTGCAATCGCCGTGGTCCGCGGTGCAGCCAGGTCATTAACCTCGCACATGTGCCGGGCAGCCCCCTTTTCTTTTTCCGCGGTATGCGGCAACACGCCGGCGCCAAATCTCACAGCTTCATTACGCAGGCCGTAGAAGACTTCCTCCGGTCGGTAAATTGCATATGATTATGATACTAATTGTTATGGTGATCGTACGCACAGCTTCTTCAACTCCTCAGAATAAATATAAATGGGGGTTGGGGGATTGGGGGGGGGGGTGGGCTAAGAGGAAGCCCGTGCATAATAACGAATGTAGTGTCAGAACCTGATGGCTTCCGAAGCTCTTTAATAGGTTCACCACTGGCTGGGAGACAATAGTTAACTACCTTTGAGCAGCTGAAAGTGCCACAGAGCAATCAGAACTGCCCCCCCACACCCTCACTTCCCCCTCCCCGTCTCTGCCCCCCACCCCATCCCTTTTCCCCCCTTCGAGAGTGCCTTAGTGCTGCTGATGATTAAAGTTGTAAATAAACGCAGGGAACTGTCTCACTAGATGGCAGTGCAGTCAGCCTTTTTTTATATCGATATGCAAATGAGCTCCCGGGAGATTAATGAGATGCGAAATGAAGGCGCAGCCGCCACAGACTGCAATCAGCCGCACGTCGAGGTGGCTTGAGCCTGCCCGCCCTCCCCGCCCTCCGCAAGCCGACCGTCTGCTCCGCAAAAACCTGGGGGAGCTTTCTGTTCCTGTAAAAAAAAAAAAAAAATTTTTTTTTGTCTACCTTTTTTAATCAGTGCCACACAGATTCACTGATCCCTAAATCATATTGATGGCTCACCCTGCTCTCTCAGCCTCCCCTCATCAGCCCATCCACATGCCGTAAAGATCAGTGAATCTGCAAAGGGATTGACACGACATTGATCTGGAAACAAAAAAAAAAACAAAAACAAAACAAAAAAAAAGCCGAAACTTTCAAATGCGAAGGAAGAAGAAAGCTAACGTTTGCGCTCTCGCGGAGCGGGCTGGGAAGAACAAACTTCTCTTTGAGAGAGCTGTCATTATCAGGGTTTAAGAGTCTCTGCCGCAGTTCTAATTTATCCCCAAGAGAACGGTCTGAAGAAAAGGCGGGACAGAAACGTCTGTTCGCGGGATGAGTCGCCGTCCGCTGTTCTTTGTGACGCCTTGGATTGTACGACTGACTCTGCAGAACAGCTAAACATGTTAGACTGTCAGCTAGGCGTTGGAGGACCTCGACAATTTCAACATAAATACCGACAGTGCCCAGTGTCACAGTTTAAATAAAACGATCAGTGGTACCAACGTGCTCTTTCGGTGCGGGCTTGTATGAAGGGAACAGCATGTTCTTCCTGCGAGCGCCTCAATGATGTGGGGAAAAGGCAATATTTCCCAGTTTCAAATTATGATTTAATGAATTTTAGAATGCAGTATTAAATTCTTATTAGGCGTGGAATGGGCCGGCACTGCGCTGTGAAACAGCTCGTAAGAGAGTCGCTTTGAGAAATGCCGTGTGAAGAAGCAGGAAGTCGCAGAGTACATCTCAAATGAAAGAGTACATCTCAAATTTTGGCAGAAGTGGGGGAGTGGTAATGAATTCATTCTCATGAGGAGACAGAAGAAACAGGGCGGGCGGATGTTGGTAACAGGCGGCACAATTTGTTCCTGACTGAAGGAAAGACTGAAAGAGACAGAGAGAGAGAGAGAGTAATGAACAGCAATATACAGACAGTGGCCAGAGAGAGCAGTGGGAAGGGAAAATGGAATCTAGGTTAGCACTGTTAAAATCTAACCACAACCTGGTTGGAAATGCGGGCTGTTGAAAGGCAGTGATGGTTTGGTCATTGCCTGGTCAAATTATGTTTCGCAGCCTGGTCACAGTTTGGTCACAGTATGCAGAGCAGTGTACGTTTCGGAAACAACCACTGTGACATGACACAAATCACATGACTAGAAATCTGTGTGGTCTTGGACTCATGTATTGTCTTGCAAAAGCCTTTTATGCACACACACATACAAAAAACACACACATGCTGTCATAGGGAAGAGTAACATGGCACACATTTTCACTACTCATCCTGATGTTTATGCACCCCGACAAGACCTGTAGGGTTAACCAAGCTGCATGTCAGTTTACACACAAAATGTCCCCAGTATACACACAGGTGCAGACATGCACACACACACACATATGCGTGCACACACAGAATCCAGCGCTCACAATACATAACTGCAGAACGGCCCCGCAAGTGAAAGTAGGCCAGAACAATGGCGGATTGTGGTAGTTCCTTGGTCGTGAGTGACAGCTCTGTGATTCGCCAGGAGGAGTAAGAGGAAAGGCATGTTGATCTGGCTGGAGGACTACCTCCGCTGGCTCCGCTCTTTCTGCCCACATCAGTGACTCCAAATGGCATCACTACAAACGCCGCACTGTAGATCCACAAACGTTCGCTCTGTACAAATCCCGTGCCCGTGTTTTTTCCAGCTCCCCTTTGGCCACACACGGCCTAGCAACCATTCTTAGAATGCTGATACAGATGGCCTGTCCCAGCCAACAGATAACCTTCTCACAACGTTTCGTGATAGGCCGCTACCCACATGATGTTGAGAAAATCTTAAACGGAGGCCCCTAATGAATTAGCACAAGTAGTTGTGTGTGTTAAGTTTTGTTTTTCTTTCAGAGCTTTTTAATATGCTTATTACAATGGAAAACAATTGAAATATGAGCTTTTTGCTTTGAATAAACATGTTAAATAAATGTTGCTTTGGGATGCATTTCATCAACAGTAATCCTCTGTGTATTTCAATTAGCTGTTGTAGATACCTCAATCTCTGGTGGCTGTTTAGCTGCTGCTCTGTTTGCTAAGGGTCCCTAGCTTTCATTCCAGAGTGAAGTCTGTGTGTGTGTTTTAACTGCATGGAGGCTCTGGTTGTCTTTGTTGAAGGGTTATGTCCTGGCAGGGGATTCACGGGTTTGGCTCTGAATCAGAGGGCAATGTTACACTTAGATTTATCAAAATGAATAATTCATTCATGCTCACTTGCCGGTCAGATGTCCTGGCTTCTTGGACTTCTCCCAGACGGTGTTGTGACCTGATTGGGTCAGTGTCAGTCAGAGCCATGATCTCATTTGGCCAGTCCAGTGCGGTCCTGTCGTCTGATTGGGCCAGTCCCACACAGCAGTGTGACCCGATTGGGCCAGTCCCATGCTGTACTGTGACCTGATTGGGCCAGTCCAGTGAAGTGCTTTGATCTGATTGGGCTGTTATTTCTCAGTTCCATAATCCAATTGAGCCGTTCTCATGTAGTGTAGTGATCCGTTACTTTGCTCCAGAGTAAAATTTACACTGCGAACATCTATAAAAGCCTACAGTGCGAAAAGCTGCTCAGTGAATATCAGGTAAAAGCAGCTTTTGTCTCTTGTATTGATTTCAATGAAGTGTTCCCTCCCCCCTTACCTGTGTAAGTCTTACATATTCACAGCGTCAGCTTTCTGCCTGTGAAGAGACAGATTTCACACAGCTGACAAGGAGGGAGAGAGCTTCACACCTGAAATCTTCCACATGGAGAGAGAGAGAGAGAAGGAGGTAGTGAGAAAGGGGGGAGAAGGAGAGAAGATATGGAGTGAGAGAGGAAAGGGGAGGGAGGAAAAGTAAAACAGGCAGAAGCAAGAGCGGAGAGGGTGCAAGAAGGCAAGAGAGGGGAGAGAAGGGAAAGGAGGGAGGAAGTTGGACGAGGCAGAGAGGTGTGGAAGTGTGAGGAAGGAAAGAGAGAGAGAGAGATAGAGAAGAACGGAAACAGAGAAATTGGTAGGGTGGGGGGTGGGGCTGAGAGTCTGCAATAGGCCGTAAGTCTGCCTCCACCTGAGGCTCAGTAGGTGAATGCAGTAAGAGGTGGAAAAGAAAGGGAAACAGCGCTAAGATATGTACGCACGTGCACATTAGCACACGCTACAGCCTTCGCTAGCAATCAGGAGACGTATGGACCACCAACGTGTCTCTCTCAGCACCTGGGTAGAGCAATGTTTTCCCTGTACCTGGTGTGCTCTCTGAGGGAACAAGTGCAGATTAGTTTTCATGCTAGCAGCGGTAGGCCAGGTTGGCAATAAGAGAGAGAGACATGCATATATGTGTACTTTGTCTGAGCTTTTAAGTATGAGCATGGTTATGTGGGTGAAATAAATTATCCTTCACAGTTAAGAGGAGCATTAACATACACTCTGTCATTCTGTCTACTCCTGTATTTCTCTCTGTCTCCCAATTTCAGTTTTAATTTGTGGTTTCGGCTGGCTGTAGCTCTCACACGCGCATGCACACACTCGCACAAACGTCCCTCTCTCTTTTTTTCTGTGAGTTGTTTTACAGTCCAGGTTTCTGGCAGAGAGAGAGGGGGAGGGGAGGAGTGTTAAGAGAGCGGAAGAAGAAGGGAAGTGAGGGAGAGAGAGCTGCTTGATATGCGTAATGAGCTCTTCATTTTTACAGTGTATGTGATTCACACATGTCTCGCCTGGAGAAAATACTTTATCTTGTCTGCCTCCCATTAACGCGTTCCACCGCCTGATGTAGGCCGTAAAAGTCTGAACCGCGCACGCCGCGCAGTTGGACCGGGCAGTACCAGGCAGACGAGAGGCCCGGTGTTGCAGGGGCGTTGCGTAATGGGCACGCGGATCGTCTGGTTCCAGAACCTCGGCATCACAGAAACTGCACATATAGTTTTTGAAGGGGAACCAGACAGCGGGTAGACAGGTGGGCCAATTAGAATGTCTCCCTTCATAGTATCTCCCGTCACTTAGCCGAGTTCACATCTCCACAGAGAAATTACGGTTTGTTTGTTTTTTTTCTCTCCCAAACTGTCGCGGTCGGATCTCTTGTTCATTTGGATCCAGTTTATTACTTCCCCCTTTTTCATTTCTTATTTCTGAATTTGGCCAGTCAGATTCGCAGGTCCTGTGTCGATGTCGAGGCTTCCCCTGTAAGGGGGTGATGCTGGCGTTTTTCGAAGCGTGCCCTGTCAGCCGTTGCTTCTCTTCGTCTTACTCGGTTTACAGGCTGTGTCGTTCTGTCGGCTCCTCCACACACAGCCTAGACATATGGGGCATGGACGCCTGATTAGCCAGCGGAGTCGCTCTTGCGCGACTGGACGGGGGGGACGGCCCTTACCCAATGGACACCCTCCATCTTGACGCCATGACCAATCACATGCCGCCTTGCGGGGCCGCCGGCCACGTCCAACGCTGGCACTGACACGGGTCTGTATGGGGCCAAACTGTACACAGACACACTGGAAGCCGATGGGTTTAGCATGGTTAGGCACCTGTCAGACCAGCAGAGGAGTCATCAATGTTTTCTGTGCTTCTGTCTTTCCTCCGGAAAATGGGAGGAGGAGGATGATTTTATCGTGGTGGTGAAATCAGAAGGGATCGTACTGAGCCATCAACGTGTGTGTGTGTGTGTGTGTGTGTGTGTGAGGGAGAGAGACAGAGAAGACATTGGTGATTATGGTTAATAGATTCTCTATGAATGGTTTTAGGTCTGTGTGTGTTGTTGAAAGGTTGTTATAAGAAGCCCCAGTGTTTTTAATTGCCTGTGAATTTGTTTCCTGTTTACTCCTGTTGACGTTTTGAAAAAGTAAAAAAAAAAGTACTTCTGCAAAAAAAAAAAAACTCATTACCATTCTAATGAACTGGAAATTCTCCACAGCGATTTGCAGTGGTGGAAGAAAAGGCTTTGAAGTAAACGGATTGAAAACAGAATACAGAAGCAAAGGATCCAGCTATCACTCTCTCTGATATAAACACACTTCAGTCAAGGACAAGTCTCGGAAATTAAACTTCGAGAAATGACGGCACGCCCACAATTATGGACGTGAACAGTTTGTGCTGTCCTGTTTTGGGGTACCAACAAAAAAAAAAACAATTCCAAGCGCCACTGTAGGTAGAAAAAAAATGACGGGGAGGGACAAACCGCTGGAGAGCAATAGAAGCCATTCCCCAGACAGAAAGTGACAAATTAATTTCCATATGCTGATACCTGGAGATGGAATATTCCGGATCTGTGGTTTTCTCTCCCGCGCTGTGAGGCGCTATCAGAGTCGGTAATGAGTCGCTCTCCCCAAATCAGATTAAAACTCGACACCCTCTGCCACCCCCACCCCCACCCCGCCCCCCATGGGGGTGTCCCTGGCTCTCTTCCCAGGTGCTGGACCTAATTATTCCAGCTGGATGGGGACTTTTGTCTGGCACTGCGTTTGCTGGGGGGAATCATGCAGGCCTAGAAACGTATACGGACAGACAGCAGGCCCCTTTACTGTGAGTGACAGCTTGCACAGGAGAGGGACAGTCAGGACTCGCCAGCTTCTGAAACGTGCGTATCCATGAAACAGCAGGGGAGAGCGAGAGGGAGAGCGGGGGGGTGGAGGGTGGTAATATATCCTTTTCTTTTGTGCGCTGTGCATGTGTGTGTTTGTGTGTAAGAAATCACAGCATCAGGTTCTCGCTGTGTGCTTGCACTCATGTTTTTGTGTGTTCATGCCCTGTGTGTGTGTGCTTGTGTGCATGCATGTGTTCATGAGTGTGTATTTGTCTGTTGGTGTACCTGTGTCTGTGTATGTTTGTGTGTTGGTGTACCTGTGTCTGTGTGTGTTTGTGTGTTGGTGTACCTGTGTCTGTGTATGTTTGTGTGTGGCTTTGTGTATTTGAGTGTTTGAGTGTGTGTGTGTGTGTATATGTGTGTGAGTTTGTGTGTGTGTGTGTGTGTGTGTGTGTGTGTGTGTGTGTGTGTGTGTGCGTGTGTGTGTGTGTTGTGTATGTTTGTGTGGGATTGTGTCTGTGTGTGTATGTGTGTGTGTGTGCCTGTGTGTGTGCCTGTGTGTGTGTCTGTGTGTGTTTGTGTGTTTGTGTGGTTTGTGCCAGTTTGTGTGTGTGTGTGTGCCTGTGTGTGTCTGTGTGTGCACCTTTGTGTGTATGTGCGTGTGTGTGTGTGTGCGCTGTGTGTGTGTATGTGCGTGTGTGTGTGTGCCTGTGTGTGTGCCTTTGTGTGTATGTGTGTGTGTGTGTGTGTGTGTGTGTGTGTCTGTGTGTGCGCTTTTGTGTGTTTGTGTGGGTTTTGTCTGTGTGTGTGTGTGTGTGTGTGTGTGTGTGTCTGTGTGTGCGCCTTTGTGTGTGTGTGCTTGTGTGTGTGTCTGTGTGTGTGTGGGTTTGTGGGGGAAGGAAATCACACCTGCAGGTTCTTTGCACTTGAGTGATTTCTGCTTACTGTCCTCATGTGTCCAGAGAAGAAAGCTCTCTTTTGTCAACACGCCTCGCGGAGGAGCCTCTCCTTCTATTCCAGTCACAGAACGGAGCCGTTCCTCCGCAGCATGTGCGCGCCGAAAGACAGCTCCTTTTCATGAATGAGACGCCTCCCGCCGGAGTCAGGAGGCCTAAATATTTTATTTGCACAGAACCAAATAACATGAAAGCAACTTAATGCAATAATGAACTTGCTTTTACCTTTTTTTTTAGCGAATCTAATCCCGCTGACACTTCCCCAAAGCGACTGTGCATGAATGAAATATGAAAACAGCTGGGCCCGGTTAGCTTTAGCGCAGTTAGCATCCCAACGCGCTCCGCATCCTGTTCTTTTTGGAGTTAATTTGCCCCAGTCTCAATGTCAAAAATCTCCCTGATTTTAATACGTTGTGCTTCAAAAATCCCCGAGCAAAGAGGAACCCTTCGCGCTCATCCCTTCTCCGCACCGACTCCTAAGGTCACACAACGTATCAGCCGCTCCACAATGAGGCGATTGATATTCTTTTGTTGCCATTTAATATTCTGTTTGTTGTGTTCATTGGTGGCTTTGTGAATTTAAAACGATAAGATTAATTCTTCATATCTGGGGCTGATTGCAAAATCTTGTACCTAATGGAATTTTTATATCCTCCCCTTTCACACAAACTGCAATGTTAAGCATTTTTTCCTTTGGAAAATCTAAATAATTTATACGTGTTTTGGTGCATCCTCTCCTGCACAAAAAAGGGAGAGAGAGGGGGAGACAGAAGGAGGGGGGAGAGGTATGAGAGAGAGAGAGAGAGAGAGAGAGAGGGAAAAAGAGAGGAGAGAGAAGGAGGATATGGCAGGGAGAGGTATGAAACCAGGTAATGTACATAGCTAGAATACAGATGGAAGAGAGAGGTCACATGCTCTTACTCTCTCTCCTCCTCTCCTTGGGTGAAACGAGGGGCTGGCTGGTTGGTACTGGAGAGGACGGGCAGGCAGGCTGGCGGGAGGGAAGGAAGGGAGGGTGGAGGGGGGGATCTTCCGGAGAGAGAGAGAAGTCTGCAGTCTTCTTTTTTTTCGGCGAGCTTTCTTTTATTAATACGAACTCATGCTTGGCACAACGTGCGGGGTGCGCGCGCAGACGAAAACAGTGCCCCCCACACACACACCACCCTCCACCCGAACCCGTCCTGTCCCCGTCCTCCCCCTTCATCCAAACCCCGCATAATGAGAACTCTCTGCCTCTCCGACTCGTTGTCTCCCTCTTTCTCTCCGTCTCGAGTTTTAATTCGTGTCGCTTTGTCGAATGATTAAAAAGTTGAGTCACAATGGCGACGCATTGTTAAACGCCCGAGTTAAGAATTGCAGGGCGTGTTTTCGATTATCTCTACAACCGCTGCACAATTCACAATATCCCGTTCATCCTATAATTAGTTTATTGCATATGTACTCTGCGACTGACCGTTGAATAATGAGCTGTAATAAATTGAAAATGAGTAATACTAATGCTGTCATCACCTTGATAGTGAGAGCAGCGGATGCTGTGACATGATATCTGATAGGGGTTTATTTGGTGGCGCTTTAGTGTCCCTCATTGACAGGTTGTGATCCGCGGTCTTTCTCCAAGTGTCAATTAGTGTCTCGGTTTCCCCTATTTTGGACATGGGCCAGCTGTCATACGGTTAATGGTGCTTCCTCCTCTCTCACGGACGAAAGTGTCTCTCCTGCGATGTCAGTGACCCCATGGCCTGCCCTTTTTCCATTTCGTCCTCACATTGTGGTAATGGCCTATTGTCAATTGGGGCCCGGCCTAATGGCTCTCTGGTTTGTTTCGTTCTTTTGTTTTCCAATAACGATGTTCCAAATAGGAACTTTTGGTTAGTTTAGTCTGTCTTTGTTTGCCTTAACATGACAAACAAGCAAAGGACAATTGCTGTGTAATGATTTGGCCTTTATAATCGTGGGGGAGAAAAAACAATTCAGCAGGCGGTCTCTTTCTCTGTCTCCGTCTTTCTGTCTGTTATTCATCTCTGTTTCTTCTCTCTTTCAGTCTCTGTGTCTCTCTAAAAACTCAAATGAGCTTTATTGGCATGACCACACACATTTGCACAGCATTGAATTTTCAGTGCAATCTTACGTAAACTGCAAATCATCAAGAACATCAATGTTGACAATATAAGACACATTTGCATTTACTGCATACCTTTTTAAAGATTAAGTTTAAGTAATGAATTAATTCATGCATGTGTGTATGAATTACATATTAGAATGGACACACATACACATGTATGTTCATACATGCATATACACAGACTCTCTCTCTGTTTCTCCCTCTGTCTGCCTGTCTCTCATGGCCTGGTGAATGAATGATAGATTCTTCCCATGCTCCCGTCAGAGGGCAGGGTTTTGGATGAAATGGAGCGGTTTCCTCCCGCGATGGTGTCCTCCGTGTTAAACACTTCGCTGTGTGCAAAGGTCCAGGGCCGCGCCGTGTTCACCAGCTCGCCGAGTCGCCCCAGTCAAAGCACGGTAGCAAGAGCTTCGGGGGTTACCATGACAACGGCGGCACATCAGATAGCGCTGACTCTCGCGTGGCCAATGGGCACTGACCTTTCACTGTCAGACTGAGTTAGAGGCAGAGCAGCGTGCTGGGTGGGGGGGAGCGTGGGGGTTGGGGGCAGCATCCTTATCTAGGTCATTTCATTAAACTGTAAACACAACAGAAAAGGAAGATGGAGTCATGTTTGTGGCAATTGCTCAGGCTGTCATAATGAATTTGAGTTCTGTGTATGTGTGTACATACGCATTGTGTGTTTTATGATATGGCTAAAGGTAATGCTCTGTGTGTGTGTGTGTGTGTGTGTGTGTGTGTGTGTGTGTGTGTGTGTGTGTGTGTGTGTGTGTGTGTGTGTGTGTGTGTGTAGGGAATTTAAGTCTCAGCCTGTAGTATATAGAGACCAGATTAAAAACCTCACCACATTAGAGACCTACTTCATAACCCACACCATTTACAGACCTGCTTCATAACCCACACACTTTATAGACCTATTTTGTAACCCACACCATGTAGCGACCTAGTTCAACAGCCACAGTGTGTAGGGACCCAGCTCACAACCGACTATGTGTATAGACACAGTTCGTAACCCACACCGTGTAGTGACCAAGTTCATAACTCACTGTGTAGCGACCCAGTGCATAACCGTCAGTGTATAGAGATCTAGTTTATAACCCACACTGTGTAAACTCTAGTGTGGATAGAGCTCATAACCCACGCCATGTAGTGACCTAGTTCATAACCCACAGTGTACAAAGACTCAGCTCATAACCCACGCCATGTAGTGACCTAGTTCATAACCCACAGTGTACAAAGACTCGGCTCATAACCCACACCATGTAGTGACCTAGTTCATAACCCACAGTGTGAACAGACTTGGCTCATAACCCACACCATGTAGTGACCTAGTTCATAACCCACAGTGTACAAAGACTCGGCTCATAACCCACACCATGTAGTGACCTAGTTCATAACCCACGGTGTGAACAGTCTCGGCTCATAACCCACGCCATGTAGCGACCCAGTTTACAGCCTGCAGTGTGCAGATACAGTAGCGGTGTGCGGAGGGGCCTCACCCTGCAGCGGAGAGACTCCTCCTGCCTCCTCTGTTGTGATGCACATTTTCCACCCCATTTCCATTGTGTTTCACACAAGAGGACAGCGTGACCATCTCAAGTGTCCCACCGTCTGTCACTCAAACGCATTGTCATGCAGATTCCAGTAAAGTGGTAATTAGCTACTCATTTTTCTCTGCGTCACTCTCCTTCCCCTCGCATTTCGATTATGACAGAATTAATTGAGTGTGATGGTTGAAGAACAATGAAAATTACGCCCTGGCAAAATGGGTTTGAATGGCTGTCAGTAACCAAACTTCTGTTCTCTCCCCCACCCCCGCCCCCACCTCCCAAAAAAAAGCTAACGTACATGCGGATGACAGAGGGATGCTCTTGCACTGAAGACCAAGACAAATTAAAATTAATTCACTGTAAATTTGCCATTTCCCCCACTCAGATGCTGCCATATGCTGAAGAATGAATTAAATCTGTTCTTCTAAAATCTGTCATAACCTGGAGAGGACATTAAAGTGATGATTTTCCCATTATACAGATACAGTGTAATTCTACAGGAGACGTAGAGTATTTGTGCAGGGAACTGGAAGAAATCAACGCCAGTCACCGTCTCTGATTTATACAGGACAAATTGAAAGCTTGCTTATATCTACTTCAGATATAATGTTTAGTGGCGGGTATATTGTAACTGTGTTTAATTGGGTTATCTGTGTGGGTTGTGTGCGTTGGGAGGGTGGGGGTGGAGAGGGGTCATTGCTCACCCCAAATGTTAGACTGTAGGATCCCAGATTTATCAAATGGCTGAGTTAGGATTCCGGTATCCGAGATACAGCAGCAGCTCGGATGCTGATGCGCACACCAGAGCTGGTTTGAATCCCAAACGCTACATGACTGCTGTATCCAATAAAATTCCAGCTGTTTGAAAATATTACAGGATGTCAGGATGGCACATAGTGTTAGGTTCCCCTGGATGAGGGACATCTGCTCAGGCCAGCGAATTTCGCGATGTATCATATCAGAGAGACAGACGGTCCCGTACAGACCGCGTGGCACAGAGGGGCCGGTCGTCCATCCGTGAAAATCCGCACCGCAGTCCCCGCAGGGCTGCCGTGCCCTGCCCTCACTCGGAGGTCTGGCAGCGCGCGCCCGCCCGCTCCGCCCCACTCCGCTCCGCCACTGAAGCTTCGCCCTCCGCCACATGGTATCCACACCTGCAGCCTGAAAGAGGCCGCCGCGCGTTCCATCCCGCTCCTCTCCTGCTTTACGGGTCTTCCCTGGCCCGTTTAGCGCTCCCATTCTTTCCCTGTATCTGCTCGAAGGTGCCTTTGGCAAACGCGTTTGCATTCTCTACCCTCACCAGTTCCCTTAATGCCCATTTTGCTTTCAGCAAAACAAAAAAAAAAAAGGTAGAAGTCTGCATCAGATCAGTATCGTTCTTTTAGTTCTTCCCTCTTGTTTATGTTACTCTAGTGGCAAATGCCTGCAGTGTTTGGGGGAGGAAAGCAAATAGTTTTTTCTGCTTTACTGGGAGCGTTCTAGATTAATCTGAAACACTCTCCTAAAGCATCCACAACCTTTCCGCTAATGAAGCCGTTTCGTGTTATAACAAACACGGACACGGATGTGCCCTTTGCGAAGCGGGGCCCGCGTTAATAATCCGAAGGCTTCGCCGTTCACGTTCCCGCCTCCGCCGCGACAGCGTCTGACAGCGGGGGATGGATTTTTTTTCGTATTTAAAACATTTTTTAAGATAAAGGCCCATCCCCTTTCCCCCTTCACTCTTCCTAATTTGGGTGGCAATTAGTGGAACAGGGCGACTGTCCGAGCCCTGCGGACCGCAAAAGCAGGCTGCCCGAGGCACCACAATGCATTAGCGTAAGATAGGCCCACAACAACATGAGCTGTCAGGGGGGATTATTTCGGCTGGGTGAGTCAGCCAGGGCCCCGCCGCTCAGCTGCACCTCCACATCGAGGGGAGAGAGAGAGAGAAAGAGAGAGAGGGAGGAGAGAGAGAGAGAGAGTGTGTGTGTGTGTGTGTGTGTGAGAGACACTAAGAGAGGGAGAAACGGAGAGAGAAGGAAGGAGTGTAGTAAGATACAGAGAGAGAGAGTGTGTGTGTGAGAGGGAGAGAGAAGCAGATAGGAAGCAAAACAGCGAGAGAGTGAGAGGGAGAGAGAAGAGTGGCCATTAAAAATAGGAGACCCAAGCGCAGAGCCGATGTTGGAGCACTCTTCCGAGCTGGGCTTTGTGCAGGGCGTCTGTGCAGAAAGCATGCGCTGCCCCCCCTCCGCACCCGTCTCCCTGCGGAATGAGGATCTGCTCCTGAGGTAGGGTGGCGTTCACCGCGAGTATGCTTGTTTTCTTTTTTTTTTTTTTTTTTTTTTTTAGGTGGGGAGAGTGAGTGAGTTAGGAGGGGGGCGGTGGGTACTGGTTTTCTTTTCACTGCAGTTGTTTTGGGAGCGGTACCTCTGTCCGGGGTCTGTCCAGCGTTCTCTTCGCTCAGAGCAGTGCAGCCGTAGTATACGCGGCTTGGCTCCTTTTTTTTTATTTTAACCTAGATTCCCGCTTTTGCGCTCCCCTATCAAACCCCCTGGGCCCCCAGCAAAGAAAAAAAGACAGAATAATGTTTTGACAAAGCGTATAATTCAGGTTGCACCTGGGCTGGAAGTGGACATAGTGAATGGTTAGAGAGTTGGCGGTACTTGTTTATCTGTGTTACTTGCTGTAATCCATAGAGCGAATGGGGAAGGGGGGGCGGGTTGTTGATGGGGGGTGGTGGTGGTGGGGGCGACTCCATATTAGGTTGCACTGGGCAAAACATGCGCGTTCTAATCCGCCTTCGTCCCAGCCAAACGGACGGACCGCTCCTTTATTCCCTCTTTTTCGCGCTCACGGTTCCCGTCCCAACCAACAACGGCCACTGCACCGCAGCATGGATTTTTGAGCCTGTTTTCGCGGGTGGAGAGGGGATCTGAGGAAAAAGGCGTCCTGCGGTTTAAAAAATGTGCGCCTTTGTTTGTTTTGGTCTCTCTGATGCCGGGGGTTTGGTGGTGGTGTTTGGGCAGGGGAGGGAGGGAGGGATGTGGGGGGGGTGGAGAGGGGGGTAGCTGAATGCATCTTCTACCCGACAATGGGACAGGCGAACAATGGGTGCTGTCAAACACTTCATCGCATGTTTTCCCCACCTCCTCTCCTCTCCTCGACTCTCTCGGTTTCTTTCTTCTTTCTTTTCTCACCTTCTCTCCTCCTTTCTCCAGCTTGTTTTTTGGATGGCCACAGGAATGAGTCTTAATTCGAAAACGGCGAAGGGCTTGAGTGGATTTTGCTGTAGCGTGGTCCACGGTAAACAAGCCGTTTTCCTTTTTTTTTTATGTGTCACGGCTGGCTGTACCTAGGACAGCGTCCCGCATATTGCAATCACGGCTGTTAGCTTTAAACGGAGGAATTTATGGCCGGTCCCTCCATTAGCCGGCTAGGTAAATGGTCTTTTAAAAAAGCGGCCGCCTTTTCACGAAACTCTGAGACTGCTTTGTGACTACACTGCTAGACATCCCCAAACTCACATGGTGGCACTTTTTAATTTCACCTTTTCAATAAAACATGAATCAAACCATATCAGTCGAGAGGCTTCTGAGATTCAGTGTAATATTTTAGCTCACAAAGGGTGTGAGAGCCTTTTTGTAGTTACACACTTCGCCTGGGGATTGTACATGAAAGCATAAATGTTAATCGATATGCGAATGTTGCAACATTAATGGGCATTTGGTCTCATGGTATTCATGCATACAAATGGCAATATATAATCGAGTACAAAATTTACAACAGTGTATGAGTTTATGAATGGAGTTTCTTCACTCATGCTCTTCACATTCTTAGGGTTCTGTTGTGGGTCTGTTGTGGTCCAAATTCACATCACAGCAATAAGAAAAAGTAGCATTATGTTGACTAACAGGGAGTGCATCATTTATTTGAAAAAAAAACCCCCAGATTTCGTTGTGATGTCTGTGTCGGGCGAAATGAATTTTGCAGCAGTTTGGAACATAACCGTGGCAGCCGTCTAACTATCACATTCTGCTTCAGTGAAATGGACTCCACATAGTTATGAATAAACACGTCAACAATTACTCACGGTAATGTGCTTTGTTTGGACTGTTGCGCTCTGAGTTAAGTCCATTACAGCAGAGCCCTCACATAGTAAATTGTAATAGTTTGACTGCAGTTGATATTAATATCCAGTATGAAACTGACATTTTTAAGACTGTATGTATAAGTGTGTGCAAGTAATAAAATAATTGCTACAAAAGAATTAAAATCTTAAGGAGTGCATATATGCCCTACTATTGTCTTTATGCTTTTGTAAAATCCTTACAAGCAATGTTATCGCAAACCTACTGTGTGACTTAGGAATCACTGGATTGCTCCGTTGGTTTAAATCTTTGTTGTTATCTTTAAGAGGAAGCAGAGGAAGATAGGGCCCAGTTTCTGCGGCAGACTGTTGTTGAGAACAGGCCGTGACGCAGACAAAAGTCTCCCCCGAACCCACTAGACTGAATGAGGCCTAATCCCTTGCATGAGCAAAGAGAGGCCTGAAGTCGCAAACAATAGAAAAGTTGTCTGAAGGGACTGTTCAGTAATTTGTAGTTTGTAATTAGTTGCTAAGGTCTGGTAGTCGCTGTGTTTTGTGTTTTGACTGTGTGTGTGTGTGTGTTTGTGTGTCTGTGTGTGTGTTTGGATGTCTGTGTTTTCCCAGAACCACGTGATGTGTCGTCTGGAGTTATAACAACACCCATTTCTCTGGTCACCTGTCAGCACCACACATCATAGGTTTTCTAAAACAGTCCATAGCACCAGCCCAGTGCAGGGTAGGACATAAAGGTCCCAACAAAATGCAATTGGAGGGGGGGTGGGGTGGCTGTCATCAGAGAGTGATGAAAAGTAAATTGGTGTCGACAGCCCGTTTTGGATCCAAACCTAGTGAGAGTACATCCACACCCAGTCCAGGCGTTAACAAAGTAATCCTGTTTTTTTTTTTACACCCAGTAAACCATATCACAAACTATTGCTCTAATCCCACCCCTCCATAGATAACAATGAGAGCCAGGGGGACAAGTAACTGAAGGCAATGTATATAGCATATTATACAGTTCTTATCTTGATAGAATTATGAGTACATCATCAAGCAAATAACATACATAGAGATTCATATATGATATACAGAGGAAAAAAGAACAAAACTGTATCAAATATAAGTAAAAGTGACTACCAATGGTAGGCTAAAGAAAAATCAGCAACAAAAGAGTATAAAATAATGAAGGCTGCTAATATGTTTAGCTCCAGTTTCCAAAATGAAAGGCAATTTTGTGGGATTTTAAGATCCATCTCAGGTGAACTCCAGAGTTTATTATAATCATTCAGCTTATGATCTTAAATGTATCAGTTTTTTATTTTTGTTGTCGGAGGGGTTCACTTATCAATTCTCTAAGTGATTATATTGATTACTGTACCCAGTTTCTTGTGTAATATGATGGTGATTTTGTGTACTGATAGTTCTGTAGTTGAGTAGCACAGGTAACAGGCAGTTAGTGTTCGTGGAACTGCTATGCCTGGGAAATGGAGTTCTTTATTTGTCACGGAGTTCCACATGGACTGCAAATGTTGACATTCCCACAGCAAGCTGTGTTATTGAACATTTTTTATTTGGACCATTTCATGCATAAAACAGTACGCATATCTGTTCACATTCCATAGTTTTTTTCGTGGGATACAATAGATTCTGTTCAGGATTTGAATATAGCATTGCTTGAATTTAAAGTACGTCTTACATTGCACCATATTAATGATCCATTTATCTAACCTGAGATTACATAAGGATCAGATGTTTAGGGTTCGGTTGTCAAACGGTTGACCTTTTATACTGTATAAGTTATTAAAATTTTGTAATGTTGCATTCCATTCCCATGTTAATCTCTCAAAGAAAGGACTCTGAGGGTAAAAGTTGGGTTTTCTCATAGTTTAAAAATACTTTCTCTGGGAGTGATTTTCCACAAACCAAATATAGATAATAAGTTTTTGATAAGGGTAAACTTTATTAAAATGTTTTATGAACTTTTTTCCAGTTCATAGGAATTGAAATGAAATTATTGACATTTAAATTGGTTGATTCAGGTACAACATTCAAGGAACTGTATGATTTGCACATTTTGAGATTTTTTTGACAGTCTGCGTAAAATCAATGTGCTGTAATATAACCTTTGAAAGCTATTTTAACCCAGTCTTTTAGGGTGAGGGAGTTTCACTCATTTGCAGGAACCCCATAGCTATATAATAAAGGTCAACATTTGGCAGATTAAGTCCACCTTTATTGGTTTATCTTTACGATGAGTGATATGACCTTTTATTACCCCAGAGAAATTAAGAAATTATTGTTTGGACTTTATTGATCCGTTTCATAGGTATGTGAACCAGTAGCATTTTCAATAAATAATTTAATTCTTGGCAGAATTATCATTTTCGCTGTGCTGATTCTACCCAATGAGGTGATTGGTTCGTGATTCCCTCTGGAGTCACCACTTTTGATTTGATTTACTTCCTTGCTGAGGCTTACATATCTTGTCGATGTTAGGCAGGCTTGGATTTTGAGACAAAGGTAATTTATTTTTGACTCTGCGAGATGTTTTGTGGTTCCTGGTTCCGCTGTAACGGAATCTGATTGGTTCATAAGCAGGAGGTGTTTGTGATTCCTTTCATCTTTTTCTGCTGATCTGATTTTATGCAAAGAGCTCCCAGGGCAAGTGAAACAATAGGTGTGATAGCATACACCTGAATATTTTCCCTCCGTTTCGGTTAAAATGATTGGCTGCGTAGCGCATCGTTATTGTGCATTCTTTTTAGATTTTTGTTTAAAGCCTAGCTCTGTGTCATACATTTTTACATATCAACAGAATGTCAATGCAGTAAAAAGATCGCACCGTTCAGTGTAGGAAATCATTTATAAGTGAATCAATGTTCATCGCCCATATCAGGAATGTTATTGATGGGGATGGCGAAAGACCCAGAATATCAGCCTGTCACTGACAACACCCCAAAATGGCTATAGCTGACATGCTGGACCCTCGGTAGGGGGGAGGAGGGGTGAAGGAGGGGGAGGGGGTGCATCAAAATGACACCGTCCCAGCTCTCCCTCTTCTAGCGATACAAAGAGCAGCAGAGCTGCACAACGTTTAAATGAAAATAAATGAGCTGGTCACCAGTGTTTCCAGGCCGGCCGTTTAATGAGGAAAAGAGAGAGAGAGAGTGGGGGAGAGGGGCTGGGGAGGGATAAAGCGTCTAATGAATGCTTGGCTGTCAGACAGGGGGGACTGCGCTTCAGGTCCAGCTCAGTGTCACCATGCCCAATTAGGGCAGGCAGGGCCAGATCCGGGTCACAGCTGCATTGTGGGCCGTCGGCACTCCCCCCAGGCTCCGATTTACCACCATTGGGGGTGAGGTTGGGGGAAGGGGGTTTTGGGGAAGTGTCTTCAAAGGAAGAAGTCACGGAAAGAAACAGGAAGCGATGTGTTACGTGTGCAGGAAGTGAACCCCAGTAAGTTCGATGGTTCATGGGACCATGCCCTTTCCCTGTGAATCAGCAGCCCTGGGTTGTGCAACCGTCTTGGAAGCGGGGGTTTGCAGAAATGCCTACAAGCGACGTGGAAAATGCAGAAACGCTGGAGCCTGCTCAGACCCACGTCCCGTGACTCTGGGTGCTTGAGGCTGGGTTTTGAAACCGGGCCAAGTATAACGGTCCTCAGCAACACCCTGACACAGTCGGCCGTGACGTACCCATGAAATCTTTTGCCAACAAAGGCGGCGCAGTCTATTACCCTTTTGATAGATTATTCACTTTTAGATCATCTAATTTATGGCTCTGTTGGGAAGTAAAATCGCAGGACTAAAGCATTGATGTGGTTGTAGGCATTCAGGTTACTCTTCGAGCCTCTCTTTAGATTGCCTTTGTCTTTGGGTTTGTCGTATAAAATATGTATATTTGGCTCCGATGGTGTTTTTCTGTATCAAAAGGAAAAAAACAATCCAGTTTAATTCCATCTCAAACGCCCAGGGCCAAAGAAAGAGCATCTGAGTGGCTCCAGCTTTAGTGATTTTAAAGCACATCCCGTGGATGTTTGTCAGAATCATAGGCAGGCTGCATGTGTACTCTGCCACCAATACCAATAGGACATGTGTGTATGATTATAGATCAGTTTGGCCCTCTATCCCGTGTGTATGTGTGTGTGTGTGTGTGTATTCATGCCTGTGTTTGCATGAGTGACACAGTGAATGATTCTGTAAAAAAAAAATGGCTCAGTTTCAATAAGATGTCAGCAGATGATTTGAGACTTTCAGCTCAAGCTGGAGAAACAACACGTGAATGGGAGTTCTGCATTGCACTTAGTTTTATGGCTAGAACCCTGTGGTTTGAGAGTTGATAGAGAACAAAGGGCATCAACGCCAGCCTTCAATACCACCTCTGTGTGTTCCTGCTCTGTGATAGTAGAGGGTCGTGTAGCCTCTGATGGCAGATGAATAAGTGTTTATCATTGGCAGTGATTTTGGAGAGGTGTATATGGAGTGACGAATGTAAGCTCACTGAGCCTGTGATGTCATGGCTGCCCCGTGCTGCCATTGGTTGAAGAGTTGTGGTTGGGCTCTGCTGGGGTTTTGGCATCACATTCATTTTGTCAGCTAAGTGTTATGTTGAGTTTACATTAACTTATCAGTTGTCATGTTGTTACAGAATGTATGTGGCCTGGTTGTCAGGACAAATAAACATTGAGACTCAAGGTATAGGAGATTTGCATTAGCTTGTAGGTGCAGACCAGCGATGGTTGAAATGAGATTTCATGAACCCAGTTAGGGTGGAGATATTCTAAGCTGTCAATCATTCATTTGTTTAACTCCTACCAATGTATTGTTTTCCTTTCCTCAGCAAATGCAGTCATTGGTCCAAATCACTGAGTCCCTGATACTGTAAGATCCTCCCATTTTTGAGCCTTTTCTCCCCATCACTAGGATAGAGCAATAAAACCCACATTTTAGCCTCACATCTAGCATTGCCTGTGCTTTTCATCATTCTAGAAAAGGTCTTTACAGACCATGTCCTGTCTCTGAATTCTGGTTTTCAGAATGAAGTATGGCAGGGACATGAGAATACATCTCTGTAGGCCTTGTGTTTTTAATAAGGGTCACTGAGGGTAACCCCACAGGGAACATAAACACTCTTAACTTTCAGAGACAAGATCCTCGCAGTTTCTGTAACTTCGCCCTGCAAGCATACGCTGAATATTTAATCCTGCGTTAGCACCGGCAGTGTTCTGCTGTTGAACAGATCGATTTTGGGCTGACTCCATCGTATGTTTCGGGAGGCCAGGCCACAGGCAGTGACCGACGGTCCAGAACAGCCCTGTTTCTTCTATGTATTGGAGCTGTCTCTGGACTATGTCATAGGGAAAAATACAGGTTTCTGTATTATGCCATTTGTCAAGTGATGAATTTGTGATTGCAGTCAGATTGCTTTGCAGATATCTTTACATGCACTCGTACAGTGACTTCAGAAACTGCATTTAAAACCCAGGGTTTTTTGAATGTCAGAATGCAGCCTCTTGCATCATCTGATTATTAGCAAAGTGAATAATTTTGAATGTCCCAGTTAAGCAGATTCTGAAGCAGCAGTCCCGGACCCTGGGGGGGAGTTGTGATTGGATGTCCATGAAGGTCAGTTTATGAGGGATTAATGGGAAGGGTGGCGGTGGGGGCGGCGGCTTTCACTCAGCAAGTCTGCTAATGCCGTGCTTAAGTTTTCACACTGCCCCAGCTCCTCCGCTATGCCCACAGTGAGCTATTTTAGCCTAGATTCCTACAGCTATGCCTCCAACTCTCCTCCTGCGGGGTCAATCAATACATGTTGCCGGGCAGCTGAGTCTCTCCTGTGCCTTAGAGAATAGGAGACCTTGCCCAGAGCTGGCTTACAAAGAAAAGAATACCCCTCCACCACCACCACCACCACCACCACCCCTTCAAGAAAGTGCAAAATAAATCCAACGACATCTCAAAAAAGGAACAGTGTGACCTTTGACCCCCTGAGGTGGTGAGCAAGGACTCAGATGAAAGCCTTGCAGTTGTTATTGCACCGTCTCGACGTCAGGAACACAGTCACATGGATCTATGTTTTTTTTTTCTTCCCTTTTCTCAGTCAAAGGGTCTGTTTGGCGGGTTACCTCTATGGAACCGCTCGAAGAAGTATAAACATGGGGTTGCCGCGCTGCCATTTCGGTTCGCTGTGGCTAAAGGCGTGGGTGGGTCCTTCTGTTCGAGCTCCTGAAGGTGGCGGTCTTTGAACTTCAGGGAGGCGAATTTCTGTCAAATGGGAGGGATCATGTATCCACGGGAGGGAGGAAATGAGGGGAGTGGAGGTAGTTGAGTGAAGGCAAGTAACCTAAATATTATTGTATTTTCTGAAGATAACTAATGCACTAAAGCCATTAAAAGACACATGCACCAACTATTATGAAGTGCTTCTAAAACAGCTGGGGTAAAACACGGTCACTAGGGTCATTTCAGACATGGTTTAGTGGGGCCTACTACACCATTTTCTTTTCTATAAAAACTAGCAGGTTCAATGTTCATTTGTGTTACTTCCCCATGATGCAAAGTGGCTTACTGTGAAAAATGTGTTTAAGTATTGCTTTGTTTCATAAAATTAATTTAACATTGATTATTTGTTGTCTACTCATTAATCTGCAGCTTTTGAGTCAAATACACAAACAAGACGTGTAAATCGAACTTGAGCTGTACGCTACAACCATTTGAATGGGCTTTAATTCCAATTAATATAGTGCAAGCGATCCGCGACGTGTGAAAGAAACAGCTATAATTCATTATTAATGTGTGTAATTCCGGAGTACATGAAGTAGTCTTTGCAGAGGGATCGAACTTCTCGTGTAACGCTGGCATAAGAGCACCTGTTTATAAACGAGCCAGAATTACATAGACTGGATTGTGAAGAGGTTTAACCCCGGTCACGAAAGAACATGATATTAAAACGAGCTGACAACAGTCGCTTTCGGGGAAGGAAGTCGAACAAAAAAAGCAATTTCAATACAGCAGATATAAATGACAGTTGGATATTTTTTCTAAGAATTTAAATTATGGGGACCAGTGGAAAAGGGAATATGTGCCTTGTTTGCCCGTTCAGAACACACTCAAAACTGACTGAGAAAAAAATGAACTGACGCATGTACTGTGCTGCTGTTGTAAAAGACTTCTGATAACACAGTGCTGTGTGGAGTCTGACCGTTGTGTAAAAACACTTGTCTTACGGAAAGTGCTCTTTTCCGTTCCAATTCTAGCCACGTAACCTTGATGCCCTGACACCTATCAGTGCCTCTAAAGGACTGTGCGGTGCAGTTTCTGAATAAACCACAAAGCAGGGCGCTTTCTCACTGACCCAGTTACGTACTACACTTTATCCATGAAAGAATTCAAATCTGAATGTAGGATTGCCTCTAGGGAGCCTGGACACAGTATAATGGGTGGCTAATTTACATGTGATTAAATGAACGGCCCCAGTGAATCAGACAATGGCCTCAATCTTCATAGTCGTGAAGTATCCTATGGATTGTGGAGTGGACGTTTTGTATGGTAGATATGCCGACGTGAGAGTTACGCACTGATTTGTACTGATTGGATTTAGTGCTCCTACAGCAATGCTGTGTCAACATAAGTATTGCTGCCATATGAATAATGACAATGTTATCGCTACTACAAATAGCAATCATCGCGGGCACCATTATCACATCGTTCCAAATGACTGCGACCTTAATGTGACTATTAATGTCCGAGGATTTATGTGATGATAAAGAGGAGCGCAAACGGTTAAACGGCAACCGCAGCAGGCTACGGAGATGCCACGCCTCCCGTCTCAGGACCTTGTATTATACGGACAGTTGCCTCAGCAGTAAGGATTTCGGTGGGGATTGGAGGAAAAATGACGGGGGAGAAGAAAAGAATGTGACAACTGCCGAGTCTCTGGCTGTAGCCTTGGGCAGGCCTTGCGCACCTGTCCCTCTCCGTCTCTTGGCCAGCGCGGTTGAATCAGACAAGCGTAGAGAAGCTCTCATATTTGCTAGCGAGACCACAGAGGCGTGCACGAAAAAAAAGAACATGACTTCCTCATACAATCTGGATTTTCTACCCGAAATGATGGTTGAGAGTCGTTTGCTAGTTTCCGGCGATAGAATGTGAGTAATTTGTTTATAAACACGACTTTATTCTGTGAATGTCATTAAATAATATGTAATGGAAAAAAAGCCATTTGGAATCTAAAGCGCGGTGTTTTGTGACTGGCAGGGAAGGGAGCGTTTGCACGCTAACGATGTAGCACAGAGAGAGGGCTGCACGACTGCAAAAAGAGCGGAATAGGTCCAGTACCAAACTTTATGAGAAATAGCAGTGGCAAAATACACAAGATAAGAATGAGAGGAGAGAGGCAAACACTGGTTTTGAAATAGCCACTGCGCTAATTACAATGAACTCTTATCGGTTCATAATAGCGAAGTAAACAATTGCAAGGGGTTAGGAGTTTGCAGTGGTGTATAACCAGAGCATGTTACTCAGGTAGTGTTTGTGTAGTCAGATTTCTTCTTCCCTTTGTCTCCAACTCGCAAGTTTGCCAGTTGTGGTTAAAGTGAATGGGAGAACAAGTTTTTTTGCACAGCAACCGCCTCGTGGTTTTTGTGGGGCCAGAGAAAGGCGAGCTGCGGACAGGGTCTTGAGAACCGAGGGGAAAGGTTGCGTTGTTGCAGCATACAGAAACGCGGCTGTGTACATAAGTTGCATGCTAATTACATGCGATAACGCTTGAACCCGCTCTCAAATCTTTCATATGTTACTGAAATGTTCATTTGCCGTACAATCATTCCCATCATGTTTGTGTGAGTTTATGAAAACCTGTTGTTCGGGCATTTCTACCACTCCCCCTGTTTGTCTCTCTCTCTCTATATAATTGGAGAGAATTTGTTTTTTGCTGTTTTCCTAAATCTTTGGAATGTCAAACAATTACCTCCATCCCCACCGCCCCCGCAAATTGTTTAAATTCGATGTTACTTGGTATGTGCTAAATCAGATTACTGCGTTATGCAGTTTAGTTCAACATTCCTGGGGCAATGACAAAGAGAGGCTTTGATGCTCATATAATAACCGTTCTGTTATTTTCTGGTCCAGCTGACTCGAGAGCTTTTGA
This sequence comes from Albula goreensis, assembly GCA_022829145.1. Classification (NCBI taxonomy): domain Eukaryota; kingdom Metazoa; phylum Chordata; class Actinopteri; order Albuliformes; family Albulidae; genus Albula; species Albula goreensis. The sequence continues at coordinate 8,712,601 of CM040757.1, read as the reverse complement.
GTGGCTGTCCCACTTCTGTCCTCTCGGCTTGCCGCGAGTCCCTGTTCAGGAGCGACGTGTATGTGGGAAGAATCGCATCCCTGTATGCTGTACCAAGTGCCTCAGTGTTTTAAAGATCTTGCCAGTTAAAACCCCCGCTCATAGTTCCCGCAGCTGCCTATGGGCGTGCTCCCTACGTCAACAGGGCACCAATCATTGTCTCCAGCACTGGAAAGATAAGTTCAAGAACAAGAGGGACACAATGATAACATGTGGAGATGAGTGCCTCGAATTCGCTGGAAGATCAAAGCCAATGAAATCATATTACCTATTATAGGAGATTCATTCAATAAACTCATTTTTCTGTTTCCCCATTAGGTATCCAGAGTGACTGTTTTGTGATGTTGCTCGGACACAGTTTTCGTCCTTGAATCAATCAGTCATTCATTCTCAGTGCGGTTCAGACATCATGTTTATGTGTCGCCGCTGTAGTTGTTGCTAGTTGATGGATCCACCATGATTGTCATTAATTGCCCTCACATGAAGGGGAATATTTAGTGCTCTTTGTGCACTTTTCCAACCCTGTGTTTTTGCTCCCTTCCTCGATATATAACTTGTGCCTCTTTTTGGTTGCACTATAGTCGGTGCATGCATGGATCTGGCCTGCAATTATCTTTGCACGATTGTTTTTATCGCAGGATTCGATTCATTATATCTCATCGTGCACCGATTATTGCGACTAGACCACCATGACTCATTTATCAATGTTACTCCTCTCCCCCACAAAAAAAAAAACTTGAGCGTGGAGAAGATCGTACCCCCAACTGCCACTCTAGAAATATGAGGCCTATTTTTAAAGAGGGTCCCCCCTACACTTGACATTTGGCTTTGTATGACATTCGCTGACACTGTTCTCTGTTGCCGGCACATACATGCGATCGCTATCTGAATGTCAACCCCAATGTTGGTTGGACACACATTTTCCTTTATTGCTGATTATATCTATATCTACAGCTGCTGTGTGGTTTGCTTAAAGAAATTGGGTGCAGGCGTGCAAATCTCTCAGCACTTTCTTCCTGCAATGTAGGCATTGCTGTATTATCTGCTCGAGCAGGATGCGTGCACTGAGCACGCTCTGTTATGTTGATGGGTATTTGTTAGACATTGTTGTAGATTTATGCTAGTGAGTTTTTATCGGTCTTATTGGTTGTATTTGATATTTCATACTGAATTTGCTTGTCTTGGAAGTTGTTAAGTGGCACCATTTCGTTGCACTGAAGATCCCTAATTGATTTTCTATCATCAAAGGGGTTTTGTACCCCCGGAAAGTAGGTTACACTCTTTTGGAGAAGATGATTTAACCTTCAAAGCTATGGCCTTGCATTAAAGCTTCACTGGTGCGTGAGCTTTCGTTTTTTGCTCCCCTTTCTCCGTTTGTTGCAGTTGCGGATATCACGGGGTGGGAGTGTGGGGGGATGGGGTTTGCTTGCTTTTATTTAACAGGCTCTCTGGGAAATGTATGCACCTTAATCTGTCTGTGTTGAGGATCACAGCTGTTTAAAGAACTACAGCTCCGCCAGTCAGTGGGGTCCCCCATGCCTTCTCAGGCTGAGGCAGCCTACATGTTTCTCTGCGGTTTGAGGAAGCGTGTCTCCCAGTGGACATTGCTGAGGCCTAGGCCCCCAACACCCCTCCCCCCCCCCCTAACGCCCCCACCCCTTAAAGAGCCTTGCTCAGAAAACAGCTTGTACATTCCTCCAGCTGGGGGAACGGCATCTCCTCCGAGGGAGGCGCCGCCCCATCCATCATTAAGTACAGTCGTTGGAGTAGGCTGCACCCAGCACCAGGTGTTGCGTAACAACCATTACATAGGTATGGCTGGGTGAACAGCTTGATGACCATGTGTTGGGGGAGGGGGAAGAGGGGGGTGCCTGGGAAGGAAGTTCAGTCAGGGAGGCTGGGTGGTTTGTGCTTTTACATTGGGAGTGAGAGAGGCCACTCACCATTTCATATCCTTCCAGCACAGGAAAATACTCAGTGTTAATTTAACTCTAAGAGAGTTTATACAAGTCCAGTAGGGATCATATGTGCTCTGTAAGTGTTAATTTCACACTGCACATTGAACCGTGAGCATGTGAGGTGCACAAGAGTACAGACCATTTCAGGGTGTGGTCTGTGTGTGTTTTCTTTTTTTTGATTTAGGACATTGTAAAACACAAGGGGCACACAAAAATCCCATCTTCATCAAACCACAGCTATGAAAAATGTATTATAATGATGATACTGGTATATATTTACATTCTGTGTATTAATTGGTTGGATAGTTAAAACTGGGAAAACCCACAAAACAGTGTGGTTGTCTAATGAGCACTCATTATCTTACTCACGCCAGTGCTGACTTTGAACTTTGACTTTGAACAGGACCACAGTAAACTGGAAAGAAAATGTAATAATGTCAGTGATGATCCATTTCCATGGGGTGGGGGGAGGGGTGATCACGTCTGCATTCTGAGACGGGAGGAATAAAACAGGATCCATGGGAGAAGATGTGGAGGCCAGTGCAGAAGAACAGAATTGTGTTTTGATTGGAATGAATGAAAAACCTGGCCCATCAGTCAGTATTTTCTTGTGATTTAGATGTCCTCTTTTAGTGACAAGAACAAAGCCTGCTTTTTTTCCTGCAGCAAGTTTCTCAGAAAGCCTTGAGACAGCATAGAAGCACACACACGCAAACACACACACACACACACACACACACAAAAATGTAGACTCATCCATGCTGTTTTGTGATGGCTTAAACAATACAGCTTTTTATGGTCATTTTCACGTCAGTTAGTCCCTGGAATGAATTCCCCAGTTATATTTCTTATCTAATGAAATTTCAACCGTCGTCTTTATATTTCATTTGCTTTTGAGTTTATTCAAGTGCACTCAGAGCTTACTTCACATTGTTTCAGTGTCTGTCCTTTTCTCTCTACCTGCGACATTAATATGTTAAAAGCGCCCAGTTTTGCTGTTTTAAAGAGGAGGGCTCGTTATTGCTCGCGACAGGAAATGAAATATGTGATTACACAAACCATTGGTGGACTAACCCCCCACCTCAAACAAAAAGAAGCCATCTCGAGAATAAGAGGTTTACAGCAAATCCCACCAGCAAAGGTTTGTGCACCTCTGAGCTCTGCTGCCCAAGTGCTCTTTACAGCCATTAATCTTTCAAATTCATGTCCGTTTCCCAGGTTCAGCACAGGAGAGAATTGTTTGCACATCTATGCGGATTTCTCTGTGATCGTTAGGGCTGCCAAATTTAAGTTCGTCATTTGAATTTTGAAAACATTTCGTACCCCCCCACCACCCACCCCCACTTCAAACATTTTTAAATTTAGCCATGGAGCGTAGTCATCAACTCATATTTTCTCTGAAAACATGAGAATTGTTTCAAAGCGCCAAAGAACATTTAGGCCTTTCAAGTTTGTTTTGCAAATAATCTGCACTCAAAATGTACTGATGTATGTCTAAAGTGAATTATTACTGCCTGAAATATGAAAGACTATGAATATGGAAGTAGACTCAGTCTGTCAGTGCTACCTATGGCAATGGCAAAAAAAAAAAAAAAATAGGTGAAATTATTTTTTAAATAAAATTTGGTGACATTATTATTTAAATTTTTTTTTTTTTTTCTTCATTTTAATAGTATATCAGCAACAACTCTACTCAATTCTCCACGACCATAAGCAGAACGACGCCCCCTCTTGTTGCCCGGTCCCATGCCCATCCCCTATTCTGCAGCATTCCCACAGATATGCATTTTTAATCTCCATTATGAATTATAAATTCCAAAAACGTTCTCATGCGAGAAACAAAATAATTCAAGGAAATTTGACTGTGGAAAATAGTGTGTCTGTTGCAGAGGAAGGCCCTTCGATGACCTACATGAGGACAGAGGTGCCTTCGTGAAACGAAACTCCATTAGCGTTTTGCGCCCAAGTCGTCTCCTGTCAGCAATTAGCTGAGTGCTCATGACTTGCTCCCTCAGAAAGCCAAAACACCGTGCTGTAAGTGCTGCAAGGCTGCTGAACTGGTCGACTTGCTGTTTTTCATCAAGTTGTAGTTTGGAATAGTGTTTTTCAGCGACTGACAAAATACCGTACCTCAATTTAGTAACCTTTCAAAACTTCAGTTCCTGGGTTGGTGTTGCAGTCCATCTTTTGTTCCCTCATAGAATGGTATTGAAGTGTGATACATGTCCTAGTCTCACTTTATTTGCGGTGCTTAGCCATAGACACTTCTGTCTGGCTCTGATGAGCTCTCATTTTGCTGTTCAGGGCCGTTTTTTTCCCCTTTCATCAGAATTGATGTTGCCTTCAAAGCTCAGGAGCCAGGGCACCTGTCTTATCTAAGCTCCTCTGAACCAGAAACCTTTACCTCCCCTTCACGCCTTTTTCTACCAGCAAAGAAACAAAGATCGTAGCACTGTTAGCATCACTTTTTGGTGTATGAATTGAAGCTCTCATTATTTTATCACCCACGCTCCCTCATTCTTACTTTCTTCTGAGTGGAGAATTTTTATTTCTGGTTGCATGTTGTGAAATAACAAGCCCTCTCTCTCGTACTTACCCTGCTGTTCCACAGCCATTTTATTCAATTTGTTTTATGTCTCTTTTTTTTTTTTTTTTTTAAACAGTCCCCACCCCCCTCCATGCATTGCCATGTCCCAAATCTGCTCCAGATCGTTAAATTAAACCAATTTCCGCCTGCCGTCCCAGATGTGACACGAGCCTGTCTTTCAACGGCCCCCGCCTAATGGAAGCTGTGCTGGCTTCCCTGAGCTGGAATTGGGCGGTTTTCCGTAGCGGTTGCTCTCTGAAGCTTTGGCCGAGCACCGCCAACATCTATCCTTGCCACGGGGCTGTTCCCAGTCCCTCTCCGCCTCTGGCCCCCAGCGGCTGGCGGCCCTTGGCTGGACCCCGGGGGGGTAGGCAGCCCCAATCGGAACCCCATGGCCCCTTTTTCATCTCTGCTGGTATCAGCCGCGTTGGGATGCTGAAAAGGAGCTTCCATCTCTTTCTGTCTCTCTCTCAATTGCTCTATTTTCCCTGTGAAGCAGGCCCCTATTTCTTTAGACACGGATAGAATCTTCAGGGGAGAAGCCCTGTCACCGCTAACCTTGACTCAGTGCGGGAAACTCATTCTGAGGCGGAGGGGGGAAAAAAATGGCGTGTCAAAAAGCTGCAACCTCTTCATTGAACCACCGCTAAATCATTTCGTTGGTGCCGTATGTGACGGAAACACAGCCCCTCTGTTGGTGTACACAGCTGCTGGAGTAAAGTAACTGGAAACCACGGGGCCTTAGATGTGTTAAAACGGATTCAGATAAATCTGGTTAATATCCAAACCCAATTAAATAATGCCTTGGAGAACCACTTAAATGTAAAATGAAACCTGTTAATGTTGCAGTCTGCCTCGTATCACCGACTGTATTTACGGTACGGAGCAGGAGGGATGCTAACAGCATTCATCTGTATGAAAATTATTTAAGTGCTATGTTTTAGAAAGCATCAGCGCCGTGATGTGACTTGCAAGTTCTGAGAAGAAACTTTTTTGAGGAGGAGGAGGATTTACTGTTTTATTGAAACAGTTGATCTACTGGCAGGCTTCAGAGGTACTTGAATTAGAGACTCTTGAATGGTGTTAAGAGAAGGGGAATACTTCGCTTATCATCGAGAGAGCGAGATAGAGGGAGAGAGGGCTGTGAGTCTATCTGCCCCGGGGGGGCGGGTCTGAAGTCATAACGCAGATCAAATCTCCCCCCTCACATGGAGAAGCGTATATCAAATGCTTCCCCAGCAGAAAGCCGAAATGCACAGGCCCTGGGGGGGAGGGTGAGGCGGGGGGGTGTCGGGCCAGAGAGCTCATCCATCCGGATCTACAGAATCCTCCGCCAGCCGGAGCGCCGACCGAGAGACTGATGTGGAGTGATTTTTGGCAGCGTATTGTGGGGGGGAATGGGGTGGAGGCCAGCGCCGCTGCGTCAGGCTGCCAAATGTGCCCGCCACTCCATAAAAGTTTATCTCCATTGTGGCTCTCCCCCAACCGCTCCTCCCCCCTCCACCCAGCCGCCTCTCGTTTCTGTAGATTGTTTTGTTTTTTCGTTCCAGGATTATGCAGGGTTTTTTTTCCCTCCCCTCTCTCGCTCTCCCCCAGCTTATCACCCAGGCACCCGCTCTTTGCGAGGAGATGGGAATTTGTGCCCGCGATTGATTTGACGGTGGAGTTTTGGGAGCCGGGTTGTTTCACGACGTTGAATCCAGTGCCGGTTCGACACAGTGGGCAAGCGGCGAAAGGCTGGACAAGAAACGTCCTGAGGGGGGAGAGGGGCGATTTAAAACCTCTGCTGAGTGGCTGACAGCCAAGAGGATGTCTGACGCCCCCTCCCCCTTCCCTGCTCATGGGGGGAGCTAACAGACAGATTCTCACACCGTGCTGATAGTAGGGAATGAGGAATGAGGAGCACACTGCTGGAGTCTTCATTTAGAAGGCCTGCACTGTGCATCAGCCTTTAGAGAATGTGTGTTTTTACTACCATGGAAAAGCATCAACCGGAGACTCGTTGACAGCGTGTCGTACGATGGAAAGGGGCAGGACTGGGAGGAGCCGGGGGAGGGACTCAGGGCACTGGTGTGGGAGGAAACGATACACAAGCCACCTCACCCCCACACATGTGATCTACAGTGCTCTCATAAAGCACAGTAAAATTGTGCTCAAAAATGGGATGCAAAATGGCTGTAACCTGCGTTCACTCCTGCTAAAGGAGACAAAACCAGTGCGCTTGAATTTGGCCACTTGACAAGTGCTGGATATCTGGGCCCCGGATTTGAAATGTGGTGAAAATGTAAATTGTGGGCCACGACTGCCCATCACCACTCCTGCAGCCCTTCGTCAAGATTCAGATCATTCGTTCGCTTTCCCGTCTCTGTTAAAACGCGTTCTGCACGGGTACGCCGTAAGTCAGCCTGTTGGCTTCAAAGCACGAGACGGTTGAGTGAAACGCTGATATTCATTAGAGCAGATTGACTCTCAGATCGTCAGAAAGTCATCCCACTCGAACACGCTGTAATTCTCTGCATACCCCCCAGTTCCCTCCACTGCACTTTCTCATGAGCGTTTTTCAAAACATATTTCCAGGGACTCCGGTCCTCCAGATGAAATGGTAACATCTGGTGACTGTTAAGGGTTTAGTTGCCCTCAGTGAAATTGTGTAATCTGTCCGGCAGAATCCTGATAGCTAATTTCTTCCTACGTGGGGGGAATCTCGGCGGGGACAAAGGGGGGTTTGAATGCAGAAAACAGAAACGGCATCTTTTCGCCAAAGGATCGTATCCCTTTGTATCTTCAGTTGTTGCTGTTGAAATGTGCTTCAAATAAACATCTAGATAAATTTGATTATACGTCTTTCTCTTACGCACTTCTGACGCACTTATCAGAGCTGCATGAAATCACCCAATCACAGAACAAAATCCATATTTAAATCCCCTTATATATAATTTTTTCTGAAATTTGAATTTTTCTTTTTACATTAAAAAACTTGTTCCTTTTTCGTTACCTATTCTGTTTTCAAACACTCATAAAAAATAAAGGAAGTGGAGACGTACACTAGGAATTGCAAAGCATTTTTAAAGATAATCAGTGACTTAAAGTACAGCCATCAGAGAGACGGTGTGGCATTAGTTTCAAACAGCACTTTGCATTGTTTACCCTTTACCCCGGCTTCATACAACAGAGCGGTGAAATTTGCTTATCTAAGTTACAAATGTCTCCGGAGGATTGTGGTGAGAGGGTTCAGATCACCAGATAGATTCAGAAAGGATAAGACAGTTTCTTTAATTTAGAGGAATTGTAGAGGTTTGTTGGTGTCAGGCAAACATTATGGCCAGACTGCAGACTCTTATTTTGAAGGGTCAAATTGGGTAATATAATTTGCTAATAATATGCTAATACAGTAGCGGTCAGGTCAGAATGGGGCATTGGCATGCAGCAAGCTCTGCAAGGAAGGCTTAGTGTAGAGTCTTGTTGTCGCCGTCATTTTTAAGCAAGGTATTTTGCAACAATTTCTCCATTCAAAGAAAAAAGTAGCGGTACAAATGATGTGATGCTCAGCACATAATACCGCAATCGCTAGATGTCACCCTAGATAAGCAGTGTAGATGATGTGTAACGTAATGATTTTTTTCTTTGTGTAGGTGTTAATGTTGACTGTAAGAGTATTGGACATGCACTACTACAGTGCTAAACAACTCATTCAGTTGAAGGGTCTGTTTTTATGAGGCAGTTTGGAGGCAGGCCAGCACTAGGCATTAGGGAGCTCGAACCGTGCAGATTGCTCGTTCGCCTCTCTTCCGGGGATAGAGCAGCACAATAAAACGGTCTCGGGCGGGTTCGCTGACGGCCGTTAGAGGCACGTAATGCCCACATGAGCTCAAGGGCTCTGCTTGCATTGCGGTTTTGTCGAAAGCGGGCCACTGGAAGTTGTGGGAGTGGCTAGGGGAGCGAAGCATTGCCCGTCGACTTCACGCTTCCATTTGTGGATATTGCCTATGGGAGCATCACCTTGAGTGAGTCCCCCGACGGTGCTTTCAGTATCTGTGGTCATGGCCCAGACGGTACATGTAATTCACCCCCTTCCCCCATTTGGAGGTCCCCAGCACCAAATACAAAAGCGTTCATGGTCATCTGGAATGAACATTAGTGCCTGGAGATGCTTCTAAACAGCTGACTTCATGAAAGAGATTTTCAGTAGGGGCACATGAATGATTGATGCAGTCTTACAGAATCCTTTTGTGATTATGCTTTGTTTTTCAGCTCTTAAAATATAATGATTTACTGTTGTTGTGGAATGCCCACAGAACGATATACAAGTGAGCAATAAACCCTCTAGTGTTTTCTTCTGGTGCATTACACAGAGAAAAATCCTGCTCGATTAGTGTCATGAGTGTCATAGACTACTCTTAATGTTTGGGGTAGTGATGGGAAACAGATAGACTACTCTTACTGTTAGGGCTAGTGATAGGAAATAGGATAGACTACTCTTACTGTTAGGGATAGTGATAGGAAACAGGATAGACTACTCTTACTGTTAGGGCTAGTGATAGGAAGCAGGATAGACTACTCTTACTGGTAGGGTTGGAGATGTGGGGAGAGGCTAGTGGTAGTGGCACACATTGCAGCACTTGTTCTGTTACCCCTTGTTACGGTACACTGCTTGTGGCAATTTAATTGATAAAAACAGCCAGCAGCCAGGGATGATAGGACTTATCTTATCGCCAGTAGGAAATACCCTAATCATATAACACACACATGCACACACACATGCACACACACGTATATATAGTGAGCCTGTAAAGCAGCTGACTAGTGAAGGGTAGGAGAGTGGAGAGAGGAGCTCGGAATACCTGGGGGAGGGGGGCACTGTCACGACCCTCATTTCTGTTGGAACTGGAACAGAGCGAAGCGGAATTCGGGGGCGGTGGGGTGGTTGGGGTGGGTGAGATATCTGTATGAAAAGGTTGCCACAGACACCCAGGCGACAGCTGTCTGGGTGTCGGAGAGGTGGAGGCAGTGAACTGTGGGCCACTGGAGGAGCATGCCACAGAGCGCAGCGGTCCTGCCGCAGACAGTCAATCCCATTAAACATGCACACACTCCACTGACACTGGGGCTTAGGCTATTCACACATACGGTTAACTATCACGACATTCGCTTTCACAGGATAACGTGTATGCGCTCATTCCCGGTGTGTTATCATGTCTAACCAACAGCAGTGTTTATAAACAGGGTAGAAAAAACCAGAGGGATTCAAACCTGTCAGTCACAACATTTAAGCTGGAGAGAGAGATTGACGTTTAAACCGGGACAGTGAAAGACATTTGCAGTCTGGGCTTATTTGTCTGTATTTGCCTCTTACCCACTGAATTTTGAGTACATCGTTATGTCTGTTGTGATGCCTGTTGTACCATGTTGTATGTTTCTTCAGCAAACGAAACACTGCTGTGCAGATACAGAGCCATAACACCCACACATGCAAACACAAACATACACATCTCAGGAGAAGTTTCCACACAAATGCAAATTCACTGGACCTTCTGTCCACAAACATACTTGGACACAAAAACATAGGACACACATGTAAATTCTTGTCAGGAAAAACAAAGCCCATACTCTCTTCCCTGGTCACCCACACACACACACACACACTCTTCCACAGGCAGTCTCCAGTCCCCCAGTCTCGGCGGTATTCTGAGCATGCTCAGTGATGCAGAGAGAGCCTGTGATTGGGGGGGTGCAAGCCTCGTCCAGTTCATTAGTTGTAATGTTAAATCGATTAACTCCATTGTTACCCCCCTCCTCCACTCGAATTCCCAGTAATGGGGCCATGTTAGCACTCCAGCAGCCTGCCGAGCCACTCTGGGGAGAGCAGAAATCAGTCTCACCATTCGCTGTAGGTTTCCTCTTTTTTTTTTTTTTTTTTTTTTTTACATTGACGTATTTGAGTCATCGACATTGACCTTTGAAGGTCTTACATGAACAAGTAGGTCTACTTGTTTAGGAGCAGCCTGCATCAGACATACAGTTTTTATTGAAGCAACCCGGATGTGCCCTGGGTGTCATGCATATCGCTGAGTACAATTGGTTCAGGGGCCATTTTGGCACGACACAGTAATACAGTCCAGCAGTGAGTGGATCCCATTGTCCATGTGGACCGCAGCCGTTCTGCTCATGAAGCATTTCAACAGCATTTCCGAGGTTCATTCTGAGTGCTGCCACTTCCACCGAGTCTTTCTGAGCAGCTTGAGGTTTTTTCTTTCCCTTTTCGTTCTTTTTAACCGACATGATTTTCCCTCTCGGAAGCTAATGGATTGTGAAAAGGGCAGGTGCGGTGGGGGGTGGAGGGTTGGTGATGGGGGGGTGGTTTTGGGGTGGGGGTAGTGCGGTGGGGGTGGAGGGATGGTGATGGAGGGATGGTTGGGGGTGGGGGGGAGGGGGAGTGTGGTGGGGGGTTGGTCGTTTGTCCAGAGGCAAAGAGCTGAGAGCGAGGCGGCGGCAGCAGCAATTTTCCCAAAGTGGGAAACCGCAGGCTGTGTCTGGGTAACAAGGCCCGTCGACTGAAGGAGACCGCTTTTAGGCAACAAGTGGAGCATTTACTGAGTTAAAAAAAAAAAATGTACTGAAGTTTATTTTTCATCTGAATTGCGGCTGTCAGGCTTGGACCGGGCTGTACGTTCCATGTTGATACCAGCAGATTGCCCATGTTCACAGTGTACATCTTGCCGATGCAGTACTTTTAACATGTACTTGGTAAACGTGGGAGGAAATTATGGATGCAGATTTTTAATATTTTTGTGACTTTTCTCTTGGGGCTTTTTTTTTTAATTGGAAAAATCAGGACTTTTTTTGTTATTTTTCTCTCAAATACAGGCGGAGCTGCATAAAAGATCTTATGTTCCTATTTTCTCCTGAGGAACTGGCATAAAATGCAAGTTTTGCAATGATATATACTTGAATAAGCACACACATTGTGTTGACTTTGCCAGGTATTGTGTGTTTCTCCCCTACTTTTCAGAGGAGTTTCCCATAAATATTGCCGTCCATTACGTCCTCGCATCTAGGTTTGCCAGCTCTGCACAGGAAGGACGGGGCTGTTCGTTTGACGGGGTAAATTTATTCAGACAGTGTTCACAGGAAGGTGTTTTTCTTTAAAATGGAATAACTCGCCTGCCATGAATATTTCACATCCACCGAATATGAAGGTCACAATAAGTGCAATAAGAAGAGCTCCAGCGCTGTGTTATTAACTCTCTTTTTTAATCCATTTCCGCTTGACATTAGCCTCTGAAAATTACACGCTTTTAAAAGTTTTTAAAGTAGAGAGAGTAACACCGTGAACCCTGTAATTTGGCAGGTAGGGCTCTGCTTCGTCGAGCCTCCTCTTGAGTGGCGAGCTTTCGGATTCATGGGGATGTGCGAAAATTGCATGAAGAAGAAAAGAGACGACTAGCCTCCACTTGATGTAGCATGAATCTGCTCCTTAACAGTCTTTCCAAACTTGGTTTTTTAAAGTTTGGTTTCCCATGTTGCCGTTTGGGCTCTCAGAATGAGCTTTCACTATTTATTTTTTTTTAACCAAAGGGAAATCGACACTATTAGCTTGAGTGTTTTATTTATTTGCCTTGTAGCTCAATTATTTTGCTTGTCTTTCAATGACTTCTTAGCAACTGCTCTTTATGGTCCGTTTTGTGGCCAGTTGGTATTATGCATTTTTGAGGAAAAAGGGGCCCACACTGTCTGGTATTGACTCATTAATTTGTACCTTGTTTGTTGTAAGGAGAGAAAATCAAAGTGCGGTGGTTGTGGCTCGTCAGACACGGCCTGTCTGGTGCTCCGCGCCGACACTGTGAGGCATGTTGGATTAATTGGAGCTCCCGTTGAAATTGGATGAAAATTTTCACAGTGTAATTAATGCCAAAACAAATTAAAAGCTTCATTTAAGACTTGCACATCAAAAAAAAAAACACACACTGTCCCCCTTGAGAAAAGGTAGACAGCGCTTCTCCTAACTGCGAGTTTGTGTTTGCCTTCTTGTGAAGTTTTTTTTTCAGTCTTTAATGTCGCTGCAGTTGGTTTTTGCTCTGTAAAGTTTAGTTTGTGGGCCGTACCGAGTGTTTGGTGTTTGGGGGGGATACTGCATGGAACAGGGTCAGGGCCTGAATGGTCAGGGGCCTGCTGTTGGACCTCTGTGTGTTGGTATGGTCCATGTCAGGCAGTGGGCTGGGATTTGCGTTCTCATGTGTGCTAGCGTCAGGTGCAGTGTTACCCTCCCACTGGTCAGTGTGTTGCACTGTATTAGGCAGCTGAATGTGGGGGTGCAGTGTGTTAGGTCCGCCAAATGCATAGCAGGTCAGATGGTGTGGTCTTGTGTGTGTTCCTTCGGCAGCAGGCAGGCCTGTAAACCTTGGTGAGCATGTGCTCTGTGGACAGGGTGGTTTCCTCTGTAACACGTGGGGTTGGGCCTCGCTGCCAGATGTTCAGTGTGGTTCAGTCTGTTTTCCACCCCCACCCCCCTTTGCCATTTTGCCGCAACGCACCGTGTCTTCATTCAGTTCCCTACTTACACAGTCATCATGCTACATATCCCATTCACTGCCTGTTTTGCATCATTTCCTGCATCATCAAATCCACTCTCCACTCTTATGTGAACCCCAGTTGCTCCACAATTTACCCCACTTACCACGCCAAATACCCCACTCGCTGCACTATTAACCCCACTCATTGTAAAATTTACCCCTTGATGGTTTCTAGTCACTGTTTTGTGTTAATGTGGGTCTGGACCACACATGCGTCTTTGCTGCAGAACTGTCTCTAATTGGCCTCCTCATGGCCTACATGTCGAGTTCCACAGCAGAATGCTGGTTTGGATTAGGATTAGAACAACGTTTTTTTTGGTAAGGGCACAATGCATGTGACAGAATTTGGCTGGCAGAGCATTGCTGCTGTCTGTTGCCTTTAACGTAACATGAAAAAAGTAATTTTGTTACAGTTGTGGAAATGGGGTGTTTGGGACTGGTCTGCCAATAACTCGTTTAACCATGACACTGAAGGATTAATGGCTAGGTTCTTTTTCCTCACTAGTTACTAGCTCACATAAGATTTCATCATCTGCTGTTTTTTGTCAAAGGACAAATGCTGTGTCATGTGGCAGAAGATCGTTATGATTTTTCAAGTGCTTGACCTTTTCCTGGCCCCTAAAACACCCACCCCCCACCAGCCTCCCAGGAGCATTTGCACCCTCTCCACCGTCCCAAATAAACTCCGCACCGGGCAGGCCTGCAGCTGAAGCCATCAGCGTGGCTTGGGTAACCAGATCAGAGGCAGTGAACATTTGATCGCTGGCAGGAGGGTCGCGCGTGCCGTATAACCTTTCTCTGAGGTCTGATTTGGCGGCGGTCCTCGCTTGGGTTCCGGGGACCGCCCAGCAGCCTCTGGCAGTTTAAAGACCCGGCAGGGTGGTGCCCTTTTCCACAGTCACATAAATGGACTGGGAGACCCGTCAGGAATTAGAACAAACCCCCCGCTTCCCCGCCCATCAGTTTTAAGCACTCCCAATTTATTATTTTTACATTGACAGTGCTCTTCAAAGTTTTAAAACGAGCAGAAAAAAAAACCGACAACTGTGTAAACAAATAGGAACGACAGGAGATGAGAGGAGCCAAAATAGCGTCCGGTTTCCAGTCCCGGCTCGTCCGTAGCTGTTTCTGTCTGCGAAGGCCTCCCTGTGTCGTTATTCGGAAAGTATTCAGGCTTCGCTGTTGCGGCCAGCTTTGCTTGCCTCGAGGGCATCCTGGCCTGAGCTGGACAGACAGAGGGCTGGGTGGGATCGAGCAGAGGGGTCAGGAGAGATTTGTGTTTCAGTTCAGATTCCCCTTCAATTCTAATCTCTCCTCTGGCACCAAATGATGCGTAGGCACATCCAATAGTTTGTTTGAGCGCAATAACCACTATCTGCGGATGGGCCCATCTCTCTGTCTACCCAACTCAGGCCAGATACAGTATGGCTGTATCGCCCAGCCCTAACCGCGTACCGGGTTTCCTGCTTGCTGCCAGCACGGAGTCCTCCCGTGCCCACGTTCCCTCGCTGTGAGGGACCTAATGAATTACATCTGCTCAATGTATCCAATTCATAGGGCGACGGACCATGTCCAGCACCAGGAGGGCAGCCCCAGTCACATGGAGGCCTGGGGAAAGGAAATGAGCGAATATTGAGCCGATCAGAGGGAAAACGGTTGATGAGAAAGGGCTGGAATGGGACCTAATCAAACGTCGCTGATACGGCAATGGCACCACATCGCCTCAGATGAATATTAATAATTACCCCTGATGCGCGTTTCTGTCCTTCCCATTCAGTTAATCTCGAATCTCATCAATCTTTTCATCCCACTAACCTCAATGAGGCGATCGCGCCAGGGCCTACATACCAATAGAAGCCCTGGGCGCACACCGTGGATGAAACAACTCAGATTTTAAATGGTTTCTCACAGATGGGGCCCCTGGTAATTTAGCCCTGTTACAGGCACATATGCATGCGCATGTGTTTGTGTGCGCGTACATGCCTGCTAACGCATCCCGCGGGAAAATGTACCAATTGTTAAAAAAAACAATGGTCGAACAAGGCTCTAAACAGAGTTGGCCCGGCCGCCGAAACAAAGCTTCGCTCATGTTTCATCATCTCATCTCCAGAAAGGGAGGAACAGTCTATTACGATGTTATTTTAATGGTCCATTATTTCAGATGTAATGGCGCTATATAAACAAAGTGTCATTTTACAGCAGTAATAAATGGAGAGACGTAAATGTCCCCTGGGCTTGTTGCTGGTCTGAATTATTTATAGCTCACATAGCATCCCTACACTGCTTTACGCACCCCCTCCCCCTCCTCCCGCCTCCTTCGGGCCCCCAGGGACCAGCATCTCTCCTCCGGTTTACATTCACATCAGAGTCCCTGCCCATCCCCATTCACTGACCGTCGCGTTAAAAAACCTGCACGCTCCGCCTCCACCTCCACCTCCACCTGCAGACTAATAATAACCCAGCCTGTGTGTGCATGTGGTGTGCGTGCGTGGTGCAGAATGGGAGTATTGATTATATGAAGTAGGGACTTTAAAAAGAAATGGCTTTGATGTACGAAGGGGGCTCTGACGTGACATGCAGATCAATGGCCGTGCTGTCAGCGCAGAACGCTGAAGGGGGGCCCTTCTCTGATAACGGGAGCCGGGGAGGGGGAGGGTGGGGGGTACGGAGGGGGTGGAGGGTGGGTGACTGAGCGCGCCCTTTTGCTGTTGGCATTTGGGCTCCCTCATTGATCTCCGTCGGCGGCGAAGGCGCGTTGGGGAGAAATGCGCTCGGACCCGCTCTGGCAGCGTGAAGCTTAAGCGCTGTCGAAACTCAGCCCTTCCAGACAGCTGTCCTCCTCCAGATTAGGGTCTATCGATCCCAATGTATGAATGGAAAAAGTTGCACATCACCAAATTTTTCGATTTATTCGAATCTTAATCTGTAGAAAGCAGAGCTGTACTTAGCACGTGTGTCACTCAGCAAATCCCCACTTCTAAGTTGTACGAAACGTCATTTGAAACTCCATATTGTTGACTGCTAAACCGCTGAGAGTCTCACTGGCTTTTTTTACATTGAGCCACACCCCCACCCTCCAACCCCCATTTAAGCCTTGGTTTCTCCTCCTTTCACCGTAGAGGAAGCTGAGATCATCAGGCAGTGTGGAAATCTGGCTGGCTTTTTCGAGTCCGCCCCCCATATTTTATCCCCCTCTCTCTCTCTTTCTCTCTCCCTTCCCTCTCTCTCTCCTCTCTATCGCTCGGTTTCTTTCACTCTACGTTCTCTTCCTTACCTTCTTACCCAACAAAAACAGGGAAAGAAGAGGAGAGATCTGTTGATTTACATTTGTCTTTGTGCACATCCATGAGAGAGAGAGAGAGAGAGAGAGAGAGATAGATAGATAGATAGATAGATAGATAGATAGATAGAAGGAGAGAGAGATGCCCTGTGTGACCACAGACACAATGACATCTGGACACCAGACGCCCCAGCAATTCCTCGCTGGCATTGATTCCACCCTTTCTCACACCAACCATTCCCCTTCTGCTGTCCGTTCTCTCTCTCTCCCCCTCTCCCTCTCTCACACCCTCTCACTATCTCTTTCATACACTCTCTCACACACACATACACACACACACACACACACACAGCAGCTCTGCCATCATATGTATCCCATCCCACACCACACCTGGAGGAACGCTTCTTCAAATGATTTCGAAGATCGTTGGAACCTCATAAACGCTAAACCCCCTCCAGCCCGTTTAAGGACACTAATTCCGTAATTGTGTTCCATAATTACACATGACTTTTCTCCGTTTGCGAGTGCCAAACTCCTTCCAGTCTTTCGAGGTTATTAATCCCTATGCGATTGTGCAATACAGTGTTCGTGCCTGATAGTTTTGACTTCATTAATATACACCGAGTCCGTTGCCAAACCCGCCCCTTCCCCCTGTTCCCAGATGTGTTTCTGAGCAGTCTGCCAATGTTGTATTTACATTATCTCAGTAATTTAATAGACTCCACGAAAACTACTTGTTAACAATCGATATTCCTTTACAGGTGTCTAACCTTGAGAGGAACAGACAGCGTTTATAGGGCATTAATTAAAGCTCCTTTTGGCTAATTATTTCCGCATCGAGCCGGGCAACATGCGGAGAAATACTCAAACTCCACTTCAAACTGTTTCAAAATATTTCAGTGCTAGGAATAACAGTGCGTACAGACAGCAGGCAGAGTTAACGTTGGCCCCTTGTACCACTTTCCATGGCCAAACAAGAGAGGGATGAACCAGGCGCTTAATTAATCAACCTCCCATACCAACTTGGCCAACATTCTACTGTGCAGACCAGACCAGAGCAGAATTTCCTGGCTATTGTTCTCAGCTTGTGTTTTCAAAAGCAATCAGACTGTAACTGGTCATGCATTTGATTGGTTATTTTAGGACTGGCACTGTAACTATTCAGGCATTCGATTGGTCATTTCAGACAGATGCCTCGCTAAAACTAGCTTGTGTGACCGTTGCTTGATTTTTGATTTTTTTATTTTTTTTTAGCTGAATGAAATGAAAACCATGTAAAGCACGGAAGCTCAAAAAAGCAAAATGCAAGCAGGGTTCTCCTCACCCCACAGACCCGAAAAAGTGAAGTGAAAAGCCAAACGAAACTAAAAATATTGTCTCTGTAAAGTTCCCATTTCAATGCCAGCCCATGCTTCCCAATGAAGGACCAGTGGCCTCCTCATAAGTACTGCTGACCGTAGTTCACCGGGATGTTAGGGAGCACGAAAAAATCCTATGGAGGGAAAGCATTCTGGGCAGGCAGGCTGTTGATGCCGCGAGAGGTTCCTAAACTCTAACCACCTCCTAGCATCTTGTCCTGCCCCTATAAACAGACTGTCTCTGCTTCCTTAGCTAGGCCTGCTCCAGCTGGAATACCTTTAAAACGAAAAACCCACTGTAGATCTTCTTAGCCGCACAACTCTCCTCTCCTGCACTGGGGTTGGATACTGCTGTCAGCAGAGGTGAGATCTCCAGCACGGCACAGTTCCCACACAGCTGCTGAACCACACACACACACACACACACACACACACACACACACACACACACACACACACCACTCGCGGACTGTATTGGGTCACATGTTCCAGTGCATAAACATTGTGGGCCAAGGTATTTCAAGTCCTAAGCCACACTCTCACACAAAGTAGTTCCACATCGCATATGTAGCCCCTGTGGTTACTGTGTAATTTTGTTGGATGCATCCCAGTTTTTGGGCGGTTTGGTAATTGCAACTCTTCCATAATACCGAAAACCAAGACCTTGTAATTGAGCTTGTCAACACTCGAGGGATATTGTAAAGTGTGTTTTAGGAAGGGGGAGAAAAAATAACACGGTAGTAATTTAACATTCACATAAAACTGAGACCGTAGACTTAAGCAAAGATATTTTATCCTCTCATCTGCTGACGTTGGAGAATAAACGCCTCTCTGTTGCAGAAGGGGGAAGTATTTGAGCTCCATATTTTTTCCTCCCCTTCAGTTGTCAATGTGCCGATTGTTCTCTGATCCATGTCTCCATGGCAATTGACCTCCAAACCACGTGAGTCCACATGCACGCGTGTAAACATCATACACCAAGTTCATCGCTTCGGCCCATAACATTTTACAAACACGGTAACATGGCCAGGTTTGTTTCTCCGAGAACTCTGAGAGATACTTAGTAGTATAGTTCTGTTTTATTTTCATCTACTTTTGGCTGCATATTTCTATTGTTGCATTCTACAGCGTGTATATGAGCTTTTGCACAGTACTGATGTGTGACTCGGGTGTAGTTATAAAATCATCTACTCTACTGTGATTAAATTGGGTATACTGTGTATATACATATAAGCTGTGCAGCTGTACGGAGATGAAGGACTTGTTACGTAAGTATGTACTTAACTGTCCATTTGGCAGATCAGTTAAAACTGTTGAAGCTGTCGGTCTGTATTTGGGTAGAGGGGCTTTTGTATCGAGAGATGGGTCCATAATTTGTTTTGGCAGAAGCAGTGTTAAGTCCATTGGTTAAGATAATGGGATTGTAATGTAAGAATTTATATTTAGACAGCAGTTGCATCAGAGATGCCTGTTTCAATCCTTTTAAACACCCCTTGGGGGGGATGCGGTAAGCCCAATCCCCAGCCCCCCCAGCCTGCCCTCGCCCCCGCCCCCTTCCCAGTGTCTTTACATTAAAATATTTACTGTGAGCTTCAATCATGCGTTTAATTCGGGTGAGGAGCCGGGGCGATTTACGCTTTTATTTAAAGATCAATCACATGTGCGATTCACATGAGGGCGACCTCTATGGAAACCCAGCGGACCGCAACGAAAAGCGTCGCCTCTACGGAGCGCTCTGAGCGTACGTACGGGTGAGCATTCACCTGTGCCCGAAATCGCGGCGCATCGGTTCTCTCCGCGGATGATTTTATGGAAGATTAACGTGCTGTGTTACAATATTGAATTACTGTTCGTTCGGCTTGGCGGACGTGCACGGAATCACTCCACGGTCAGGTGCGAGAGCAGAGGGGTTTCCATGCGTTGTCTTGCTGCTTTAAAAAAAAAAAAAACCCCAGTATTTTCAAAAACTGAGGGCATGGAAATGTGTACATTCTATCAAATGTAGTCTACATATCAAACAAATTGCTCAAACCGTCTGATTCATAAATCAGACCCTCAGTACAAAACAATTAGGACAGGTACTTGCTTCAGTCAAAACCTAGAGTTAATTTTAGCTGTAAACCCTTCAGGCATGCATAAAATAATGATGATAACTGAGATGAAATTTGTGCTAAATAGAATGTAGCAATCTGACTTCAGTGTACTACACTACCTGTACACTTCATGGATTTCACTCAGGATTGTGTTTGTTTAAGGAACCAGGAGAGGAAGTTATCATCAGTAACCGTAATTGTGCTTTTCCTGTTGAAACACTAGTATTGTCTATGTGATATAATACTGTCACTGTTGACCGTTTGTGTTTTTACCCATTTAAATTGTAGTGTTTTTCACGTAACCTAGAAACCTATTGCCACTAATTTGGCACTCAATCCTTAATACACTGTCCCCTTCAACAGATTAATCTCCAAGGCTCACCAGAGGTGGATCGTATTTTGTTTGGAGTTATTTAAAAATTTGTTAATCATAGTGGTATGTCTTATTGTCATATATGGATGAAAAATCACACATAAATTCTGCTGCTTTTGTGAGAGACACAGCTGGATTTTTCACCTTTAGTTTGGTTTTTTTTTCGTCTGTTGGCTGTATAAGCATTATCATTGTTCAGTTTGGCACTGAGGTTCGGGAGATGGCTGCACCACTTCAGTTCCACTTCCTCCTCCGGATTCAGACGGAAGACCTAGACCTGTGGCTAAAGTGATGAGTGTAGTGGGGTTTTTTTACCTTTTACTTCATTGATTTAATGTGCTGCACTCCCAAGATAATGCGCGAAGCGCGTTTCTTGGTCTGCTCAGAAATAATAGAAAATAGCCAAGGCTTTTAAGTTACAGTACTTCGCACCTGGACGCTTTTTCACTGCGAGGCTTCCACCCTCCGTCACCACTCAACGGAGACGCCACATTATAGCCAAACTCTCTGCGCGCAAATGGCTTTTCTATTACAGTAGATTGTCAGCATATGGCCCTCTCCCTTAGTGAGCGAATAGCAGATTGTTCCGAGTTCTGTAGGTCAGAGACGCGTTGAGTAAGGTGAGCGATCGCGCCCGCTTCACGGCGGCGGTCTGACAGCGCTCGGGCGCCGCCTCGTTAAGGCAACCACCCCCCCTGGCGGATCACACGCACAGACCAACTCGACGTGATCAGGAGCCAATAAAATAGACAAGCGGCGGTTTTCAGCTTCCGCGGTTGTTGTTTGACAGATAAGGGAAAGGCAAGCATTTTAATCTTGTGAAAGAAAGACAAACACTCGTAAAAGGGGGTGCGAGGTTAAAATCGCCCCATCTGTTCTGTCCTAATTGGTATGGATGATGACGTTCTTTTTTTCCCCAAACTCATAAACAGTAATGAAAACAAACTCTCCCACATTAGGTGCTACCTCCACCCATGGTTAACATACGCATCACCGCTTCCCACCGATAAATTATAGGAATGATCGTCAAATAATTTGCACGAAAGCAGGTGTGCGTGGTCGTCAGGCTGTGTCCCTTGTCCACTGATTTGACATATGGCGGTTTTTTTAATATATTTTTTTTGCAGATTTTCTGTTTGCTCGAAAGTCAAGCTGGGTGTTTCATTTTAAACACCTCTTCTGAAAACCTGCCTAACGCTGAGTGTTTCTGATTTCCTCCGTCGCTGCTGAAGGCACGCAGACCTTCAAACATAAAAAAACAATGCCGTCAGACTGGTGTTTTGTGATCCGAAATGCAAAACACAAATAAATGGCGCTGGAGAAGTGTTGGCAGTGCTCCAAACACTCATAAAACCTCTATACTCTCACCACAAACCATCACTGCTCTACAAAATCTGCTCTGGGTTTTGGCCATATACTGTCCTAGAGCGGACCCACCGACAGCGCACGTCTTTGGTTACCATCCAAAGCTCAGGTGTACCTGGCTTCCGTAGTGAATGGCGCTTTAAAGATGAGAATTCTGAATGAAGGCAGCGGGGGGAGCTGGGAAAAATGGCCGCAAAGTAAAAAACAAATGAAGGAATGGTAATGAAGATGTAATGAGCTTTTCTGGGGAACTGTGTCTTAAATTAGAGCACTGATACACTCTCGCCAGTAGAGGTTTAATGGACTGCTTGTTCATTTTGAGACCAGTGCCTGGGGGGACATTTTGTAAGATTGAGTCTCAGTGGTGACAAAAGAAGCTCTTAAACTCCACAGCCCAACAGCGGTAGTTTTACTTCTGTGCTCACTTTAAATAACACGCTAAATGCCCCCCACCCCAACCCTCCATCCTCTCCCCACCCACACCCCCACCGCCACTTTGTAAAGGTGCAGCTCGGAAGCACGTTCCCCTAGACACCGAAAAAACAATCATTCATTTTTCATTCAGCACTTATTTTATTTCGAATTGGGAGTAAGTTAAGCACCTGGATCTTAAATATTAAAACTGTACACTCAGCTAGAATTGTATGAAAAGCAACCCTCCCCCAAGTCTCTTCATTGTCTTTGGCTGTACCCCACCACCCACACACTTTTGTTATCCTATTCTCTCTTGTGTGTTTAATCACACTCCTTGTACAACACAACCGTGTGCATTTTACCGGATTACTGCGGCAGGAGAAGCTATCCTCAGCCGTCTCGTATGCCGTACTGTCGGGTTGCGTCGCAGTCGGGCCTGACATGATAATTAACAGCGGCTCGCGAGCATCGCGTGGCATACAAAAACGGTTCCTTTTCCCGCCCAGTTAGATGGGGGGGGGACGTGAGGTCCGGATTTAGCGGGTCGCTAATGAATGGGTTTCTTTGCCACTGCGTCACCAGGCTCTCAGGGGCCCCTGTTTGGCAGCAGGGGCGTGGGTGGTAGTGGGGGGGAGGGCGAATAATGGCGGGTTATTAAAGTGTCAGAGGCGGTGTCGGGCCTGTCGAAGGAGCACCTGGACCCTTGCAGAACGTGCAAAGACCTATAGGGAGCAACGGGCACATTGGGGGGGAGGGGAAGGTTTGGCCTTTTTGTTCCTGAATTGTTCAAATACATGTTTCCTAGACTGCACAGAATTCTGGGTCTCTTCCTTTAAACAAAGAGGCCGTGGCGATCCTTAGGTGTATCTGACTCTTTCCGCTGAGATGTCCAAGGCATAACAACTTAAACAGTTGATTCATCCACTCTGGTCCCAAATCCTGTCTTGCTCTTTAATTAGCCTGTCTTATTGTTTCTTTTTCTCCAGTCTATAAATAGTAAATAAGTGTCTTTCTCCCGCAGGACACATCTTTGCTTCTTTGAAAGGTACAAGGACTATATGTTCACACCATAATGTGCTATTTTTCCCTTCAGCTCAATGTAATTTTGAGATTTCTCTTTTGTGAGAAATGAGCTAATTTTATTCACATACATATTGCATTTGTAGACACTGAGTGTCCTAAATGAGAGGAGGATGGTTGGGGGGGGGACAGTGTGACTGAAGCGCCACCCTCTTACCCCCTTCGTCCATTTCCTTTAGCTTTATGCTAACTGATTGGCAGATAAAGCCACAGCCAGCCCCCCCCCCCACCGCATGGCAGCTTGATTAATATTTGTTTTGTTTGACGTTTTGCATCCTAATTTTATCTTCAGCTCTACGGTAATGTGATTATGATTAATGTTGCAAAGTGTGGAAATGTCTTCATCAAAGCAGTGATGGCAACACAATTTTTATTAAAGCATCTGCCCCCTTTCCCCCCCACCCACCTTTACCTCTCTTCCCCCGATGCCCCCTCCTCCCCAGCTGTCCCCCAATCTTGTTAATAATGTGTCATTACACTCCTCGATGAATGCAACATTATTAGGGAGAATTCAACAGCATATAAAGCAGGCCGTTTTTCACGAAACGTGATTTTGAATCACCTGCCCCCAAAATAAATGCATATTGTTACAATGAGGAGTAATAACTGTAATGTATGTTGGCTATAATTCCAGAGGCATGTATCTGTGGTCGAGGATTGTTACTCCACAGGCTTTTTGAGGGATATTGGAGATACAGACGGAGATACCGCAGCGGTTAACCAAACAGAAAAAGTCCCTTTTTCTTGATCTGGGGGGCCTGTGAGGAACACTAAGTACTTTTTGTGGTCGTGCTGCGGGCTCTCGATTGTTTGCTTTGGAGAGCAGCTGGGCCGGGTCCAGCGGTGGGAAAAAGTTTCCCATGAGAGCAGTTTTCAGATTTTTACAGCACAATAACGCGTAATCCAAAGTATTCGTGTTAAGATGTCAGCCCTAATGATGAACATACGTTTGGTACGAATTACAAGTAACACAGTTGTTGGTGGCAGTCTCGCCTTGGGATCGGAGCCAGCGGCCATCGGTACGTCCCCACCACCCACCCCCCACCGCTGTTTACACACACAGCTGCCACAAGTCAGTTTCCACTCAAGATAACCCCTCTGTTGACTGACTCCTCTGTTGTCACTAGTACATATCTGCTCGGGCCTACACCAGCTCCCAACGGTGACGTGTGCACTTTTCCCCCCACAACCCCCTGTAAAAACGAGGTTTGGCAAGAACACGCAGCGCTAACTCAAAGCAGTCCAAGCTGGGAGGGTAGCACCGGGGCCATGACTGTGTTATGGAAGGACTTACTAATACGTCTCAGGAAAATGTATCTGAAGAAAACAAGGCCTGGGTTATCAGCGCTGAGAGAACATTTTGTTTACGTGTGTAGCCGAAATTTCCCATTTTCCTTTGTAAAGCCCGATATTCGCTTAAGCAGTTCAGGGGGCGGTTCTAACCGTCCTGAGTTCGCAACCGACTCAGGATTCAAAGTGGGGACCATCTGGTCCTTAAAAGTGAGTGAAGCACATTCAGTGTATCAATCTCAATTTCAATTTGCTTTATCTATCTTTATCTGCGCTTGATTATCTGTATTATCTATTATTTATCTGTCTCTGTCTCTCGATCTCTCTCTCTTTCTCGCTCGCTACCCCTCCCTCTGTCTCTCCCCTAACTGAAGGCATTCATCACCATTGAGAGGGACATTAAGCTGTATTTCTGCTCCCTATGACTGGCTGTGAGCCTAGCCTGGGGACTGCGCTAATACAGTGAATTGGCACGGGGGCGTAGCTCTGGCCAGGGGAAGGGTGCAGCTGCCTGGCCTGGCCGCCTCTCCATTAGGTGTGCGGACAAGGTGCCGCTGTCAGGGTTCTGCGCTCGGTCCGCGAAGCTGTCACAACCAGGACCGCCGCCACTCCATCAGGGCTGTTCCCATGGCGACTGTGTGTGTGTGTTGGTGTGCGCGCAAGTGTGAGATTGTGTGTGTGTTAAAATGTGTGTTTGTGTGCGTGCATACATGTGTTTGTGTGTGTATGTGTGTGTGTGTGTGTGTGTGTGGAGCAAGTGGCAGAAGAGCACCATCCATGTATTACATCAGTGTTTTAATGTTGTTAGCATTGGGCCAGCCCTCTAATCAGCATCAGTTCAGCCATCTCAAACCCCCCCTT
Organism: Albula goreensis; assembly: GCA_022829145.1. Classification (NCBI taxonomy): domain Eukaryota; kingdom Metazoa; phylum Chordata; class Actinopteri; order Albuliformes; family Albulidae; genus Albula; species Albula goreensis. Next base: position 8,687,333 of record CM040757.1, on the reverse strand, counting down.
TTTCCATTATTGGCCACAATATGTTGCTACTCTGCTATGACTGTGCAGTCAGACTAACAAATGGCAGCTCTCGTTGGGCAGCAAATTGCATTCCAAATGCAAAATAAGATGAATATAAAGTGAATTACAGGCCCCAGTCCCTCAAGTCAAGTCCCATGTGTTTATGACAGTGAAAGGAATCCTTGACCCCTGACTGCAGTGGATTAAGAGAATCCACACGACGGTTTCTGTGAGTGACACGTACCATGCCAAGCAGGCAGGGAAGAGTGGGCCCATGGGAGCCATCTGTCTTTGGGCATCAGTTGTCTGTTGACTGCCTATTTTTTTTTTAAAGACCTCATCACCCTGGTCACTCATTCCAGTCCATTCCACTGCCAGCAGTCAGTTGAACATATCCTCATGTGCATAAAACACTTTTTCAAGGCACAGTGAGGGAGGTCATGATATGATGGCTGTATGCAATACATTAACCCAGCTATCATACACCTGTTTGACTGTATGAGGACGCCGTTAGGTTGGGAGACGTCTTCCCCACAGTGCAGTGATGACCACCAGAAAATGGTGGTCCCAGATGAGTGGACAACTGAGAGCCCCGTCGGTGACATCACCAGTCATCTGTGGCATGGCGCCACACCCCCGCCCCTAACCCCCCCAGCAGTCCTGTGACCAACAACAATCATAGTCATCACAGCATAGCAATACCACTGGCATGACCACAACACAATGGAGGGTGGGGGTCAGTACAACATGTGTACCACAGAGGTCATACAGCAGAGCCGCAGAGGTACGGAGTGCTTGTTTTCGCAGAGGGAAAGGTTACCCTGCGGCATCTTTGAGCCGTGCCCCAAATTGTGAAAAATGCGTTACGGTTATGCAATGCGCTATATTTAACGCACAGGGCATAGGATCGAAAACACTTCTCTGCTTCCAGGCATTGGTCCTCCTGAGCAGGGTTTGTAATTCGCTTTAAAGTCACCCCCCCCCCCAGAGGTTTTGAACCGTCCCACGGCCTGCTGAAAAGGGTCTGACCCTTTAATGCACAGAGCGGTCAATGCAAGTGGCTTTGCGGTTCTTTATTATTGTAATGGACCAACAGCTGGCCTCGGACATCGCCACATCCTTTAACGTGGTTCCGCTGCTGTTCCCATGTAAAAAAAAGATTTAATAAAACAATTCCCATTTCGATAATAACAGTGAGATTTGTGAAATGATTGTCGATTTGTGGAAATGATACAGATTCTGCATCATGCCACGGTGGGAGGTTCCATCTGTTTATGGGGTTTTTGTAGAGTTTTTCCACATTTTGCTGCCCATTTAACTGTAAGGCTATAGACTTGTGAAGTCACTCAGGTATGTAAAGGAATGGAATTTGAAACTCCATTACATTCTACAAATTTGACATTTCTTTGTATTGATGCTAAACTACAGTATGTTTCACTTTTAGCATTTAGAATATTGTTATCAGAATCATTTGTGGTCCAGAATGCTCGCTACATTTATTGGGTTTTTTATAGCTAACCAATATAAAAATTACGAAAGAGGAATAAATAATTGCTTCCAGACCACATCGTTTGTGTAGCGTCCAACATACGAGGGAGCTGTATTCCTGTGCGCTGAAACTGTGCCAAGCCAACATGACGCTGAAAAAAGACACAGAATTCCTGGGGGGGGTCTTTGATGGAAGCCCATGTGTGGCAGGCAGTGTGTATGCGCGCAGTTGTCATGCGCTGAAACACGCTTGTCTGAATGATGAATGGGGAAAGTAAATGTATCGGTGTCACTCTTTGGGAGACGTGCTATAACATGCATGGTCTACAGGTAGAGCTACAAGCACGCAAAACCTAGTATCCACAGTAATGTCTTATTTAATCCTACACAATGGAAAAATTCTCAATTTATCCTGGAAGAGTTGCAAGTCTCCGAAAGTCCGCTTTCTCGCGGCCGCTCTCTCCTCGTTAGCGCGTTGCGGCGCTCCCCTTGTTAGCGGCGGGGGGCGAAAAGCAACTTGTTGACGCGGCTTCATTAGCGGCGTGACACTTATCTGATAATTTCCCAGAATTGCCCGTCTCCATGGTTACCGTACAAACAAGCGGAGTGATAAATACGATGGAGAATGACAGTGCAGGCCTCGTCTTCGTTAGGGAGATAACGAGCTCTTTCAGCTTTGTGCTTTCTGTCGTTTTTGTATTATTATAGATATTTCCAACACAAAGACCCAGCGAACTTATGAATAAATGAGTAATTTGCAGTGAATGTAGCACACCCGAGATTGGCACGCTGTTGTTCAGATAATTCCTATTAAACACAATGAGGGACAAGTTTGTTCTCAACAAAGGGGAACGTGGGCAGAAGTTCTACAGCGGTTAATAGACTGGACCAGAAAGTTTAAGGTTCATATCCCAGAAAGCACTGCTTTCTTGTCCTTGAGCAAAGTATCAGATCTATACAGTCATGCTATATGATGTTAATTAACGTGGCAGTCGGACTGTGATTTACCCAGTTTTAGCAGAATGGCAGATTGTATCAAATGGCTCCCTTCCCTTCATTCGGATTCAAGAAGTCGTCCATTTGAGAAGCTTTTCCAGGGAACACGGCGGATGTTTTTCCACCGCACTGTGACAGCGGCCTGCCTGTCATCTGCCCACCGTACCTTCATAATCAGTCCCAATTGACAGCAGGAGAATTCAGAGTAGTTTCAGCTGGATCTAGATTACCGTTCTGACCTTGGGCTACAGCTCCTTCGGATACGCCTGTCATTCTGTTGTCTGAATTCCCCTCCCACCCACCCACTGTGTCCTCGAAATACCTGCCTACAAATATCATAATTTTCGCAAAGCATTCGGCATGCCCACTAAGGAGGGAAAATCGGAGCTCTTTCTAAACAGCAGTCACCCCGTCTGTAACTATGTCGGACCCAAAGAGCGGCGCGACTGAAAGAGGCAGATCGGTCCGCTGGGAGCTATGTGTCGAGGGGGAGATTATGATCCACGTTAAAAACGTCAGAAGTCTGAATCATTGGCTACGGTCTGGTGTGCTACAGCCGTCAGCTAGTGTCACACAATGTGCTGTGTTTACTTGGGTTGCGATTGACTTGAAATCCGTTTGGGCACTGTAACGCAGCTCACCCAGCATGTGTGTGCATATGTGTGTGTGGTTGTGTGTGTGTGTGTGTGTGTGTGTGGCATATACGTTATATGTGAGGGAGAATACAGAACAGGCCGCATGTTGTTTTGCACCCTGGAGAACCCAGCACTGGAAGCCATGATTGATCCGATCCCAGCTCCCCCTCTCTCACGGCTTCTGCATGCCAGACTTTGAAGGTGGAGGGAAGCGGGTTTGAAACAGAACTGTGTGGAGAATAAGGGAGAAAGCATAACATCAGTCACCCCCCCCCCCACAAATAAAATAACCGCCATCCCCCCGATGTTTCCCATGTAGATCTGAGAGCACTGAGTGTTTATTTCAGGTCCAGCTGAGCCACACTAGATAGGACACAGAATAGTTTGTTCATTGCCGGTTCCATTTGCAGGTTCCGGAGCAGGAAGCAGGGAGAAGAAGTGGTGTGGCTTTCTCATTGTGTGTGTGTGTTGTGCGTGTGTGTGTGCGCACTCTCTTCAGTCACGTGATGCATTTTGCATGACGACCGACAATCAAGTGTCAGCATCTCCCATACTGCCTTTGTACTGCAGAGGGTGTGGCTCTCTACAGAAAATTGGTTGATATGGGAATAAAAAAAGATTGCTTCCCATAACTCAGAGAACTGTTGTTTACCTCAATTTCTGCACACTCAAGGAGAACTCAGGGGAAGCCATATTGAGTAATGGTTTGTTATTTCTAGTTTTCCAGTTTGCTGCATGATAAAAAATGTTGAAATGTTTTTTTTTTTTTTTTTTTACCTTCTTGCTATATACAGTAGAACCAAGTAACACATTTTCTCAGTTCCAAATCTGGCTGCTTGAAATACTAGACTAGTGCACTGCAGAAAGTTATGTTGCTATAATTTTGTTAGACCTGGTTATACATTTTTTCTTTTATCTTCAACTGTTTAAAGAGGAATGGATTTTCAGAACAGTTGAGGTACCAGTGGTACAGAAAAGCACTTCTATTGCCTTGTCTTCACCACCTTAAAATCATACTTGTGCTCAGTGAGAAAAGAAAGTTGCTGTGAACCCATCACCCTCAGTGGGCAGAATGATGCTAACAGCTTGGCAGTCATAAATTCAGTTTTCGAGTATGCTTGTGTATGCACGCGCGCATGTGTGTGTGTGCGCGTGTGTGTGTTGGTGCCGCACGGAGCTGGCTCGCATTATTATAAATGTGATTAATTAGGATCATGAAGCATTACTGATTACTGTTATTAAGCAGTTACCTGTCAGCACTCCTGAAGAGAGCGAGGGAGGCGGGGCTTCACAGCACAGCTGTCAGACCTGGGCCGATGTTAAGTTCAGTCGCTTTAAATTTTTTTTTTTTTGTAACTCCCAGTGGTCACATTAAAATCCTCTTTGTTCCCTGCATTTGACAGGCTTTTTTGAGGAATTTGGATACATGTAATTTTTTATTAACCAAACTGTTTTTTAAAGGGGGGGAGTGGGGTGGTTTGGAAAATTAATTTGTGGAAATTACAGATTCAAAGCTCTTCAGCTGTTTGAGTGTTTGGTCTCAAACTCGCGCTGGCGGTATGAGCAGATGAAAGCGAAGGCACGTTATTGGCCTCCCTGCTTTCGTATATTCAAATTGGCTACTATGTTTCCTCCAGATCAGCAGGGGGCGCTGAGATCAGGGCTTGGGTGTAGTTATTACAGGGGACCTATGGCCTGTGGGGTAAGAGTTGCAGCCCCGGCCATCTGCAAGAGGTGACTTTCGCATGCCTCGGAGGACAACGTAGGCAGTGGAAGCAACAGTTTAGCCATTAGGCAGACAGTTGGCTCAGGTGGGGAGAGAGGAGGGGGAGAGAGAGAGAGAGAGGCTGCAGAGGAGGACACACTCAACAGCTTAATCCCTGCCCCGGGACGTGCTCCACAATAACCGGCGACACCTCGACACCTCCCGCCCCCCGTCATGCCGAGGTCCCATGGGCCAAACCACTCAACTCGCCGTGGAACAATCCTCCCCACCCCACTCGCCCACCTGCCCTCCTCCAGCCCAAGCCCTCGGTGTACAGTAGCAGGGAGGGGCAGTGGCTCTGACCCCTCTCCTGAAATCTGGTCCTCATTGCGAATTCAGACCCCAGGTGGGGAGGTAGTACTTCGCGTTCTCGAGCAGCCACTGCTGCTGTAAACATCCATGTTTGTGAGCCGGCCTACATTAGCAGGCCCGCTAAGCAGATGAACAATGTAATGTAATACTGGGGCCGGGGTGGAATCGAGATCCCCTCCTGTATTACGATGCGTTCCTCAGACACACGGCCTATTGTGCCCCCGGGGAATGGCTGAATTGGCATTCTTGGGTTCCAGAACAATAACTATTTGTTTCCACCCCCCACCCCGCTTAGCTTTGACAGAAAGCTGTACGTTACTTGCTGTACCATCACCGATCCCCCGAGTTAAGCTCGGCGACCGCACTCCTAATTCCGCTAAAACCGCACCTTCGGAAAGATTTACTAGTCCAAAGCAGGCCCCCCGTATGGATTTCCTGCCCTCGTTCGGAGCGTGCTGTTGAGCCATTGTGAAGACGCCCGCTAGTTTCTCTTCTTTTATTAGCGTTAGATTGGTGGCCCCCCGGGTCGCTTTCATTGCGGCCGTAACTCCTACTGCCCCGGGCTGGGAGACGGGCGCCTGGACAGGAGCCGCCCGGTTTTTCGCTCGGAGGGAACCGGCGAGAGAGGAAAACGCTGGCCGCGGACGCGACCCCCCATTCATTTTCTCTTTTATCGGAGATGTCCTTAAAGTCCTTTAAGATAAACATGGACGCTTCCGCCGAGCGATTTGGCTCTTTCTGTAGGAGATGGATGGCACGCGTACAAAGGTCGGTGTGTTTACTCTCCCTCACCCCCTCCCCTCCCTCCCTCTCTCCCTCCCTCTTTTTTCTCCCTCTTCCCCACTCTTTCCCCCTTTCTCCCTTTCTGAGCCCCACCGTCCAGAGCAGGACTTTACTGCGACCAGGTGTTTTTTTTGCAGTGAGCACATGCCTGGCCTATATTTCCCTTTCATTTTCGGTCGATCTCTCTAGATAGCCATCGCAGTGTTCCCCCCCTTTTTTTTCCCTATAGAAAAAATAAAGGGTCATTGTGTTGAATGTAATAAAATATATTGATTTGTTTCTTTCCCAGAGACAAGCTCCATTATACTGTAGGCTTATTCACATGGCCATTTGTCAAATTTGCCAATATCAAATGCCCTCGTTATCTTTTGTGCTATGAAAGAAAAGATGAAAATCACAGCTCTCTATTAATCCTTTGTTTGCTTTCTAAATCACACCAGCTTTTTTAAAACATATTTACTGATTGTTTTGTGTTAGCCAAATACTACTTCAAATTCCTTAGGGGAAACCCCACCCAATAAATGTATAGGAATACATGTAGCCTTCCCTAAACATTTATATAACGTTGTAGCATGGCTGTGGCATTTGTGTAGAGTTCAGACTGTATTGAGAATGAGTTAGGCTTTCGGAGGGCGATTGTTTTGATTCATCTGTTCCAGGCCCAGTATGGAACAGGGGCTCGGGTTCTCACAGCTCCCTCGTATAACATCGCTGCAGCGTTATCTTGCAGCTGCCGCATAGCTAACTTTGATGTCGGGACGAGAGTGTTCGCGGGGCGTTAGCGGTGGGGCGGGTGCTCGCGTGGGGCCGTGGTGAGGGGCGTCGTACCAAGCCGCGAGCCTCGGTTCATAACATCCAGCCTTTTCTTTTTAACAAGGCTTCTCTCCACACAGTAATGATATCTCTCTCTTTCTTCTGTATCCCTCGCTCTGTCTCTCCTCTCTCTCTATCCCCTCCCCAGTCTCTCTATGCCAGAGCCGAATTAACACCTTCGCTTCCCCCCTCACTCGTCTCTCCACGCCCGTATACAATCCGAACCTGATGATTACCCAGCGTGCAAATGCCCCCCCCCCCCCGACACCCGTCCCCTTTTAAGTGAAGAGCCGGCCCCCGACGGGGAGGGAGAGGGCACGAGAGTGACAATTTATTGTTACGTCGCAGGCGTTTCTTGCAATGCATGACAGACCGATGCAGCATTTGGCTGCGATATGCGCTAAGGCCTGGGCAGAGTGCTTATTAAACAGTAGTGTGAGGCGGGTTTATATTAAGCATGGGGGACGCGTGAGATGGTGATACTGAGCAGGTGCTGGGGTGGGGGGGGGGGATGTGAGTCCCTCACTCTCTAAGCTCGGCTTTCATCACTCTTGGTGCTAATCTCCCTCTCACAGCTCTGGTCTCTCACAGGGGATCTGAGAGCTGTGTGTGTGTGTGTGTGTGTGTGAGCGCATGCTCACACACACACATGCACGCACACACACACATAAAAAGGTCTTATAAAAGTGTGCAGTATGTGTACAAGCTGTGTGCGTTTTATGCCGCTCCTCATAGAGCTACTGGATAAGACGCCAGGCTGCTGTGAGCAGCTTCAGCTTCCTTTCATGTGTCACATGACTCCCGTTCTTGAAATCTGATTGGCCCACTGCAGTGCAGCAGCAGCAGCTGCTGCTGCTGCTGCTGCTGCTGCTGCTGCCTACGCCCCCCCCCCCACCTCAAACACCACCACCAACCCACCCTTCCGCTCACAACAGAGTGAAGACACTGATGTGCAAGTCTGCGTGTGTGTGTGTGTGTGTGTGTGTGTATGCGCGCGCACACCTGTGCATAAAGAAACTGACTGTTCGTAAACAGAAGTTGAAAATATAGTTTTGTAATGTTCAGTAATTCTGTGGTTAGTCCCTCTGATAGTGTGTTTTTTAAGTGTGTTGATTTGGTGTGGCAGAAGGTAACCATGTGTGCCCCCTCTCTCCCTCTCTTTTAGTAACGGCACTGCCAGCAAGATGAACGGGGCGCTGGAGCACTCTGACCAGCCCGACCCGGACGCCATCAAGATGTTTGTGGGCCAGATCCCACGGTCCTGGTCAGAGAAGGAGCTGAAGGAGCTTTTCGAGCCGTACGGCGCCGTGTACCAGATCAACATCCTCCGGGACCGGAGTCAGAACCCCCCGCAGAGTAAAGGTGAGGGCCGGCCACGAAGCCGCCGTTTTCCACTCTCACCTTTTCACTCTCGCTCACTCACAACCTCTCCACGGGGCAAACACGGTCACCACCATTTTCCCGTCATTTCTGTCTCAGCAGAAAGATACTATCCTCAGTTACCCTTTCTCAGGGTAAAGACACTGCGCTCAGTTACCTTTTCCCAGGGTGAACACATTTACCATCATTTACATTAAATTACCCTTTATTAGGATAAAGGCCTGTATTGCAATTTACTATCATTTGCCACCTTTCACACTGCATTTAGCTGGGTAAGGATCTGTACCAGCATTTACACTCTGTTTCTTCAGCCTATCCTCTCTCTGGAGTTCTGCTGTGTTTATTCCCTTTCAAGTTTAGCTCTATGGTTCTCCAGCAGGGTGAAAAAGGGGATAACGTCTGTGTCCCATGCACCTTCTATGGTGAACATTGACCTTTGACCTCCCAGAGTTAGTTCTTCACTCCTTTTTTTGTCAGGCCTACAAAAGATTATCCTTCCCTGCAAGCTGGACCCGTCCCAGCCACAGTGTTTATACTACACCCAGCTCCCTCGTTCTAGGCCTGTCTCTCTCTTTTTTTTCTTCTTTTTGCTAAAAGAATGAGGAGCAGAGAGGGCCTGGTGTTTGTATCCGAACACTTACAGACACCGAGGGATCTCACAGTGGCTCCCCTTTGTCTCTCTTCCTCACACTTTTCAGAATCGATATGGAGAGTGTAGTGAGATGGGAGCTGGGAACGGGGACTTTTCCAAATAAAAGTCCAATCAGTATTGGTTAGTGTGCAACATGCAAGGAAAATGACATGCAAGGAAAATTAGCAAACTGGAGCCCACCCCAAAGACATTTAATAGAAATAATATTATTGGTAGTTTTAATAATAATGATAGTAGTGGCAGTGATAAAGATGATAATGATAATGTTATTGCTATCATTGTTTTGTTGTGTACACAGTGAATTTCAGTAATTAACATTTATTTATCGACAGGAGGTCATGAATTGAATTTAATAATATTCAATGAATTTTATTTCTCCTGTAATGAGGATGGTTCACTTCCTGTTCTAAGTACACTCACTTCCTGCTGGGCACTTACAACTTCCTGCTGGGCACTTATAACAGGGCTGAACCCAGATGTCCAGGAAACTGTCTCAGGATACTGACTGTGGCAAACTTTGACAGAAGTTAATCTGACTTTTTTCCCTACAAGTATATTGAAATGACACTCCACCCTGTTTGCCTTTGTGCTGATTCTAATTTTCGATTTGAACTCTGCTCAGCGTGTTGTTGCAGTCTGACTTCCTTTTCGGTCCCCTCCCACCCCGTCTTAGCCAATTCACTCGCAGCGAAAATCGTCCTCATCTCATTGTGAAGGCCAACGAATCGTCTCTTCTCGACACCCAAACACCGCTGCGAGCCCTTTCCTTTCGTTAAAGATGAGTCAAGGCGCGCGCGAACAGTGTGGGAGTTGGCATTACTCATCCGGCTTCACGTCCCCGTCGCTCCAGAACAGAGGCGCTCAAGGCGGTCGGCTCTGGAAATTGTCCCTTATTCAGTTTGCAATTAGACTGGCAATTTCCTCCATGAATTTTCAATCAGATAAAAAACAGCACGGAACACATCCTTAAAACGGCGCACTCCAGAAGGCGCGGCTCGCCATGGTAGAGTGGAGGATTGGAAGAGCCGAAAAACAAGAGGGGGAAGAGAGGGACACGGACTGAGTGTGTGTGTGAGAGAGAGAGGGGCAGAGAGACAGGGAGAGGTGAGTTGATGTTGTATTTATTCTGAGCAGACCGTGGACCTCCTCCTCCTCCTCTCTCTCTCCCTCTGGTTCACTGATCTGCTGTAAAAGTGCGTTCTCGGGATGCATACTGAAAGCATGGCAGTCTCAGACAGAATGCCAAAAACCGGCCGTCTTCCAGAAACCGCAGCGGCCCGCTAATTACGACGGGGTTTGCTCTCCAGACCGACCTCACGTGAGCTTTGCGTGATGCTGGTTGGTGGTCGGATTTATCCCTGGCACTGTGGGCATGTTGGGTGGGTGGGGGCTGGGGGTGAGGCTGGGAGCGGGGCCTACATTGCGGCTCGTGGTGTTTATATCCTCGGCTTTGAGATGAGCCATTTCACCTGCTGCACAGTGCTGCAGAATGCAGATGCGTTTACCGCCCCAAGACTAATGGAGGGGGGACTAGGAGGGAAAGGAGGAAAGAAGTGAAGAGAGGAGAGGTGGTGGAGGAGGAGAAGGAAGAGAAGGAGTGGAGGGGGGGCATTAGGGAGCAAAGGTGCAAAGAGGGAATGGGAGGAAGAGAAGAGAAAGAGGAGAAGAGTACAGATAGACGATTTATAGTTGGTGAAGACTAGGTGAAGCGCATGTGAATAGTGGGTGCAAAGAGTAGGTGGAATTGGAAGCCGGAACAGAGGATGATGAGAGAAGCAGAGAAGAGAGAAGGTGATGGGGAAGAAGCAAAGGAAGGTAAGACGGTAGGGGAGAGAGAAGAGTGGAGACAGGGAGAGGAGAGGAGAGGTGGGAGGGAGCGTTATTAGCCATTATGTAAATAAGTCCTAAGCAGCCGGCGGCACCCTGAGGGCCGTCCAGCAGTGGCGGAGGGTGAAATGACTCTCCATCACCGGAGCCCCCGCTCTCCGCGCTGATTGGGATTATCTGCCGCCGCAGATGAAGGAGGGCAGTGTGGGATTACTGCTGATTGGCCCTCCTGGAGCCGCGAATCTAAAGAGAAATGACTTTTCTATCTCAGTCTTTCTCTCGCTCCGTCTCTCTCTCTCTCTATCTCTCTCTCTCCCACTGTCGCTCTCTTCCTTATGATGAATCAACATGGGTCAGTGTCCACACACACACACACACACACACACACAGCGCCACTGAATGCACACACATAAAGCTCCATCATTCTCGAGGCCAGGTTTTTTTTATTTTTTTCTAAAATGGATTCATTTCTTTGAAAAGGTACACAGTGTTGTACTCTGAAAGCAATCACCCGGAGAGTAGCTCACAGCGTCCACGCATTCCTCTCGAGTATTTTGGCCCGGGCTCGACCTCGAACGATCACCCTGCATACGTGACCACACCAACACCCCCCGCCAAACCCCCCAAGGTGATTCCCATTTCTGAGAGCGTCACATGTAAATTCACAGGTGTGCAGGGGGGTGTGGTGGTGGGGGAACAGCACGGCTCATGCAGCTCGTAGCGCAGCCGAAGAAAGCCAGCGCTTTTACACCCCTGATTCTGAGCGGCCATTCTTCTCTGGCCGAGCCTGGCGCTGAGACCAGCCATTGACATGGAAATGTATTCTAATAGATGATCTGGCACAAATACAGGATCCCATTGGCGCTCCCGCCCATTGAGGGCTGCCCAGTTCAATGGCCTCTCTCTCTCTCTTTCTGTGTGTGTGCGTGTGTGTGTGTCAGTCACCCCAATCTGGGGTCACCCTGTAGTCCCACAGATGTCTCTGTGTTTCCTGTTCCCTTCAGCGTATTTTAATTGGTGATAACCACGTGATTTTTGTAATGATGCTGCTCCCTTTTTGCGTGGGCGTGTGTGTGTGTGTGTGCGTGTAGTGGTCTGGACCCAGCTGTTTTAAATCCCCCAGGCTCTTTGTTGTGATCATTCAGCAGTCAAATGTGAGGCACTGTTGATTTTTTTTTTTTTTTTTTTTTGGGGGGTTGGTTAACCAAGTTATAACAGTTTATAACACCTCATACTTCCTCCTGCCTGGGACATCATCCTGGCATCTTATCTCTGTCTACGAAAACACGTTCCTGTGACAAACGCGCCGGTCCTGAAAAACTGGAGCTATCAACCTGAAAACAGGCACGTCTTCAACCTCCCGTCAGCATCGCGTCCCCTCCGTAACGCATTCAGCGTTGCCCGCTTGAAACCCCACCCCGTTGGGCACGTCTCCGCGACAGGTGCAGCGTTCCTGTATCTCCCGCTTTAACACTTTGGAGCCGCGTGATGGAGAGGGAAAGGGCGGACACGGATCCTCGGCCCAGTGTAACGCTCCCCGCTCCGGGCTAGCAGGGAGGGACTGTGCCATTAATCTCTATAATCCTGACTCCTCCACTTCCCTCTCTATCCCAGCGACTGCGCCTCTCCTTAGGGGGGGTGGTGGTGGTGGTTGGGGGTGTCGCCTCACTGTTAACCCCACATTGGATACATGATTGCTTTTTAATGTTTTCATTTTCTGCGGCGTGTCGGTGCAGTCACACTTACCCCGTTTTCCCCTGGCCTTATCTTTCCCGAACACGGTGTTTCTAGGTATATACCGCCAACTCGTTCCCCCACCTTCAGCTGAAAACGCATTCTACATGTGTAGCTTTTTGTATCGGTGTAATTCAGCTCTGTTACTTTCTCAGGTGAGATTCGATGTCCTGAGACGAAATTAGGATTCGTTTCATGTTTACCCCGAGCGCTGTGACCAGTTACAATCCAATAACAAGATATTAGCATTGTTAGCATAATACCCCCTGCCTGTTTCCACACTACAGATGGCGGATCATGCGATGTCCTGGTGTGTGCGTGTGCGTTTGGGTGTGGGTGTCGCCGTAGTACTGTGGAGTGTATCTGCTTGGCTGGGGAGTTGTGCTTGGGTTGCCAGTAGGGATTGAGTCCTCTTTAAATGGCATCGATGCGCTCTCTCTCACTCTCTCTCTCTCTCTAGCTGTTTTTCTTGCTCTCTCTTTCTCTCCTGCTCTCCTGTTCCCGCTCTCATATCTGTGAATTCCTCTGTGTACGCGAAGGCCCAAGCAGCTGAAAGGCAAGGAGAATTCCACAGATAGATTTGGCACATCGTTCCCTCCCCGGCCAAATGTTCACAGCACAGCCTGTTCTCTGACGCACGCTGAAAAAAAAAAAAAGAGAAGAGAGAAAAGGAGAGGCGCAGCTCGCGGTTCTCCTCGCTGCGGATCCGCTCCATATCACCCTCCCCGCTTCTACAGACCTTGGCATTTTTCCCCTCTCTTTTGTGTTTTGTCACGTGACGGTATCATAATAATCCCCGTCGGCTCCCAGAGACCCCCGGAACATTTCTCGTTTGCTCATCTCCTCGCTGATCAGCAAGAGAAACGGCTAAGGCAGGAACCCCATCCATCTCCCGGCGATCACTTAGAGAAACGTCTGTGGTGCGGCCCATTCATATCCTCCCTGATCAGTGAGAGACGTCTATGGTACACCCTTCCTTTATTCCTCGTCTCACAGATAAAGCGAGTGAAATGTCTATTATGTGTCCCATTCATCTCCCCCAACCTAGATCAATGAGAGAAATGTCTGTGGTACCCCCATATATCTCCCTCACACACTGTGTATGTGTGTGTGTGTGGTTGCGGGGGCACGCTCCGCCCGGGTTTGCCAAACTGATCTATGTCTGCCTGCCTCAGACTTATCAGATCAGGGAAGCGTGCCGATCTCCGAAATAACCTGCTCGCCTCATTACTGCAGGGAGATAATATTCAGGAAGGTGTGACACTCGTGCAGATAGAGGCTGGGTCGGGCCCGACGGGCGAAGATGGAAAGGTTTACGCTCGCAGGTGGCTGATGCGCATTTTCTGGTTCTGTGGGTTGTGAAAGACCTCTCGCCTCCGTGAGCGAGGGCCAGGGGTGTTCAGGCGCGAACAGGAATGGGAGAGAGGGTCCGAGAAGCTTCTGAATGAACTTTTTATTGGTCTTTCTTTATTCAGATCAGGATAGTTTCCATCAGTATTCGTTAATTCTGATTGATGGCTTTTATGAGTGTTCCTTAATTCAGATTTTGAAAGTTTCTTAGTTTAGATTGGAGTAGATTATAGTACTTGACATCATTTGTCCTTAATCCAGATTATGGCAGTTGTAATCATTTGTCCTTAATCCAGATTATGATAGTTTAATCATTAGTCATTAATACAGATTATGATTGTTTTATAGATGTTCCTTAGTACAGATTGTCAGTTTTGTCTGTATTTCTTAATTCAGATGTGACCCTTTCAATGGTTCATGTTTTCCATCTTTCTTTGTTCAGGCCGTAACTCTCTCTAATCATCTTTTATAGTTTGAGAGTCAAAAAAAAACCTGTTAAAGCCTGAATGTTCCGGAAGGTGTGAGCTCCCGTGGCGTCGCACAAATGTGAGGAGGAGGAGCGAGATGTTTCTCCTGTCAGTTTTAAATACAAAAGCGTCTCCTCAGAAAGAGGAGCCGTAAACCCCCTACTTAAAAGTGCATCTCTTTGTATGTCAGACGATTTGTCAATTTTCTGCCATGCGACGACAGATAAAGAGCTGAGAGGAGACTGCCCTCTTTTATTCCGTCTCTCTCTGTCTCTTCGCTCAATCTGTCAATCTTAAACCCCTCCCTCTCACGGATCAGGGAGTAGATCTGGCAACCTCTCTGCTCTTTGGGAGAAACCCGTTGGCCTTAACAACGGTCTGTTTTTCTCGGCCCCCTCCATCCATCCCTGGAACACAAACACACAGAGGCCGTGTAAGGTGCTTTCCAGCTTATCTGAATTATGGAAATCTAAGAGCAGCAATTTTGCACCCTTGATGTGGCTGCTATCTCTGTCACACTTCTCTGAAATTAACATAATAATGGGCAGAGGAGGGAGAGAGCGCTGTACGAGCGCACGTACGCACACACACCCACACACACATGCGCGCACACACATTTAAATGCATACACACACAAATACAGACACATGCATTCACACACATATGCACACATACGTGCGCACACTGAAATACATGCTCTCAAACGGATACAGACACAAGCATTCAAACACACACACACACTCACATTACAGAAACATTACAATGCCATGCACTCACACAAACACGCGCACACACGTTCATGTGCAAACATGCAGTCACTCACACAGATCCAGGAGAGATCCATTCCACAGGGTGCAGCGCTTGAGGAAATGAGAGTGTAACCAACAGGGCGAAGGTGTTAGTCCCATGTTTCAGCTCCTACTGCTGAGCAAAGGGGCTGTATTTAACCTGAAGGGCTTGGGTAAATACCCAGCTGTGTAAATGAATAACACAGCCCTGGACGGGAGAGCTAATAAATAAGAATAATGCATGCTGGGCTGGTGCCGGCCTCCATGGCTGCAGGGGGTATGTGTGTGGGGTGGGGTGGGATGGTGGTGTGGGGGGGCACTTGATGTCTGTGTCAACACCCCCCACCCTCGCTGCCTGAATCAGCCAGCCAAAGGACCTGTTATCCGCAGTGCCCCATGCCAGAGAAAGCCATCGCCACAAAAACAGCTCCTCTCCTCTCCTCTCCTCTCTCCCGCCGTCTGTCTTCTTAAATTAAACATGCGAATCGCACTCTCCTCAGGCTGATGGCTTTCACCTGAGATCCAGCGCTCACAGAGCCGCCGTCTCTCTCAGGGCGCAGACGCTGCTCCGCCCCGCCCCATGCCGTCCGCCCGGGCTCCTCCTCACGGTCATTAGAACGCCCCAGGCCCAGGTTTCTGCCTTGTGAGAACCTTCAGAACAAGTTCGGGTTTCTCTATCGAGGCTCTTGAGGTGGGGGTGGGAGGGCGAGTCTGAAGGCAGCGTGGACTTTAGCCAAACTGAGGTGTTACTGGTAAGTATTAGCAACGAGGTATCGATCGTTTAAGGAGACCGAACGTTCCAGAAGTTCACAGGACACAAAGTCGTTCGCTATTCAGTTCACGCTCCACATGAGCTCTGTACATGATCGGGATGCTAAACCACAGATCGGATGCTCAGAGCGGTGGACTGGGGCACCTGGGCTGAGAGGCATCATGTCTTGGAAGTGGGGAAGGGGGGAGGGGAAAGGTGGCTTTTGGGGGCCATTTTGACGATGGAGCACAGGGGCATGCCTCAAGGCAAAAAAGCCCCATTCATCCTGTGGGGAGGGGACTTTTTTGTGGCTGTTGTTTTGGAGCTGTCGCAGTCGATGGTGCTGCTGACCGGGTGGGCAGACAGGGCACGTGAGATGGGGCTTCCCGCTGGGGTCCACGGTACGTGCTCGGCTAAAGTCGGTCATGTCAAAGGGAAGCAGGGAGGCTGGAGAGAGAGAGAGAGAAAAAGCTTTAGCTACCTGCGTCTCGCGCCTCCACCTTCACCTGCCCTCCCGGCAGCAGTCAGCCAAGGACATACCCCCAGGACACACAATCTCCCCTCCCCCATCGCACCTCTGTCCACTGCTCCCAGCTGCACTTAGCAAAGGCCTTCTCACATCAGAAAACATCACGAGCTGTGTGCTGTAATGTTAAATAATAATGCTATAATATTAAAAAAAATCAGCTCGGACCACCTGTACTGTCTTGCATATCAACCATAAACACAAAGCACAAACTCTGAGGTCTGGCCTCAGAGTCCGAGGACTGGAAGGTGTTTTTTTTTTGTAGTCCGTTGTGATAAAGGCAGGGCCATGTGCGGTAATAGCTCTTTGCACGGGTCAGACTCCAGGTACAGGCATTATTCAGAAGTACCAGAGGGGCAGGATCCAAACTCGAGCCCCAGCAGCGCGAGGCGAGAGCCCCGCCGCGGCTTTTTTGGCGGATTTATTGAAATTGCGCTCCGTGATGCGTGGCGATCCAGACTCGCTGATGATATTGGTGGTTTCTCACTCTCTCTCTCTCTCTCTATCTCTGAATACTGGGTGTGGGTGTGGGGGGGTGGGTTGTGTGGCGTACTGTATGCAGGCGGCCGACGCCGCGGCGGGCCCTCCCAGCAGCCATCTGCCTCTTCACTCAGCCTGTCCAATTTCCACCTCGCTCATCGTTTTGCCGCGCTCATCCATCTCTCCGTCTCCGCCACTCTGTCAGTTTTCCCGCCACGTGTGCTATTTACATGTACAGAGTCTGTCTTATTCTGCTGAGTCTTATAAAGCTCTCTTTCTCTCTCCCTCCCTCCCTCCCTCCTTCCCTCTCTCTCTCTTTCCCAGGGTGCTGTTTTGTAACATTTTATACGAGAAAAGCAGCTCTGGAGGCCCAGAACGCACTTCACAACATAAAGACCTTATCTGGGGTGAGTATGTGTGTGTTTGTGTTTTGGGGTTAGTGGATTAGGGGTGGGTCCAATCACTCTTCAGCAGTGATACTTATATCCATGTATGGGCAAATATTAATGTTGCAGTGTTAACTGGGAAGTGTGGCCATGCCCCCATGAAGCACATGACTCGATGACATCATGTGCAGTTTCCTTGACTTTCACACTTAAGGGACACTGACGCTACCTAAAATGCATGTAACTGCTGTACCGCTAGTCATGATGACAGAAATGAAAATATAGTGTGAAACCTTTTAATCTCTGCTGAGGGTGGCCTTATTGACTCCACCACAGCAACAGACAGCTTGGCCTGTCTGTACTAGCTATACTATAGCAACAGTTACTAACGGGGGAATAGCTCAGTGTACCATTGAGATCGATTGCTACTACATTATTTAGCATATTAACATTTTAGCTTTCAGCCTGCTGTTCACATTTATTCTAGCTAGATCGTTTGGCTATAAAAACAGCAGGTGAATACCTTTTGTAGTCAATGGTATGAGAGTGATTGAGACTGGGCTAATGTTAGCTATACTAAGGTTAGCAAGTTACTAAGTTACTTTTGACAAATGAACTGTCAGTGAGATGCGTAAAATGAGTAAAATGACAAGCCAATTCAATTTTGATGGTTAACTCACTTTATTACATGCATAATTCAGGTTAAATAATAAAGTTACTGGCTAAGTGCATTTGTGGGATACAATGTGCATATTCACTTTGCTTTGAGTGTGGGAATAGAACAGCTTGAAGCCTGACAGGCAAGTGAATGAGATAGCAACAGTAACTAAGGGGACAGGGGTGTGTCTGTCTCTACATGAACTGCTGGTATGGCACAAGCAAGCAATGAGCTAAGCTAACAACATGCAGCTGGCAATCGAGGCTATATTTATCAGCATGCTATTGTTCTCATTTGTGGCTAATTAAATGTTATCTTTATGCATTCTTATTCGTGATGATGCTCTTTAGGGAAGGGTTAAGAATTCAGGTGTAGCTTTTTTTTTTTGGAGAATCTTCTAGAAGCACCACCCGTTTCTGGGCATGTTTATCCAGTGCCAGGGTTTGTCCCGATGCCCAGCTCCTCACACCTGGGACAGCCGGATGCGACTGCACCAGCCTCTGCCCTGTGGGGGCAAGGGGGGATTGGCAGCCGAGAGGCCCCAAGGTTCCCCAGCCCGTCTAATCCTACTATAAAAGCTCTGGGGCTCATTATTTTCCTCTCTGTGATATTCCTAATCCAGGCTGTACTTTTAGAAGCCTCTCATTGTTTCTGCCCGTGATAATCCCACGCTGCCGAGCGGTGCTTTCAGAAGCGGCCTGGGGCGACACCTGCAAATCAACCGTCCCCGATAAGAGGGCCGAGACGGCATGTGAGTGTGTCTGCGTATGAGTGTGTGTGCCTGTCTGTGAGTATGTGTGTGTTTGTATGTGTGTGTGCTTATCTATGTGTGTGTGTGTGTGTGTGTGTGTGTGTGTGTGTGTGTGTGCGTGCATGTGTGGGAGAATGGTGGAGTGGAGTGAGCTTTCTTTGTGCCCAAAGCGATTGCTATGGAAACCATCAATTCCTTGGGATTGACTCCGAAAATGGGGAAACGGGATGGAGGTCATGCATGCTTCACTGTTGACAGTGAAGGGGTCAGAATTTGAGTGACACTACCAAAAAAAAATGCATTCTCCTCCCACAACAGCCTAAATATTCATTTTATATGGTATTTGTATCGTTTTGTCAAATCTAGCGAGTAAATTTTCCTCAAAATTCTCGTACTGATGGCATACATCGCTGTGGTCAAGACTGGTGTGTTTTGAATCTGAATGTTGATGAATACACATCCTTCGACAGGAAGGTGAGGCGAGGTCCGCCTTTCGAGAAGCGCCGACCGCAGCGGGAAGACACGGGGCTATTTGAGCTCAATCAGTCCGAGCACAATCATATGGCAGCACATCAAGGAGCTCCGCTATTATCTGATTTGGAGGATCCAGGATTTACAAGCTTTGCCCTCCACTCCTGTGTAACTCAAGCATGTCAAAGAAGCGATGGACTTAGATAACCTGTGGGGGCCCGTCTTTTCCAAGCGGGGCCGGGGCTTATGGGAAATCGCTCGAGGAAAAGCAATAAAAGAGTGTGGTAAAACCAATACCTGCTTATTAAGCTCTTAGCTCTCCCGCTTCTCATAGAGAGAGGGATGGTTACCTGCCACTGTGAGGGTAAAAAAAAAGTAAAACCGCAAACAGCTGAATAAAATCCATATGTGTTTTGTGTGGAAATAACGTTTGGCTGAAGCCGGTGTGAACAAACTAACTTGAAGGACTGTCGCTGAGACGGTGCTGACCGTGACGGTGTTGTCGGTCTTCTTTCCAGTGCCCGCTTTTTGCTGGACTGTGGACTTGGCAGCGAATTGCTGGGACCTGGAGGCCGACGTGTTTGTTTTCGCCACTCAGTGTGCAGTGCCAACGCGATGCAGGGGTAGGAGTATCGTTGCAGCTAAGGCAGCTCGTTGGGTCTAGTTGGAGCCAGCTGTGGAAAGCTTTGCCAGGGAAAGGGGTATCAGTCAGTACCAGGACCCGTGACCGAAGTACTTCTGTACGGCTATGGGCTGGCCAAGCATGGAGGTCACAGCAAAGTGGGTCAGACTCGGTTTAAACCCACAACCTCCAAATGTCAGAGCCACGTACCCGTGTACAGCAGTTCAGAGCGCCGTGTGCCCGTCTCTGCCACCCTGGCAGAAGGCCGATCGCTGTAAGGGATGGGGACTGGGGGATCATTACGTGAGCGCGTTCGCACCACTTGTTGTTTTACGGTTGCATGCCGCCAGAGACCTGAATGCTCACCCCCGCCCAACCCCCCCACACCCCGCCCTGTGTACCGATCGTTCCAAGGCCATCTGCCCATCCGTGAGACAAGGTTGTTTCAGATTTTTCCGCTAAATTTAATGTTTCATTAGCGTTTGACAGATGTATGAATGGACGCCGTCGATCCCGACGTTAATTGTCTGCCGAATGCCTGCTGTTGTCTGCGGTCTCGTTCTTGATTCGAGGACGAGGATCTAGGACGCGTCCTTAAAAGTGCCCTCCAGCTGTGTATGCAGCTCTTTTTTTTTTTTTTTTGTTCTGAGACTTTTTTTGGAGGGGTGGAGGGTGGGAGGGGGGGAAGAAAAACAGACTGTGATTCACAGTTTCACAGGATCTTCTACTATCCCTAAGGGAGAGCACAAGAGAGAAGGTTCAGACACAATCAGTCGAGTACCGATGCCTGATGAAAGCAGATTTCTCCAAAGACTGATCACAGCGGTGTCAAGCAACATGCGATAAGAAAACGGCTGTTCATTCGTTAAAAAAAACCTACCACATCTGAAGCAATGGCCTCGCTTGCTCGACTTCACCATCAGCTCCTAGTTCATTAGCCATCTTTGTACAAGGGAGAAACGGAATGTAGCAATTTACAGAGGAAGTTTTGGCTTTGAAATGCCAAACTCCATTTTCATAGAGGTGACATGCACAGAATTAGCAGAACGGTTTTCAGCAACTCAAAATAAGCCGCTGCTTCATTGAGAATTCGATAAAGTCGATAATTGGTTACCAGGTTACGCTGATAAACCGTCCATCTGCCCACACGGTTTTATCTGATAAGTAGGACATAATATCAGTTAAATGGTTTTTTTTTCTCATCAAAGCACCCGTTGGAGATTTCTTCTGATGGATAAAACAGTATTGGCATTGCGCTCGCATGGCGAGCCGTGCCGTTTTGATGTAAGATCTATCCACGAGGACAGAGGGCATGGCAGGCCGTTCCTCCGTGTTGATTAGACGTTTGTTCATGTGGTAACTTGTTATACACATCACTGCTCTTATACAATAATTTCCAATTGACTAGTCACAGGGGGAGAAAATCTGGCAACAACTGCGGAAAAAAAGATGAGGTAAACCGTCCTGGAATTTCTGAGTAGAATATTTTCTGTAAATTTGCTGCTATACCAGCATGCTTCTCTCTGCTGTAAGAGCCTGATAGAATGCAGAGAGGATTTTCATTTTTTAACACTCCAGGACAGTACGTAATACACCCCCCCTCCCCACCTCCTTATAACACTTGAAATCATGGCATGATATATGCAAAAGTTTGTTTTGGATTGCACACGTAAGTACGTGGGCTCTGTTTAGAAAAACACACAGTGTTACGGTTTTCTGCAAACGGAGGTCTCTGCGGTTGGATTGGCCCTCCCGTTACAGCCAGCGTGCACTTCAGAAAACAGGAGTAATTTATGCGATGAAGCTGTTGAGAACGTCAGGCGGATTACCTGAAATGTAACCTCCCGGAGCCAAGTCAAAGCTCGACTGTTCCTGCCACCCGAGTCAAAGACTGAGAGTGAGTTTCCAGTATGGTGTGAACGCTGCACTGTACACATTCACCCATGAAGTCCAGGGTAAATATTGTCTGGGCACGTTTCCCTATTGCAAGCCTCACAACGCAAACCCCAGAGTGGGATCATTACAGAAACTCATTATAGAAATCAATTTAATTAAGGCTGTAATTGCGGGAATGAAGCACAAATGCTATCGCAAACAAGACTTAAGAATGAAAACCCAATCGACGTGACTGGAGGACGTAGGGGCTGTTTGTGTACACTTATTTAACAGGAAATATTAATTGGTTGTTTCAGATTAACTTTTTCACCCCACCTCATTGAATTGTGTGTCGGCGTTAAACTGTATTGATTCGAGGAGAAGTCTAATGCCCGTTAGGCGTGGGAAACATACAGTATCGGGAGTAAGACTGGTGAAGCAAAGAGGCTCACAGTTGTAGACCTTTAGTCTTTCTCCTTGCATTCCTGTACAGCATCTCTCTTTCTCTCTCTCCTCTCTCTCTCTTTCTGTCTCCCTCTCTTGCGCGGTCATTGATATTGAAATCACACTGAGAGGCCCATCTGTCTGGCGGTGCGTTACAGTCATGGAAAAGACAGGCCGCCCCCAGCCCGCGCGTTCATGTTTTAATCATTCTCATCTGGCGTTGCGTACAGGAAGAGGGGCTGCCGAGGATGGAAGCGTGGAACGTGTCAAAATGCAGATGCTGTTGAGGGTGCATCTCTCACAAACGCAAATGTCTGTGGAAACAGAAGAGAATGACATACCCAAGTTGCACGTCTTATTTTTATTTATTTATTTTGGTTTGGCACTTTTTTTTTTTGGGTTGAACACTGGTCTGTATACCTGTTATTTGGGTTCAGCACTTTTATTTTTGGGGTTTAGTACTCGTCCATATATCTGTTGTTTAGGATTAACACTGTGTATATCTGTTATTTTGTTGTGGCATTTTGGATTTTTGGGTTTAGCCCTGGTCTATATATCTCTTATTTGGGCATAGCACTTTTATTTTCAGGCTTTAGCTGTGATCCATATATCTGTTATTTTGGCTTAACATTTTTAGTATTTTTCATTTATCATTAGTCTGTATATCTGTTGTTTGGCTTTAGCACTTTTACTTTTTGGGCTTAGCACTAGTCCATATATCTGTTCTCTGGTTCTCTAGCTCTGAGCTTCAGGCAGGAAAACAAGCATTCGAAGGCTACGAGCTGGCCAGGGTTTTTGCGCAGGTGGTATTCAAGTCACTCTGCCCCCCCATGTCCAACGCTTGCTTGTTGACAGCCTGACAAGACGAACTTTGACCTTTCAAACCACATGGCATTCCAAGTCGGGGCAGGGAGGAGGGCGTGCGGATCATATTTCGCACGTGGCCTCGTAGAAGGAAATGTTTACCTGTAAGAATCGATGGCCAAAACCATTACGTCTGAAAGCTGTCCAGAATTTACGAGACTACGGCCCAAAAAAGCAGAGAAGTAAAGATGCGGTAGTGTCATCCAAATTTCATGAGGATCCCCGACTCGTGGAAACTTCAAAGAGGCTCTGGCTGTGTCTCTGGACTGCAGATCGGCCTGGTTCCTGGCACCGGGCCTGGGAGAGAGGTCAGCCTGCACTCATCCTCTCTCACAGAGAGCAAGCGAGGGAGGGAGGGAGACAACAAGGAAGGGGGAGAAAGAGAAGGGGGACTTGATGAAAGATGGGGGCAAATACAGAAGAAGAGAACAAAAAATAAGAAAGAGAGTAGGAAGAAAAGGGGGAAAGAGAGGCAGAATGATGGAAGATAAAGCAATAGAGGAAGAGACTCTGTTGGGTGGATCACGGTTCTGTGCTTGCTCATTTGTCAAAAACAACGACTGAATGCCAGGTTTGTCATTCCATTTGTGAAGTTTTGTAACGTGTTTGTACCCCTACTGTAGAGTGGCAGGTTTCTGCAGAATAAACTCGAATGGTGCTGTGAAATCTAATTAGCGCAAAGCACAGACCCCCTCAAACCCCCACCCTCTGGAGACTGTCTGATACCTGCCCATAAAGCAGGAAAATGTCAGGGGTTGCAAAGGGCTTATCAGAAATCCCTCAATTTCACAGATTATCCTGCTGTTGACTGGAGAAGAGGGGCTCTCTTTAATGAAGACATCTCCGCACTGAGAGACCATCTCAAAGGCCACCAGCTGGAAAATGAAAAATTAGAGACGGGGAAGAGGGTGGATGGCCTTTTTTGTTTGATTTATTTATTGTATGCTGTGTTTTCATTAAAGTCGCTTGGAAGGAGAGAGAGTTTTTTGGATCACGCAGAGGAAATTTGAAAAGTGGGGAGCTCTCGGCTTCGCAGCGGTTGTCAGTTCAAAATGATTCACCACGGGCGCTAACCGGCTGCAGAACCATTTTTAGGTTTCTATGCGCTCTAGCTCCAGGTTTCTTTCCGTGATCCCGAATTGAATGGTTTTGATCAATTGGACTAAATTGGATTATCAGGATGCGTGAGGGAAGTTGGAAAGTCCAGGATGTAGTCCGATGATTTCATGCGAGGGATATTTCTGCAGAGGTGAACATGATGCCTCACGCTTGCTGCCACCATCCCACATGTACCGATATTTTATGGACCTGTCAAACAGGAACACTTGTCATCGTGCGTGTTCTGAGGAAAGGCAAAACCGAGATGATTCCATGCGATGCTAGTTCAGTACGTTGAGGTTCAGGGTAATTTTCCGCTATCTCTTGTTTTGTTTTGTTTTTTCGTTCTCTCTTTTTCATACCGCACTGTCTCAGCTCAGCCTGCTCAGAGTACTGGCACTGGCCTAGTTACAGTCTGTGGGAGTCAACAAACCACACAACTGCTTCCATTGGCGCTGGTTCTGATAGCTGTAAGGAGATAAACATCTAAAGGCGAAGAGAGTGTACCACCGTTGATGTTTACAGCAAAAAAAAAAAAAAGGGAGACAGAAAAAAGTAATATGGAATTTTTTCAACCCTCAGACTCTCTTAACTGGCTGCCTGAGCTTCATCTGTAACCCAGCTCAATCCAGGATCTGGGCCAATACCAGCAATTCTCTGTGACATCATATGCTATGGCTCGGGGCCTGCTATTACTATTTAAAAGCAATCATGATGTTTCTAGTTAGCCAGCGCATGCGAGCCTTGTTCCAGAGCTCTGCAGTGGAAAAGGCGAGGCTTGACAGCGTTCCCGGCTGTGGGAGGGCACTTTTTTTCTGACGTGTTTGCAGGTCCTCAGTTTGACAAACTAATCATGACTTGTGGGGACAAATGAAACCCTGTTGCAGTTCGGCCCCAACGGCGTTAACCCCAGGTCACCAAATCACGTTACGGCCCAGACAAACACAGCCACATGCAACTTGTTTACCGCGCCACGCAACTCAAATTGGGTTTGAAGTCGCCCTAAACGGGGCAAAGTTTCCTTTGATCTCATCTGTTATCGACTTGCTCAGTTTGCACACATGATCGTTTATGTAATTGTGTTCTATTTGTTCCTGTCTCGCTTATTTGCACATAACATGACACTCTTGTACAGCTGCATTTTGAACATAGCTATAGCTTGATGGAACCTCTTATTTACTCAATCACTTACATTTCTTTATGCGTTGGTGCACATCTCATGGAGCATACCTTATATATGGTATATAATTGATTACATGCCCTGATTGTACACTGTTGTGTGGATTTGTATTGTATCCTGTCTTACCTGACTGCACAGCAGAACTTCCCTTTGGGACACACATGATTGATTGATTGATTCTGACTCAACAGAAGCCTAGTATTAGTTTGAAACACGGCTATCTCAGGCTTTTGGTCAGGCTTATGTGTGATGGGCTAGGATCCTACTCCAGGTCTCAGTCAGATTCTAATCAATTACAGCCTGTTAGTATGAAGTTAGAGAGGCTGATCGATCTGAGCACTTGGTGTTCGTGTGGAGCCTATGTAAGGAGCGATATCAAAGCCTTAGCATTGCAGTGCAGGGAGGCCCTCTGGAAATATGGCTGCCGTGATGCATTCTGGGTAGATTTTAAGCACAACACCCCCGAGACAGGAATCATAATCTCGCCGCTTCTCCATGTGACGTGTGAGAAGGAGGGGGGGCGGAGGGGAACAGGGGGCAACAAAAATCCCTTTGTCTCCCTCTTGTCTGTGATTTTATTGCAGGGATTTGCTGAGGGTGATTGATACTCATGTAGATTTGGGAAATTACCACCATTCTTCTCCGGGAGGGACAGGTTAGATCAAACCAGCCCGATCACGCAGAGACCGAGGGAGGGAGGCGAGCAGAGGCCGGCCCATGAAATGGTGCTGTTGTCAGGGCCTTAGGGAGGAGAGGCAGTGGCGGTTAGCGGGAGGGGGGTGGTGGAACAGAAAAAAAAAAAAACGCAATCTATCAGATCTATCAGACCCCCTAACAAGGCTCTCCTGGCCATTGCAGCCGCCCCCATCAGTCACTTCTATAATATTGGACCCACACTGTAACATTGCAGAAAATTACACTCCGCTCCAAATCCAGGCCCGCGCCTCTCGCTCTGTCTTCATCTGCGGGGCTCGTTCTGCTCTGCGGCCGGGGTGTTTGTGCCTGGGACCGGGGAGCCAGGGTGGGTCCAAGCGGCGGAGTGTTACAGTAAATCACATTATTCATTTGATTGGCAGATGCCCCGTTTCTATGGTAACCAGCCATTGGCGTTGACATTCTCTCACTTTTTTGGCTCTCTTCACAGTAGCGCTTTGTGATTTTTTTGTTGTTGTATGTTTTGGAAACAGATAGTAATGCCAAGTAAATGATTTTTAGTGAAGGTCAGGGAGAGTGTTGTACGTTACATTCACACAGGAGCAGCTTAAACATACTCCTGAATATTTTCAGTGACCAGGTCAGCAGAAATTCATTTTAATACATCATCAGCAGTTTCCAGCTTTGGTTTGGCCTCTGTACAACTATTTTCTGTGTTATAATGCTCAATGTCACTTAGCAAATCAAAATATATTTTAAATGAAACTAAGATGTCTTTGTCAACAGATGATGCTGTAATGATGGCTGTTTAACAGTGCAAATAAAGAGAGAGGAATCTTATCTTGCTGTCAGTTGTCAGGCCTGTCTCCCTTACTGTCTGCCAACCATACATACACATCCACTGAGCAAGGTCAGCTTCCAGTTCACTGAGCTTCGCCGCTGTCAGATTATTCACATCAGTCCGAAAAGAGACGCCAAGACGCGTCGGATTAAAAGAAACCCTCGACTAATCATTCAGAATCCCAGGAAGCAATACAGATGTGTACTGTATCTGCAGGAGCAGAGTTGAGTTGTTTTCGACAGCTGCATACTGGTAGATATGGGTTAGAGCCAAAATACAGACCAAAAAACTGTATCTTGCGCAATTGTAATTCAGTAATGTGTGACAGGGTAAATCATCCAAGTTACTGTCAAAGTAAAGATGGTTATCGTCAGCGGCAAGTACCGTCGATAAGCAATACCCTTTCCGCTCTCAACGAAATACCTCTGATGCAACTGCAAATTTGAAGTAGATATAGAGTGTGTGGATAGACAGAAACACTTATTCACAGCTTTTCGGCTCTCTCGTCCATAATGTAAAGACAAATTAGTTTTCGGATCCTTATGCAACGACTGTAGCAGGATCTAAAGGTTCGACAGCACAACATGGAACGAGTTATTTTAGCTACGCTGAGTGGCGTTATCGTGACAAAAAGGGGAGAAGTTGGTGCATTTAAAGTGGGACGGATCCAGCCTTTGTTTACTCTAATAAATTGCGATGCACAAAGCAAACATACTGTAGATGTTGTGTTGTTGGATAAGTTGTCTGTAATGCGTTGGTGTTTGTGGTGTTTACACTTCACAGAGAGGGTGCCGTGATGCGTTTCCTGCCGAAGTTCACATTGTCTTTTTCTGGTCGGCTCTCTGTTTGCTGAACCGTGGTCTATATCCTTTTCCACACTGAACTTATTTAAGGAAGGGGCTCTGAATGTGTCCTCACTACAGCCAATCAGAACCAACTTCCATGTCACACTGGGCTTGTTATCCAATCTCCATCAGACAGTTGTAATCTTCATGTAAATCTGAAGGCCATGACCCAATCAAATGAACTTTGTCTCATTAAGTGCATATGCATTACAACAGAGGTTTCTTTCAGTATTTTGTAGTTTTTGGAGACAAGCAAACATATCCTTTGGAATATGTTCTTTTCATTCTAAAATAGAAAAGTTTACGCCCTTAAAGATACTTAAGTCTGTTCAGATGGAATTGGAAATGACCTTAAAGAGGCTTAAGTCTATTTGACTGAATAGCATTTGGCCTTAAAGAGAGTTAAGTCTGTGTTGATTGGATTGTTTATGCCTGTAAACTGTCTTGAGTTCATTTGATTGAATCCCAGGGATAGGAGGCACTATGAACATTCTGTTCTCACTGCAGGATCTCAAAGGGGTGTGGCAGAAAAAAAAAAGAA
The DNA here is from genome assembly GCA_022829145.1 of Albula goreensis. Classification (NCBI taxonomy): domain Eukaryota; kingdom Metazoa; phylum Chordata; class Actinopteri; order Albuliformes; family Albulidae; genus Albula; species Albula goreensis. Next base: position 8,659,356 of record CM040757.1, on the reverse strand, counting down.
ATTAAACCCATAAAACAGATGGATGGTCTTTTTGGTCTAATTTATTTGTTATGCACTTCTGTGAAAGTGCTCAGAATGGAGATTTTAATCGTACAAAGGATTGCAGATGAAACGAGCGATTTATTAAGAGTAATTGGCAATTCAAAGGATATTTTATGGGCATTTAAAGGTCATAGTTTGGATGTATATTTTGTAATCCCAGGTAGCTGTTGATGATAACAAATTGATTAGTCATGATGAAATGTTAATTAATCCCCGTCCTCCGACAGCGATTAGCACAGATGGTTTAGCGGGCCAAGCCTGTAAACGATAGCCTGTCATTGATTTACAGGCGACGGTCTTTCTGAAGCCATTAACGCGATACCTTCCCCTGGCTTTCCCTGTCCCACAAATGCTCTAAGTATTTATGGAGCTGTCGAGTGGGGACACCTGACACATGTTCTACATGAAAGGTGACATGGAGGGAACGCACAGGCCTTAATTAGTGACAGGGAGCCTTTTGGACAGAGAGCATACCCCCACCCCCACCCCCTCAGAACGCCATAACCTTTCTCACGCAAAGTCAGTCTGGACTTCAGAGAAAGTGCAGCCCGAGTGTTTTATTACAAACGGTCACAAGTTCACAAATTCCAATCTTTTCGTAAAAAAAGTTAGCCACTGGCTAAGAAGGAGGGTAAGGCCGATTGATGTTGGACCCTTGTTTTTTTCTGTGTTTTTTTGTGTGGAGTTTGTGTCGGGAGGGAAGATCAAAGCCCTGGTATCTCTGTGACTGGAGGGCCAGCCGCTGTGCTTCGCCAGAGCACTGAGGGATTCTGGGGAAACTTCCAGCAAGGCCTTGAGACAAAGGAGTCTTAAGCCACTTCTGCTTGTGATGCCTGGTTCGCTCTGTGGGCAGGGGGGCAGGTTTGGGCTTTGGGGGGGGGAGGAGGTGCACTCTGTCCTCAACCACTCTCCGATTTTATTGTATGAATCGGTGCGGATGATTGATAAAATCATGTAGATTTTGAGAATTACTGCCATTCTTCTCGCGGCAGATGAAACGATTGTCAGCATAATTACAGAGATGAAGAGACACTGAGTAGGGGAGGCCGCTGACATCGACTCGGCCTGTGAAATTTTAGCTAACACCAGGGTGTCAAAACGACACCTTTGTCATGCCTTTCAGTCAGGCCACTGACCAGATGTACCCTATCTCCAAGGCGGTCAGCCTCCAGCACCCAGTGAGTTTTTCACTCTTAAACTCGAGCAACCCTCTCTTGTTTTCTCAGCCAGCGGCCCTCCATTCGAATTCGTTCTTTCATGCTGCGATAAGACACGGTTTATCAAGGAGGGTCTACCTCTGTATTGTTGAATTGATTGACAGGGTGATCGATGGAAAGGTGGCCGCCACATATTGATCCGGCCGAGCTTATATCCCGGTCACCTGGTCACACGGCTGGGCCACATATTAAGTAAACCTGACTTTTCATAACTTCTGCGGCTGACCCTCTACTCTGAAATGACATTAGATCGGAAGCAGAAGCCTGTCTGTGGGACATAATATTTTCGGATTTTCTGATATTTGACAGCAATAGGGTTCTGCATGCAATGTCTCTGCGCCAGCTTCAACCAGTCTGGGCAGCAGCTTGAAAGTCATCTTCACTGCCTCTGCAAAGGAATGTGAGGTGATATTTATGTCAAAATATTTAGAACGATACAAATTCAACACCAGGGAAAAAGTGACTCATTTTGTTACGGACTCCCTGTCGAGGAGTAGTTGGATGAAAATTTACATCCAAGCAAACTAGTTTATGATAAAGGTGATTAGTTTAGATAGTCAGCTAAGAATGTAAACAGTGGCATGATTATTATGTGTTTGCTAGCTCTTTTGTAAGCAGTGTTTTTACGTGTTATTGAGTACATTTGGAAACATGGTCTTTACTGAGAACTGTCAGTGATATCTCAGTGCAAGGGACCAGATTGTTAGTTTCTGACTGACTACTTTAAGTACACATATATACACAAATACCTGGGAGTTGTAGTCCACAAGAGACACCATGTTTCTATGATAACGGTACAGAACAATAATTTCACCACAGGATCTGTCACTGAATTTTATTACATAGGTTTCTAATTAAAATCATACACATCATTTTCAGAATGCGAAATAAGGAAATAAAATATAATCCGTTTGGTATGTTGACAATATTTGCAGAAGAAAGGGTGGTAGAATACATTATACATCAAGACGGTTTATTCTTTGTGGGCTGTGGATTCTGGTACCACCCTACACAGGATCATACCTATTTGCATCAAAGGGCAGATCAATACGTTCACACACCCACGTGCCGCCCTCAAGGCTAAACATACACACACATATATGAGCGATGGCGCTTTCATGACCATGTCCACCTCAAGCCTGTGTTTGCAGGCTGGGAGAACATCCTAATCTAATGGAAAAATCTTTTTTCTCATGATTTGACTGCCACCAAGAAATCTGTTCAATATAGAGCTTTAAAAAATAAACTACATTTTCTGCAGTTCATATGACAATACTCCAAAATGAAAAATTCACAGGGACTTGGAGTGGAATTCTTGCCAGGGGCTCAGAGTCCAGTAGATTGAAAGAAGAGATGGAAAGATTAGTGGGGGTAAATACCGTCCTGGGGGGGTGGGGCGGGGCCGGGGGGAAGTGACGGTTCCAGATCTGGACTATAGACCATGCATTTTTTTGGTCATTGCTTTTCTTTTGCCAGACGTGCACCTAAGTCAGCTAACTCTCCCATTTTTCTGTGTTTTTCAGATGCATCATCCCATTCAGATGAAGCCTGCGGACAGCGAGAAATCAAACGGTGAGTTCCGGCGCCGTGCAGCGGCCGTGATGTCGTGGGGGGCAGAGAAAATGGTGTTTGATGAGGGACGTGGGGTGAATGAACGGGCATGTGAAGGACTGAAGTGGCAGGTAGCCAGCGGCGACGGCTCTGTGAGGGGCCTGCGATGTGAATGGGGTCATGAAGGATGATGTCATGATGATGTCGTGCAGAAAGGGGAAGCAGAGTCCCTTTGCTCAGGACACAGGGAGACTGATGAGCTTGTGTGCACCCACGTGTGTGTGTATATGTGTGCACGTGTGTGTATGTTTATATGTATGAGTGTGAGAGAGATTGTGTGTTTGTATCCGTGCGCATGTATGTGTTAATGTGTTTTATATGCTTATCTGAGAGAGTGGCAGACTGGATGAATTATTGACACGATTAGTGGAGTCAGGAGAAGTTCAGCCCTTTGGCCAGGCGGTGACCCGCCTCCCCCAGTGACTCCTCCCCCCCATCACCCACCCATCCCCAGCGCCTCCCCTTCACCCCCAACCCTGGAGTGACAGCCCTCACACCATTTTATTCACAATTTGACCACGGCCTCTGCAGTCTGTCAGCGAAGGGAGGCAATACACAGCATTCCGCGATGGCATGGAAGTCATTTAGAAAACCACAGTGAGCAATCTGTATCAATAATGGAGCCAGGGTGACTGCTAAAGAGCTGTGATGGGTTAGTTATAGACAGCCACACTGCCTAGGGAGAGACATCGTCTGGGAGTGCCAGATTTATGCCACGAAATAAGACCGCAATAAGGAGGTTAGCCGTATTGCAGCCCTCCGTCTCAAATGAAGATAAAGGAATATTCATTCAGATGACTATTAAAGAGCTTGGATTATGTGGCCGTTTTCTCAGCTGCCAGTTCATTTGTTTTATTATTCTTCTCCTTCTAAAACTTTTAAAAAGTCAGTAGGATGTCAGGATACAAGTGCACCTTTTAGGCCGAGTGGAGATAATTGCGGAGATTCTCGTTTAAAACGAGGAGCACAGGGTTTATTTTCATCTGAAAGATGTTTTTTTCGGCTTAAGGGCCTAACAGGAAAAAGCCAGCGTTTTTCCACCACCTGCTATTTTTTCAGAATCCTGAAACAGCAGCAGATGCATGTTGTGTGAACATCAAGCCACTCCGCTAACTCTCTCTTCGCCGCGTCCGTCTAAGGGGAACCATTTTAGCTTACGTGCCTGTGTGCCGTCAGTGCCACTTTCATCCAGAAGGGGTTTTGGGGGGGGTGGGGGTGGGGGGGGGGGGTAGTAGGGAGAAGTAGTGACTAGTGGATGTAAAACCGAAACCTCTTAGTGAGAACCTTGTCAAGTCGGAGGGCCTGCGACGAGGTGCCATATGTTAGCGCTAGCACGTAGCGAACCCGCAAATGAATCCCAGCAGTGAGCTATCCAGGTGGCTCCAGCACAGACCTGTCACACAATAGATACCAACAGAGAAGTAGGACTTCTTTTGAAAAACCTGGTTGTTTTTTTTTCTCCTTTTCAATAAATATGAAATACCATCTATCATAAATCGGCCAAACAAACCACATTTTTTTCTCTCCCTGCAATAATATTGACTTTGTCCCTCACTGCTTTCTCTTAATCTGTTTCTCCCCGGTGACTGTGTTTGAGGCTCGCGGTAGTGATGCGCGGAGACTGTGGAACGGAGTTGATCCCCCCCCCCATCCCCCAAACACACACGCACATTCACAGAGGCGTCGCAGTTTAGCGAGGTTGGAGATTAATTTGTGCAGTTACCATGAGGGAGAGGGGTGGGGATATCAAACTGCCGGAGCCAAACTGGGGGAAACAAACAATAACGAAATGTTAGTGTGGAGAATCAAAAGAGCGCAGAAGCACTTTCTCAGTGACTGTTTTTTCATCCATATTATTGGTACTTCCATGGCTGTCTATCAGCAAGCGTAGCCCCACCCCTAAGAATAATGTAACTCTATAATAGCCCCAGCAGTCATGGGGCCAGCCTCACCCACTGTGCCAAGATGCCCTCTGTCCTCTATGTGTCTGCTGTTGCAGGAAACGTTTGATTTATCGTTTCCTGTTTTAAGGGTGCTACAGATTGCCCCTGTGAGAGTGTTATCATGACTCAAACCAGGGCACATCGGAGACCAGACCCTCAAGAGTCTTTTAGAGTCTTCCTGTGTGCTTTTTACACAGTTTACCGAGGGCAGGTGTTTACTCAATGTGACAGTGATGTGGGCCCTTTTTTTCTCCCGCTAACTTCTGTTCTGCGTTAAATGAATTACAGAAACTCCCTTTCCTTCTCAGGGGTGATATAGTGTATGTACAAAGGGATAAAGCCTTTGATACAACGCATATCTTTTGCATATCCTGATGGTTTGTTTAAAATGCACAAACAATTCAAACAACAAAATAAACAAGCGCGCTATTGATTTCCCAGAGTGCAACAGCCTGCTTATCTCCTTCGCCTCGCGGAAAGAGCTGACAGCTTCCTCATTTAAAATGAATTGGATTAGCATTACATCGGAATGTGTCGGAGGGCAGAGACTTTACAGATACACACACACAGAGTACAATGTGGAGACATGCATGCACACATTCACACACACCTCTCAAACACACACACAGCAATGGGGCCAAGTATTTAAATGAACGGAACCAGCAGAAAAAGCATTTTAATCTCGAGGGTTGCAATTGGTCTGTATTTTAGGTTTAGCTTAACAACTTAAAACTGCCCCGGGGGATTTATTTTTTTTTTTTTTTTTTTCCCCAATTTAACTGATTTCCATCCTGACTTCAGTGCATTTTGTTAGGTCATTGGTTTTCACTTTAGGAATATGTTTTTCAACTTTATTTCTGTTGTGTTTTAATGTTGAAACCCCATCCATTTTAGAGAAGAAATAAACAATACCTCAAAAGTCCAAGGCCCTTTTTTCTCTTCTACCATTTGATAGATCTTGTACTTGCTAGATCAATGAACTGAAGAGCCATGATTGAGTCGATTTATACAGGTCACAGAAAAGGAAAAAATAAATGTATTAATAATATTGAATGACAAATATTTTCAGAAGGATGCTTGGAAGCATCTCATTCTTATGCCATATTTACAAAATGTTCTTGTTCCAAAGCCCAGATAAAGACCTGAAACTTACATGTTAAGTGTACTGGTTTACCCCCTGAAAAGGATTCCATTAAGCTCTCCATTAAGGATCGGTTGCGTAAGTCACTTGATTTGGCAGCCAACACGAACATCCTTTCAAACACTTGAGCATCAGCTCCTCAAGGACTGTTATTTGCATGAAATACAGTTCCTGCATGCAAAGAAACCCAAGTCTATTGAGTTGTGGAATTTGTTGCTAAATATGCGGACGAGCAAAATCTTAAAAACAGGTCAGTCACGGTCAGATTTTCTGCACGTACACAGACGCCATACCTGAGTAGAGTTTCAAATTTTTAAGGACGCAGTATGCGTTGAGTGCACCTCAGCTCTGCTTAAAAATGAAAAATAAAATTTTAAAGCACGAGAATGCTGCTTCTTGCTGCAAAATAGTGTACAAAACACCTTTTGGACATGCCCTATCTGAGCTATATGGGTCATAACATCCAAAAATGTTGAGTGATGGCCAAATCAATCTCTGGTATTGATTTTAACATGGAAGAATGAGCTTCATACATTTATAGTTTGAATGCCCCTGAAATGCACTGTATTTATCATGGTTGTTGGCAGCCATTTTGTGCTTGGCCAATGGTCACTGATACTTGTGTGTTCCTGTTCATAATAACTGTGATGTTGAGTCTTCTTGTAAGTAAATTTGTGTTGGCCATAGCAATGGACTTATGCTTAACGGTCTGCCTTGTATGCAGTAGTCAGGGAAAGAAGGGACACTTAAAGTATGAGTACATTAGAAAGAGGACAAAGAGAGGAAGAGATGGGCAACAAGGGAGATGGGCTGAGAACGAGATAAAGAGAGAAATAGACCCTGAGAGAGTGATGGAGAAAAAGATTGAGGTGAGGTAGAGAAAGCAGGAGGAGGAGAGACAGGGACGGGAAAGCAGGAGGGAGAGAGAGCATGGAAAAGCAATGGGGAAGGAAAGAGAAATGAGAGGGAGAGAGAAAGAAAGAAGGGGAAGGAGTGAGACTTGGTAGGCTTGATATGGTAATAAGGGATTGATCACAGCCAGAAGATGAAATGATTTTTTTCCTCTCTTTCTCATTCATTATTATTTTTTTTTTATCTTGTAGCGGTGGAAGACAGAAAATTGTTCATAGGAATGGTCTCAAAGAAGTGTAATGAGAATGACATCAGAGTCATGTTCTCTGCGTTCGGGCAGATCGAGGAGTGCCGGATTCTGAGAGGACCAGATGGTCTGAGCAGAGGTGAGTGTGTGCCCCTGTCAGTCGCCTGACCCCTCCCCCACCTACCTCCCCCACCCCCCCCCAACCAACCCTCCACCCTCCGCCCTCCACCCCCTCACTCTGGGCACCATGGCAACACAGAGCAGAAAGTCAGAACACCTGCCCTACCTCACCCCTAGGCTGATACTCACACACTCACACACACACACACACACACACACACAAATATATATGTGCTCACAGAAACACACATGCACTCGTAACCACAAAATCTTGCACATGCACACACACACACACACACACACGTACACGTGTTACTAAGAGGGGACTATCACTCTATACCTGCCATGAGGGGAACATGGTTTCCAAACATTTTTTATGAAACAGAAAGGACACAAATTATATTTTAAGTTTTCATAACATATACTATTATATTTAATCATATTTAATCATCACACACACACACTCAGTGTTTCACACATACTTTATGTTGATGAGTTCCATCCAACAGAGCTTCTACAAGACTACGACTTCGAAGTTGAAAATCCTTCCAGGCCTTACGATACATATTTCAGGCATAACACAGTCAGCTTTGACCTTGACTATCTTGTGTAGAGGGAGGAACACTCAGCAAACATGTTTCAGTTCCATTCAGGTCCAAGAGTGACCCTTCCTGGCCATCTGGACCGCCCATGGTGGAGGGTCAGTGGCTCTCTGCTAAGAATCAGTCACTCAGCCTGCTCCTCGCGGCCTGGTGGCACTCACGCACTGACCCTGGATCAGCTCCTGCCTTTTCTCATCTAATGTATGGGAGTTAGGGTTAGGTTTAGGTCAGATGATCCTGGAATCGCATAAATGGCAACAGAGTCGCTAACACTATCAGACCGGATCTTACGCTCCTCCCACCAAACTGGGAAATAAATCTGACCAAAAGATGTGACTTCCCCTTTTGACCACTGGGCCAGATAATACTGACCTTAAGATGTGACTGTTCCATACGACCACTGGCTGGAAAACTCCTCTGGATGTGTCTGTGTCCAGTCTTGTTTCTGCACTTTTCGTTGTTTCTCTCTTTGTGTTCATACTTTTTAAATCCAGTTTGTAAAACAGAATGCAAATCCACCTCAACCAAAATTGAAGCTTTATAACATTAATAGTTTGAGTTCAATCCATTAGCCAAGTCTAGAACTTAACCTGTCCCTTGGAATTTGTCTTTAATTTCCAGATTTGTACCCGATTTTTTAAAGATGGATTGTATCTCAGGGTCTTTTTTGCCTTGGTGATGAATCTCAGTCAGATTGGCTTCCCCCCCTTGTCATCAATGGCCTGGACCACCTCTAACCCCTTCACACCCTGCAGGTATCCCCTCTGCCCAACAGGTGGCAGCACTGAGGAGGTCCTCCACAGCAGGATCCATCTGGAGCCACGAGGGTGGAGTTAGTCATAGCTCATAACCTCCCTATTTAAATTTACATTCACCAAGGAAATGTGGAACTGAAACCAAATACCCCACCCAAACAAACAACAAAACGCAAGAGAAAAACAACCCTATGGTGTCTGGCCTCCTGATATTTTAACATTCCCAAAAAAAAAAAAAACTAAATGTGCAGATATCAGAATTTCCTGTCTGTCCTCATGTACAAAACTAGGGTAGTGTTGGTGTCACTTTTGATGTTACTGAGTTTCTGCCGTTGATGTCATGTTCGGTGTTGTTTTGTGTTTGTCATGTCGTATCTCTTGACTGTCTCTTCTCTTGATGTTTCTATCTGAGCAGCCTTATTGACCCCCGGCAGGTGCACAGTCTCAGTCCTCCAACTTCCCAGCATCCTCCCTCACTCTCAGTCCTCCACTTTCCCAGCAACCCTCTATCACACTCACACCTACCATCTTCCCAGCACTCCCCTCTCACGCTGCTCCATCTCTCCAGAACCCCCAACCCCCCTCCCCTCGCTTCCTCCACCACCACACAGCACTCTTCTTGCCCTGATTAATATTTCAATCCCACAATGCACAACGAGATCCAACGAGTTAACCGACGAATCCTGCAAGTTCACACAGAGAGAGTTATTTAAAGAAACTTGACTGGGTGGAAATGTGCTTGTCTAAAATAGCAAAAAAAAAAAAAAAAAAAAAGGAATCGCCGCAAAAGGATGCAGTGTTGCTCCCAGCCCCTGATAAATGGGTCTTCAAGTAGGTCTCCTGTTTATCTCTGAGCCCCAGAGCAGCGGGTACCTCTCTGTCCGCCGTTAAACAGCCGTATCACTCAGCCCAGTGGTACACCATCTCGCTATTAATAAAATATGGAACGCACCACATGTGGATGTTGGAGCCCAGGGAGGTAGCCTACTTTCTTTAAAGGACTACTCTCCTGGCAGATGACGACAGAATGCGGACTGCCGTATTTTTAGCCGTATCTCCGGTTGTCTCGCCACGAAATTACAAGCCGGACATTTTATTTATTTTTTTTTTCTGTTGTCGCAAAAAAAGAGTTAAATTATTGTGAACTCTGCGTAATGTTTTATTCAACTACCACTATAGTACAGTGACTGTTCCACATCACATCCCCGAAGAGAAGGGACAAAGGGAGAAGATGGCATCATAAGAAATTCAGAGAGAATACATGTTTTTTTTTCCTCCCAGTGAAATACAAAACAGCCCCCATTGCTCCAAATATGTACTGTATAGAGAGAAGGAGAGAGGGAGAGAGAAAGGGAGGAAGAGAGAGAGGACCAGAATTTGAACATTTGACTTCCAAAGTATCTTACAAATGGGTCACCTCTTACAGAGCTAAGTTTGCATTACTTTCCTGAAGAAAAATCACATCTGGGTCATTTTGACAATGTAAACAATGAAAAGGTTGAAGTAACTGACCTATTCTTGACCTATTTTTCAGTAGGAAGGGAACGTCTATTTCTGAACTATCAGAACTTTGCATTGTCATGCATTTAATTAACTCTTTCCTTATTTTTCTTGTTAATGATGAAAGTATCATTTTAAACAAGACAAAATATGGCAACTATCTTCCCTCCTTTCATTTGCATTCAGAGGTAGCGCCGCTACTAGACAGATTTCGCCCCTAACCTAACCTAAGTTCCAAGAGAAAACTGTACATAACAAGCAACCAGCTTATTCCCAACGAAGAGGCCAGAGGCTAGAATACTGTTAGCCTTTCTCCTTCAGACGATGATTGTCTTAAACTCAGTCCTGGGGAGCGGCACTGGAACCTTTAAACTCACATCTCAGTGATAGCACTTGTGGAAATAACCATGAGCCTCTCTCTATTTCTGTTTCTCCCTCTGTTCTCCTCATTCTCTCTCTGTCACAGAACCTCTGTTACCGTCCTGCTGTTGCTTTCTTAAACAATCTCTCGTTCTGTTTTTCTCTCCCCCTCTTCCCCCTTTTCTCTCTTTCTCTCTCTCTCTCTTTCTCTGTCTGTCTGTCTCTGCGTCTGCTTTGTGAATCACATGTCACTACAGTCATGACTTGATAATCTGATAAACTCCATCCTGCTTCGTGTTGAGCTGAGCACCAGCGCTGGTCCTGACTAATCTGTTAAAAAAGTGTCTTTGTGTTTACTTCTGCCATTTCGCCTCTCAGCTTTGGGGGGTTAAAACGCTCTTTAAATTTATTCCTTATTTTTCCTAATCATTCCCTGAACCACTAAACAGAGGTTACAGAAGGATGAAAGGAAGAGAGGGAAAAAAGAAGCTTCTGAATAACTTTTACACTGTCGTCATCGTTAGCGGACCATAAGAACAAAACAAAAAACCGGATCTGATCTTATATTAAGAAAAAAAACAATATGCATAATTGTCGTACCGCCCACTGAAGGGTGGAAAAGTAATTTTCCAGAGGGAGGGAGACTGAGATTAAAGGAAATCTGCCTCGCAGAGCTCAGCTCCTCATGAAGGCTCTCGGAAGCCAGCGCCAAACCGCACTAAACTCCTGAATTGGTGCAATTTGTATGACATTTTGCAAATGCGCATTACGCTGTCGGGCTGCCATTTTCATTTTGCCGCGTCGGCCACGGTCCTCGACTCCTCTCGAACCCGAGGCGGGAGGTGGGGGGGTCGTGGGGGGAGCGTTTGTCATCATTACGCGAAGCTCACCCCCCTCCTCGTCCCCCGGTGATGACAAATTCAGGGGTCCGAGGGGGGAGACAGGAGGCTCCGTCATTGACGCGGACGGGCGAGCAGACGAATATAAATGCAAATCCGAGACATGCAAATCCGCGCGCGGAGGGCCCGATTTCCCGGCACCCGGCAGAGCACGAGAGACAGTTCTCAATCAGGTGTAACCAAGCCCTCCAAAGCATCCCACGTGTGTTTTAACCCCTCAGTCTGAGCGTTTTAACCCCCTATCACACTCCCCTCACCCCCCTCACCCCCAAAGCTGGGTACCTACCTCACACCCCATGGGGGTCAACAAAAAAAAAAAACTCACTGAAGCTTCTAGATTAACAAGTCTGGGCTGTGAATGGAAAAAGAGAAATGTTTCTGTGGTTGATGTTGTTCTGATTCTCCATGTACTCACTACTGAGTTAAAAAAAAAAAAAAAAAAACAATGTTGTCTTGTGGGCCGTTCACTGTAGAATCTCTGTTTTTTGGGTTTATAACGAGTTGTCCAACCCTTTTGTCTTGTTTTGTTTTCTCTGGTCTCTCCTCCTCCCGCTCCTCCTCTCCCGTTGTCCCCCCTGCAGGCTGTGCGTTTGTCACGTTTTCTACCAGGGCTATGGCACAGAATGCAATCAAAGCCATGCACCAGTCACAGACCATGGAGGTACTGTATCCCTCTGCCCTCTCTCTCTCCCTCTCACTCCCTCCTTCTCCCCATCTCTCCACCTCTGTTTCTATCACTCTCTCCCCCCTCTCACTTTCTCATTTGCTCCCTCTCCTCTTCCTCCTCCTCCATATTTTTCCCTGTCTCTTTCTCCATCTCCTTTTTCTATCTGACTCTCTTTCTCTTTCCCCATTTTGTCTATTTCTTTTTTTCTCTCCCCCCTTCTCTGGCATTCTTGCTGTCTGTCCTTTTCCTCCTCCTCCATCTTTCCTCCCCTCTTTCTCCATCTCCATCTCCCTCTCTCTGTCTCTCTCTCCCTCTCTCCCTGTATCCCTCTCTCCCTCTCTCTTGCTTCCTCTGCTGATGTTTCTGTGTGGTGAAGTCACTTGGGAAATGTCACAGCCACATTCTCTTTGCTGAATTTGAAAGTGGGGAAAAAACACACACACAACAAAAAAAGGCTCCAAATACTTAACAACAGTCACTCCAAAAAAGCACGAGGCGAGAATTGAAGGGACTCCATCTCTCAAAAACAGACAGGACATGGATTTTACAGCCTCTGTCAGATAAGACAGGCCTTGGCTAGAGTAGCGTGTGTCAGATGAAACGGGACCCCTGCCAGAGAAACTAGTAGGTGACTTTAAAGCCGAACAACCCCAAGCCAGTGCCAGCAGGGCCTTTCAGAAATGTTTTCTGTGTTCCATGATAGAGTAAGACGGCCTTGCTGGAGAGCCATGCAATGCAAGTCAAAATGTCACCTTTGATGGGTTCTGAATGGGTTTAGTCTTCTGTAGTGCATCTTTTGACAGTGTAAGGTTTTTTCCCCTGTCTCACATTGCCACAGTGCACTCAGCCCTCACCTTAAAAGTCCCCCCATTAATAAAAATGAAGACAACTCCTCTTGTGTGGGTTGATTGTGATTGAGTACTAAATGACAGCAGGACAACAGCTTGGGTGTGAATGCAAGTGTCCAATTATTCATGAGTTTGTGTGTGTGTGTGTGTGTGTGTGTGTGTGTGTGTGTGTGTGTGTGTGTGTGTGTGTGTGTGTGTGTGTGTGTGTGTGTGTGTGTGAGGGAAACCAGAAGCAAGTGAAAGAGACAGTGAGAGTACCCATATCTTGTCCCACAGCCATTAGGCTACATCATCCTTATTTGTTCATTGTACCTCACTTGACCTCCCCTCCCCTCCCCCATCACCACCGTAAAACGCACATAGCAAACACATGACGCAATGCAGCCAAAAGTTGTGTTCTAGAAAACACAAGGATGTTGCCCAGGACAGTTTCATTCCTCATTTCCAATCTGAAATACAGGTGCCTTAGCTGAGGGCAAAATAGGATCATGTTCTTTGTTTATATAACCCATTAGCAATTTAAACAAAGCAATTATTTTTGGGGGAAATAAGCATTCCTGAATTACGGTTGGTTATTGTTAGTTTTTTCTATTAGGTCTATGTTGAAAATGAGGAGATAATGAAAAATGGAAGGGACAATAACAGTGGGGGTCAAACAGGGAACAGGAAGTAAATCTTGCATGCAGGACCCCCTCGTTCGTTTGATCAAATGTACGTGTTTTCTTTGGCCAGCTCACAAAGACCGAACAGGGTCAATCTCATTTTGCTCCCCATTTTTTACTTTATTTATGCGTTTTATAAAGCCTGCCTTGTGCTATTTCATTAGCGGTTGTCTCTCATGGCCGAGTTCCTGTCCTTTTTTTTTTTTTTCTTTCATATATTGTTATGGCGAATAAGACGGCATGTGGTGTGGAGCAGCTGTCGTACTTAATACAGGAGGCGGCAGAATTTTAATGTATTTTTCAGCTTCAACTCCCTGTAAACAAGAGAACAATCATCCCTTTTATCACTGATTTATTTTTCCGTTTCTTAGAAACACGGTTCTATTTTTACAGAGGAATGAGAAACGTGAGGGGCGCTTCGTCGCACTGGGAGGGCCTGGAGCAGAACACGTTTTCCTTAGGCCTTCTACAGGAAGTGTCTTAAGATTTTGGACACCCTGTGTGTTTTGAGATAGGGAGTGGGGGCGGAGGCAGCAGGCCAGGTGAGGCAAAAAACAACGTCGTCAGGCCCGATGACGGATAAAGACGCTTCACGTGAGATGCTTTGAAGGGAAGTGTTAAGGAGGAGGGACAGGACGACTGGTACTGCGTACTAAAAAAAAACACCCATGACTGTGAGCGTGTTATAAAACGTCCTCTTCAAACAACCAACCCGCTTAGCCGGACGTTTTTTGACAGTGAATCTGAATTTGGAGATTCCTGGTCAGTCTAATGATGTAAGCAAGAGCAAACACAATGAAAAACCTGCATGGGTCCGAAAATGAGCGTCATCCAGAATGACCAATAAACAGGACCAAGGGTTAATCTTTTCCTGAGGCACAATGAATAACAAACCTAGTTTTAAAAGCATCCCACTGTGGGACCTCCAGGTGTCTCTCAGAGTAAAAGGACATGATTGTGGTGCAGCTGTGCATCAGGTGGTGTGGTGTTTCAGGCCCCATCCACGAAGTGACTAGCTGTGCCTGACGAGAATTCAAATCGTCAGTACCCTTTTTCTCTAGCAGTGTCTCCTTGCTCAACGAGGTGCCTGGACATTCCTGAGCTGAACTGAACGTATGTCCACTTAATGTTACTCCCACAGCGTAGGTGACATGTGATTGTCATCGTATCCGCGCTGTGAAAAATAGTGTAGGCTGTAGCAAAGTTCAGTTCGGGCGGGGGGGTGGTTACGGGAATCGGGCACGTGTCAGGTTAATTAATTCTAACTTTTAAAGGGCACTCTTATCTGTATTAGCGAGGCACAGTAGCGCAGGACCTAAATCATTTTATTTTAGTTATAGGTCTGGCACTGAAACCAGACAGTATTGGATCAGGACAAATGAACAGAACAATCAACAATCAAAGGCAACGGTCTCCAGCGGCCTTTATTTACAATTCAGGTTCTGTGGTCCTGAGTTCATCACAGTAACTGCCATAATTCAAAAGGACATAGCATATTGGTTTAATCATGTTCCCCAAAAATATTTTGAAATCATAAGCTGATCTGGGATGAGGACTGGAATACAGTCCATCCACTACAGCTAAGGAAAGTAATATTCAGCCCTCTCTTGGGTTAAAGTATGCTAATCTGGTCCCAGTTCTGGTACCAGCCAGGCCATTATCGGCTATGGACGGAGGTCCACAACCTGAACCTGGTGCATACCTGTCAGATGCTGGTCAGAAAGCCAATCCCATTAGTGCAACCATTTTCTTCTCCCAGCTCTGTGTGCTTCACTGTTCATTTTTGCCAGTTAACGCACATCGGCCTTGTACTGCTGAATGACAGAATTCCAGTAGGACGATATAGAATAAACAAACTAAATTTCCTTTGCATTCCTCCTCTCAGCAGGTCAGAATGTTTTCGGTGTGTCTTCCGTGTGAGGAACATAAGTGTGGGATGAGGCGGCCTTCAAGGTCACATGTTCGCACTCATGCTCATCACTTTGCACATTGTTGGGGAAGCTGCATTGTGCCTTTCAAACCTGCCGCTCAGGATTGGTGTGATATGTCAATATGTGTTTTATCTGAGAAGGCTAGTCATGGCATGCTTCTGAGGATGGATGGCTTCCTCAATTCAAGTCTTTGCGAGCGAGGTGCTTGGTGGGACTGGATCAGTTATTTTTAGTAGGTGGAAAAAGGAGAACGTGCCAAAAAAAGATATGCCTCTCCTGGAACGTTAACACTGTAGTTCATTTTTCAGTTTGAACTGATCGGTTTATTTTGGATGGCAGTGTGAAAATCTCTGACAGTGGCACAACCGAACCGAAAGCTCACTCACATCAACCACAGTAAGAATCAACCATCCAGGTCATCAAACTTGTGCTGCTTCCCTTGAAGAGGCTTTTCAAATCTCAGATGCAACGTCTTGCATTTGAATGCTTCTACATGTCACATGCATGCCCTACACCATAGAGCACAGTAACATGCAACTATCACCTTGCTACCACTGTGCATTACTACAGATCTGAGGGTAATTTACAGTAGGGTCCCTTCTGGCTACTTTCCCGTTGAACCCAATGAGACAGTCCCCTTTTAGAGTATCGAATGTAGCATCTTAGTAGGTTTTGTCTATCTGGCATAGCTTTTTGGCCAATTGTGCTGGAGGTGACTGTATATAAAGGAGATTCCTGGACAGTTTGAAGTCTTAAAGGGTGCAAATGCAGCACC
Source organism: Albula goreensis (assembly GCA_022829145.1). Classification (NCBI taxonomy): domain Eukaryota; kingdom Metazoa; phylum Chordata; class Actinopteri; order Albuliformes; family Albulidae; genus Albula; species Albula goreensis. The sequence continues at coordinate 8,643,184 of CM040757.1, read as the reverse complement.
CACCCACCATATATTTAGTATAAAATGAGGTGAACTGGAACAAATCACATAAAAGAGGTAATCTATCTGAGGTGGCATCTCTTTAAGTGATGTAATTGCCTCTGCTTTAGTGGTCTCATCCTCTCCAGATGTCAGTGTTCAATGAATTTCAAAAGAACACCAATAAGGTAGATGCAGCACTTTCATCTCGATATGTTTTTTTTTTCCTTTGTCGCTAATCATCTCTTAACTCCATATTCTCTTAAAGACACCTTCATTTTTCATCGTAGCTCTTCTCCAGAGATATTCCGGCTGTCAGCGATTGGAGAGCAATTGAAAATTCGAAACGCGAAACCGATATTTTTCTTGTCCGCCTGTAGCAGCATGTCATGTCAGACTAAACAAAACAGAAATTGATTAACAAGTGAACTCAAGTGTGCTTTAATTGTTTTGGTATGAAGTGAATGCAGCCTAGAAAAGACTACATAAACAAAATTACGCCGTCTGCAGCTGAACCTAGATGCTAATTATTTCAGGCTAACTTGGTGTGTAAGATGTAGTGGTCCACAGGAGAGGGCTGGGGAGCGTGGCGGTAAGGGCTCAGCGGTGTGTTTTACAGGGCGGGAAAGAGGAAAGTGTGCCGCAGTTGAAGGCTGCGCACCGGCGAACTGCTCCAATCTCTAGGGTGCCGGGAGATGTAATGAGATATTTAACAGAGTGAGGGGTGCTTTCAGAGGGGGATGGAGCCCGAGAAGGGGGCTACTGATTGACACCTCCAGCAGATTGTTTTTTTCCCCCCTTATCACTCAACGAAGAAAAAAAAAAGAAAGAAAATTACTCTTACAAATGGAATAAACATCTCTGAGCCACACCGAGCCCAGTAAGCCCTCAGTGACGGTGGGGGGATCAGATTCCTCTCAATGAACTGGGGAGCGATGGCTGGCCAAGCTGGCGTGGAGAAGAGACAGTCAGCTTCTCATCAGATAAAAATCTCCGCCAGGATGTGCGCTCTATCTCTCTCCCTCCCCCCCCTTGGATGAAATTATACCTTTTCGTCTCGTACTGCGTTTGCGATCCCGAAAAGGCTCTAAATCCACTCAACCTGCCTGTGCGGGGGAAAATGCGCTGTTTTGCAATCATCTGTACCAGGGGCGTACGGTTTCCTTTTGTTTCATCCGCCGGCCGCTTTAAATTTACATAATGATGGATTTTTAAAGCTACACATTTAGATTGCTCAATTGTGATGTTTTAGTCTTCCTAGAGCTTCATTCCCTCTACTTGTCTGAAGTTAGGCCACAGAGCAACGCAGCCTCATGTAGACACATCACATTTATACCAATTTGCAGGTGGCTTTTAGTAACTGACATTTTGATTAATACAAAAGCCAACCGTATAACATGAGAGAGGATGTGTTGTTCGTGTACAATATCTATAGGGAAATGGCACAATTCATCAGGCTGTAATTTTAGATTTAAACCAAATTGTGGTCCCTCTAAAGAATATGTCACACCTTTTTAGTGTCTGCGAGTATATGTGTGTGTTCATGTGTGAATCCACGTGTCTGTTTGTTAGTGCGCACATCTGTGCTTATGAGGGTACGTGTGTGTACACAAGCCTGTCTGAGAGGGTAACGATTATAACAGATGTAGCGAAGAGCTGGAGATAAATAACGTTATGGAAGGTGCAGCTGTATGTGACAGTTGGTCCCTCAAGCTGAGAGTTGAGCCAGCGGCTCTATATTTAACGGGCTTTCGGGTGTTCACTGCATGTGGTGTAGCAGTGTGGACTGCAGTGTACCTGCACGCAATGCAAATGTGCATCCTGGAGTGTGAATTAGTGAGCTGTGTGTGTATGTGTGTGTGTGTGTGTGTGTGAGTGAGAGAGAAAGAGAGCGAGAGAGAATGTGTTCCCCCACCTGTTTTCTACCTCTTTTTGAGGTTGGAGAGTCTCTGGGAGTGAAGTCGCTTGCATACTGAACAGACTCTTGGTTTCCTGATGACTGGGCTAGCTTGTTATGGCTGCAGCATTGTAGAGCTGTCACATTGTGGCTACAAAGTTGCATGAAGGTTGTGAGGCCATTGTGTGTTACCTCTGAGATTTGAGCATTGGATCTTACCCACTCTCCTTCCCACTGAGGTGATGAAATAGTTTTAAAAATCAGGAAATCTTTTTTGTTTTTTAACCACTGAATTCAAAGCATGAATTTTAATGTTGGATTTGTTGAGAATGGAAAAAAAACCCTCTTTGTTAAATGGTGAAGCATCCCTTGCCTTTGCTATGTTAATGAGTATGTGTGTGTGTGTGTGTGTGTGTGTTTACGTGCATGTGTATGTGTGAACACTGTGCGGGTATGTCTGCGCTGAACCCCTCCAGAATGACCCCTCCTCCTCTCGTCCCTCCCCCCCCAGGGCTGCTCCTCGCCCATCGTGGTGAAGTTCGCCGACACGCAGAAAGACAAGGAGCAGCGCCGTCTGCAGCAGCAGCTGGCCCAGCAGATGCAGCAGCTCAACAGCGCCACCACCTGGGGGAACCTCACCGGCCTGGGCGGCCTGACCCCACAGTATCTGGCAGTAAGAAGCCCCGCCGCCACCACGCCGCCCACCGCCAACCCAGCCGCTGCAGCTGCCGCAGTCAGTCTCCGCCCGCTGTCCCAATCTCCGCCTCACTGTACCCTCCCTTAGTGCTCACTCCTCTACCCCCTCAGCCTCTCTCACACCTGTGCACACAGCACAGATACATACAACTGTCCTTAAGCAAGTGGCACTACAGTGTAGCGCCATCCATTCATTCTAATGTAACCTTTTCTCATTAAATATCACTGATATCACTGTCAATACCAATGTTCCCTGGTTTAAATGGCCAGAGTAATGGCACAAAACCACCCTGCCATGGTGAAATCATAGACATGGAAACACTGTATGGTGTTTACCAGGCATCTTGGTTATAAAACCAGTTGAATTTAGTCTCAGTGGCAATAGCTTTTAAAGGAATGTGAATGGTGTGGACAAAATACATGATCCTTAATTTAGTTTGTACTTTTATAGAAATTGTACAGAGAAATAAAGCCCTCATATTCCTCATTGATGTTTCAAAGCAACCGCAGACAGCTCCTCTATGTTTCATAAGGATGAGTGTTTGAAATGTTATGAACTATCAGCTGGATCAATTGAGTGGTCTAACTTTACAGCCAGAGCAAGGAAAGGTATAAATGTCAAGTGTTAGCCAGCTCCTTGTCTCCTGTTTATTATATACTATTTACATTGGTTATGGTGTATTACCCTACATAGGCTTTCATTTGATTTATATTCATTTAATCCAAGGGGTTGCTTACCTGATCCTGTCTTCTCTCTCTCCTCCCCTCCCTCTGTCGCAGCTCCTCCAGCAGGCCACATCCTCCAGTAACCTGGGCGCTTTCAGCGGCATTCAGCAGATGGCAGGTAAGGCCAAGAACCCAGCCAGCGTCTCTCACGCCTGCTCACACATCACCCACAAACTCCCCCACTGCACACAGTGCCCCCAGCCCTGTCCCATCACCTTAGCAACACACCACAGGTGCACGCTTCATTCCCTGCCTTGGCCTTTCCACAGAGCAGCGCCACAGGCCCCGCCCATATGGTACCACAAACCCCGCCCCTGCCCCTCCCTCCCGTATTACACAGATCAGGAGGGTGTGGTCCAGGAAGCATAATAAATACATATTTAGTGTGGAAAGGTATGCCTCATGGAAATATGAGGAGTACAAATGTAATACCGGAGGTTACCAGAGGTGGCAGCGATCGCTAAAGCTGGAGAGTAAATTTAGGAGGGCAGTTATTCCCTCTTGCCAAAGGAAGTTATTGGTGTCTTCTTATGTTAACATAATGAATAGAGGCAAAGCACAAAGTATAAAAACAGTCAACATACCCCAGTAAGGAGTGTAGAGAGGTTTTTTTTTGTAAATCAGGATGATGGCTGATGACTGCCTCGTAATGGTGTATCCCAAAAGGTTGGGATATTTGAATATATTTGGTTGTTTAACTGTTGTAACTTAGTTATTACTAAGTTATTTTAGTAGATTAGCCAAGTGTAAATGTATCTTTATATTGAGTCTATTTTTCAGGTTTGTTCTTTATATGTAGTGACACTTGTTAAACTAATTGTGTTGCAGTGTATATCTGCTATCTTTATGTGTAGTATACACACTTTTTACCTTGAAAATAGACATAGATTATATGTATGGCTTTGGCCAATTCTATAAGCGGGCCATGACAGTGGCATTCACTCAAATTTGGGATCCCTTGCCCAGCCATACAGTACTATAAATCCTCCAGCCCAGACAATTTAATACATATTTCATATATATTATATTACAGAGGAACTCCACCCATAACCCCACCTTACATGATCGGAGACACAGCAAGCACAATTTAGTGTACAGTAAAGCCACTACAGCCAACCTTTCCATTGCTTTCCACTGTCGGAGGTTGTCCCTCCTCTTCACAGGGAGCATCGCAAACCCCACCCCTGCCTTTGATTTCTCATACGGTACCACAGTGCCCGTCCACACATAGCCCCGCCCCCGGTTCTGTGCCCAGTCAGTGATGAGTAGGCGTTTCCCTGCATAAGAGCTGTCCCAGGTTATGAGTCGCCCTCTGGGGGGGAGCAAGCAGAGGTGTGCAAACATAGCTGAACATTTGGACCATGAAGACCGTTATCGCTGCAACTCCTGAGTTCAATTCAGGCTCCATCTGTCCTGGATTACTTTGGAGAAAAAGGAGATCAGTAGCGCGTGGAACGCCATAATGCCATTTATTAAATTTAGGACCACCAGGGAGAGGAGTGTGGCCAGTTTGAACCATAGACAAAGTGGAACTTAGCATGGGACACACACAAATATGCACAAACACATACTGTTATCCAGATACCGTGTGGTGCAGGATACCAGCAATCACAAGGAAAAAGGGAAATTTTTGTTGCGTAGATCCACACATTTAGGCTAGAGAACAAATGACACTCACGCAATTGTTCATTTCTTTGTCCATGTTTAAGATTGTTCCTTGAGTTTTTTTTTTTTTTTTTTTTTTTTTTGAAATGTTCTGCCATATTTGAATAACAGATGTCTGAATCATGACCCTCGTGAAAGGCAGCGGAATTTATCTTTCTGCCTCCTTTGTCGACTGTTTGTGGGAGTCAGACGGCTGCCATGTTGAGATTCTTGAATAAGACCTCCAGCGATTGGTAGTTTGGCTCTGATGTCACGGCTAAACTGGGCGCTGTTGCCCTGGTTCTGCACAGCTGAGGCAGGAGTGGAGTCCGGGGAGAACAAAGACGATGACTCCCGCTCCAACCTTGAGCCTTCAGCTGCATGAATACAGTGTATACTATTCTTCTCCCTTCTTGTTTCTTAGAAACGTTCTCCAGTTTGAGTCATTGCATGTTCACCTCCTTTGTACCTTGAGCTTATTCTAAGACAGCATGTGTGAGAGCTTGTTAGGTTACAGAGAGGTACGAAGAGGAGAAGAGGTTACTGTGTGTGTGTGTGTGTGTGTGTGTGTGTGTGTGTGTGTGTGTGTGTGTGTGTGTGTGTGTGTGTGTGTGTGTGTGTGTGTGTGCATGTGTGTGCTTGTGTGTGTGTGTATTTGTGTGCGTACCGTACGCGTGAGAGAAGGCCTTTGACTAGAGGGAGGACACTCACTGTCAGGCAGGGAGACTGTAGCCTGTCTTATGTAATGATGTCCAACGGCCACAGGTGCCCATGAAGTGACCGAGCTCATGACCAGACCCATGTGACTCACTCCTGTTGATGTGATTGATTTCTGTGTGTAATGAAAGGGCAGGTGCTGGTAGAGAGTGAAGGTAGCTGCCTGGCCTGCAGGGGCTGGTGGTGGGGAGGGGGGTGTGACCCGTGGGTTTGAGTTTCCTGCAGTTCCTCAGAGCGCTCGATAGGAGAGCGACCAACAAGGCCAACAGCAGGGCCCAACCTCAGTCATACCTGCTTCATACATCCCATCACGCATGCACATATACACACAAACATACACACATATTAACATACATAGACATACGCTTACACATGTAGTCATAATAGGAACATGAAGTAACATTCTTGCGCAAATACACATACATACATTTACGCACATAGTCCGGCGCTTCATCGCACACAAAAACATGCTCAAAAGCATGCATACCAACACATGCACTTCAACATTCATTCAAGCATGCACTTTCTCACATTGTCACTTGCTTTACACAAGCGTGCATACACACACACACCTCTCTCACAAACAGAGGTGTAGTCTGGATGGGGCAACCTGGTTAAATTGGCAAGGGGGGCTGCGACGGTGCTTCCCCCACCCCTCCCCTCCCTCCTCCCGCAGAAGCATCCGACCCGAGCACACCATCGCTCTCCCCTTAGTCAATGCTCTGTGCTTTATCTGCGGGTGCTTAATTCTCTCCCTCACCCCGCTGCCCCGCACAAATTATTACTGCACACAGCAGCCGCGCGTCAGAATAAAGCGCACCAGGGCCGGGGCCGTGGGCTGCTTTGTGGAGCTGTCAGCCCATAATCACAGGTTGTGTAGCAGGCTGTCAGTAAGTATAGGAGGGGAATATTTATAGAAATTGGTCAGGCTTAATTGCTCATACTGGGGGTGGGGTAGGGGGACCAAGCGCAAAACACAAGACAGCAAAGCAGGCTGGCTCCCATTCTTCTCCTTTCTTCTTTCGCGTTTCTCTGAGGTTTTCAAGCTTCCAGCTGCCATATTCATCGGATAATTAAAATATAAGCTACCCATATCCATATTTTCTCTCCAGTGTGTTCTTTTCTTCTCTTTGGTTTTACTTTTGTAGTCAGGAGAAAGCCCCCTTTTTTGTTTAGTTTTTTTTACAAAAACAAAATGTGTTTATTCAGGTTCTTCGGAAAGTAGGAGGTTGAGGAACAACTAGGGCTGAATGGAACGGTGGCAGCGCAGTGTCCTAAATACACTCCTCAGGGTGACTCATTCAGAAACTCGGCTACCTCAGGGAACGGGCCCCATTCTGCTTCCCGGGCCAACCAAGACGAGGGTGACCTATCTCCTGAAAATGCCATTGAGGACGCAAGCCTTGATGTTTTGCTATAGACCCAGTAACGTATTCAAGGATAGACAGGACCTCATCAAACCCTGGAGAGGTCATTCACGGACTGTGCAGAAGTAGCAATTCTGATGAAAGACCAGTGATTCGTTTTTTTTAAAGATCCACAGTCAAGCGTTAATACTTGGGTCATGATCAACAGTGCCGCATCCTGCCCTGGATAGTTCATTCAGAGACTACATAGAAGAGGCAACTTAGCAAAAATACAAGTGATCTGTTTTTTGTGAATCCGAAGGTAAGCATCCGTGCTTGGGTCCGGTGAAATTTGGTCATACGTTTTGCTGTCAGTCGTACCCGTGGAGTTCACTGGACTCGGTAAGGCGCCGGTGTCGGGCCAAGGCAGGCTCTGGCACACACAAGGCCCCACCCACCTCAGCCTCTACAGATGAGTGCTCCTGGCCCTCGGCTCCATTCGGCTGCTTTTCTGTCTAGGGGATTATTTCACAGGAAACGATTGTCAGTGTAATCCCTTCCAAGGGTGTTTAAAGAAGGGCTAGAGAATCTGCTCAGAAGCTTAAAGTGGAGAGCCATTGACACATTGAAATGCACTGTTACCTAAGAGAATGTACTCTTAAGTGTGGGTAAGGGAATTGTATTTAGACACAGGTTTAGCTTTTCTTGTTTTTTTCTCTTCTCCCAACCTTCTGAATAGCCTTTTCTACCGACGTTCTCAGCTCGGTTTATTTTCATTTGCAGGTTGGGAAGGGATTGCATTACACTTAGAGGGTGGTTTCACAGAACAAAGAGAAGACCTCAAATGAAAGCGCAAACAAAGGTTTTTTTTGCCATAAAGGGAATTGTTTAAGAAGCGAAAATGAGGATCATCCATAAAAACTCAATTACCCATGCAGTTGCCTTTTGAGAAAATTAACTTTTTTTTTTTTAGCTCGGGAAAGACTAATTCAATTTCCATCAGGGCAAGGGATCATCAACTTTTGAGCCGTGTTTTCTTCAGGCCCTTTATCAAATGGGGAGGAGGGAATTGATGAGGTTGTCGTATGCCCCATGCTATCAAAATGGCATTACTTAAAACTAAGGGTTATCAAGCTTTTTCCCCAGGACGCCCTTCCAAAATGAGACGGGCCACCCTGGATATCAAGGCCCATGCTCTGATAAGACGCTAAAGGAAAAACGCTTCTGTCGATTCAACACAAAAAAGGGTAGAAAACTGCTGACAGTACCTGATTGCAACTTTTCCTATTCCTCCTCTCTAGGCATGTTGAAATTCTTCTCAGCTGTTGGATGCTATTAACTGTGTGTTTACCCGGTATACCAAAATTTGCTGCTCTGCTGATTCTTGCATTTTAAATCTTACCCAGACAAACCAGGTATACTTTAGCGCTAAGATGTGTGCCAGTAATTCAACAAGAGGCAATACTGTTTACTTTCTCAAAGTGTGAAAAACACCAAAACATCAAGCATCAGAATTATCATAATAAAGATAGCGTCATAATAAACAGCATATGAATATAAGCAAGACATTTACAATTAATTTAGAAGCTATAAGTATGTGATGCTGGGAAAATGACCAGGTTACATCTGTGCCACTTACCCAAATTGGGTATTATGTCCATAACACTGTTTTGTTGAAATCACACACTTTTGTACTAAGTCATTTTGTATTTTAAGAAAGTGATATGAATGACATGGTATGATTTGATATGAGAAGCGATATGATTTTCTAACCTGAAATGGTAGCTGTTATAGCTACCATTGGGCTTAAAAATACTGTTTTCCCTGCATTTACACAGACAGTAACGCATTAAGCTCTGGACACTGCCAAGCAGATCTAATCCATATTATGAATGCAAGAGCGCTGTCAAATAAATAAATCCCAGAAACTAACTTTTTTCATTTGAAAGTATGTATCTTGGGTATGATCTCTGAGTGGAGCATGCTACTGGTGAGGGCATACTGAAGTTAGTGTATTTCGCTAAAATCCTTTCGTCTACATAATTGTATTGAAATAAGCTGCTTATTTAATGGAAAAGGAATCCTTCTCAATAAATGAGTCACCAACATAGTGATGCTAGTAATTGCTTCTAGACTACCAGTATTTTTCTGCGTTCACACATTTATGCCTCACAGAATTACAGAAAAGAAAACTACAGGATGACAGAGTAATCTGTAACACCATGAAAGAGGGAAAAAAAGCAAGTCTCCTAAAATTGCCTTCATCAGTATCCACAAATCTCAAAAAATGTTTTCGATCCGCAGTCAGGTAGAGTGATGTATAATCTTCTTGGGTGCATATATCAATACAGGACTATTATGATTATGATTAAACAAGAGATAATTGCTGAGGTTATTGGCTAGTGGAAGCAGGCCAAGTTACACACAGCTGACAGAGGTGTGTAGACTTCTGCTTTGCATGTCATCTTCTCCTAACTGTGGCTAACCCAAAAAAAATTTTTCCAGAGAGTCCACATATGCCTCCAACATTTAGGGTCGTTTATACATTGTTTGCTAAAAGAAAAGCAGTACTCTCTGCCTTTGTTTTAGTTAAGCGTTACAAGGTACCGTGTCAGGGGTTAGTCATTCACCTGGTTTGAGATCTTAAAAAGCACAATTGCATAGTCAGTAGTCATGCTTCTTCACAACCTGTGTCTGCACTTAAATGTCATATGATGCATCCAACTTGCCAAATCAAAAGCCACACCTCTTTATTTTTTACTGCTTATTTGTTTCTACATGATTTTCAGTTGGTTTTCCACCTTGCGCCAGAGTTTCTCTTTTTGCTTTTCCATCTTGGAAAAGAGCACTTTCTCAAGGCTGCCGTTCACAAACAAGAAAAACTAGGCCCTGAGTTTTCGCCTTGGCAAAGTCGGGTACCGCGGCGTCCCACAAGACCCAGAATCGGGCACCGATTCCACGGCCCTCCATCTGTCACCTGACAACCGGCTCTGATTGGCAGGAGATCTCAAACAGCTGACATCTGCTCCGGCTCATTCACAGACAGATTTATGAACTGCGAGGAGCCCCATCATCCCATGAACCTTCAATTAAATCCGCAAAAATCTGCGTTCCTCCAAATGCCTTTTTCCATCTGGATGCCTGAGATCTCCGACTGGAGGCTTCTTGGTGCCTGGGTTCCTAAGCTTCGTGAGCTCAGATGTGCTCTGTGATTCTTATTCACAAAGTTCAGCGAACGCACACAGCACAGGCACAAAAACATACTCTTGCACAGGCCTTAAAGAGCTCAGATGTGCTTTCTGATTCTTGTATACGCAGTTCAGCGAACGCACACAGCACAAGCACCACAACACACTCTTGCACAGGCCTTAAACCACCAGAAGATACCTCTGTCTCACTGACTCCAGAGTCCAATTTTCCCATTTGAGGGAAATGAACGATGCGGAAGGGAGTGGGTCCATAATGTTATGCAGAAGCAGCGGCTCATTTAAAGCAGTCCCTTTTATTAGTGTTGGAAAGAGGCCCACTGAAAACGAAATAAAAGTGTGGATTGCCTAATTAGGTCGCCCTCAGCTGCTCTTGCTGCTCCAAGGAGGAGTGTAATTGCCTTTTCGGTTCAGCCTGCTTATTCTTAAGTGACTGATGGATGGCCTTTTGGCCTGTCATAAGTTAAGACCAACCCAGAGATACCTCCACGTGTAGAAGGCATACAGACCATGCAACGTATACACTACAGAACCTGTAAGCCATTTGAACACACCGGTATCTGATTGTTGCATAAAACCTACTATTCTGTTATACATTATAGTCATGCTTTTGATGCCCCAGTGAGCATATTGCAGATGGTTTTATTCCGTATTTGTTCCCTGAAATTGAAATGCTGTATTCATGGAGAAAATGCTACACTGGTTCATTCCACTGGTTCGTTCTGTCTCCTCCGGTATCAGTTTGTCTTCAGTAGCATGTGAATGTCTTCGGCAATGTTTATCTGTGATTTTGTAACTGTATTGTGGGAGACCTGAGTAGGCAGCTAAGCTCCGTTTCTTGTCTTGGCAACTTTGTCATGTCCGTGCAGGTAACTAATATAGCTGTCGGAAACAAATGATCGTAATTCACAACTGCATGGTCGGGGGTTCAACGGGGTCACCACGGGCCACTCGCGTCGGGACGTGCTTCAGCGATGCGAGTCAACAAGTTGTCGCCCCTTTTCCCATCTTCAGCGCCAATGTGCGAATCGGCGCTTAGCCTTGACAACTCACCAACCGATCACAGTCCAGACCTTGCTGTGTGCTAAACGCAGTCCCTGCAGTCTCCTCTGTGTTGTCTTATGTGTGTATATATACATGGTATATACATCCAGCCTGTATATACGGTACATACTGTGCATTGACCAAGTCTCCACCTCTTCATTGGGTATTCATATCAAAACAGCTGCTGAAACCGACCAAACCTTTTTCATGCCCCGGTCCTGACTCTCCGATCATCCCAGTGCACCAGCTACAATGATGGAAGCCAGCTATTGCAGAGTACGCAATACAAGGCAGTTAGTGGGTAGAAATATATCAGCCATCACCATGTATAGCACAGCACCATATGTAATATGTAATGCACCAGCTATCACACTCAGCAGTACATTTGTAATTCACCATTGGTGCTCCCTGTTGATGTCCTGTGGGACTAAGAAGACATTGAAACTGAGCAATGTTTTAAATGTGAAGTTTAAAAAAAAAAACAACAATTCTTCCAATTCAGATTTATTCTGTGTCTTGGCACTATTTAGAGTGGTAATTATGTAAATGTCATTGGGGAATAATTTGGCAGAGTGAGTCAGAACTATTGTAAAGATGGATTCTGTCTTCCCACAGAGGATAGCGAATAGAAATTACAGCACTTTAAACTCCAAGAGTGGGGGGAGAGGAAGATGCAGCACTTTTATAGAGAGCTCTGGTCAAAATCACTTCCTGTGCTGTATATTATGTTCCACATTTTATCGAATCCACGATTGGGAGTTGATTTCGATCTTTTCAGTAAGGCCCCCAAAAACTAAATCACACTGGGGTGACTAGCAGCAGCATCTGCCCATTGTGCTAGTTTGTCATCATGGTGACTGTTGGTAATATGTTAGTTATGGCCAGCACCGATTGATAATTTAGCTTGGTAAAGCTACTGCACTGAACCCCCTTAACGTGTGAAAGATCTGCGCCAACTTCAACGCATCATCAGCTAGGGGACAGTTTCCATAGTTTGAGCAAGGTCTGGGCCCCTCTTCCGTCTTTGTCTATGTTTATCATTATAAGAAGCTAAGGAGGTGCCCCTCACATGTCCTCAAGTGCCTGAGCTTTTGGGTGGAGCTTACGGATCTAAAAGGTCGCAATGGAATGACACCCTCAATCGTGGATTATGAGGACCCCCCAAAATGGCGTAACGTGCACTGAAGTCTCCCCTTCTCTCGGGAGGGAAGGGGGGTGTGGCGAGGTAGCAAGAGGTGACCACCGTCCACCCCACCCAACCTCCCCAACACCCCCTCCCCCTTACCCCACACATCCACCCCACCCCCCCTCCCCGTTTGACGACCCCTCTCTGGCTCCTCTTTTTAGGTATGAGCGCTCTGCAGCTGCAGAACCTGGCTGCTTTAGCAGCGGCCGCCGCGGCCGCACAGAGCTCGGCCAGTCCCTCCAATGCAAACCCTCTGTCCTCCAGCGGCAGCGCCCTGGGAGCGCTGGCCAGCCCAGGTAACCCGCTGATGCAGAGGGGAGTGGTGGGGGTGGGGGTGCCAAATTCGGGGACGTTCCCCCCGCCTCCTTGTCTCTGCGTCACCCTCATCCTTGTGCGTCATCACGCCATCGTAGCGGGGCCTCCATTCGTTTTTTTCCTTCATTTTTTGGGAAGGTGGGGGTATGTTGGGGGGGCTGCGTCCATTATTCGCTCGTCTCACCAGGTTCTCATCTTTGTCGTGGTTGCACCCTGTCATCACTTTCCTGTTCCTTTTTTAGTGCTCACCGGTTATTTGTGATGTCACATCCTGTGTCCATCGCACAAACCATCCCCATCCTCACTCAGTCCGCGTTGCTGTCTTTGATGTCTCTCTTTCATTAGTCCTGAATGGTTTCCTCTTTCAGAATAATTTATTCTTTGAAAAGACATGTCCTTGCACTTATCTGAACCTTCACATGCACACACATACGCTCACACACTTCACACTCCTTCAGTGAATATCGAAGCTGAAGCAGTCTTTTCCTCAAAGCTTTGCATCGCTGACTCACCCATAAGTTGCTTAGTCAGAGACTGGTGTAGCTCTGTCTTATCAGCCTGGAGTATGTCAGTCTTTCAGCCTGTAGTAGTTCAGCTTGCTGTCATGGAGTGTTTCATTTCCTCTGAGAGCCCAGCCTTGCTAACCGGGACCTTGGCAGGCTGTAAACAGTGCTGTTTGAAGCAGGTCTGTGGTTTTTGAGCCACATTACTGTGTCATTCTCTTCTCCCCTTTCATGTTCTCTATTGCACACCCATAAAAGCTAAAATAGGTGCATGGGGCTGTTGGGAAACAGGAGGTCTTGCAAAGAAAATAGGTGTAAATGGATGGCACTGCTAGAGTCTGAGCTGAGCATGGGCCTTCAGTGTGCATGACAAAAACAAATGGCACGCTGCTGTGTCCCCACTGCGCTGTGAGAATGAGTCTGAACCATACACACACACGCTGCAGGATCAACTGCCAGCTTCACCGTACGTGAGTGTGCCAGTGTGTATGTGTGTGCGTGTGTGTGTGCACCAATGTGAGTGTACTAGTGCGCTAGCGTGTTTGCCAGTTTACGTGTACCCGTGTGTGTGCTAGTACAGGTGTGCCAGTGCGTGTTTGCCAGTGTACATGTGCTAGTGTGTGTATGCCAGTATGCATGTTCTAGTTTAAGTGTGTCAATATGTGTGCTAGTGCGAGTTTGCTAATGTGTGTGCTGTCATGTGCGTGCACTTGTGCGAGTTTGTGTGCGTGCGAATGTGTGTGCACATGCATAAACGTGGAGGTGTGCGTGCATGCACATAAGTTAACGTACGTACGTGTGCGTGAGTGCATGCGTGTGCGTTTGTGTCAGCGCGCACATGCATGAATGTGTGTGGGTAACACACCTCTAGCTCACCCCCAACCCCCCATGTGACTCTAGTCTAAAGCAGAAAGCCCCTGTGGTGGCCTAACCTGAGAGCCGAGAGAACAGGAGCCTCAGTTTGCCACAAACGGGAGACAGAAGCCCCCCCTTCCCCCAAAAAATAGCCTGATCCCTGTTTTTTATTTTATCGGCGATACCCCAGCTGTGTGCTGGAGATGAATGGCTCCTGACTGGGGTTTAATTGGGTCGTGGAAGTGGAAGGGGGAGAGGAATCAGTAGTCTTCACACTTGCTTGCTTGCCTGCACAACTGCCTGCTTGCTTTGTGGCTGATGTAGCTTGTAGCTGTACGCTACAGCTGTTGCATAGAAGTTCATTTTGGCAACCGCGTAACAGACCAGCATCTTGCCATTGATGGGATAGATGGAATGCAAATCTTAATTATCATTTTATTAGCTCTTTCAAAGTGCAAACATTATTCATCCTTACAAATAAACTTGTGCTCACATTAACAGACTGCACAAACAGCCACATAGAAACAATTACACACACACAATTTTAAAAGGGGTAGGCAAGTCAAAATCTATTTTACATGGTTTGTAATATGTATGAAATTTTACCTCGATCAGCTAGAGAAGTACGTACAAATTGTATTTAGCCCAGAGCCAAACCCCATCCAGACTAAAAGGTATTGAATGGCTATAAAGAATTCTCTCAAAAATATTTACTCCTATGACCACTTAAAGACACCAGAAAAGCTGTCGAAGTATACATATTTTTATTATGAATATTTAATTATATTAAAATAGTAAATTCCTCTAAAACCTGCTCCCTCCAAATAATTTAGATGAGCACGTTAGAGCTGCCTTCAGCTTTTTGGATCATTTAAGTGCTGATTCATATATTATCAAATGATAGATTTTGACCAGAGTGCCCCTTTAAATTGTCCTGATCATCCAAGATTTCCTTAATTTTCTGAAAGTCTTGCACTCCCAGACAGTTAATTGTCTCCCAGAGAGCACTTAATAGCTAATTTCCTGTCTGAGCCTTTTTTTTCCTTGAGAGAAACATAATCACCATTTTTATTTAAAGACCAGTCTTCACCGTTCACCCATAGCAGTCCACATCTTCCTCCCTATCGCTTCACGCAGTATATTTGTGTGTGATCACTGGTAATCTATATATTGTAATACAGCATCATCCTTTGAGACATGGTGTTACGAAGCTGTTTCATATATTCATATACCGTTGCTCAAAATTCCGATTTTTTTTTTTTTTTTTTGTGTAAAAATAAGGGTGTTTTTCTGTGAATTGGAGCAGCGTGTTTGTATAGGCATCTCCATGGTGTGGAACTCCTCTGTGTTATTGGCATTCCGTGCACCGACCGCCAGCATTCAGGCCACAGATTAATGCGTTTGCACCAAAAACCGCCAGTTTGACATGATTTTAAACAGGAGGCCAAGGTGTGTGGGCAGAATGGGGGAGCAGCGGTATCGGAAGGCCTGACACCTTCGGTATATCTAATGAGGAGGAGAAGCAGCAGACGGCTAGGCCCGCCTGTCCGATTCTATCCCTGCTGACAGAGCACGGGAAAGGGAATAAAAACGTTTTTCCTAACACTGATTCTGTAGGACAATTCACGCAGAAATAAAATTCATGCGTTTTTTTGTTTACATGGTACTGTTTCTCGGTAATTTGCTTCCCATGTCTGAATAAGCAGCACTGGTGTGAATGACAGTAAAAAAGACAATGGGGTTCTTGGTGCAAACGTAAAAAAACTGGGAACAGTCACAGTGTGTGTAGGAGTGACATCATCACCAACACCCCAGGCTTGCTGTGTGAACTGCTATCTGACACATCCATGTTTTGTCTCTTCCACCCTCCATCTTCTCTCCCTTTCTCGCTCTCTCTCTCTTTCCTGACATCTACTTTTCTCCTGTCCCTCCCCTCTCTCTCTATCTCTCTCTCTCTCTCTTACTCTCCTGCAGCTGGTACAACGGCCAGCTCCAACGCCGGGGCGGCCATGAATTCGCTGACCTCGCTGGGCACCCTGCAAGGCCTCGCTGGCGCCACCGTGGGGCTCAACAACATTAATGCACTAGCAGGTAGCGTCAACAGTGAGTATTCACCGTTCATCCGCTGCTCCACCTGCTCTCCCACCATGCCCACACCCACCCGCTCCCCCACCCTTCCCCCAACCCCACCCTCACCATTTGTCATGTGACTCAGCAGTCCAGACTCTGCCCAATCACAGCACAGTGCTCTCAAAACTCAGCACCTCTAATGAAACTGAAATGGGCGCCAAAATCACAGCCCCACCCCAAAACCTCAGTCCAAAAAACACCAGGCTGTAGTAAGCCTGCACACTAGGCGAACGTAGGGACAGATGGCCACTAAAATCAGAAACTCACATTCAGTTACACATTTAAAAAATTACTCACTTGCATATTATTGCTGGGAGTCTTCTTGGAAAGCAATTTAATCAGGATTTAGTTATAAAAACTGCTGGTAAAAAGCAGAAAGTCAAATATCTGTTCATCTTTGATTTGTCATCTAATTAGCCTGAGCAAATATGCTGTGCTCATAGCTTTCTATGATATTAAAACAGCTGTTCACCAGAAAATTCGATATTTCTAGCCATAGATTGTAAGACTGCTGAGTCCTGATGCCAGGGTTTAAACTCTGCTCAGAGCAGAGTAAAAGCATTTGTCATTTCTGGCAAAAAGCTCAGTGATCTCTGGCTTCCGACACAAATCTTCAAACTGGTCTGCATTAAAGCCGGAACAGAAACAGTTCATTTTTTCCCTGTTTTCTGTAATGGTGAATTGTCTGCCATCTTGTTAAAGAAATGTTACAATACTTCTCACTCTCCCCTGAGTAGCTGAGCTTGGCAGTTGATGGCAGGGGCTCAGCAAAGGGAAATACAAACAGGAACACAACCAGATTTAAGTTTGTGGCTCTTTTTTCCATAAATCTGTTGGTGGGATATTGGCTAGTGTAACAGCTCACATCGAGAGTGAGTGTCTCCCCGGATTAGCACCCAAAAACCAAATGACTGTGAATTTAATGTGTCCTAACAGCCAGTCTGTTACCAGTAGTAAATGTGACTCAGATCTCACTCTGTAAGTCAGAGAGAGAACGAGCGGCAACACACACTGCTCACACACTCACACACACAGTCCAGTGATGCGGGCAGAACATAGGCTGCTGTAAGGCCATTTTTCTTTGCCAAGGCCATTCTGTTGCAATCTTCTATCTATATCATGGCACTTGCATATCTGTCAATCCATCAATCCGTCCTTATTTCATAAGCGCATACGTATCTGACTCTGTAGTCCGTTCGGGCTCACCTGGATTCTGCCGCAGTGAGAGCAGAGACCGGCAGCCTCCATGAGTCAGGGTTGAGTAAAGAGTACAGACAGGCTGCGTTTTGTTAGCACAGTTAATAACGGTCACAGGCACTTTTTGCCTTTTTTTTTTTTTTTTTTTTTAAACAAACTGCATTACCAAGTCCCATAAGGCAGAAAACTAACCATGTGGCAGTATGCTGCATCTTGTCAGTTTGTTATTCTGAAAAAGCAGGACTTTCAAGAGCTATTTTTAATCATGACTTTTTGTCCGTTATTGCTGATAGTAATTTGTGTCCTTCTACAAAATTGGAACGATTTACTTTACTGGCTGTTATATGCTACATCTCATAGGTTGTAGTCAATGTTTCAGAATTTCACTGTCTGCGGCGGTGGCAATGAAAAGTCGTGGTAGTTGCTCTCGGTCTTCAGAATTCTTTTTAAGGAAGGTGATTGGATAAAAAAGTAAGAGTGACTAATTCAGCACTATCGTTAATGCTTTTATGTGCACATGCTGTTCTGTGCCAGTACATCACAGAGGAATACCAGGAACTGATTTTGAGTTGCCATGATCAGGGAAGGAGTAGAGTCATACGCAGGGGTGTAGCACCAGGGGGGAAAAAGGGTACTAAGTACCCAAGGGTTTGAAGGGGCCCACGAAAATCTGGGAATTTTTTTTATAAAGAGTGGAGGGGCCCTCAGAGCCTGCCTGTGTACAGGGCCCAGAATTTCTAGCTATGCCCCTGGTCAAATGTGAAGCCCACTTTTTGTTAGTCAACTTGAATGTTTGGAATATTTGAGGATGATGAAAGCCTTCTTTTTGAAATCTTATGCAGCCATGTATGAAAATCACTTCTATTTTCATAATAATCAATTCACATTAGTAGTTCTAAGGGATACTTTGGGCTGAGAGGGGGGAAATTCTTGAGGAAATAGTGAGGGAAATGATTCCCAAAACCATCATAGAATTAAGCCAGGAGCGCACTCAGTCCATCCTGTTCTTACTGCTGCTGCCTCCAGGCCTCATATTGTAGCCCAAAGGGCATTCCAGCAAACCCACTAAACCCCGCCCCTCTGATCCTATCCACCACTCTGCTTTCTGTGATAGTCGCAGCCATCTCTCTGGTGTGGTCATGTTGGATATTAGCCTCAAATGACCATTTTGTGTGGTGTTTGGCTCATTCGTGACCTGCACGTTCCTGCCGTGTACCGTGATTTCACGGCTTCAGTCGCGTGAGTCTCCATCCCATCGCATGTTCACCTGTGAAGTCTTTCCGTCTGCAAACACAGTATTTAACGGCATTGTTTCTTGAGGTGACTAGCATACAAGTCCAGGTACAAGGATTGTTAATTTACGATTATTTTAAGTGCCTCAATTAATTAGTTTAAGCTAAAGTTGCAATTTAGCCTAAACTAACATTCTCAAGATCTCTCTTTTCCCCGCCAAACTTTGCACTGCAGACATTCATATAAAATAGCTGGCTAGAGAACTCATTCTTGCTCTGGGTTGAACTACTGGTTGTGGAACAATTATGAATCAAACATAATGTAGACTTTTGACTGTGTTCAATGAAACGTAATACAATTCAGAAATATGAGCAGCGGTGCCCTCCTTTAATTGCGTCGGCTAAAAGGGACTGAGGCAGTTTCAAATGAGGGTCTCATCTCATTGGTCTTCAAAGCCCCCCTCAAATGAGTTGCTCTTAATATCTGCCTTGAATGACCTTTTTCCTGTTATTTTAGAGTTACCACAGTCCCTCTGATTAATCACACTGGCCTCAATTGGGAATGTTGATGGGTGTACACATTTAAAATGTAATCTCACTCACCCCCCTTTGTTTCTAATTTAAGGGTGTCTGCTATTTAATTTAATGTAAAAGGTCAGAGTTACAATTATTGCGGAGTGAATTAATGACCTATTCCACGTTCAGCGGTGGTCATTCATTTTCCGGCCAATGCCAGCTATCTCTAAGAGCTTCACCTGCACAGAGAAAGTCTGTCAATGACAGTAAATCCACGCTAACAACTGTAGCTTGTCAGATCTAACCCCATTATTGCCCCCAATGACAAAATAGGGAGGCTCCGAGTGTCTGGTAACACCGTGATTGGTGGCCCGCGCAATTCATCGGTCTGTTGAGGAAAACCATATTTGTGCAGCTGATTTGGCGGCCGGTGACAGGGTAATTCCTCTGCCGAGTGATTGTCGAGAGTGGATCCAGTGCAGCCCCAAAGCAAAAAAAAAAAAACACAAAAAAGCACGAAGGCCTCAAGTAACGGCTGTAAGCTCTGCTGCCAGGGTCATCGTGGTTACCGTGCTGTCGTTGCTGCCACTCATGAGGTCTGCTGCAGTGTCGTCTGACATGTGCATGGGCGGTCCAAGCTCTCCATTCACCTTCGTGTTTGGTATGTGTGTGCGTGCGTGTATCTGTGAATGTGTGTGCGTGAGTGTGTGTCCATGTGTACGTGTGTGTGCATGCATACTCGTTAGCGTGTACTTGTGAGTGTGAGTGTGTGTGTATGAAACACGATCTGGGGTAAAGCACTAATGAATAAGTGCAATCTTCTTTCTTTATTGTTGGGTTTTATGTAAAGTTGCTCAAATGCTCTCAGGTATGGCGGCACTTAACGGGGGACTCGGCGCCACAGGGCTGACCAACGGGACGGCGGGCACCATGGACGCCCTGACCCAGGCCTACTCAGGGATCCAGCAGTACGCCGCCGCCGCCCTGCCCACCCTCTACAGCCAGTCCCTGCTGCAGCAGCAGAGCGCCGCCGGGAGCCAGAAGGAGGGTGAGTCAGTGGAGGCAGGTGGCCCAGGGAGGGGCAAGGAAGCAGGAGGAATGAGAATTAGGCCTGGGGTCAAGGGGTTTCGTGATAGGCCACTGATCTTGGGCCGGGAGCAACAGGGCTGGCCTTATTCATGCCCACCTCTGCCTTTTATCTGTAGTCTCGGTTCTGTTTCAGTCCATCCGTATATCCCATATCTTTACTCTCCTTGTTTTTCTGGCCCCCACTAAACTCTTAACTAATCTTTGTCCCCAGAGCTACAGCGTCTGCAGGAATTTGCTCCAGCCATCAATTGTACCATCTGATTTCACTAATTAGCTCACCTCCCCAAACCCAGGAGGTAAACTAATCAGTGAAATCAGGTGGAGCAAGGCCTTGTTTGGAACAAAAACCTGCAGATTTTGCAAGTCCTTAGGACTTGTTTGGAGTTGAACATGTCTGCCCTAAACTTTTGACTCTGTCGCCCCCGCTTGGACACTCCCCCTCACTGCATCTCCCTCTCTTCTCCGCTTTCCTCCAGGGCCAGAGGGAGCCAACCTCTTCATCTACCATCTGCCCCAGGAGTTTGGAGACCAGGACATCCTGCAGATGTTCATGCCTTTCGGAAACGTGGTCTCAGCCAAAGTCTTCATCGACAAACAGACCAATCTGAGCAAGTGCTTCGGTATGTAGCTTGAGGAGCCGCACTCGCTCAAAAACCTCCGCAATATCACCTGGCAGACATCGAGCCCGAAAAAGCCGATCGATGCGCGTTAGTAATGACACTGCAGAACACAATAGACCAATACAAATATGACAATGGTAAATATCAACCTCTGACAGATCTCATAACTCATACTGTTGACCCCACGGAACCAGAATCAATGGAATGGTGGATAAATTGAACCAGGAATAATAAGAGCCTTAGTCTTGCCTTATCTTCAGCGGAGCGTCAGTAATTGATGGTCGTACTGTATCAGACGGGATTGAAATCACAGGCTCATCAGCAGAGATGAAAGCATCTCCAGTGGTTTCTCACATGGAGTTAATTCCCCACTGTCTCTCTTCACTCCATCCAGTGTTAAATTAAATTTCTGCTACGTCTGCCTTGCCCCCTCTCTGTTTGTTCTGAGACAAATTAAATCAATACGCATGCATTATTTTACATTACATTATATTACCCTTGTGCTCAGTAGAGTCCTTATCTGTGGCAGTTTTTACATTATGAAGCTTTAAATTTTCTGACTGAATTCAGTCTGCACAGTGCAGTAATTCAGTGCTCACACTCATGACATAACTACAGGTAATTACATCACAATTAATGGCATCTCTTTCAAATCCATGTGGTGTCCGTTTCATAACAATTTTGTCCTGGCAAAGAAAATACAGAAATCTGGGCGTTGAAATAAATGGTCAAGTTTCTCAGTACAATGCAGTCTTTAATATATATTTATCATTCTGCCACAAGAACAGTGGACTGCCAGAATAAGTTTCTTTTAACTGAACATTGAAAAATGTGTATTATACCGGGGGCGGTACAAGGTGTCAGAATGTAACATGAACACTGTGTGGTCCTGCTTTCTACCATGGACATGTCTCTCCTTGCAGCCACCTGTATTACTGTCTCACCATCCTCCTCCCTTGCTGTCTTCCTCCGATTCTGTATTTCTTTTTTCACACCTCCTCTCCCCCGCCTCTCTCTCTCTCATCCTTTCCCTCGGTCCCTCTCTCTCCGTCTCTCTCGTCTCCCAGGTTTCGTCAGCTATGACAATCCGGTGTCGGCGCAGGCGGCCATCCAGGCTATGAACGGCTTCCAGATTGGCATGAAGAGGTTGAAGGTGCAGCTTAAACGCTCCAAGAACGACAGCAAACCGTACTGATCATAGCACTAGGGCTTTACCGCTCTCTCATTAGCACTGCGAGGGTAAGTCCCCCAACAGCCACGGCCGCCTCACTGGAGACTAGGGGAGGGAAGGGGGGGAGGGAGGGTGTCTGACAACCTTTCACCACCAGAGGGAGACACGCTCCCATTTACTTTTGAGCAATTATTTAAAAAGTATTATTTTGTTTTAAATTTTTTCACATGAACGCTTCCATTCTTGCCATTTTTTTTGTACAACTTGCAATGGATGAGTAGCTGTTATTGGTAGCTTTTGAGTTGTGTAAACTATTAAGTTTTTTTATTATTATTATTATTTTATTTATTATTACTGACATTTTGTTACACAAAAAAAAAAATATGCTCTGCTGAAGCTGAGACCTGGTGAATATTATGTCTTTCTAAGGTTTATTTCTGATAAACACAAAACAAATGTGCAATTTAACACTGGCCCTCTGGTGCCACACAGGGAACTCTTTGCTGCTCCACTGATCCCACCCCCCATCCCCCATCTTCTACCGGCACCAGAGTGTTATGGGTTAATGCTGTAGTGACCCTCCCCCGAAGTCAACAGCAACAGTGTCCCTAATACGCAACTTTGCAAACGTTCCACCCACATGTTTACTTTTATTAGGAGTATTTTTGTTTCTCTAATTAGATAGACTATACATGACTTGGTCAGATCACATTGGTCTTTGCTGGGATGGGATATTGTGCAGAACGTTTTGAAAACACGTCTGAAATCTGTCTAAATCTTATTAAACAATAGTGTTACGGGGGAAACTGAAAATACTTGACGTTTCTTGAAAGATAAAATTCAGAGTACAGAAAGCCACAGACCTGTAAATTTTATTTGTAAAAAAAGCAGTTCTATTTTTGTACAAAAATTTCTACTGCCTCAGAAAAAAACGGACTTTATTTATTGCCTATTGTTAATTTATCAGATATCTAAAGAGCAGATATCATTGAATTAGATAGAATCATGTGAAGTAGTCTTCTAGAATTCAGAAGTCTTTTGTGCCAAGAACACAGAACTTTTATTTTCCCCCTGCTCCACTTCCGCTCTCTGGAGCTGCGCAACGTCACGCTTCTCTGTTCTGTTCCCTGTCACTTCCTTGTGTGACGATCTGTGTTCGTTTTTCTCCCTCTCCATCGGTAGTGACACGTCAGCTTCTCGATCTTTTCTCCTACGTTCCGTTCCGTTATGTTACGTTTGTTTACAAACTTTGAATAGTTTCTCCCAAAATGACATCCATCAGCCCGTCTCCTGTCGGGGACTTGTTATGGATGGATTGTTTGGGTGCTCTGTGTGTGCGTGTGTGTATGTACTGTACACGTGTGTATGTATGTGTGTGTGCGTGTGTGTGTGTTTCTTTTTTTCCCCAGAAGTTGTGTATTATTTTGAAAATGCAAATGCAAATTGTAATGTGAATCCTAGCCTCGTTATAACCTGGTGATTTGCATTGTTGTTTTGTTTCTCGTACTCATGATTTAAATGATTCAGCTGTGTGCTACAGCGGCTCTGTGTGTGTGTGTAACTCTCTCCTCTCCCTGTTTTTCTTCCCTAGAACATCTCCATGCCTGTTAGCTCATCGTTTGCCTAGCATGTCTCCGTGGCGTCCAAAAAAAAAAAAAAAAAAAACAAAACGTCTCATCGTCCCGTCATTGTTTCTGATGTCTTTCTGAGCTCACCTGATCATAACCTGGTCTCCTCCTACTGACCTTTGAACCTAGCTTGACCTTTTGGAATTTTTTGCATGTGACCTCATTTTGAGCTTTTGAATATTGGGAGAAAGGGGAGGGAGGGGGCAGGAAAAGCAAATCAATGTGAAAGCTTAGCTGCATTCATACAAGAGACTGAACACTTTTAGAAAACAAAAAAGCAGAAAAGTAGTTTAAAAAATCAAAAAACCTGTGGCAAAGTGTTTTTTGTTTCTTTTTTTCTTTTCTATTTCTTTTGGGTTTGTTTTTGTTTTCCTTCTTTCATTAAAGTAAACTTGAAAGATCAATACAGGGATTGGCATTGGGTCTTGCTTCTGGCACTACTAGCAATATAAGGCCAGGAGTGACCAGTGTTGGTTTCTAAGATAAATAGACTACTTCCATACAGTTTTGAAGAGAAACTGTCTGATAAATCGAATCTCTCTGTAATGGTTTTTACATTTTTCAGGCAGTGTAAAGTAGTTTTTTGATAAGGCCATTTGAAGCGGCTCACTTTCTCATTAAAATCTATATATATAGAACCACTTTTTCTAGAGTAGTTAAAGGTTATAAAAAAATTTAAAAAGATTTGCCCTGTTTGGGGGGAAAATGCTACCTACTTGTGTCACCTTTTGCTGAACTGACTCACAGTTAGACAATCCGTGGTTAAATGCACATGAAATGACCTATATTTTATACTCTTTACATGTATAGAGAAAAAAAAATTAACTGTAACCCGCGTTAACGTTGGTGCTTTTCGTGGATTAAGTTGTGGTTTCATCACGAGTCTAACGGTCCTAAGTGTTTCATGTTTTAAAGACTAAAATCGGTTTACTTGAACAATAGACAAAGCCTTTCATATTACTACTACTATTACTTTTCTTTTCTATGAGTCCCTATTTGCTAAATTTCTTGTTGGGTAATTAGCGATATGAAATTCCAAAAAAGAAAAAAAAAATGTCGGCTTGTGAAGCATCGATGTCATAATTATTTTTCCTTTTTATCGTGGGAAACAATATTTAGATGTGTTTTGTTGTTCAGCAAAATGTGATTTTTTTTTTCTTCTGAAGAAAAAAAAATGAAATCAGTGGAATTTAGTGCCAAATTCCAAAGGTACTTCCTGCCTAGAGCTTTCAGTGTATTTCTTGTGAAATTATTTGATAACATGGGTATTTTATTACGTGTTTTGTATGGATCCCTCATATTTAAAGATATAGATTTAAAAAAGAGTTTGTTAACTTGCTATTCTGTGGTCTTGTTGCCTGAAACTGTTCATGGTTTTTTGCTTTTCTTTTTTTTTTGTAAAGATGTAAAAAGTGCCCATGTTCCTCACACACACACACACTCCTGTGCTGTACAAGCAAACCTCTCAGTCCACTTTTCTGTCACGTTGTGCCTGGGAGCCCCTGAGAGTGAGAACCTCTGCAGTCACACTCAAGCCTACTTTACACGTACACACACACACACACACACATGTGCACAGGCAAGTTCACACTCATACTTGTACACACTCACGCATACACACGCCTGCACATGTAGATACACAGCTAAAGCCCTCCCACAAACCTTTACACACATGTACTAATGCACACACACATACACAGCCTTTGATACCCTGTGACAGATAGGTGTGTAGTTATCACCCAGTACTGAGTGGGGTGGAGGGCCAAATGCAAAGCCTTACTTCCAACTCCCATCGTCTCCATTACCACGTCCCCGTTTTAAATATGCATGTTTACGGTTGCCTTTATTCATTAATTATTTATTGATTTTTTTTTCAAACACATTTGGTTTTGTTGCAGTATTGCTAAAGGTCTGGATCCCCCTGGGCATCTGCACACAAGAAGCACAACACGTTCACTTTCACTCATGCGCGCACACACACACACACACACACACATCACACATTCGAACAAGCAGACATGCTGATCAGTATTATAGTAGATTTGTTTTGGTTTCACATGAGCCTTTTTAGTGCCAGTTGTGGAATTGTGGGGGGTAGGGGGGTGTGAGAGGGAGGACAGCACTTGTTTGAATCTCTCCACATTGTTGGTCTCACAAAGCCCTTATTCATTTTAGGAAATAATCCCTCATTATTGTGAAAATTTAAACTGTAAAACAATGGTGTTATAATGCATGATCCCATCTCATTTGTTAATATCAGAAATTGCACAGTCAAAAATCCGTTCTTACAGCATTTTTGGGTTTTTTGTTTTGAGCACAGATCTGGTTCTTCATAGAAATGGTCCGTAGACACATATTCTTACTGAATGATGTTCACACAGCTCAGGGGGGGTTGTTCAGGCCGTTTTCATAGTTGTCATCCCCCCACCCCAGCCGTGTTTACAGTTGATAAATTATGTCGCTGTTTTGAATCAAACTCACCCACGGCCTTAACTCAGGGTCTGTTATATCAGTATTTCAGGTTTGTACGGAAAAGCGGTAGTCCATGTGTAAGTGAGTTGGGAGCGTCGATGAGCTCTGTGCTTCCTCGTATACAAAGATTTTTTGGTAAAAGAACTGACCTCTCCTCTGACTGGGGAGATTTGGAGTGAATATATAAAGCCCCTTTGGCCTCAGCAACAACGTGGAAAGAAAGTGGTCTGTAACCCGCAGGGTTGGGGGAGGGTAGGCGGTTGTATTTTAGTACAAGAAATTAATTGAAATTCAGTTCTTGAGAATTTTCCAAGTAATAAATTGAATTTTAATTAATTTACTGAACCTCAACTCTGAACCTGTTGGAAGATTTAGCAGTATTTGTGACAGAATTCATTTTTATTATTATTAGGTAATTTGGTCATATTTGATTGTTGTATTGGAAAGCTTTACACTGCAGTTGGGTCCAGCTGTTTCGCCACAAGGCTTAAAAAAGCAACAATTTACTGTACACAGTAAATATCTTGAAACTGGAGAAATATTTCAAAATTTTCTTACAGTTGTGCCAAGTATGGGTGATTTACTCTCCATTACTAAAGCAACAAAGTCAATGCCAATTTGTGCAGTGCTTTTAACAATAACAATCTCAAGGGCACTCACTGACGATACAGCTTCTGACTATACAATGTTCTTGTGTGTTAAAAAGCATAAAGTGCCATACTCCTCTGCTGAAACTGCCTAGATAAAGGTGATCAGGCCTTGGTCCTCTCTCACATGACTCCAGCGTAGTACCTGCAGTATTTCTAGTGTTGTCATCAACATGCGCCAATATTTGCCTTTTCATGTTTAAAAAAATTGCTGCAATATAATTTCTGACCTCCGATCTCTCCATCGACTGAAGCTTTTTGGCATCCTCTCCTTTGAGGACCACTTTTTGCACTTTTGCCAACAATTTACAGACTAACTTATTGTTGGAAATCTTTCGGTACAATGTAGTGATATTTTGTTGTGTTCGATGTTGTCCTTACAGCTAGGTGATATTTATGACACAGTATTACTCAAGCTAAGATTCAATGTTCACGTATTCGTTGCAGGAGATACTGTACATACAGATAGGGTATGTGAGCGCAAGATGAGTATGTTTTTGTCTGTAAGTTCACTCACTTCCACCGTGTCACTTCCTCCATCGTTTGGCAGTCGCCACAGAGTGCCCACTGAGGTTAATCTCTTAGCATAAACTGGAATCTGATTAAGCTTTTTGCATAGGATAGAAAGCATCATCCTGGTTCTAGGGGCTTCTATCGCAACTGCAATTCACAATATTTTGTCGTAGCCTGAAAAGCATTTTCAACAATGAAGAGATATGGATAGAATTAATCGCTAGATGCTTTTTTTACAGAGCACTAGAGTATTAATGTGAAAAAAGCACAATATATGGGGTCCTGTAGAGTCACTGCAGAGTTTCTCACCTCAGGGTATCTCATCACCAGGCTTCTTGTAACTCTTGTCACCGTTTTCTGTTTTTTTTTCTTTCTTTCTTTCTAATCATCTTAAGTGCTATTTAACAACAATGAAATTAAAAAATGTCGTTTCTTTGCATTTTTGGCTTATTATGTCGGATTTTTGGAAAAAAAAAAGAGATGTGTGTTTTCTCTCCTGTGCCGTAAGAGCTTGTTGTCTGTAGATTAATATCATTTTGTTTATGATTCTTAAGAATTTTAATAGTTTTAAGTATAGTCTTGAGAAAAGCCAAAGTCAATGTATTTCAGTGGAATCTGTCGGTGTGATTTCTGTTTTTGTTTTACAACACTTCCAGCTCTTTCATTTGATGGACTTTAAAAGTACAAAAAAAGCAGGCTCTCCTATTTCTACAGCTGATTGTATTTATGCATTTTGTACCAGTGGAACTTTTTATACTGGAGATTAAAGGAAAAAAAATATTGGAGAATCGTCTGGCCTCATCCTATGGCCAGCCATGACTGCTGGTTCCCATGTTTGATATCTGGTTGGCATCAGTTGGAAAGTTGGGGTTTTCATGTAAGATTTTTCTAGAAGAACTTTGGCTTGATTTATTTAACCTCTTCTTTTTCCTCACATTTTGTTTTTTTTCTTTCGTTTTGGAAGGGGGTGTGTGTGTTTCTTTTTGACTTATACATAATTATAGAAGTTTGTCTATACAAAAGCGGTAAGTTTCATTTAATTCTGTATTGTGGCGTTTACACGATAAGACGAATAGGAAATAGACGTATTTAGTCACCTTCTGTGGATAAATGTATTAGTTTAACAAAGAGATAAACAATTTAGAGGTTTTTGCTTTTAGCTGTTTAGGTTTTTCTGGTTTCTCTGTCCTTCGCTGTGAACCTAACTGTGTAGCTGGATCGGTCAGACTTATTTTTGTAAACGTATGTTCTTGTGTGATGCAGTTTTTTGCTTCTGTCTCTGATATTAAACCATTTTTCCTAATACTTGTCTCTCTTTGTGTGTTGTGTTGTTCTGGTGCCTGTCTGACGTTGTAACAACGTTCACACAACCCCCCACTGTTTGACGTCCTTCCTGTTTTTCTCTTTGTCATTCGTTTTTTTCCACAAGCTACAGTCGATTCCATCACCATGTGCAGTCACTCAGTCTTATCAGAAAACACAGTAAATATACATATAGGTGTGGGTATGTATATTTCTTTGTTTCCCCAAATTGTGACTGAAAAATGCATTTGGAGACATTAAACTTTAAACTGCCAAACTGAGAATAGCTACCAAACACTGAATATGAGTCGGGGTTCTCAAGGACCTAACAGATTGCAAACTCAAAATTCCTATAATTTCTGGGAGGGGGGGTGTATTGATTTTAGTTGAAATGACAAATGTACTATTTTCCTATGATGCTACATAATTTCTGAATCTTAAAAGATTTGTTGAAATA
The DNA here is from genome assembly GCA_022829145.1 of Albula goreensis. Lineage (NCBI taxonomy): Eukaryota > Metazoa > Chordata > Actinopteri > Albuliformes > Albulidae > Albula > Albula goreensis. The sequence goes on along the minus strand of CM040757.1, from coordinate 8,614,096 downwards.
AATTTGGTATTCTTTCAAAAAAAAAAAAAAAAAATTACCATTATTACCCATTACCTCCAATGCTGTCGATGATTGACACAGAAATATCCCTGCAAAGAACTCTGGTCACAGAATTACTGGTCGCTTAGTGATTTGAGTGCAAGGGACTCCGTTCCCGGAGGTAGCCATGTTGGATTCGACTGTACTGCACTGACACTCTCTGGGTGTGGCTTTTCTTCTGTCCCCTCGTCCTTGTCTTAATTCAGTTATCTACTGTCTACATGTCTCTACTGCATCCCAAACAGAGGTCTAAGGAAAGTTTCAATGTTTCTGTCATCAGTAGAGTTGTTTGACACATCCTGTTTATCCGCATGGAAATTCTCCAAAACAATATTCAAAAATGGAACAGGCATGCTCTACCTGTAGTCACTCTTTGTTAACCACAGCAGCTTCTATGACAGAGAAAGAATCACATCTGAATTTAAGCAGTGTCCTTTTCCAATATGCCTACCTGGCTTCACACAGCATCTAACTGTTGTTTTATAAGCACTAAAACGTCCGGATTATATACTTGCCTGGATTCCGCAGTATTCCCAATAGGAAATTTCAGGAGAGGACTAAACTAATGTGGTTTCTATCTTTGACAAGACTGCTCCACTGTGGTCCTGGAGGACCAGAGTCCCAGCAGTCATCAGTTCCAGCCCGATACTTAACCACCTGAGTATAATGATTGTCTTGATTGAGCCAAATTATGTCTAGTTTGAAGTTTAAAGAGCTGGAAAATGCTGGATTGTGGCCCAAGAGGAATGCATAAGTAGCCTTGATCTAAGAAATATCACTTACAGCCATTATAAAGTACACCATATGGTGTAGGAAGATAATATATGAGTTAAATTTTAAATTTCCCAGGAGATACAAATCTCATGGGGATGGGTATTTAACACCTCACGACTAACTCCGAGCTGATGCTAAATCACAACCAGCTGAATGAGTTTTTAAAAACAGACTAAATATAAGCTTTGGTCCAGGGGTCATGGCTGCACCTAATTAAATAAGTCTGTTTGTTTGAATAGACACCATCTGTGACTTCCTGGTTTTTCCCATGCGTGAGAGGAGGAGGGGGAATTGCAACAGTATATTCGTTCCTCATACTGCCTCCCCTTGAATGTAAAGTTGGTTTTGTCCATGACTTTCATGGCTGCCACTCTTACATTCTGTGACCTCTCCATGTTCATGTGACACCATTAGGCCCTGTTTCCAGCAGGCATGTGCCAGGTGATCTGCAGGGTTTATTCACCTTTTATTTATTTTGGTTTGATTTTTTCTTTGATTTTTCTGGGGGGTTTTTTAACTCTTTGCTGCAAATTAAAAATATAAGTTACACATTTTTCAAGATGTAGTGTATCCATCAAAGCAAGATGAGAGACCAGTTTTGCTGCCAAATATCTAGTGCCAATATGTATTTTTAATTTCAAAAAAAAAAAAAGTATATTTACAACCAATACACATGAAAACTCACAGAAATGTTTTAAAAAATGGCAGCCTGTTTGAATAATGGTGTATTAAAAATAGACCAGTCGGTTGCATTGTGTGTCATTTTTGGAAAACCATTTATGTTGGGCCAATAAATGTCAATTTTTCCCCTTTTTTAAATAGGGGAGGTTGTAGAAGTTGTTTTGCTGTTACACTGTATGTTCCTTCTATTATCCACACATACATGAAGCAAACATGGGTCTGAGACTTCATCTAACAACACAAAGCTGACAAGGTAAATAGACTATTCCAAGGTAAGTGCATATGAATGTGTTTCTCAGTTATCAGGTGATTCCTGATTCACGCAGTAATCTGTGTTCAACCAAGGTTAACAAAATGAGGGGTCACTGACAGCTGAATGTGTAAAAATGAAACACTCGATGGATAAAAAATATTAAGGGAACATCAAGAACTGTTGAATAATATGGGGTGTCAGCTTTATGGAGTACTGCATCACAAACTGTCAGGTAGCATGAAATAAGATACTACATACATCTCTGAAAGGAAGAAGAGGACTTCTGTCTCAAATGTGTTCATACACTGAAATGGTTTTAGTGGATCATGTGGCCTGTACATATTGGCGAATCAGGTAAGACCACGCTGCATTTGCTACACCAGGACTTATCAGAAAAATATTTCATTCTCCTGTCCATGAGCTGCCCCTGTCTTAGGGTTAAAGCCCTTCAGTTACCCCCCCTCCCCCCAAACACCTCAGAATACCAACATCATTCAAATGTATTCGAGACTGAGAGAACTCTGACTCCCTGAGTTCTGTCACACTCACTAGTCAGACATGATGGGACAGAAGGTGCAAAATCTTTCTCTGGACCAACTAGTGAATATTGCAGTGTTTTAACTGGGGAGCCTGAGGTCTTTGGCAGCAGTGAAAATGTGGTGCACCTGCCTGGGAAAAGCATGGATCTAGTTGTTGATCCATGCCTGGAGAAGACAGCTGGCCCCTGACAGGATTAGAGGTTATTACAGATTGAACGTTTCTCTGGCGTTCAAGTCACAGAGCTTGTTTGTTAAAAAAGAGGCCCTCACCCACCATCCTTCATGCCATAGACCCTCCTCTTTGATTTAGCCCAACACCAGAGTCACAATAATAATTGTCATGCAACAACAAAAGGGGAGTTAAATTGACCAGGATGCCGATAATTCAAGGTTTTCTTTTTTTTGTTTTTTGCCTGGCTGTGTTCGTAGCTGTTTGTGAAAGGAGGCGAGAGCAGCTGGCCAGAACAAAGGCTGACAGACGGGGTTTAGCCCCGGAAAGGCTTACAGTTTTAATTAGCGGTCTGGAGGTGTCAAAACCATAGCTTACCACTGCAAGTGCCATGCAGAGCTGGCTGGAGTCACTGGCAGCATGGGGCCAACATTATACCATTCTGCACAGAGGCTGAGCTGAAGGCTACAGCATAGTGAGTGCCCACAGAACACATTCACTACAATATATCTCACATGAGCCATTACAGGCACATGGTCTTTCCTACAGACTCAGCCCCCTCCTCAAATCTTCCACAATGACGCACACAGAATTCCTGCCTTCTCTGCACCGGTGCGAAAATCTGCCTTCATACAAGATCATTTGCACAGGGCAGTACTGACATTTTTAAGATGAACTTCCCTTGCATTTTAATTTTGCTGTTTTACTAGCAAAGAGATCAGTGAACCCCCATTAAGAAAATAAAGCTTTGCTTGCAAGAAAAAAATCCCAGAGAGAGAAGGGGTAATGTTGTTCCTATAGTTACTGCGGCCCTGAAGGGTGTAATAATGAGGGATGAATGATGAATCACCCTGTTAAAAACATCTAGACCTGTGAGGAGTGTTTATAGATGTGCTTCCTCTATTATTTCACAGATACAATATTAGGAATATTACATTGTTGTAAATATAAAGGGGTTGTCCTCTTCAATATGGAAAATAGCTGAGCAAGTTGATTAATGTATACTACGTTGTGATTATAAACATAATTTATGAGGGATGATACTCCTAAAATTCCAGTTTTTCATTTATACAATTTCCCAGCAGTTTCATTGCCTTATGGAGAGTAGTACCACAAGGCTGGTAGGTTCAACCTCAGACCCTACCTCTAGAGGCATCCTTGACCCCTGCTAGCTTTTACAGTTACTTGGGACTTAATTCATCAACTGAGTTGATAGCATAACTCACCTCACCTGAATCTCAAGTAACAAGGTTAGCTTGTAGCAGACTTTAGTTGGTGCCTTAATGATTTATCAGGTGAAGTAATTCACAATTACTGTAAATGCATATTCTTTGAAATAAAGAGGGTGTATCCTACCTGTCAGCGAATTCAGGCTCAGCATAGCAAGCTTATTAGCATGGCGAGTAAAGCTAAGCTCGTAGCTACATGCGTTAAGGTAGTATAGTCCTTAGATCAGAGTTGTCCATTTCGAGTGAATTCCTAAAGGGTGCCACAAAGCAAAGAGAAAGTATTGCAAAGGAAACTTTTAGTTATTCTTCTTCAATATTAGAGCTAAGCTGGCCTCTGTTTTAACTCGCAGGAGGTGTGAACAGATGTTTGCCTAGCAGCCCAAGTCTAATAGATGTTATTATAGGATGAAAATTGATGCGCAGCCCGCCAAATGGAAGAGGGAGCTGATTGGCTAATGACTGCAGCAGACATTGTCTGGGAACAAGAGAAATCTTTACGTGGTATCATGACTACAGCTAACATTTTATCACACATGCACCAAATTTGACCGTGCGGGGAATAGCGCATCCAACATTGATACAATCGCGACAAGGTTCTTGAAGAAAGTATGTATTTTTTGTTTTGTATTTCTCAGTATAATCGGATGAAACTCTCTGGCTCTTAAGGCCACGCTGATGGGATTACTCCTTCACGATGCAAGCATATTAGAAATGCCAGAAAACATACTAAACTTTTGTTTTGACCGGAGCTTTCTTTTAATCAGTGTGATTTCCCCATCCCCATACAGATAAGAAATAACGCAGGTAAAGGAACACCTCCTTAAATGAATACTGAATGTTCAAGCCCTCGATAATTCCCATAATATTCAGATCTGATCTGTCGTCTGTCGTGAACTTGCCTTTGGTCTGTTCATGACAAAGCGAGAGAAACTGACGTCAATTTATAATAATTTATAAGAAATATGTTAAATAATATTATGAAATCAAATCAAGTTGTCTCCCAGCTGGCGCTGTTTTAAAACAAATAACAACTTAAATGAAGGATAATTCCGTATATAAAAATAATAAAACAAGAAAGACAACTCTTGCAATTATTTGACTTGCAAATGAACCTGTATTTTATTAAATCAATCTAGAGTGTTCTACAGAGTGTCTAATGAATTCCTAATGAAAGTTAACTTTAATCTGTAAAAGATGATGATTAATCATGGTCACTTCCCTTGGTACCCCATTTTGACAGATGCCCAATATGAACTCTGAATAAAAATTTATTTAAAAGACAGACACCTTGTCTGGTTTTACTGAACTTTTATCTATGTTTTTTCAGAGAGTGTATTGTAAGAAATTAATCTTCGAGTTGATTCAAAACTGTTATAATGTGCTTTGCTACCATCTAGTGGCTATCAATGTATCTTTCACAATTTCTTGAAGAGAAATTCAAACTTGTAGAATGGTATTTCTCAGCTTTACGCAATCTCATATATTTTAAGATAATATATATATTTGTATTGGCATAGCTGCTAATTTAGCAATGTAAAAATTCTGGTGTCAATAAGCAAAAGTATGTATAATATGTATGCAAATGAAACAATCCCATTTGTGATGCATCATTTCAAAGTGATGCAACAGTTTGAAGTAATTGTTCTATATTTTCACTGTTGAAAGAGAATTTCTTCTTTGTCCCATTTTGTTGGAACAAGGATTAAAAATGCAACAGCTCCATAACTATTCAGCAACATGTGTTTCAAATGCTACCAACTTGAAACCATAAGTACATGACATTTAAATGATAAAATCAGGGTAGAATTTAAGATACATGCTGTGTGTACCTGCTTTCATCTGATTTTTCAGCTGTAGATTTTCACCCTCTATGCTTACAGCAACACCTGCAGCAGACGCTAAATTTGACAAATTAATCTGTCAAACATTTCATATCTCCACAAGAAAAAGCTCTGAGGAGCACCTGCAGCTGTACTAGTCAGTCGCATTTAACAGAATGTCAATAAATAAACCCAGAAATAAAGTTCCGTCTTCACTTTTTTCTTTCCAGAGTGCAGTCATGTTTTTCATGTATAACAATTGATTACTGTGGAGATTATGCACCTTGCTGCTACAGTCCCCACTTTCCTTTTTGAAAGCTGATTTCTTTGTTTGCCTCTCCAGGCTAGAAACCCCTGTGATCCCAGCAGTCTGGGACTTGACTAAAAGTGGGAGGGGAGTGTGCGTGTGTGTATCTGGTGGAGGGGGGTGTTGGTGTTTGAAGTGAGCGCTCCCCACTCCCCCTCTCCCCCACCTCCCCACTGTCTGCACCCGTCTGGCTGACGCGGAAAAAGATTCATTAGGCCGAGGACATCTGCTACCCCTCTCTCCCTGGTGGCAAGCGGGTCTCAGCGGGTCTCTGCTAAAAAAGAGATTTATCTCATTTCCTGAAGGTGTCTCTCATTCCCCAGCATTCCCATGCCTGAGCTTAAACAGAAATATCCCACGGGACTATGGGAAAAGCCTTCAGTAAACTAGCCTATCTCGTTCCAAATTGGCATTCCTGTAAGGGTGCTGGCAATAAAGTTTTCGTTTATCTGAAGACTCCCCTCTACCCAGCGCACCCCAATGAGCCTGCAGCCAATGAGGACTGCCATATAGCCGGGTTGTTTTTGAAGAGAATTAGCTTTCACACACCACTCACTTCAAGTGCAATATGGGGTTAATAAGCCATGAAATCAACAAGATGCAGGGGAATCAAGAAGTGTAACACCAAAGTCCAATAATGGCAGGTGCAGCAATATAAAAAAAAATTAATGGGTAATAAAACTCAACACCAACAACGTATGGAACACAGATTTGAATCAATCAAATATATTAAACATGGGGTCCTCAACAAAGGCAGTTGCAAGGGCAGCATGACGAAAAAAGTAATGCAAATTCAGAACTGGTCTAACATGAAAGGGAATGAAAACAGAGGAGCAATGGTAAATTGTTCAACAGAGACAAATCCCATTACAGGCCAACATTATGAACAATGGCGTATACATGAAACAAAATATTAAATATAGTCACATCTGTTCCGGACAGCAATCAGTTCAAAAGACGTTACTGCAACGCACAGACTTTTTCAAAAGTGAGACGTTCCTAACACAACACTACAATGCACTGCTGACCTGAGCACAGCACTTCAGCCCACATTGTACTATACGGCTAATCCAATCCTAACACCTAATCTTAATCCAGCAGTGTAACACACTGCTAATCGTAATCCAGCACTGTAACATACTGCTAATCTTAGCCTAAAACTTCAACACACAATCAACCTGAGCTCAACACTGCAGTACACTCCTAATTTTATCCTAGCAGTGAAGCATTAGCATTTCACAAATATGAACCAGCACAACACAGTTAGGTTCTCTCAGTTCTGTTCAGCCCTTCTCTAAATAACACTCAGAGGGGTATGCGTTCCTTGACACTGCTACAGATCCTGATCATTTTCAGAGTAGCTCCAGTGCTTTGGTCATTTTCGGCCGTACTCCTGTGGAGAATTCTGACGAAACACTAATGAAGGCCACACAGAGAACATTTCACACAGTATAACATTGTTTTTCTGTATTGCCACCACTAAATATCATGACACAACATAACACACCTTATTTCACCTTAATTCAAACATTAATCACACTTTTTGACCACCTCATTGGTCAAATCTAGGACAATTTTGTCATAATGTTGCGTCAGTGATTTCTACAAGATGACTGTGTAAAAAATGTAGAAGTGGATAAGGTGAGACAGTATCGAAACTGATGTTTTCTTCCAAGCACTAGTAGTTTCATACCTTTCCATTGTGGTTCCATTTTATGATAAAATGACAGAGCTTGTCTGAACTAACAGTGAAATATCTGCCATGTTGTTTCCTTGGGAACGTTCTGGTGTCCTTATTTTTAGTCTACACTCATAAGAAGTCTATTTATCTTCCAGCCTGCATGTGTTGTGTTGTGTAAACACACAGACTTGTTACAAGTGCATGTGTACTTCACATTGTGATCATCTCTGAAAACATCCACATTCCCCATTGGAATGCTAATTTTTGACAGTGTATTTTGCGCACACTTACAGATATACCACCAAAACTGGTTACATTAAATAATTTATTCTTTTAAAATATGCATGATTTTTTTAAAACTCATTTTACTACAAGCGACGTTAACTGCATTTAAAAGTATTTTATTGACCTAGCCAAGACAAAAAATCAAATAAATGTTAACAAAACCCGAAACAGCTGTAAAGATAAATCTGATGTATCATTACATGAGTGATTCCGACAACATAATTAAGTATTCTGGCACCGCTGCACGGAATAAATGAACTTTCAAAGTAGTTCTTGTGGTTTATGAGTATCGTGAAAAATATTCCGCATGCCACCTGAAATCCAGTGCCGCAACCTCGTTTCAGATCCAACATGGCTGATGTGATAAGGCCGGCTGACGGCGCAGTGCTACCTGAATTGGATCGATTGCATAGCGCCCTGCAGGGGTTTCCATAGTGAGTTTCAGAAGTGTTCAGTTCTGTACGGGAGAGCGCCGACTTCCTGGTGTAGGATAATGGGCATTTCTCTCACTTATTTTCCCAGGAGATCACTCTCAACGATGTAAACAAGACGGATACGCGCGCTTTAGAACAAGGTAAACCTCACGGTATTGTTTTTATTGCTTTGAGATATTTAAGTGTTAAAGTTCCCGGTATACCTCAGTCAGTGGACCAGCTAACGTTAGCTAGCAAGCTAAACCCCCTAATACGTTAGTTTTCATTATATCAAGGCTGCATTAATTCACAAAAACGGAAAATATGTCCATTCGGTGGGTTTGTGAATGAATGAATGCATTTTCCAGGTGATTCGGGAGCTCTGTGGACATTATGGAATATTTAAAAATTGCTCAAAACTTTATCATCATTTCTATTCATTGAGGCCTACTAAGTCAAACCCACTGACGGCCTCCCGCAGTAGAATTGTTGTTGACGGACTATGCAGAAGCGCACACCGGGGTAGCTGATTGGCTGCAGAGTACTGTTTCGAGTGTCTGATTGGCTCCGCTTTCCTTTCATTCATTTGACGTCCGTGGGGTTTTGATTATTCCAACTGCAATTGATTTAAAGGATCACTCTAAAAGCTTGGAGTCAAATGTTTCTAAGTTTGTACGAACTGTGTAATCAAATCACACTTCATGCCTTTTTCTGTGTATGTTGGAGACTTGGCTGTTTTATCATTCTTACTGATCAGTTCGCCGCGGGAGGCTTCATGGAGGGATAGCGCTACCTTTGCATGTCTCAGTCCACTCCAGGTTGTGGATAATGCGGCTTACCACTTTCATGTTTTACTGGAACATGCTTGGTAGATACCTTGTAACTGTACGGACGTGTAATATATTGTTCACTCGGGGGAAATTGGCACATAGCTATAAATGTGCTGAAGAAATCTCGCACATCGAAGCATCCTGTCGCACAGTTGTCTGTGCGGCTATTTAAAGATTTAGCTAATACTTAAGGTAATTAAATGTCCCACACAACTAAAATGACTTGGCGTTGTATTCATACGGAATATATAGTTTTGTTTGCAATTGTGGATGTAGCCTTTATTCGCAGCATAATTTTCCTTTCCGCCGCTTTCCCCCGTGCGAGTCACTGCTGCAGTTTTGCTGAGTATCGCGTTTCTGTACACTGGAATGCCGCGGTATCGCGTCCTCTGTACAATTTTTCTGTATTTCAGACTTGTCGAATTGTGCACATGATATGTTTGTCTTCCAACATCTTATCTTTTCACATTAAATTACATTTCGGTGTCATACAAATTTATGTAATCACATTGTTTAACAATTCATGCGTATTTATTGTCTCCTTAATGACAGTGAAACGGTCAAAGGCTCGATAAATCAGTTTTTTTCCGTCAGGCGCAGAAAGCATCGACGTTAACCAGAAAGCAATAAAAGCACAGTGCAACTTGTAATGTTTCAGGAGGCCACGTTCATGCTCGTTTGCGCCAGTAAACACACGCTTATGAATCACTGTATTTGCGCTACGTTCTGCGATGATATCATACGTTAGTCACCAGGTGTGCCAACCTAGAGTACACCAACGAGGCCCAGCCAGGAGGGGTAAAAACAGCGACATGCAGCATGATTTAGTTTATTTTCTTCATAATTAACATTTGAGGTTGCGGATATGCTGTGTGCTAATTTATGGTGGGGCATACCTGAACTATAGCAAGAGTTTTGCCCTTTTTATGGTTCCTGGCATTGATTATCACCTAACCCAGAGTATGGAAGGCAAAGCTCTTCTGTCATGATATCTCTTCACTGACTGTATGATTTGCCAGACTGTGTACATCTTTTATTGAATAATACCATGGCAACACCAGTAATAATAACAAGGAAACATTTTGTGTGCCAAAGTGTATTAAGGAGTTTATTAAACCCTGTAAATCCCTTTTACACTGCAGCAAAATCCACTTTTATGCCAAATTTACCGCACTACCTGCACAGCCTTCAGGTCCACCCACAACCTAACTGGTTTTGTGGAGCTTGCATTCATACTGTGACATAGTGATTGTGCAATGTGAATGGAGCTGGTAAATTGCTGGCATTTATGTGACCCCAGCCACAGGTTTGTAAAATAACACCTCACAATGAACTCCAGCTTTGTCAAATACTGAACTTCGACAACGGTGTTTACCATACTTCCTCAACTGTTGATACTTCCCAATTCCCACGCTATAAAAACACTAGTGTCCATCAAAGGACACATATTCCATTTGGTTGCCTTAAGGGGTCTCCAATCAAAGCCTGATGTAGCCACCTGCTCCTCCACAAACATTACTAGAATTAACATCTGAGCTGCTTATATTAAGTTCTTAAGTTTATAAAGCATGTTAAATAAAAATGTACTGCTGTCAGAAAACCATATCGGGCTTTTCATGCAGACATTTTAGAGACATAAGAAGGGAAATATTTATTTCTAGTTGTGACCTTTTAAGATGAATTCTTGTCAACCGTTTCAGCTGTAAATTGTTCAAAGGTAGTACTGAAGGGCATGGTAGCTTGAACCTATTTACAGATATGAAAAGCAGCTGGAGAAGACATTGCTAAGAAAGCAACAAATCATTCACAATAAAGCATACTGCGTTACAGTTTTTTCAACCTTGTTGAAGAGCTTGGGTTTGAAAATGGTGTGTGTGGCAGTCTACAAATGCCACAGTGTATTAGACGTCACAATAAATATCAATGTTTTTTGAAAATGTAGTGTTCATTATTTTGATATTTATGAACTGATTTTCAGGAAGTTAAGTAAGGAGAACCTTTTTGATATTTTGAAGCTGTTGTTTTGCTTAGGACTCAAAGTGTTGGAACAGTCAGTCAGTGGCAGGAAGAGAGTATTCAGTCTTTAGCGGAGTCTGATATCTTGTTATTATAGAAAATCTTTGTTTATAGAGTATCATTCACTGGCACAGTTTGCTGGGCATCACATTCATACCCTGCCAGCAAAGAGGCCTGAAACAGAGAGCCGAAAGGGAAAGAGTCCCATCCTCTCTGCATTCACTGAATGCCAGCTCGCTATCCCCCCTGTCAGCACGTTATCGGGCTCTAAGCCTCTGCTGGGATCATGGATCACACCACGTGCCAGAGGGGATTATGGGTAGAGAAAGCTGGGGTGGGTAGGTGTGTGTTGGGGAAGCGTTTAACTGGTCCGCTTCGGGAGGAGCAGAGCCTGTCGGAGCCATAGACGTTGGCATTCAGGAGCCTGTGGAACAGAAAAGCACACACAGGCCTCAATGGGAAGTAACGCTATCACATGTGATTCAGTCACACCACAGAGCACCGTTTGTTCAGTGACAGGAAGCAAACGGATCCTCAGTTGCCACAACACTATCCTGTTGTTGATGTATTTTTGTGGTCAGACTTTTTTTTTTAATTGTTTTATTTTTAGTTTAGTTTGTTTGGCAGTGTTTAAATGTTGCTCCTCAGTCTCAGACCGGTACTTGCTCCCTCACACTAACTGACTGCAGAATGCACATACAGACATAATCATATATACAGAACTGCAAGGAGCTGTTTTTAGTGTGCCGTTAACAGGTGACTCAAATGGTACAGGTTTGAATGAGTCTGTCAGGGTGGTGTTTAGTATGTGGTAAACACACATTACCGTGGCAGCAACAACGCAAGACGTGAGATCAGTGTTATTCTACACCAAAGAGAGGTAGACTGTGGGTACATAACGAGGTATACAATGTTTGAACATGAACAGGTAGATTGGGGGAGAAGTAGAGGTCATGGAGGTGATGAGAGGGAGTGGTGTGATAAGGTGAATGAGGAGGTTAAAAGTGGGATTTGAGGAGAGGAATGAAATTGAGGGAGTTACTGTGAACTGGATGAGTTTGAGTTTGGTAGGTGGATGAACAGAGAACAACTGGTTGAAGGTGAGGGATAGACAGATGGAGTTGGGAGAAGGGGGAGGGGTGAAGCCTGAGGAGATAGAGGTATGGGACATATGGAGACAGACTGAGGAGAGGGAGGACATATGGAGACAGACACCTGAAAAAGTTTGAATCTGGAAGCTGGTTCGCTGTTTGAGGGATAAGCTCTAATGCAGCCTAGTTGATGATGAACAGATTGATGTAATTGGTCGGGGATTTACTCTTTCTATCACCTCCTCCCTCTTCTACCTCCTCTCTCCTCATGTCTTTTTCTGTGAGCTCCTCTCTTTCCCAACTCCTTCCTCTCCTGCCTGCAACTCTTCATTGCTCCTTTCTCTCACACCTCCTCTGTGTTTAGCTCCTTTTACAGCTCTGACCAAATTTGTGCTCCAGGTCATAAAGACAAGAGCTTGTGGAAGAAAAAAAAATTTCTTTAGGATAAAGAAACTTGGAGAAAGCGGCCTTGGAAAGGACTGTTTGGCTGGCATGTTTGTGTTGGGCTACATTATTCTGCCAAATAGCTCTGGCCTCTCCGGTTTTTGTGCTCCCCGCAGCCGATCGGCTGTGTGGAGGTGTATGACTGGTCCAGCCGCTCTGGGCAGCTCACTGTGAATGGAGACTTTAGAATGAGAAATATCCGTAGGTCTAGCCTCAGGACAAAGGAGATGCTGATGTGGGCTCTGTGTGACCTTCACGGCCGCACTCCCACCACTGCGAACATTCCAGCTACAGTGTAACAGAGCTACAAATGTGTTTGGTTACCTTTTAACAGTGCAAACTGAATCCACTACTTAAAGCTGTTTACTTAAAACATGATTCACACCATCTTGCCCTGGCAAAATGCAGCAGCGGTTTACTTCTTGCAAACATGTTGAGATATCGTAGCACTTTGGTGTTGCTGGAAAGAACAGAGCATTAGGGTCTGTTTTTGAGTTTCGTTTTCGTTTATGGACAGTCTTAAAAGCCCACTTAATCCAGACAACACCACAGCTCCTAACAAAATAGGTGGCTTAGCTGGCGCCAGACTTTAGTCACAGGTACGGTATAGAATTTCCAGGCTATGGCTGGGTGTTCTGTCCTGGAGAATCAAAATTGCCTCACTTCCTCTGAGTTAATGTGGGTTTTAGTTGACCAAGGGTCCTCAAGTCATCCTTGCATTGTGTCTTCCTGATTGGGAACTGGTAACCACAGTCTACTGTTTGTCACCAGTGAGATCTGTGCTTTTATCTGACTGGTGCACTGGGTGACCTATACAGTGTAACAGCCAAAGGCTCCCAAATGAATGAATTGGTGTTCCTTACTTGGGTCTATGTGGCGCCGTAGCAACACAGGTGGCAATCAGGGACTAAAAAGGGAAAACGTTTCTGTAAAATCAGATAAAGGTAATATCAGTTCACCTTTAATTTATTTGAGTGTGTGGATTTCCCCTCACTTATACCAAGTGCCTGGCCTTCATGCAAAATGATCCAGTCTCTGCCTGCCCAAAGCTGATTCCTTTACAAAAAAAAAACGTGGTGGCACGATGAGTCTCTCAGATCAGAAAAGGTAATTTGATGCAACAGATGCTGTTTCTGCTGGCAGGGAGGGGCAGCCTAACACAGAGCATGACTCCACACTTAGCTGTGCTTAGACAAAGACCGTGCTCTGGCCAGAGGCAACAGCATTCTGCTGGTATTCATTAACCTTTTGGCTTCATCTTTGAAAGCCTGTTATATCCATTTTCCAATTAAGAATGTGAACCTGCCTGTGATGGTTCAGGGTCCAAGGTGGTCGTGTATCTCCTTAGCCTGTAAGATATTCCACTTCTTAGAAAAGGAAAAAAAAATACACACACACTGGAGAAAAAAAACCAGGCTACTATTGCTGGCACCAATACAGAAGAAAAATACATGGGAACCTAGTTTCTCAGGAGAATCTCATCCATGGACCCCAGATTATTGTTATTAATTGATAAGTAGCAATTTTTGTTTGTACTTACTTGTAATATCCATTTTCCAAGCAATTCAGGTTAAGTGCCTTGACTAAAGAGTAACTACAGCTATGTTTCATTTAGGATATGAACCTGCAACCTCTTGAGTTACATGCTCAGTTACCAGACTGTTAGATGACACTGCCATTCTGTGAAGTCCAAATGGTAATCCTCTAAATTTGGGAATGCGCTGGCACGAAGTGTGACATCATGTGCTACTCCTGTGATGCAGCGTACTACACAATGCAAAAGTGACTGCATTGTACTCAGTTAGCCAAGCAAGGATCCACCTCCTGCCAACCCAGTTGCTCTTCTGCAGTCATGAAGTGTTTCACTCTGTCTCCTATCCATTTTGTGTTTAAAAATTGAAAACTATTACTCCTAGCAAGGAACCTTGAAAAGTTCTAATTTGGATTTCAGCTTGTGAATCCTTGAATGAACCATTAAATGTGCATTATTCATTACATTTTTAAGCTTTACCGGTTAGACATTAGGTTTTTAGCCAGAAAAGGTCACGTGAGGGCAGTCATTAACATCCACACTCTCAGCACTATGTGGTGAATGAATCAGCAGGTGAGTAGTGTTTGTGCAGTGTGCCGACAGGACATGTAGATCCGGTGAATGGGCATGTGGTGAGAGATAGCGTAGCTCAACTCAGCCGAAGTCAGACGTTTCAAGCAGGGGCAGAACTCGTGTTCAAAGCTGAGCTTGATTTAAATGTTCATGGACATACTTGGAATGCTGGCTTATCTGGCTGGCCACAGACACACACACACACACACACACACACCCAAACACACACTGAGCTGGGGGCCTGGAGAAAGCCAGCTCTGTGCATTCCCTCACTCAGACGGAGAGATGAGCAGTGTGGTAGTGCCAGCAGGCCTGGCATGGCTGACCGCTGGCCCCTGCCTGGCTGTGGAACAGGCAGCCCGCTGTGTGGTACGCAGATGTGAGGTGAGCCGAGGCCCTGCACTGCGCTGGCCCTGTGCCCTGCTGGGAGAGAGCGAGGGAGAGAATGAGGGGGAGAGCGAGGGAGGGGGAAAGAGAGATGGAATGAGACTTAAACATTCTTCAAAAAGGTATGTGGTATAAGTATATTGTCAACATTGGTGTTATTGTGGATCTGCAGTTCAAGTAAAAGATTGCTTTGGCAACACTATGCTGTTGTATGCCAATAAAGCACCTTTGAATGTCAATCTGTAAGAGACCGAGTGAGAGATGTTTTTAAGAGTTCTGATTCAGCACCAAGAACTTCGCCCTCCCAAAGTGGAGTGGATGTCTCTCTGAAACTAAATATTGAAGATGTTATAAAAGATAGCAAGTGGAATGCACTTTTTAAAACATTTTTACTGTTGCCAGTTCCACCCAAGTCGAACCTTCCCCACAGATTCAGGTGGAGGCGAAAACACGTGCGACTCCTCCGGTTCACATGACATCCAAGCTGCTTCATGATTTCACACACTGCACATGGAGTATGATCACATATCGTCCACGCCATTGGAGGAGTACAAAGTGAGCATATATTGAGGTCATGAACCTGCAGGTGGCCAGCCAAGAGAGGTCGCTGAAGAGCGTTTAGACTGATGATATTGACTGGCTTACCCCATGTTTTCCCCTGGTCTCACTGATGTGGGCATCCAGCCGTAGCTGGTAATGGAGCAACTGGGACTAAGTCTTCCTGCAGTTGACTGCACAGCTGCATTACAAATATGTGCTGCTATTCCACACACCATGGGAAGGCACAAATGCACTGGGCTTTGATAAGATGAAACATAAACATCAAAGGGAAGAGCATTCCGTATCCTTACTTTCAACCTGCCCCTTTTACTTCTCCCAGCTTAACACTTCTTACTTGGCATGCTATATTGACATACAAAAAAGAGCAATAGCTCTTAGCTGTCTGTACGTTCCCACAGCCTTTTATTTCAATATAACTAGCCCCTAAGCCCCCACTAATATTTGATGGGCTAGGTTTGGGAGATCCTGGTATATGGTATTGGCAATGGTCTAAGGTGTGGGTTTAGGGGCTGGCTCAGCAGTTCTGTCTTGGGGACTAGCCTTAGCATTTTAAAATCCTCCTCTTCCTGTCCCGATACACCTGCTTCAGCTTCCTGCTTTACCTTTCATCCCTTGCCTTCCTGTTTCACTACTGTCACCTCTCTTTATCTGCCCTTTTTGCCTCCCTTGAGCTTCTCCCCTCCTATGCTGTCTTGCTCCTCTTCTCCAGCTGTCCCCCCTTCCCTCTCCTCCCGCTTTACCACGTTTACTCCTTCTCCATGTCTGCTCTCCTCCTGTCCCACTCTGGCTCTGTCTCTAGGCCATGCCACCTACCATACAGGGGCCTCAGTGCTGGGTTTTCCTCTGCCTTCACTAGGAGGAACTGTGTTCTTTGACTCAGGGCCCAGAACTGGAACTGAGCGCAAGTGTAACACTAGACAAACCAGAGTTTGTCTGTGTATTTATTCAGAAAATACGCCCCAAAACCTGAGGTCGGAAACTGTCATGTTGCGGTGTGGAATGCTTTGCCATTTCCATACGGATGTTGCACTATACTTTATTACTGAGCCCTGTCTCAAGGGCCTTATCCAGAGACACACTGGTTTTTTACACGTATATTCAAATCCATTTCCTATAAAACACTGAGAGGCATTATAATTCTGTAATGGTACCTTTCTCATAGCAGTCCATCCAGGATTGGAACTCGCCACCCGCTGGTCTGGAGGTCACATTTCGGAATAAAGCTTGTAGCGATGCACACCACCTTCTTTGAGCCGTGGCAAAATCGGTCAGCCCCCTAGGTGTCCATATGGCCCCCATAATCCCAACTCGCAGCTTTAGGTCCAGGATTTAAATCGGCCTTCGAACTCAGGCCGATGAATGAGCAGCATGGCGCTGCACTTTTACTGAAGTGATTAGAGCTGCTTAATTAACTTACTTTAATGCCTCGTAAAAGCCTCGATATTAATCAAATACGTTTAACGGAGGCCTTAAAGACCTCTTGATTATTTCTCCCCCCCCCCGCCTTGTTTGTAGCCCATCGTTTTTGGTCACTGCGGTTCCCCTCCATTGCAGGGCTCAATGGGGGGGTTGATCCCTGCGAATAGGAAGCGTTCGGTCATTTCTGCCTCATTTCCTCCCTGCTCGTTGTCACGGAAATCATCAAATTACGGTCATTATTTACAGCTGCATGATGACGCCCAACCACATCATTAAATTACAGTTATTTACTGCTGGGTAGCTAAGCCAGTCGTCTGGAGCCCTAATTAACATGTCAGCATTTTTTCTTATTATTGGTCTTTCAGGATGCTTCACTAAAGTACGTTGATGAAGCCCCAAACGAATCCCTTCATATCCTTGTCTGGGCTACATTTTTCGAATAAAGTCATTGATCCCAAATCTAAACCTTTTCTCCTAGTGGTGTGTAAGCTTGTTGTATGTAATAAAGAGATGTTTACATAGAACTCACAGTTTTAGATGTTTGGAATACTGTGTGTTCTGTTGAGAGAGAGTACATTTTATTATTACCCATATATTCTGCTGCATTGCAGGTCACACTTATCAAGAGACACATATATCATAACACAAATCATAATAGTAATGAAATAATAGTATTTTATCATAATAATCCAATTTAATAATAACCTGAATTTTTGTGTGAATGGTTCTGTGTTTAGTATATTGTGAATGGAGATAACCTTACAATTAGGGTGGATAGTATGTGCTTTTCAGTTTGTCCATTTTAATCTGTATTTTTGTTGCATCAGCAGGTCATGAGTGCCTCTAGCAGTGGGTCTGTGGAGAACGAGCTCACCTCTCAAAAACCTCACCTGGGCGCCAGCCTCCAAAACTCCCCCTCTCCACCACTATGAGTGAGTACCTGATGTACACTAATTCCACCCATGTTGCACCTGTGTTGAACTCACACACCCAGCACTGGCACTGGAAGGTTTTTTTGTTGTTTTTCAGCCTTTAACCTGTTCTGGTTTTGTTTTTTGAGGTCTCAGTGGTATGTTAGAGGAGTCGTACAGTACAGGGAGCTTTTCCTGTCAGACTCCCTGCTGCTCCTGCCATACTGGAGCAGAGAGAGCGTTCCAGCCCATCACACCAGCACGCCGTAATCTTTTCAGGGCATGCTGGGAAGGGAGCACAGGTCGGACATTCCACAGGATCAGCGTGTGGAGCATGCTGGGAAGGGAAGGGAGGAGGGGACGGGGGTGGGTGGTTGGGTGTGGGGGTGGGAAGTATGTGACTGCATGCTGAAGTGCTGGCTGCGTGTTACCCCTGCTGGGTGCGGAAGCTGCTTTTCCAAGAGAAACCCCCATAGGTGCTGTTCCTTAGATGTTTCGGAAATACATACGCTTTGCCACAGTCTCCTGTGTGCTGGTCGCTATCCTGCTTTTGAAATGTGGAGAGATGCATAGTTTCTCATGGTTCAGTTTCCCAGTCGACCACATAAAAGACAAAAAGACAAGCACTGCACCTTCAGTTAAACCAGGCCTCAGTCTCTTCATTGCCTTTCCTCGGATTCTGATGAGAAGCTATTACAGACAGACGTTCATCAATACACATTCATTAATTCTCTAACGAGGTTTGTGTAAAAAATGCATGAGGCGAGGCTGATGGGAACGCGGAGAGGGTCCTGGGAAGCACCGCCAGGCGCTCGCTGCAACCGTGCTGCAGTAAACCACAGACCGCAGTGCCCAGAGCTGCAGCCAATAACGAGATCAACAGCCTTTTTCACATCTGATTTGCGACCTAGCAAACCAGGCAGAGCTCAAGGGCCGCGTTCATTAGCGATTCTCCAGGGACAGAAGCGAGGCCCTGGTCCCGCACTGCCTGAGCGCAGCACGGTGTCCTACTGTGGCCCCCTAATGGTGGGTTGTACATGAGGATGGAGGCGGGTCGCAGAATGATGCATGAAAACCACTTACTGTGAAATGCCATGGTAACTTAGACTGTATCTTAAGTTAGTATACCGTGTAATGCTCTGTCCATTTCCACGCACACCAGTAGAACTATGTTGAGTGTGGAGCTAGATTGTTGAGAACCACTGTGAACCATGGCGATAGTGAGCATCTCCTCTATTGGCTTACACTATGTCATATAACACACACTCTACCTAATTGTAAGAAAAATGTTATGTTATTATTAGTTTTCCTGAGAGTTGGGCTGCTGCACTGGCTCAGTGGGTAAATGCTGAGGTGGCAGAAACTTCTTTTAGCCTGCTACCTTCCATGGGTCTCTCTAGGCACGGCTCCTCTTGAGATCCACTCCAAAGACTATGTTCCCCATAATGCCATGCTAAAGAAATGCTTTAAAGTATTTGTTCCGTATGGTGTTGTGTGCTGCATGGCGGTGGGCTTTAGAGAAGTTTCTCTCTGCGGTCTTGTTTACTGCTGGAGCTCTGAGCTCTCTCCTCTGTTTATGCTGATAAAACAACACACTGTCTGTCACGGTGCGCTTAGTTCCACTTTTAAGCCCCAGAACAGAGACCGCGCTACACAGTTCAGTTCACCTTACCGGACTAATCCAAACCGCCACAACAGCAAACGCTCTGGAGGAGAGAGATTTTCAAATAGCTCATGTAAAATATCTCATGCTTTCTCTGCACTATACATAAAACAAATACCAGCTACATTTGTGTTTGGGGAAGCGGCTACAGGGTTCTGTCAACAGTAATTTTAACCCAAGCACCTGCAACATTGTGTTCATGTCCTGCCTAACAAACTAATTCGATCCTTGAAGTTCATGTTGTTGTTGTGGTGCACTAATTAGCCTAATTAACCCCCCATCCACCTGTGGCGCTTGGAGATTTGCTACACTAACGACCATGCCTTAATTAGAGATGGATGAGTCAGATAGTCAGGATGGGAAGACTTCCTGATTAAAAAAATGGAGGGGAAAAGGGGGGAAAGGGTGAAAGTAATGTGTTTAGTTCCCTCCGCATATATCTCGCTGTCAGCAGAAAAGGAACCATGTGCTGTTCTGCCATTGGACACGGATTCTGTGATGACACAGAGGTAAAAACCCTCCAAAGATGCAGGCTGCATCTGAAATCGCATAGTAATCAGTGCCTACTAAATTTGAACAAATGCGTACTGCTCTGACGTCAATGTAGTGCCTACTGCTCAGTGCTGTACGCAAGTTTTCAGACATATCACCATAGATATAACAGTCGATATTTTCTTCAGTCTAGTAGACGGAGGTTTACAGTGTGCAGTCCTTGCACACTGCAGAATTTTACCGGAAGCAGTATGCCATCCGGGTAACACTTGCATACTAATTCAGCCAGTTGGAGATTTCGGACACACTACATGCTACACGTACTGATTTTTGCCTACTATATAGGGCAGAGTATGCAATTTTGGAAGCAGCCACTGTCCTGGTTAGAAGCGCTTAACCAATCTCCCCATGTGATCACCTTTTTGCTGGGAGGAGCTACCATACAGAATCAGTGATTCAGTGATTTGGACAAATGACTGCATTGTAGAAAAGAAAAACATTTTTTGATTGGATGAAACAGGTCATTGATTGTCAGCAGAGTGTGGCTCCAACCTAACAGGTTCATGAAACCTTGTTTAAACCATTACTACTTTTTGCATGTGCTCTTGAAATTTGCTCTATGTAAGAACATCTGCAAAGTAATAAAGTGTACATGTACTTATGATCTACAGTTTACAAGCATCTCAGCCATAAAACGGAGGAAGTCTTTAGGTTTAAACAGATTAAAAAGAAGGATGTGGGGGCGGCAGTGAAAAATTTGTTGTTGTGCACACAGTTGGGAGGGGCATTAAACAAAAACCAAAGATGCAAGATCAATGGACTGAGACAATGTTCTCCAGCTTCCTTCCCCACCCTTTTGCTCCGATGCGAACGAGATCCATGGTTCTCCAAAATTAGGCCCGAATGTGTCACGATTCAGTCGAGAGCAGTCGCACCAGGAGGATCGGGATTACAGGCGTCCGCTTGTAAACACGCGCAGCTCCCCGCAACCAACCCTCCCTCCCTCGTTCTCTGTCACAGAAAAGTCCTTCGTTTAACCACAGCGTAACGGCACGCCGTGGCAGCAGGCAATTATCTCAACCATTAACAGCATCACATGGTTTCTATTTGCAGCGCGGAGGACGAGCGTTTTTGCGAGCGCTGCGTTTAGCGTGAGAAATGGCCTCCGAGCTACAAGCGTGACACAGAAGCACAGTTTAAACGATTGAACTGTAATCAATTTCACGAAAAGGAGTCGAGCAGGACAGCGGCGAATCGGAATATTACCGTTTCAATTTGAGGTTGAGCTTTTCTCTAGTAGGGAACAAGGTTATTTTGACTGTGATTTGTTTGAATGGGCCTGTACTCTGACAAGCATCACACACTGTTCTAAGCTTGTAAAGCGGAATGTAGCTGGCAGGTCCCTCTAATGCATTTCGGTGACTCCTCCTCGGCGGTTACTCGCAAAATTGCAGGTCGGCACATGAAATAGGTCGCCTTATTTGTTCCACTGTAAACCGGCAGACGAAAGTGCGCGTTACAGGTTGAGCCAGTTTAAATTACAACGCTGTCCGCATGTGAGAGAGGGTGTGGGAGTGTGTGTCTTCAGAGGCCAGGAGGAGCAGAGCTTGCCGACTTCAATGTAAGTGCAGGTTAGGCAGGTGTACAGGAATAATAACCATTCAGACCCCGTTTCATTTCCCTGTGAGCTCAGTTCCGCTCAGCTCTGCTGCAGCGTGTGGCCACAGTTCTGTTTTCAAAATGGAACTGACCTTCCCCTCCCAGCTCCACTGGCTCTTCCTGTTTCTCTCTCCGGTCTCTTTGTCAAAGTCTCTGACTCTCTCATTCTGTACCTAACACACAGATAATAGAAAAATCATCTACCCTCACAAGTGTGGACCTGAAAGGTGGAGTGCTGGCACCACAGTCTGTGCCCTGATGCAACAGGAAGGACAATAAGCGACACAAACACAAAGAACACGTCAGATGTTAAATATAACCAGGCACTTTCAGAATAACTGCTGTTCTCTCTATATTTTAAAGTTTTTAAAATGTAATGGAGTTTATATGTCTCATTAATTTATACATTTTCATTATTTATACTTTCTTAATGTACCGTGTGATATTATGATGCATTGCTATTTCCCTAGAAAATGAAAATATATTGTAAAGCAGTAAAGGTGATTGAAATCAAAGGTTATGTTGCCTGTACAAATTATCCCTCTTCATGACTTTTGTCACACAGAGCAGAGAGCTCTCAAGGAAGAAGGTGACACCAGATCTGCCCTGTAACAAGCTCATTCATGGTAGGCCCTAGGGCATGTGCAAGAGGACTGTTCTCAGATCTGCAGTGTAGCAGGAGTGTGGGGGACCAGGCTCATGTTTCCATTGTTCCAAGTCCAACACATTCAATTGCAGTCAATGTCCCCCCTTCTTCCTCTAGATATGTTCAGTGCTGAAGTACCATGCTTCATCCTGCACACAGACAGCACTTCAGCTGGAGTGAAAAGCAGTGATGTCACAGCAACCGTCTGTTAACCGTGCGTCAGTGCCTGTCTAGCACAGGAAGGAAATTCTCCTGGAATATTATTCCATCTCACTGTAAACAGTGGAGCAGTAGGAAATGGAGCTGCGGTTTAACCCCCTGTAACTGGATTCATGTTGTTCGCGGCTTTGATGAGGGAATAGCGTCGCTCTCCTCGGAGTCGGGGCATATTTTATCCCCTCTGATCTGTCGTTAACTGCTTCATATGCAAGGACCCACTGCTGCGTGCTTTTGATGTGTGGTCATTAACCGTTGGGTTACGGGTGGTAGGTGTGTGCATTGTGCAAATAACAAGTGGTTTGTGTATGTGTGTTTAATGTGTGGTTATGTATACTTGTGTGCTTTTTATGGGCGGATGTGTTTTTCTGCACTGTAACCGACCAGGAAGGTCCAGCAACAGAGTGCGTTGCCGACGTCCTGTCCAGTGTGGCTGACCTCTCTTTCCGTGTGTGTGTGTCTGTGTGTGTGTGTGTGTGTGTGTGTGTGTGTGTGTGTGTGTGTGTGTGTGTGTGTGTGTGTGTGTGTGTGTGTGTGTGTGTTTTGAAAAGCACGCATTTTCCATGTATTTTCCACTCTGGATCCACTTTTCCACTGTTTGAGTTTTCTGCATCAGGGCAGCTCTTTAAAAAGACTCCTCCTACAGGAAGGAAGCGTGCGTCTCTGGCGTTGGTGTGGGGCGGGGCCATGCTACGGTCGCTAGGCTCTGGCCGTGCGCCAATAGGAACACAGCCGGCCTTCCTGCGCTCCAATAGGCCCACTGAACAGTGCGAGACTGCACCAGCCACCGCCACCCAATTCCCACGGCATTCATGTCAGCCCCTAAAACCAAGCATATCCAAATATCTGTCTGCCGTCCCCTACAGTGACCGAACTATAACATCAAGAGAACAGTTTTTGTTGTTACACACGCCAATGAAGTTCATTAGTTGAGGGACAGTAAGGATTAATGGAGCACCTGGCTGCTTATTTGCCAAAGCGCTCTTAACTGGATTTACTTCATTACATTTACTGTGTATAACTGTATATTTGTGTGTCACCACATTCAGTAGCCTACAGAGAGTGATTCAACAGAGATTGACAGAAACAATCATGTTGTTTTCAGACACCCCCTCCTCCCCCCACACTCAGTGAAATTTTCTTCTACCTGAAGATTGAGCTGACAATCTGGCCTCAATAGAAATGCTATTCTTCTTTCACTCTCAGAAATGGAAACGTTAGCAACTGTACGTTTGAATGGGGGGAAAAAGGAAACAATACAGGTGCCTGTATTTCAGAGGAAGGCTGTTAACAAATAATAGTTCTACTGAGGATCCTTTTTACAATGGAGCTGGCGGTTTCTCAAACAATGGCACGAAACCGTTCATTAAGAAGTGTGTCCTGTAGCCTGTGTATGTCAGTTGGCGTCACCGTTTGCACTGAATCATGTCTTGCAATACTGATTTCAGCGGATAACCACAAATGGAAAGGATGGTAAGCCATAGGGTTTGCAGATTGTAACTGTGTTCAAATCTTACTCTGCTATTGGCGACGGTCAGTGTTGTATGGTTCATATTACAGAAAATTCCAAGAGTCTACCAATAGCATATATTATGTCAAAGCAGAAAATAACCAAAGTATATCTTTTGACTGATTTCTCTTTTTTGCATCTAAACCTGATGAACTCCTCTACAGAGCCTAACTGCATGAGGTTTCAGAATTCCGTTCACTTCTCATTGGAAAGTGGTGTCTGTGTCCTGTTCCCTTCCCTGCATCATGTCCACAACATTAAGGGTCACGGGATTGCAATTCTTGTATTTTTTGAAAATCATCTTCCCCTCTCATCTGTCAGGAAAATTATTTAAAATTCATAATCTAAAGAATGACACCCCGGCCTGCAATGCCAGGTTATTGCTTGTAAATGAATACATTTTTATTTGCTTTGTTGTACATTTTTTGTATTCGATTGACAATTCATGTATTCAGATTTATCGAGTGCAGTAGAACAAGGTAAAATAGTGTTCAAAAAGGAGGAGTGACTTTTATTTTGGTAGGGTCCTCTGTTGAATTTTGGTTTGGGTTTGGTACAAATCGGATGTGGGGTACTACATTTATACAATGTAATAGGAATCCTGTGTTTCTGTGATTTATGTTGTTCATATGAAACTTGGCTAGTAACAGCAACCACAGAAATGTTAGTTTAAATTGAAAGAGTCATCACAATACAGTATCCGCAGTAAATATTAGATAAAAAATATTATATATTAAATATTGGGGAAGGAAAACACAAGGAAAGTGCCTCCCACATTGTCTCTTTGGCACAAGAAACAGGGTCATAGCTATCGGTCTCTTTCCCTCTGCTACATTGTATTCCACATTGCTCCTATTCATATTTGTGGAACATTCCAGTCTGAGTATGGCATTCCGGGAACCGATTGTCGCATTCGGCTCCTTCTGTGGAAGTAACAACATCCCAGTCACTTAACCTCTGGAACCCTGCTTTCATGTTGTCCTGCGGATTGCATTCATGTCATGATATCTGAGTGTTGTTTCATACTTCATCCCACAAGTATTTAGGGGCGGGGAGCTTCTGGATAAACGTCTGTAAATTCAACCTCCTAAATTACTGTTTTTCACTTGAATGTGCAATAAGCATAGTTCCAATTAAAGCAAATGACCATTCTTATTGTTTTACAGAAAATAACATTTGAAGACCCAACATTTTATTAGGGATCAGTGGCTTTAAGGAAATGAGCAGTTGAGAAATTGAAGGACAGTAAGTGACGTTTCTGTGGGTGTGTGTGGTAATGCTGCATCCTACAGACAACAGCATTTGGCCTGTGTGTAATTTTGTGGGATAACTGGCTGCAGTTTTTTAAAAAATATTAGAATATCAATATTCTTTAAGATAATGTTGTTAGAAGCATGAGTATATCGTTGTAACTTTAAAGACTGGTCTGAGTACATTCCCACAATGCACTTTGTGCACTCTCTCTGCTTGTTAGCATGAGGCTAATGTATTTTAAAGCTGAAGATACTAACCAGCATATTTCTGCAGCTTAACTAAGCATCTGCGGTCTTCAGTTATGCATTAACTGATTAAAAAATGTCCTTTACAGAATGAGTAATGAGCATGAAATTTAAAGATGTAATTTGCTGCAATCCTTGGAGAGCAGGAGATGTAGAACAATCCATTCTAGGCCTTGTATGAATAGGTAGATAGTGTGAACAATAATAACTGAAGAGGAAGAGCTTTTCAATTTGGGTACCTGCAATAGTATAGATAAGGAGCACATTAAAATTGCATTCACAAGTGTATCGTTTAAAAGTACTGCTCAGACATATGTAATTCCCCGATGACCATTGTAAGGTTAGTTTACTGTTTGCTTGCTGCATTTATGTAAAAATATGGTCAGGCATAACAAATGGTCAGGATTGATTTGTTTATTATTTAGCAGCTTATGCTCATAGTCTTTCCCTGATGCTACAGTGCACCACAAAACATGCGTAATGACAGTAAGTCCTGAGGATTGAACAGTCGACTACTTTAGTTGAGAAAATTCATATTCCAGTGCTCAAAAAGTGGCAGTTAATAGAAGGTCTGATTCGCTTGACGAGGCTTGACTGTAACGGTTAAAGAATTTGGTTTTCATTGGCAGTTTCCCGCATTCAGATGCCGCATCGGCCATAATTAATCAGACACGAGGCACCTAAACTTTGTTGGAACCGAACAGAAAACAAGCACTGCAGAATCCTCTCACTGCGGGGTCCCCCAGAGCGATTTGAGCGCTATGCTGCAGCGCCCAGCTTAATTCGCACGCGGGTGCCCGGAGTAAGTGGATCTTAATTTGCACATAAATCACTCATATCCGCAGCCCGGCAGTTTGATCGTGTGCCATCGGAATAACGTGGGCCCGCACGTCTGATATTTCCAGGGAGTTCATATTCTGGACGTTTATCATGTGACTCGGGGAACGCGTTCGCCGCATCTCATAAATTCACACCCAGACGGCCGCAGGTCGATGAATGTTCGGTTCATAAATATCCAAAAGCCTGAGACACCGAAGACGGGCAGACTCCCACACCTTATCCCGCTTTTCTGAGGGGGATGAGGAATGACGAACGGTTATCGCATAAGAATATTGACTCAGTGATTTACACTGCTGCATTGTGGGGCTGCTTGGGTGGAGGCAGTATGGAAGTAGAGGGGTACTCCTATCTCCTGGGCTAAGAAGGGCACCATATTACCAAAAATTGTCACTTAATTCAACCAAATACCAATTAATTGGGTTCAGTTAAATCCTCCTCTCTGTTTTGGGAAAGTTGAAATTATAAAAGAGGCATAAATCTGTCTAATACAAAGTATGTGACAGATGTATAATTAACACAAGTCGTACTGTGTGCCATATTAGCTTGTTAGTCATTCAAAACAAGTGTCTGCTGAATACATAAATAAATGCTTTTCATAAATACTTAACATTTTCATGTGATAGTTTGGGTTGTTTTCTTCACACTGTGAAATTGGCCTGCTCGGTATGTGTGTCGCTCTATGTGTGATGGTCAGGTGACAAGGTTGGAATGCAGCAGCAGCCAATCAGAGGCTGCTGATCTGAATCCCTAGCAGGCAAACGTCATGGTAGTTCAACACTGATAAGAATTCAGGGCTGAGGGTAAAACATTCTTTCTGTTTTACTGTTGAGCTTGCTGTTTCTTTTACTGAAAAGCTCTGGCAAATCAGTCTTTGGTTAGTCAGGGTTTACCAAATATCAGCTCCTGTTGTAGAATAACAGCCAGAGACAGAACCATTTGATGTTCACAGAGAACTGAAGCTGTTATTTATAATGGCACAAGGGCACTGTATGAAAATAGAGATTGGATGTTTAAAAAAAATGTGCAGTTCCGATCTGATTAACAGCCGTCTTTTCATTGGTTGGGGGAGGTGGGGGGGGGGGTTGCAGCTCAAAGGTCACTGCTGTCAGCAAGTCTGAAATCCCTGTGGGAGTCTGGGTTGGGTCCCATCAGTGCTGCTGTCATCGCCAATCACAGCAACTGACACTTAGCTTCACTGCCGTACCCCTGCCAATCACTGCCGCTAACACAGATCAGTGCTGCTGTCCCAACCAATCGCAGCCTCTGACTCTGAGAGGTGCTGTATCCTCATCATTCACAGTCATGTGTGGTGGTTGAGTCCATTGCAGAAGCTTCCCCTGGGGTTCGCCTTCACTGTTATGTAACCATGATGATAGCAGTGACCAGGACCAACGGCTTCAT
The DNA here is from genome assembly GCA_022829145.1 of Albula goreensis. NCBI lineage: Eukaryota > Metazoa > Chordata > Actinopteri > Albuliformes > Albulidae > Albula > Albula goreensis. The sequence goes on along the minus strand of CM040757.1, from coordinate 8,586,217 downwards.
GACACTCATTGGAAAAGAGGATGTCATCCCCTGTGGCAGGACCGTAGAGGAGGAGTGCAGAGGCAGGTTGGATGATGGGAACAGGAAGAGACAGGGGCAAACAGGAAGTGAGTGGGAGAACTTCAATGTCACTCTGGTTTATGGCCCCGGGGGTCGACTTTTCCTCGGCCACATTCTGTTTTGTCCGTCGTGGCAGAGTGCCAGAAGGGAGAGCAAGGCACTTTGGGTGACTCGAAGAGAACATTGATGAATGTGTTTTTAATACAGAGCTCTCAGTGGATGCAGACTCCGGGGCCAGAGGATGCTAGATAACCTTGCCTTTGTGGTGCCGCTCAAACAACACTGTTTCAAAACACAGTATGAAAGAGCCCTGCAGGAGCCAGCTGTGGGTCTTATGTCTGTCCACCCACCACTGCAAATACTGTAGGAGAGAGTTTGGATCTACTCCCAATAAGTCAAAACCAATTTAATGTCTGGTTCATATACGATTAAGTGTAATCTAAATGAGAAACTCTTTTTGTTTGTACACTTTGAGAGTATAGGTTTGGTCCACTCAAGCTGAAATTTTCATTAGCTTACAGAAGCCATAACCTTGGCTGTTATCATAACCTTGTATTTTTTGCCTACAAGATGCAGTAGTTTGAATCATGAGCTACTTGCTGCTGTGCAGCTACTGAGGGAGAAAGTCTGGAATGACTGAAATTACTCCTAATAAATAGCACTCTCGTTGAAGTCTGGATGAAACTTAATCAAAGGGTTCTATTCATGATTCCGCAGCGCCTAAAATTAGAAACGTCTGTAAACTGAAATCCGGGTGTTCTGTGTCAGCTTGTCAAGGAGCGAGAAATGGAGAAAGGGACAGAAATAGAGAAAGAGGATAGAGGGTCCGCATTCAGTCTGCAGCAGCATCGACCCCCTTTGTCTCGCCGAGAGGACAAAGCAGACCTAATTTACTTGGTCTTGACAGGGCCTTCATGCTAAGACACAGACTCAGACAAAGGAGAGGGAAACCATGAGCTTTTGCTGCTTTTGAGATGTGGAGCCAAATATGTATAGACAGTCGTGACCCCGACAGCTTTGCTTCAGCGGCGGACCCTAATCCAGACATCTTCAGTCGCTTACTTGCCACCAGCTCGCTCTCTACCACAGAACATAAATAGAGTGAGTACAATACAGCCAGCTTCAGCAGCCAAGTGTTCGCATTTGGTGTGGACAGTTCTACCAGGACCGAGAGGACGTCAGCAGCTACAAGAGAACACGACCGCTAAAATGTTCTCGTACCGAATACCCAACCAGGAGTGCAAAGGCAATGCTTTGAAGAGGAAAGAAAAACTCAGATTAACTTATCTGATCGTTTTGAAATCAGATTATGTGAGAAGCAGTAGCCTGGCGAGTTCAGCCCTGTTTCAGACCTTATCGTGGGCTTTGTTTGTTTGTTTGCCCTCCTTTAATCTGTGCTATGCAACAGAGGAGGTGAGGACCTCAGCAGGGCGATAGCCCGTCCTCTCCTTCCTGGTACACTGACAGCCCACTCTCAAATCCCCTCTTAAGCTCAGGCTTTTCTCCCCTCTTACTCACAAAGTGAAAAACACTTCATTACTATGAGTGTAATGCTTGGAAACCAGAACTAGGTGCACTGAAGTACAACGTGTTGATTGCCTTAAGCTTGACATGACTCTTCAGCAGAATACCAGTCTTTTTAGCAATTCTGTTTTTGGGTTGAGAGTTCTTTGAAGCCTTACCTCAAAACGTAAGAAATGCATCATCATCAGGGCCTTACAGGCCTACTTGAGTTGGCCACGAATGAAACGGGCAAGGGCAGAATACACTGTACCATCTTGCATCGAATTGGTCAAGATTACAGCTATAGCACCCAGTCATCACAGTTATCACAACATGACCACGATTCACCTGTTCTATGATTTCATTACAACTTTCAACGGTTGGGCCATGTGTTTCCGCATTGCTCTGTCATTCAGGATCTGAAACCCAGGATCTGAAGCATGTCATTCTCATGACAGAAATGTTGAGTGATGGGTATTTGGCGGTTGGGTTCACTGTGTCATCACTGTGGCTGTGTCCCAGCATTGCCGTGTCATCAGACATGTAGTAAGAATGGCTCCTAGCAGTGGAGTGCTAATGTGACCTGGAACATTCCTGGGGGTGGGGTTTGGGCGGCGGGGGGGCGGGTGGATTTCACAAAGATGGATTAAGGACTAGTGATGTTTAACGATGGTAATTATTTTTTTACTTTGTTGAAATTCAGCCAGACAAAATCCAGTTTTTGAAAATATGAAAATATGGAAGTTAGCTGGCCAACTCCTTGATCCTGGTTCCTGAAATACCCCCGTTTTGCATTGTATGTGCTCACAAAAGACTAGACCCCCTGTCGGGGGCTCCACTGAGATTAATTACACAACTTCCTCCTTGGCCTGTGTATGAAAACATATTAATGTCTGTGTTTCCCTTGACACCATAAGACCTGTGGTTATATATTGAGCTTAAAAATGGATATGATGTTGGATGGGAGGCCTCTTCTGTTGGATTACTTTGATGTGTGTGATCAGACTTTTGCAATGGGTCTTACTCCTAAACCAGAGCTATTTCGCACTCTGTTGTAAATGTGTGTTTTTGTGGCATGTGTGTGTGTTTAGCAATTTGTGTGATGCCTGAGGCTTCTGATGAGAAACCGGTTTCAGGGTGCTTTGCTCTATAGGCTTTCTGTCTCATGGGAAACCTCCTTAATGCTGATAGTGCTGAAGAAAGTCTTGAGGTAAATAAGGGTTTTGTTTTAATATGGACCTGCACTGAATATTACTGCTAGTTAAGACCCATTCCACTGTTGGGCCACACAAGTGCAAAAGGTTGTCCTACAGGCCTACAGAAGCAGGTGTTGCTCTGACCTAGTTTACGGGACTGTTCCTTTTGGCTGAGCGAGCGCGTTAGATTAAATCAGACAGGGTTGTGCAGGTAACACAAAGTGCATGCTCTCATTTTAGTGAAAAAGCATTTGTCATTTGGCCCCCACAGAACTGCAATTGGTCTGCCTCGCACCAGACCCCGCCCTCCCGACGGGGTTCAGCTGGGTAATATGACAGTGTGCCGGGACCAGGTGTGTCCTCGCTGTCTGTGGCCAACTCCACCGTGAAAGAACCGCACGCCTCATGGGGAATTTGTGATTTCCAAGAACGCGTGGCACAGCGCTGCAGATTCCCCGAACGCCATCGACAGGCTTGGGTAACTCTCGCGGCCTGATCGGCTTGCCGGGGATTCATCCGCAAGTCCGTTCCTGCTTCACAGAGCAAATGTTAACAGGTGTTCCTCCATTTTCTTGTGTGGTTCCCCCCTTTGGAGATGGTCTCCCAAATCCACCTCTGTCTGTGTCTGTGGCTGTGTTTGTGTGTCTGTGAATGTGTAACTGTGTACAAGCTGTCTGACAGCAGTCTTTGCCTCTGTAACAGACGATTATGTTAGATTGTCACTGACGAGGGCTGTCTGTACTGCTGCAGCAGCTGATGGCAATAGTGTCATTGACAAATGCTGTCTGTAGTGATGTAACAGCAGGTGATAACGTACTGAGAGCGGTCTGTGCCTGTATACCAGCCGCTGGTAGTACACTGCTAGCGTATGGGAGATTTCGGTGTCCGAGCCGCAGCTGATAAGAGATACATTCTCTGTGCTGGGAGCTGCGTCTGTCTGTAACAGCAGATAACAAGGTATGGTGCAGTGCGGCAGTGGCGGTTTCTCAGCCCTGGTCCAGGAAGGGCCCATTTTAAAACCAATCACCGCTTATCAGCCCCGCGGCTTATGAACACCAGGGCGCACAGCACAGCAGTATTTTCTGAAGAAAGCTCTAGTTAGTTCAGAGGCGTAAAGGTGCCACCACGACAACCTCTATTGTTTGAAGAAAAATGTGATCATCAAAGTGGTGTCTGTTGTTTACCCTGTGTGTAAGTGTGCGTGCACACGCATAAGTGTTTGTGTGAGTATGAATGTGATAGAAAGGGAGCGAAAAAAGAGGAGCGTCTCAAGGAATCGTTAAGAAACACTCGAAAAACTCCTAATTTGAAGGTTACATGAGGTAAGGTTTTGAGAGATTTAACAAGAGATGCTTCAGAGATGTTATTTGCCCAGTGAGTAAGGGATTGTTCTTATGAGATTCTCTACCCACTTTGTGTGTCTCCCTCCTGTCTGATTAATGGTTTTACTTGAAGGGACTTCACCAGTCTATCTGCACGGCTTTCACTTGTGATTCAGGATTACAGTTTTCAGCCCCATCTAACAAGAAAACCCGTAAAATACGCTTTAGAATTCAAACTGATCATGATTGGTCCTTAGTGTTGCCTAGCCCGGTTGTAAAATGTGGATGGATGTGACCGTTTAGTCCCAGGGCAAACCCTTGCTGGTAAATGGTGACATGACTGTACTGACTGAGTGATAATATCTCCGTCCGTCATAAAATACAGAGAAGGAATCAGAGTTCTTTGTGCCTTTCAGGCCCGTGAAATCAGTTTAGCGATTTTGATTTGATTTCAGGAAAATAAAATTTGCATTAACATCCATGTTATGTTCATAATCAACCAGGAAAAATGGCATGCTGTCAGGTGGTTCGCAGTGCAGGAAGAGAGAGAGTGATGGGTATGTCAATCACACTTCCTGTGTCATAGCTAAAGAATGGACGGCTTGCATCATTGAGTCAAGTAATAAATTATCCAATTTTCACCGCTTCCTTTTATGAAACCACTGTTTCCTGTCAACAAGACAGAACCTGTGATGTAAATTCCAGGAAGCTGGGGACTTCTGTGGAAGGATTATGCGGTTAAAACAAAAACAAATGTGGATTTATGAGTGTGGCTCAAACTGAAAGTTCAATATGTGGCCCTTATAACACACATAAACACACAGTTATTATTCTGAAGGCCATATGAAAAACACGAGCAATGACCGATGGGCCCGAAAGATGGTACAAATGACATGTGAACGCCCGGGTCGGGGTTCAAGTCCACATCCAATGCCTGGAGTCCATCAATCTGAGCCCAGGGACCCAAGGGAAAGACAACCACCAAATGACCTTCATTGACCGCTAAAGGACCACCGATGAACAACCGTTTACATTTCAGACTCAACCAGGCAGTTCCAGTGAAAGGAATCTTAATTTTGGGGCAACAACAGCAGATGCTGAGTTTTTCAGAGCAGAGATTTGGCAAATCAAGCAGAGGTGTTCCAACTGTAATTTTAGTGTGTGTGTGTGTCTGTGTGTGTGTCTACAGTGAAGCCTCTGACACTGACAGAACAATATTTCTGGGTAAGATTCTCACAGTTGAAAGATTCTCAGCATTAAGATAAATACCATGCCAGCTGCTCCCTGGCCTTTTCATTATACAACAGACATTTATGGCCCCCTGTGCTCCCAGATGCTGTGCACAGCATGAACACGTTTTGCTATGTATGCATATATGCACATATACGTGTACGTGTGTTCATATGTGTGAAGGTTTCTGAATGGACAACGAGAGCAGGGTGGATCTGTCTGTGTCCGTGTCCGTGGGCACGTGCGTGCGCGTGTGTGTGGAGGTTTCTGAACAGACAGCGAGAGCACGGTAAATCTGTGTGTATGTGTGCACATGTGTGTAGAGGTTTCTGTAGATGTGTGTGTGTGTGCGCCTCTCTGTGTAGATGTGTGAATCGGATAAGAAAGGTGCAGTAAATTGAAACTGATAAGGGGAATGTGGGAAAGTCTCTCCTTTTAAAACCGCCCTTCATGAGGTTCAGGTCTTCACTCCAGCGCATTGCAGCTTCTGCGTAGCATGAGGAAGCTGCAGCTTCTGCACTGGTGACCAGCGGTGAATATACACCCGAATCTAATGAATTAAACACACTCTCTGCTCCCAGGCTCCCTCCTGTACTTGCACACACTGATTTGAGCCCATACATAAACACTGCTGTGATCCGGTTGGAGGAATGCATAGAATATTGTGCCCTCAAGGTAAAGCTGTTGTGCATTTGCGATGTATTTATTTAGTCAGTATATTACCACTGTGATCCACAGGGACGTGATGGTAAACATGACGATGAGATTCAGGCTGTTGTTTTGAGTCTGGCTTTAGCTGGAAAACCCCGCCTGGTCATGAGTCATCTGGAATCACAGCCCCCTGTCATCTCTGATCTGGGAAAAATGACGAGCTTAGTTAAGAAGAGAAGGAAAGAAAGAGATCATTGACAGAGAGAGACAGTTGATGAGAACTCTCTTTGGGAGAGAGATGAGAGTCAAAGGTCACATTTGTTTTTAGGTGATAGAGGGACGAAGTAGGTGTCGGAAATGAAGAGGTCTCCGTCAGTGTGTAATGATTAGAGGAGAGAGGAGTTATCAAACCAAAGGAAAGGAACAGAGGGAAAGTTGTAACAATCAGAAAAGATGAATGGGTTTGAATGGCCCCGTTCTTTCAAGATAAGCCCTTGCTGTCACATTTTCGTTGGCTGTGATTGGCTTAGCGGCTTCCTCTCAATCACATGGTCGCTGCTGCCTTATTACATGGCACGTTTACCTACTCTGGTGACTTGTCATCATCCGCTTTGCAATTTAGAGAGCGCGCCTCATTAATATACACACAGCCAGCTTTGCACCCGGACTCTCTGCTGTGCGCACTGTTTGTCCTTACTGTAGTAATGAGAGAGAGAGTGAGACAGAACTGCGGAAAGGAGGAACCTGTAGATTACTGTGGTGATGCTGCAGCCACACACACACACACACACACACACACACAGGCACATACAGGAACATGTATGACTGCATCACATGCTCAGAGAGTACACACAGACATATATGAGCACACACACACACACACACCCGCCCGCATGCATAGGCACACACGTGCCACCCAGCGCCTGCGAGCCGTTTGTTTGTAGCCATCTCCGGGTCCTGCTCGTCTGTTATTAGCCATTCCGCTCATGTCCCAGGCTGTCGGAGCGCGTGCTGAGCAGGGGGGGTGGGCCCCCGGAGTCCGCCAGGGATACAGCCCGCGCTCGCTAAGTTGGGAGATGAGTGAGCGAGTGAGGGAGCGAGTGTGAGAATACGAGGGAGAGCGAGAGAGCTGGAGAGCGAGGGAGGTAGGCAGCCAGGAAGGCAGTGTGATCAGTCTCCTGCAGAGTCCGCTCTCTGAAGAATACTGCTGCTATTGACCCCGACTGTAGCGGTCATTAATCCCACGAGGGGACCTTTCTGTGCCTTAACCCCCCCCCCCCGTCCGACACGCCGCTTCATGCTCCAGGGAGCAGGGAGACGTCTGGCCGGAGCCACCTCCTCCCGCTTCATAAAGCACAGAAGCCGGAACTTACCGGACCGCTCACCTCTGCCCAGCTCTGCTCTGGAGGGACGGTAACTCAGCGCTGAGACGTACAACCAACCCCCACCCACTCTGCCGGTCGCGCTCTTCTTCACTGGATTATCCCAACGTCCAATCGTCCTGGTAACATCTGGATCTGAGCCCCTCCTGCCTCTGATCTCATCCCTCACGGTGTCCCGGCCGGATCGGCGAAGTTTATCAGTTTATCCGGAGGCTACAAGCAGCAGCTGCCCCCGGTCCTGAGTGGAGGGGGGCGGCAGGGTGGGGGGGGAGGGAGAAAGGGGAGAAATTAGTGTACCATTCCATCTGGGAACTTGTGGAAAAAAAAAAAAAAAACTGCAGTCCATCCAATTCCCATCCCCAGCTGTTGCCTGAGACTTGGAAGAGGAAGTAGAAGAGTGAGGAAGTGTTGAGGGGTCGCCGGCTCTAGTGTAGATGTTTCTCTGGGCGAGGTGCGGGCCGTACCTGTGAGGGGCCGGTCTGGGCGGGGCAGGTGAGGCACAGGGACAGCGGCAGGGGGTCTGTGATGCGGCCGGAGGTGGAAGGAGACAGGCATGAGAGGATCAGGACCCCTAGGACGCACCCCGGCCACTGCCCCCGCCCGGCCCCCCAGTGAAGATGCAGGTGCTCCAGATCGTCAGGGAGCTCGTGTCCCCCTCCCGACGGAGGGCAGCATCCCGACAAGGAGGTGCGTTTGTGTGTGTGTGTGTGTGTGTGTCATGTCTGTCAGGATCACTGTGGGTAATCCCTGAATTTCAGCAGTATTTATAAGATATGGCTGTGCAGATTATCCAGTATCAAAGAAATGTCTTCATATAGTCATTATCTACCTTCTTAATTCAGCTCGTCAGGAAAAGGGAAAATTTTCATTGAAGTAATTATATAGCGTATATCAATGACGTATGGATAGTGTACACCTTTGTGTGTGCAGTAAGACTATCCTGTGTGTGTGATAAGTAGTGAGTACACAAGGACATATTTTTCCATGTATCTGTGTGTTCATCATAATGAGCAAACAGTATATATTGCTACCTAGTGTCCTTTCTTTGGTCAGATTAAAATGTATGTTTCCCTATTCTCGTTTAAATGAGATTGACTACAGATCGAAGGCAATTATTTTAATTACATCACTGCTGCTTCAGTGACTTTTTAAAAAGGCCTCACACAATGACCTGTCCATTTCCCATTCATTTTCGCATTTCACTGTCATGCTGCACTGCCTTACTGCCTCGTCCAGGCTTAACAAGGGCAGTTTTTGCAACCCTGCAGTTTGTGTCCAATCCAGTCTGGACCAGAGACCTGTGCTGAGATGTTCTTTTTTTTTTTTTTGAGTGGTGTCAATTAGAGTGAATTTGCACACAGCACCTCGTTAAAATCAGAAAAACTGGAGTTTATTTCAGGGTGCACAGAACACAGAAAATCACACACATTGGCACTGATTTGTCTGTGGAGCTTTTGCGGTCGTAAAAAACAGAATGCCCTTTCTTAAACAAACCCGGTCATAGGAATGAGCGGCAGGGGGTCCTGGAGGCGTACATCCCGCCAGTCACACTGCCGCTGAATGAGCAATCACTGATTGGACGAGGTGGACGGGTCATTCACAGTTATCAGGGTACTTTGCGCTTTACGGTGTCGGGCAGTCAGTCAGACTTGACCATCCATTTATACCCACCTTTCCCCCAATTTAGCCGTTGAAGCTTTTTCGATTTCCGTACTATTGTTCGCCATCAGAGACAGACAGTGTGAAGGTAATTGCACCGAGCCGGAGACAAAGCCCCGTGTCTTTTCACAGCAGCAGAGAGGGTGCGCTGCCAGCAGTGGAATGTCTGCCAGTACTCCGCGAGTGAAAGTTGCCTGTTCGCAAATGCAGATTCTTAGCGATAATTCCCGTGGAAAATGAGCGCCGCAACAAGTGACTGCAGCCGCCGCTGCTGATTCTCCCAGAGCCTCGATGTTCCTAACAAGCACCCGTGTCTCTAAATACCCTCATTTTCTCCAGACGCTCCTAGGCATTCTCCATGCTATTATCCTTAATGATGAATGAATGTGTGGAGGTTTTTTTTTTTGATGTTTTTGTGTGGCGCCCATCCAGAACGCAGAGCTAATGATGCAGAGACTGTAGAGGAATTAGAATAGAGGGGTGAACAACAACCAGTTGCTGAGGGAGAAATCCAAAATAATATATACTCATGCTTTTCCTCTTCGTGAATGATGTCTCTTCCTAAATATGTCCATGTGTTGGCTGGTATCTCATGTTTCATAAGAATGGCAGAATGGCATCTTGGGTATAAGGGGAAAATTATAGTTTTAGTGGGATTCACATATTTTAAACATCAGCAACAGTTTTTGGGTTCTAAAATTGGAGATTGTGCTTGGTTGGATAGTTGAGGGAAAAACAGATTTTGGCTATAGATTTTTCACATGTGGGTTGCTACATAAAAAATTATGTAAATCGGAGGGATTGAGGCGGGAGCATTGTTTGAACCCTGACCAAATGACCCACTTTTGTTTTGAGGAACACCTAATTCTTTCCATATTTTATGTTGTTGATTGGTTGAAGTGTGCCCATGAGAATACCAGATGTTTGTGTCGCTTTTAAGGCAAGTTTGACTCATCCTGCGTGTGTCCACTAATCGAAGTCCAAGAATTGAAGTGAAAGTGTGAGTAACTGGGCCCTAGAGGTCAATTTTAAATTTGTAAAAATGGTTTCCTCCTAAAACGACTTCCTCCCTGCTCTGACGTATGTTCTTGTGTATATTTTAGAAGTGACTTGGCTATCCTCTTTATAAAGTTACCTGAACACATAGTCTACCAACTAAACTTGTGTAGTCCTGTGTCACCATCGCTGCTTCTGTTTTATAATAAATCTTGAAGTAGTTTCGTTTGGAGCAAGTCTTTCAGTTTCAGTTTGACTATGACACCTGTGTGGTAAAAGAGTCTAATTGTCTTTGTGAATATGATCTTAAGTTAATTTTTAAGCTCATTAATGCTTTATGTCTGCTTGTTAGGAAAAACAAAATTAAGTAGATTGTGATCTCCGTTTTGGTTTTAGCCACACCAAACAGCTCTGAATCATTTGCAAATGGAAAATAGTTTAACTGAATTCCGTGTACTTGAGATGTACAATGTGGTTTCCCTGCTTGGTAGGGTCTCTAATTGTGATGGTCTTTTGGATTTGTGTGGGAAGAAAAACAATCATAATACTAGCATCTCATGCTGTGATTAAAAATAAAATCTCAGGTTAGGCTAACCATTTTGTGCTGCTGATCATGTAAGCAGTGGAAGATGGAAGGGAGATGGTGCATGGAGACTATGTTTTTTTTTCAAGGTAGAGATTTATGATCGATTACGAGGTGGATGGGTCTCTATGGAGCGCAGGGGCCTTGGTTCTCATTTTCACGTCATATCTGCCTTCAGAAAACTCACTCTCCTGAGCACTTCAGGCTAAGTGTGATCGATGCCTCAGGAGTCGACTGGCAGCCGAGGCTGAAACAAGTCCTTGCCTCATATCAGGCAGAATTCAGAAAGTCGATCTCGCTGTGAAATTTCGATCAGTGTTCAGTCTCTCAGGTGGTGAGGAGTCGCTTCTATAAAAGCAGCAGGTAGTCGGGGTGGGGTGGGGTGTGGTGGGAGGTGGGGGGAGTGCAGATGCGAGCTGGAGCGTCAGTGGCGTTTGTTGTGTCAGTTAAGAAGCACTGGAGCAGCGTGAAATGTGCTGCTTTATCGTTGTCTGGTGACATCTCACTGCAGTTCATGCTAATAAGAGGAAAGGCGGGGGTTGGGGGGTGGGGGTTTTGAGTCCGCTTACACCAGTCACTATATCAAAACCCTTTGAGATGCCTTTGTCGCAGTTTTGGGGTTTATTATTTGTAAAACAGGGTGAAACCAAAGCCCTGCTGCTGGTGGCTATTCATGGGAGGTCACCGTTTTTTTTTGGTATGTATCTCTTTAACTTTTCCTGCAGGCACAGAGAAATGGAAAAGGGGGATAGCAATAGTTTTTGTAAGAGCCTCCCAGCAGAATCTTTCAATTGCCAGTCAGCTTGTTTCAATATCCAACAGGCTCTCTGATCATTGCACCATTGCAGCTGTTCTCTGTTGGTTATCCAGTTCACTGCTGTGTTACATGGAGGCGTGCACACCTGTGTTTGTGTGTGTGTGTGTGTGTGTGTGTGGGGGGGGGGGTGTGTTTGTACACATACATGCATACATACATATGTATAAATAGCCTATATAAATAACGATACAAATTGCCTTCTGCAATTTTGCCTCCAGCTCACATCCTATCTACCAAATTAAGCCTGGGTAGAGCAGATCTGACTGACCCGATTCTATTTGCAATTTATTAAGCCATTATTTGTGCTTTTTATGATTAGATCTGTAATAAGCAAAGCTGGGTACCAATAGCTTTGAATATGGAGCCTAACCATTTCAATAAACAGTTCTGCACAGTCTTGCTTTTTTAGGAGGGTGGGGCACCTGGAAATTGTATCTGCAGCGAATAAAAGGTCTGGAGGTTATTAATGGAATAGTGTTCCTGTTTACGTAACAGCCTTGCACCTGCTAGCAGAACTGTTGAAGAAGCTTATTTCCACTAAGCACCCCTAGAGCTGCCGGTCCTTTGTAGTCTTGTTATGAAGTACATTCTATTTTTTTTTAAATGTGAGTGCTAAATAATTCATAGGAACAACGCTGTTTTTATGAAAGCGCCTTGATATTTCTGAGGGAGTACTATGTTTTCATTTATTCAAAGAATGTGCATATGCTGATCTTAAAATTAATTTACCTTTGCTTACATTTAAGTCAAATGCTACATAGGAGAAAACCAGTATCTGTGTGTAAAAAAAAAAAAACTTTCTCCATCGTTTCAGATATCAGGTCCAGTACTTACAGATCCTGTACAGGTCACATCTTGCCAGCACAATGACACACCAGTGACCTAAAACCAAAAATCATTTCAGTGAGGTATCAGACATTTCTCAATTACAGGAAACTGCTTTTCCCTTCTTTCCATTATTAAGTTCACAGTTTCCTGCTTTGAGGAGATTCACTCAATAATGAGCCACCCACAGCACAGGAACCCTTAATGGCTGACAGGTTGGGGGGGGGGCTGCAGTAACTGCACCCATTCCTTATAACTCCCGGCCATATTGCTGTCACCGGTGTGTCATTCATTGGCAAGATGAGACAAGTGCAGAAGGAACAATAGCTTGTTTCTGATGAATGGGTGGAAAAGAATGTCAGGTTCGCTTCTGTGCTCTCTATGTACCTGTATGTCACAGGAACTATTAAATCCCCCACACACACACACACACACACACACACACACACACACTGTTGTTCCGTGCATGGAACAACAGTTTTGACACATGCATACACATATGTGTACACCCACATACTCTCCTCATACACACAAATGCACACAGCTGTCCTCACATGTGCACACACACACACACACATTTATAAATACAGTCCACATACACACAGGAAGAAACATTCACACATGTGATTATTGTTCAGTGGTGTGTGAGTTTTGGCCCAGGTCTAGCTAGATGGAAGGGGCTTAATTGAATAAACGGGGGCCTTGTTCAAAATGGCGATCGATCACTCATTTCTTTCAAGGCCGATCAATGTTTGAGCAGTGGAATCCCGTTGTTACTTTAATGCGGAGATTGTAAAAGACTGGAGTGATTCCCCTCAGCAGAGGAGAGCGAAATGCAGGCCAGAGTTGTACGTGGCCAGCAGCGTTGAGTCGTTTGTGTTCAGCAGGCGTACCGTGCAGTGAGGTGCAGGAGACCCGGGCCGTTATCCCCTCCTGAACGACTGAAACGGACCGTGGCGTTAAAGTCACATTGGGCCCAACAGGCATAGTGCGCTCGTGGACCGTTACATCGCTCATCAAACCGTTACATTACCATCAGCGATGATTTCATCTGTTGCCTCACGGAGACAAAAGCCCCCTGTTTTTAAGTGCCGTTGATTACGTGAGGAGAAAGAGAACAATGACACATCTGTCCTTCTGTTTCTCTCCCCCAGACGATTGTGTTTCTTTGCGATGTCTCTCTGTGTCAACAGACAAAAATATTTAGCCTTGAACAGCGCGAGTCATGTCAAGGACCATTAGCTTTATTATAAACAATGTTTGTATTGATAACAGCGTACTTGCTCGGAACTTGAAGAGACCAAAAGTTAATTTAATTCTTGCTTCATTTTCCCTCCCAAATGATCATCTCCTCCCCAGGTCAGGGGGAAGATTGATTGGTTTCTTCTCAGAAGAATACAAATCAGATGAAGGCCGCTGTGAAAGTAAGCTGGCCCAGCCAAGCAGTTTTAGGTCTTCACAAGTCTATTACAGTTATCGGCAACTGTTTCAGATTCATACTTTCCTTGTCCTTTCATCCAAAGAGTGTTAGCCTTTCTGAGCCCCTGCGGTTGAAATGAAGTATTCCATATTATGCATTTCATATTATCAAGTGCCATTACAACATCACTTTTCACGCAAACACGACATTAAACGCAGTTATGTAAATGCGGTTACAATTTCTGGGACTGTGTTTTTAATGTCAGTTCAAAAGTCCCTCATTTCTGAATGTGACCTTGAGATCAAAAGAAGCATCAAAAGTGGCTTCTCATCTTTCTCAACATGTTTCAAAGGAGTGTGTGTGTGTCTACACTCTCCAAAGCTGAAAGAGGAAACTACATAGATGAGTAGAGATCATATAAAGTTGGAAGATATTGACCGTTTGGTAGAAAATAAGGGAAAAATAAATATGTTAAATATTTTAGATAATTGAGCTAGGATATTTTAAAATCTGTCTTTGGGTTTTTTTTTTCCCAACATTCCAGAATCCAGACAAGTCCTGGAACTTAGCTCCCTTGCAGTGCAGCCTAAACCTCCTGATGGTCTTGCTTCTTCAGAGAGGGTTTGTGATTAGCCAGGCTTGAGGGCCTGCCCCATCGGTGCGGTTGTTTTTCCGGTTGAGATGAGGGGATGTGATAGAGAGCCGTCCCACCTCTCCACACCAGCTCGCTTGGGCAAGCGTCTCTGGCCCCTGTTCTCCCTGGTCTCCTGGACAGGGTTCAGCACAGCTCCTTGTTTATTCCTCCGGAATGCGGCGTGTGGGCCCGGGGAGTGACGCGCTCCTTAGCACCGCTCCATCTGTAAACAAAAAGCATCATTGTAGCGGAGCCGCGTCAAACGTCCCGTTTTTCACTTCTCCTTCTGAGCGAGGGCGAGGAGCGCGTTGGTGCGGGCCGTCCCCTCTCTCTCTCTCTCTCTCTCTCTCTCACTTTCACAAGCAGTCACTCACTCTCTCTTTCCCTTCGCTTTTCTCTTCACTCTCACTCTCAGTGGGAGGTTTTTACGGTAGCCTTTGGGGACGTTTGCAGGAGCGGGGCCGTATTGGAATGGGTTAAAGTGTTTTTTTTGTCGTAATTTCTTTACGGGCTGCGGCGTCACCGATGCGGACTAAAGTTCAGAGCAGTCTTGAGGAGAACTTGGAGAGCTTAAAGAGAGGTAGGAGATTTGCGACTGTTCTGCCTGAGAGAAGAGGCATGGATTTTCTTTTGATGCTTTTATTGGGCAGCGTAAAAAACTGCCAGGTGTGAAAGGGTTTAGGTCTGGTCTCATGCGTCCAATCAAATTGCACCTGACACTCTTCAATGACTTAATTGATTCAAGACTGAAGTCATGTATTTTTTATCATACGCTTATCAGCCTTTTTATTGGGCCAGCAAGCTCAGTGGTTGCATGGAATACCCAATCAGTGCCTACATTTTATCTTGCATTGAATAAGACCAGTCACTTATTTAAAGAGAAATGGCATTTTGAAGTTAATTTAAATATTCCAACTGTAGTGATTCTTGAGGTTCTTGTTGCTCTGAGTGACATTTTAACTATAGCTGCTTGGTGTGACTTGGGGGTAGATGGGGTAGATGTGACACAGGCAGTGTCTGTGTGGGTTTTATTGCACAGGGCTCCTCAGCCTGTGGTCTGTTCTTGGCTGTGTGGAGCTGTGGTCAGCGCAGAGAGCTCAGCCTGTGGTCATGACATGCATCACCTTCACAGTTCCCTTTTACTGGATCCAGACGAGGCCCGTAGCTGTCTGCCCGTGTGCATGGATGATGTCATGAACATGTCATGTCAGTGTGTGTATGCTGCAGGCATGGACACAGGGAAAAGGCCTCTTAAGGAGAAAGAGAGAGAGAGAGAGAGAGAGAGAGGAGCACATGAAGAGACAGGATAAAGGAGAGAGGAGGAGGAATCAGTGCTAGTCGAGTTCTATGTTTGTATAATCACGATCACAATGTATAACTATACATACTATACTATTCATTTTCTTTTAAAATATTGGGAAGGCTCTGATTATACTTTTGGAACAAGCAAGGGATGAAGTGCATTGCTGTGAGAAGTGTCCCCTTGGAGCTTCAAAGAAGTAGCTGTGAGCCCACATTTCCTGTGCTCTGCTTCAACCAGCAGTGATGGCTCAATTCTTATCACTTTTTTCATACAGTTCTGCTTGTTTGTTTAGATGGAATCCATACGTAAAAATAAATAAAATCAAGATGTCTATTCAAAACTGTAGGTGACAAGAGATTTCAGATGCCAATTTTGTTCCCCTCTCAGAACTGACATCAGTCAAACCCCCAAAAGACGCACAGAAAAGCACAGAAAACGCATATTGTCCTAAACTTAAATTTTAACACACTAAACGTCCTCCTCTGACAGTGGCTTTGATGGAGGATGTGAGAGAGACAGAAGGAGGAACAGCTCTACTGTAAAGATCCTCTGGGGTCCCAGAAGACAGGCTTTTGTCTGATTAGATAAAGGGCGACTTGTTCCCCCCCCGTGGGCTGTGTCACATCGGCATGCACGCTACGGCATTCAGACTTCCACATCTCACCACAAGCTTTCCATCACACATGACTGCCATTCTCCAGTTTATGTGTGTTTATTATTCAAAGGCACGCATGAGGAGAGAACTTACGCAAAAAAAAAAAAAAAAAAAATGTTTTGAAATCTTTCTGTAGAAGCCTGTCCATTTCTGTCGTACAGAGAAAACATCAAAAGGTGTCGTTGTCGCCGTCCACCCCATCCCAGTCACCCCCACTCCACCCCACCATCACAGTTCTCAGCATGAAGAAAACACTTTAAAATGTTGAAAATGAGTGGTTTGAGACCGGCCGCCCGCGGCTCGTCTGATGATGACTGAGAGCTTGTCAGTGAATGTGGGGTCGGGTTAGGTTTAGGGTGGGGGGTTGGGTGGTGTGGGGGGTGGAAGTGGGAGATGGAAATAAACGAGGCTGTGAGAGAGCGAGAAAGCGACACTTTAATCACAACGTTTTTGAGCAGCTCGATCGCAGCGATGACCTGCCATTTCCAATATTCCCCTTCTCCGCGCGCCGCGGGGGCGAGGGCCGAGTGTTCCGGGAACAGAGCTACGGGAGACGAAACAGCAGGAACCGACATTTAGCCCAAGGCTACAATCTACAGCTTTTTACATTCAAAAGTACACTGCAAAGTGACGTTGGAAGTTTTAATGTACCTTTAATTTAGTTTTTATGTGTGTTACTTTTTTTTTTTTGTTCTGTCAAAAATCATTTGGCATTTTTGACTCTCATCCTCTTGTGTGAGTTGTTAAGGCTAAAATCAGTTGCCAGAGGAATGTTTTCGTAGAAACACCTTTCTCTCTGTACCTTATTGTGAGCAATCACTGTGTGTGGGCGAAGTGGCCTAGCAGGGAGGGGAGGGGACACTCATGCCATTGTTCAACATTGTTATCCATGCTATGCCGATCGGTGACATTGTTTACCATTTTTGGGATGCAAACGTCCCTCATCAGCCTTAAAGAAGGTCATAACTTAAAAACGTACGTTGGTTATGCACACAACGCTGACTGGTAAATGCTGTGGCATTCCAACCAAACCCTCCCTAACAGTGAAACGGTCTGGAATTCAGTTAATGCCAGTCGTTTCAGCTCTGCGCCCACCGGGGGTTGCGTGTCTGTTCAGCAGTTTTGTGCGGAGGGGAGTGTGGCCGCTTCCCACTTAGCACGGCCTTAACAGAGCTCAAGTGCAGTCTCGAGAGCCAGCCGGCCAGCCGTCGAGGCGGTCCTCAGCCGAACAGCGCGCTCCAGCAGGGTAAAATGCCCCCTGTGTGTAGGGGGCATAAAAAGGGCTTATTCACTGAGCCCTCTCGCCAGGGATGAGGATCCAGTCAGAGACAGTACTCTCAAAGCTGCTACACATGAGACTGTCTGTGGGGTAACTCACCAAACCCTGCAAAATAAATACCCGCGTTTCTTGATGAGATCCATCATATAAAGAAAAATGTTTCAGTGCATTTCGCTTACAGGCACAGCGGTTTTAGAATACAGATAGCTATCTGAATCAGAGTAGCGGAATTGTAAGAGGAGCTTTGAAACTCTTTTCAAGTTAAGGAATTTGAGTCTGTGTTGCCATGGAAATGGGGATTGCGGGTGCAAACATTTTTTTTTTTTTTTTTTTGAACTCAAAACAGTTTCCTCACTGTGTTTTTGGATGTTCAACACTTCCCTACTCTGCTATTTCCTCACCAAAGTCCCCTGATGTTTTTGGCTATAGAGAAGGTACATATTTTTCACGCTGCTTTTTTACAGCACCAGTGTCCACCAGAGTTAATAATGGAACATGTGTTCATATCAATTGGCATTCCAGACACATCCCAGTCATACTGCCACCCCTAACTGTGTCTTTTGAACACTGGGGACAGAGGAAGGAAGTGAGGAGGAATCGATGCAGAATACTTCCTCCCAGTGAATAATCTAATTTATTAAGAATTCAAAACGCCCCCATTTCTACTGTCTCCTCATGTTGGGAGTGAAGTATAACTCTTTATCAGCTGACAGGAAAGGAAAGTACATTGCTGTCGGTGGAGGCAGAATGAAGATGAAGCTGTATACATTTAGACAAAAGAGTAGTATCGGTTTTTTTCTGTAAATTTTAGAAGCTGATCCTTTTCCTCAACCCTTGTGTCTTGGATTTACTGTGATGTTTTGGGGTCATGTCTAGTGATTTGGGGTGGAGGGGGGAGATAGGTTTTTTATGATATCTGATTCATACCATCTCATTAAGATGAAACACTCTTTATAAACACAGACAGTGCTGAGAATACTGTAATATATAATCATGTGCCTTATTTTAACCCCCTGCACCAAATCTGATATTGAAAAAATTAAATTTCATGACTTGTGTTTCTTATGTTGTAAAACTAAATATATTTATTCCATGGTTTGGCAGGAAAGCTGAATATTTCAGATTTTCCAGCAGTATTCTGCCAGTATATCAAGGTTTCAAATGAAATACCATTTCTTGTTTTACAGCCTGTTAGCGGGGAAGATTTCAAGATTGTAACTCACACCTTATTTCTGCTGTGTTCTATTTGGTTTGAAGCATACGGCTCAACTCGTTTGGTTTCAACTTTTGTAGAATTGTGTCCTTTTTCCACATGATGAGGCTGGTTAAATGCACAGAAATGGGAAAATGAGTACTGTAAATAGATGAAATCGTAGAGAAATAATATGCTATATATTGTCACATTCAGTATGAGGTAGCACTATTCATGAAGTGATCTACACACAATTCACAGTTAAAAAAGTAAAGATCCTGCGTTGGCCAACCTGTCATTACCCAGAGTAAGGTATCTCCTCTGCCATTTAAAGTTCCAGTTCAAATTTTAATTGAAAATCATGCTGGATGCTGTATTTGACACCTGCCTGAGATGCCCTTGAAATCCAAAACATCAACCTTTACTGTTGAAAGGAAAATGAGTTTTCCGACACAAGGGAAAAACGGGACGTGGTGTGTCCTCTGAACCAGGATCAAATGACCGGCTGGCTGGCGATGCCTGCCTTAAAGCATGTTTTCCCTGGGCTGATGGTGAAGGTCTAGTTCACCTGTAAATAATACCTTACGTTCACAATTGGCTGTGGATTCCAGGAACAGAAAATCCGTCACTTTAGTTCTATGGCAGTGGTGCCATATAAAGGTCAGGGAGAAAGCCATACGTCATCGTGAATGGAATTAATTTGCTGACGCGTGCATTCAGCACCGCTGCACTCTGTATGGAGATAAATCTCTTTATTTACATACTCCCTCATTGTTGAGCCACAACTGCGTTGGGTAGTGTGAACACTGGCGCGATTTGCATTTGTAATTACCGCATCTAATTGGAGGCTGATGAAACGTGACACCGGCAAGCGATTTGGACGCGGCCGGTTGCAGAGACTGGAGCCACGGACGAGACCTGGCTGGCTCGGAGAGGAAGCTTCCGTATTGGTAACGGGGTTTAAAAACAGCCCTGCAGCTAGCATATACTGCTTCATTTATAAATAAATGAATCCTATGAAAATGTTTGCTCCCGCTGCAGCCGAGTTGCACCGAGGACCAAGGGTGTTTGGTGCTTGGAAGTGTTCCGTGAAATAGTGGCCAGAAGGTAAAACTGACAAGCTTCCCTGCCAGCCATTAAAACAGAGGGGCATTAAATGTATCAGAAAATGAAATTAGTCAAACACTAAGCAAGGAATATTTTCTGTGAACACTTTTAAAAAAGGGTCTTTCATAATTATTTGGTTTGTTTGCTTACTTCATTTTCTGCTTTTATGAATTATCTTCCCAGTTAAATATTTTTGTACTTAATCCAGTTTCATCAAAACCTTTCTTCTGGAGATTTAAGTTTGGAAGGAACTATAAATGAATGTATGTGTGTCCTTTTGCAAAATTTGACCAACAGTAATAAGACTGGAGGTGTGAAACAACTGCTGACTTTGGTGATTGGGGTTATGGAGTCATGTGATCCAGACCACAACTTCTTAAATCACATTAGTGGAATGGCCAGGTTTAGATAACCATGACGGTGTGGAATTGAATTGAGTTTTGCAGTGTGGAAATAAACTCAGCAGTCGATGGTCTTGGATCTGCAAGTAAATTGATGAACTGAAAAACCGAAGCCCGGAAGCATGAGTTGCACGAGGTCACCTTTCTCGTCACAGCGCACTGGTTTCCCAGCAACAAAGCCTCCTCTGACTTCTTCCACTTCAGAAAGTCAAAGAGCTTGTCTCAAAGTGTTGTGAAATTGATTGCATTTCAGATGCATACGATATACTCATGAGTAGCAGCAGTAACTGTGTCTGCAGGCAAATGTCCCATTTTTGTATTTTGTAATCATAACAACTCTGTGTACTGTTCGCGCTTTTATCTTTAGATATTTCTCCCACATAGATGTTGTTTTGTGCTCTGAGAAATAACATTTGAGATTTGCATGCCAGGCAGGTCCTTCGCACTATGATTATTTGGCATACCGTATGTTGTAAGGCATTTCTCTAACGCCTAACGTGGTAAAATAAATCCGATCTTGTAAGTAGAGCATGGTAAAACTAATAAACACCCTCTCTCTCCTCTCGTCATCCCCCAGGTTCTGATACGGAGCAAGATGCTGCCTTAAAGCTTGAACAGGAGCGGGCGGAGATTGTAGCCAAATATGACAAGGTGAGTTGGTATACGTTTATCGCCCATATGTGAAGCTTGTGTCCTTTCACACTACACTTGACACACAGAATATCAAATAAGGTGACAGCTGCCTTATGTGGTTTGTGGTTGTTGAAATTTCTATATCTAGATTTGGTGGTTCTTAGATTTGGTCAGGCAATAACATCCAAGAGAAGGCTGAGTGAACAAGGGTTTACATAGCCTGGATGGATGAGTGGGTTAGATTTCTCTTTCACTGGTTCCTGACTGAGGGGGCTTCGTATCTGCCCTTAGATGAATGACATGAGTGTCCCTCCTTGGTGAGTTAGTAGTGGGTTATCCTCCACTGTTCTTGGTTAGTGACCAAGGGGTGATTGTGTCTAATATAGGATAGTAAAGGGCTTAATTTTCTCTATTCATGGTTAGTGACTGAGGAGGGTTATTATCTAACCCAGATGGGTTGGGGCTTAGTTTCATCTGTTCTTGGTAGGACAGAAAGGGGTTTAGTATCTAACTTAAGTAGGGTGAGGCCCTACTTAAAATTTAGAAAAGCAGCACAGTCTTTGGCATTCCACTGGAAGAGAGCTGCTCTTTGATGAACATTAATATAAATTGGCCTTTGTCTTTTTTCAGGTTGACAGTTTAATCAAGTCAGCTCATTAACCGAGAAAAGAAAGGCACACAGTCTTATTCAGCGTATAATTTCATTATGAGGTTTGACCCTGTTCGATAAGCCTGTAATTCCTCATTACAATAAGACTGACTGGGTATAATAGCTCTTCTCATTCCGTTATGATATTTGACCCTGCTCAATAAGCCCCTCATTGCTAACGTGCTAATAATAGCTCTTGGTCACACAGTTTATTTAATGTTTGACATTTCATAATAACAGCTTTTCATGGAAGAACAATATATAACATTTGAGCAACTTGCTGTGTCGCCTCTTATTAAGAAAGAATGTCTGCATTTTGTATTGGTGAAGTGTCTTGGTTTCTCTTGTTGGTTTCTTTCTTTTTTTTTTATTTGCATAACAGATGTCGACAGTCCTTGTCATAGAACATTCAAACCATGGAATTTATTATTGCTGTTATTATAATTTCCATGAACTGGAATAATAAGTAAGGGTACACATGGATATATGGCTCCCAGCAACCAATCTAAACAGGTCTAATCAACAGGAAGTAAAGCTTGTGCAAACAGGAAGTCAGTCAGATCTAAATGCTTTCGTTCACCTGAGGTGACACTCTGATCCCAAACCTCCTCCAAAAAAAAAGTTATTGACAAGTGACTTAAAACTACACCAAATACAACACTATTAAACCAAGACTTTGGTCATTATCCTTGTCTTGCCCGATAATATTAAACAATGAATAAATGCATTTTCTAAGCTGATGTATAAATATGAGTTGAGAGGGCAGCAGACAGAATTGATTTATGAATATCACTTGTGAGACTGGCTGCTGGAGGGCATTGATTGAGGGCCCACACAAAGCCCCTTCTGTATTCCATCCATCATTCTCCAATCTGAGTCCTACTGGTGTTTTGATTCCAATTTGAATTTTAATACCTCAGACTCCAGTCTTTTATTACACGATGGCCCACTTCCCGTTTCAAATTCACTATAGAAAGTGCAGATCGATGTGCTTGATTTACGATCACAAAGGTATGTTCGTTGTGATTTTCGCCATAGCGGGATGGCAGCTAGTGACTTTTACTAGGCTAATTAGGCTGGTAGCTGCTAGCACGCTAGTTAAACCTTCATGCCAGTGTTTTTTATTGGCCTGAAATCATTCTTACTGTCCTTCACCCTGAAACCGCTCGTGGTGAACAAGCCACGATCCCCAAGCAAAGCGATGCATGTCTTGTCACAGACTTATGAATTATGAGCTGTAAAAATAGTTTTCCCTTTTGATTGCCTTCCCCTTTGTGTCGAAGGCTGCAGCGTCCAAAACATCAGATGCATCCGAGTATTTGATTGAAGTCCATTTTTTAAAAATGTATTAACAGAGTTGCACATTTCAATATGGATCATTAGATTGTCTTAAAATAAAAACAAGTCAAACCAGTAATGTTTTTATATCACCTATTATTATAAGACAGAATTTTGCTCGGCTATATTTTCTTATACACCTCTTCCCTGTTTGTGGGGAAAAAGGCCTTTTTGAAAAATGTGTCTTGACAAACAAGTTATTTTCCAAAAATAAACTCTTTGAGATACTTTGATGTCATAAGGTCTCTACTTGATAAAATGACATCAATGTGTTATCTAACTATTTATATGCCGACGTGCTGGCCCTGAGACACAACCAAACTGCAGTTCTCCAGCTGTTACCCTTAAATTCTTTTTTGTCTCCCTCTTCATCTTCCAGTGTTCTAGTGATTTTGAACTTCTTGATTTTTGTCCTAGTAGTGGTGGTATGTTTCTCTTTTTATGCAGTTGTTGTATTTCTAACTTTGATTTTATTTTAAAAGAATCTTTCCCTTAAAACACAGCATTTTGTGTGTTGTTGTTGTGCAGTCTTTCTTGTTTATCTTCACAAGGGTGCCAGTGATTTTGGAGCTGACTGCAGTTACACTCATTTTGCTGCGGTTTGTGAGTGTAACCCCCCTAACAAAAAAAAATATTGTGGGACAGCATGTGGCAGGGCATGTCAACTTGATCTGAGCTGAGCGCTGAGGTTTGCCCTGAGAGTTTGTGTGTTGGCAGGGCACTGAAGGCCCCCTCCAGACCCAAGGAAATGCCAGTGAGATATGATCACAGTCCAACATCTCTGTACAGTCCCACGGACCCGGGGAATCATGGGTCTTATCAGGGTGACATGTCTTTCAAGCAACAGCATTTATCAAAGTAGCTTCACTTTCCTGAGAGCTGCAGATATATGCCAAATATGAAATGTGAATATGTGCATATAAATGTGCACGTATTCATGTTTAATTTCCTTATCTATTACAGTTATAATTTTTAGTTGAATAATCTACCTGATTTACAAAGAATAATAATCTATGGAATGCTGCCTTTATTTAAAATTGTCCCAATACTCCCACTATTCAGGACACCAGCTGAGTTTTTGTTATTTTTAAAAAGTGTGCTATAGTTGCCTGGCGCACAGCTTCAGAAAACTGAAAGTTGTACGCAGAATTGCTCTCCCTTCTGAAACAAAATCACAGTTTAATGGCACACACTTTGGTTTGTTGTAGAATTGTGACTATGCCAGTGTGAACTATGGTCTGGATCTGCCAGGCGGTGGTGGTGGTGTTGGTGCAGAATTTGGCATACCCATCGCTCTTGGAAGAGATCGGAGAAATGGGGGAATAAAAACCTCTTTAAAATAAAAAAAAGAATCACTCCAGCTTTACAAATTTGATTTGAATACGCGGAGACTCCTCCGCTCTCATTTGGTTCACTCGTGTGGAACAGGTCTAATCTATTGAGGGTTTTTTTTTTTGTACCGCAAGTAGGGACTGAACAAGGAAACGAGCTGTTCTCTCACATTCTCCAATTCAGTTTGAGCTCACTTTCAAAGACATAATAATTAAATGTGTCAAAGGAAAGTAAAAATAGGTGATAATTTCAGTCATCGCTGTAAAAATCATAGTGATTATATTTATCAGCGAATGTTAATAGATTTAATGTGTCAAATGTAATTTCAGGAACAAAATGAAATATCATCTGCATTCACAAATGTATCCCTTTGAGAGTCTCAGTAGTGTAGTCCATCTCTGCTCTGTGCTGTTTTTAAGTTTCAGTCTATTTCTCTGGATATAAATGGGTTTAATTTGCTGTGTGCATGTGAAGGGTACTTATCTGGGTCTGACAATTCACTTAGAACATTCAGCTATCGTTTATCTTTTATAAACGTGTTCAGTGCCAATGTGAGAAATACTGAGGTAATAAACACAGCCTGATGGGATATCTTCATCGTTATTAAAGCTTCGCTGCAGCAGCATTAAAGTCTTATTAAAGTCTCTTCACTCTCTGTTTATGCTCCCAAATTCCAGGGAAAAGAGGGAGCGACGGTGGAGCCTTGGGAGGACGCGAACTTCCACCTCTACAAAGTCATCGACAGATTCGGCTTCCTGCAGTAAGTCCGCTCAGTCCTAGGGTAACGTGTTTTGTTTGTTGATAAAAAGCACTGAATTGCACTCGTACGGATGTTACTGGGGGAAAGGTTTACGCAGGCCCAAGCACCTTGTCAAAGATGGAGTCTATTAATCTTAATGTTCTTAAATTAAAGGCCTTCGCACAACCTTAACTAACAATTTTATGTTTGTATTGAGCTTAAACACAGCTGGTATATTTAGGTCAGTTGCATGTGAGCAGTGTGCAGGAAGTTAGGGGTTAGCGGTAATAACAGGGTTGCCGCTTGCAGAGTAAGGCCCACAACCAAGACCCTATCCTGGGGGAGGAATGGGGCGAACCATTAAATTGTTCTGGGGGGAAGACTGGGGTGAACCAAAGCATGTGCCTATGGGAGCTATGGGGTGATTAAAAGCTATGGGTGATGGGAGGGGTGAGCTACTTTATGGGAGATGACGTGGTGTGGAGATGAGCTGGCTAGCTGGGGAACTGGCAGTCTCTCAGAGGGCAGTTGGAGATCCATCCTCCCTTGGGGAATTGCTGGCTGCTGCTTTTTTGTCGAGGCAGCTTGCCCGCATGAACCCGGAGCTCCACTAGAGCTGGCAACCGTCAGCTGGGACCGACAGCGCCTGGGCTTGCAGGCAGGCACAGGAAGCTGGAGACACTGGCCAGCGCGGTGTGAAGCCGACTTCTTTCAGGATGAAGCATGCCTTTTCCAAAATGGAGATCTCCAGCTCACGAGCAGGCCGGTAGACATGGGGGAAAGCACAAGACTCATCCAAAAGCATGGATGAAAGCAGGCTGGGAGGCAGGAAGCCGGAGCGCTTAACTGCGATCGGACAGGAAGCGGGGGAAGGGTAATAGGAGTCTGAGGAGAGTGGGCAGTCAGGTCACTTCCTGTGGGGGTGAGGTCCTAGCCCATATTGGAGGAGGGGGGAGGGTTTCAGGAGGCCATGCAAGGGAGAATGTCCGGCTATATCCCACTGGTCTCTATCTGTCTGATGGAGAGCAGGTTTACAGTGTTAAAGCATGAAGGCCCCTTTCTCTCAGCCCAAATGGATGGAGTGGATGTTTGATACCATCCCCCCATTGGTCACAGTAGTGGCTGACAGTTTTTAACCAAAGTATGTCTCAAACAGTAGCACACAACTAGTAGCAAGAACAAGAGCTGCTGCAAAAGAGGTGCTGCCTGATCTGAGGTCAGTTTGGATGGCATAGCGCTAAAGGTTTAACATTTAAAGGAGACCTGTTGAGATTATATGACAGCAAAGAGAAAAAAGTGAGGAGAAACCCCAAAGAGCGCATTCTTCCCAGCTCTTTCAGAGGATTCGGCAGTGCTGAGAAGAGCAGACAGGGCAGAAGAGAAGGCAGAGGAATGTCTTAATCTGTCGTTTCCTGTTTGTGCTTCAGCCACATGAATGAAGGACCTCCCTTCAGTGCTGCAGCAGGAGGTCAGGGACAAGCCCTCACTTTGATTCCCATTACAGACTTTAGACACCCATAGTGAGGCCATAACAAGTGTTCCTATTTTTAAAGTTTGCATTTTTGCCCATTCCTTGGTTACATCACCAGCAATGCATACCTCAAAATTTAAATTCATGATCTTCTGGTTATGATGGACATACATGCACAACCTCACTCACTGTTGGTCGTTTACACACTCCATAGTGTCTGAGCGCACTGTGATATTTGTAGGAGTTTCAAGAGTATTTTTTTAATTACTCTCACCTGAATTTTAGAAATGGCAGAAATCATCAATCATGGCTCCAAATGCAATCAGCAGCTCTCTTTCTTAGTTCACAGTGGTCTAAGAGACTGCTTAAGCTCACGGTTCACCATTTTTGTGAGGTTTTTTTTTTAGGACAGGTATGCAAGTCTCCCAGATGTATGTACCATTCTCAGAATTTATACTCCGTCTCTGGCATCAGAAGAGAGAGGGGAAAGCAGAAACAGCTGCTGGAAATAGGCAATGCTTCACATGGTTACGAAGCGAAGAAAGCATCTTCAGCATTTGATCGTGCTCCCGCCAAAGGCGATGCTAAAACCTGGACTCCCAGGGTCCTCCATCATGTCTAACATTCAGTACATTAACCTTTTACTTCTTTTCTACCAACAGCGAGAAGGAACTCCCATCCTACGACTCTGTGGAAGAAAAGGTGAATATGAACTTATGAATATTTCATGCTGAATCGGTCGAACTGCTAAGAATGAGAATGTGATATCGGGGCTGAAAAGATGTATTTGTTTTATTGGTCATACCTGGTCTGTGAGCGCATAGTGTTTTGTACCTGGGAAAATGCACAAAAGGGTAGAGACTACTGGGTTGTTCTCATGACCATGATGTAGACCTTTGACCATTTTCTGAACCTCTGTGCCCCCTCAGCAAAAACATCAGGAAGTGGAAAGAACTACAAAATGGCTGAAAATGTTGAAGAGTTGGGACAAATACAAGAACAGTGAAAAGGTGAGTTTCATGTCTGCTCTGGTGTTGGAAACAGAATCCAGAAAGGTAACAGTTGTACGGAAATGTATGAAATGGTTGTCAAGTCCATTCCTGAGCAATGACAGACTTTCTAAGTGCTTGTTGCTCAGCATTAGTGAGCCCAGTATAGGAAAATTCTCTCAGTTTATATATTTATTGGAGTTGGTGGAGAAAAGACACAATTCCGTTGAGCTGTCCTGCCTTGCGCAGACCTCTCCCATGTCTGACTATGCTGTAATTAACAAAGCAAGGGCACCTCCAACATACAAGGGCGCATGCACAGCCCATAAGGGCACGCACATACCCACCTTCCCAGTAGGACACACCTAGTGCCCTAACAGGCCATACCAGGCCCCAGTAGTGTGCACTCCAAGTCTAAACAGGCAGAGGAGTGAACCTTGAAAAAGATATGTCCTTGCATTGAGAAGCTGACTGTCTGAGAGTGTAGGTTTTCTATTCAAAGAGAATTCTTTCTAAGGCTCTCTTTTGCCGAGGTTTTTAATTTGCTGATCTTTCTCTCTTCCTTGTCCTTGAAGTCGTGTTGAGAAGTTCTGTATTAAAACATGCTCCTTTCATTTTTAAGCATTCTATTCAAAGTTGGAAAAATCTACATCTTTGTCTGACACAATTCAGTCAGTGTAAACCTTATTTCATCAGTCGGAGAAGGGAAGCCATCTGCTGAGAGACACAAGTTGAATAGTTAAGACTTTACAGGTCCCCCAAGTAAATGGGCTCTCCAAATTGGCAGAAAAATTGAAAATGGGGATAAAAATTTTAAATCAAAATTAATACTGAGTCGGGCTTTTTAATATTTAAAAAAGACTTCTGTAGAACAATCTTTGATCCTTTAGCATAACAGACTCGTACTAATGCTTGTGTGTGTGAGAGAGAGAGAGAGTCTGTGTGTGTGTTTGTTTATGAGGATGTGTGTGTGCGCGTGTGTATGTGTGTGTGATGTGTAAGGCTTCATTAGCAAAGGTTGGACCACACGGTGATGCCGCCTAGTTTAATCCCATCAGATGTAAGGATGTCAGATTTAGCTCACTCCTGCTAATGAGGGTAACTGCTCGTTTTGCAGCCCCCGTCTCTGCGTCACTTACCTGCAGGTTCTCTCAGTGTCCATTCAAGTTAAAAAAGGAGAGCTTTGAACTCTCATCTCCCAGCCTACGTTTCATCCTCAGCGGAAACGGGTTAGACTTCCACCGTCTCCTGAAGGACTTTGGAAAGTCAGTTTATTTTTTCTCTTTGTTGTGTTTCTCTCTGTTTTTCCTCTGTCCTCACAACCCCCACCCCCAACACTTCTTAATGAGAAATGTGCCCTGAGGCGAGCTCAGTCTTTCTCAGTGTTGTTGGGGTTTAAAGATCCCCAAAATTAACCATGGCCTGGGAATGCTTTACCCTTGTACACCCTTTCAAATCACACCTCAACCGCCCCCCCACACACACACACACACGCACACACAATGTTATAGTTCAATAGCTGAAAGAGAAATAAGTTCTGAAGCCGCTGAATCTGTTTCTCCTGACTTTTTAATGGGATCAAATGGGGGTGAAACATAAAGTGTGAGGGGGGGGGTTACATAATATCAGTTAAATTTCTTGCTTTGGGACCTCCTACACAGCATAACTGGCAGTGAGAGGACCCTGGGCTTTATTCATTTTACAGCACTCTGGAGGGTTGGAGATCAGGGAGAAAAAAGTTAACTACAAAGTTGTGGGCTGTTCCTGCAGGGACCGAGCTGCTGTGCCCTAAGGTACTTAGGGTATGATGCAAGTACCATGTGATAGAGCATCACTTCTGCCTGGCGCATCTGCCAGGCAAATCAGTCATGTGTTTCCGCTGTGTTCCTCAGAGGCTGTTCAATCCGTTGTGCCTTTGGGGACCCCCCATCTACAGAATATCCATTTAAACAGATGGAGTAACCACCTCCCCATTGCTCTCTAATTAGAGAGCTGTCATCGTCCTAGAAACTGCAGACACTCAGTGTGAAATCTGGCATGGGGATGCGCTGTCCCAGTATTGCAGAGGACGGTCCGGTATGCTGTCTGTCTTTTCTGTCTGCCTATTAGACAAACCTAAGTTTTTCCACCTATTGCTTAATCGGAGTAACTTGCATACCAGACACTAAGTGGCCTGATTGTGTATGTGGTGTATTCTGAATATTTATGAGTAGATTTTTAAGGGTGAAGCAGCGTAGTCCTTCAAGAAATTCCCACCCACGGCCCTCTGTTTCACAATTCTCTAAATTCCACACCGCATTCCGTGTTGCTGTATGTGAATGCACTGAAACGCAGATGAGAGACTGCCTACTTTGCATTTCGACTCCTTTGTTAGCGTTGAGCAGTTGTCTCTACAAAGGCTTAGTCCTAGCTTTTGATCGATAGCACAGCCGGAACGTTTCCTTTTAGTATTGATGTCTAATGAGAAATGCGGACGCGCAGAGCGTATTGTCAGGGTTAGATTAAATGGGCTCAATAAGCAGCGGTGTTCCCTGTAAATTATCCCGGCTGTGATATTAATCAGCTGGAAGGCTTACTGGCTATAATCTGAACGAATGGCAGTGGATGCTAGCCATCAGCACCATCCTTCCCTTCTGTGGGTGACTCAAACCTCGCATCTTTCCTGGGAAGTTTGATTTTAATGGAATTTTCAAGATTAATACTTGCCACGGTTAACCTTGCTTCTCCTGCTGCTTCAGTTTTATGCATTTGTGTTTTTTAAGCCCATTGGATGGAATGGGTTTTGTATGAGAGTTCTCAGTGGACCACTGTAGAGTTTTGAGGCCCACTATGTATGGTGTGGTCACTGTGGAAGAAAAGGATTCTGGGAATTAGACAGTATGACCCATGACACAGATTCTGTCAGTTAACTACAGCACCCTAATTTATAAAGGTCCTCTCCAATCAGAATTGTGTTTTTAAAGTAATGCAGTGATTTAGAACACAGTGTTTGTGTTCAGCTTCCTTGTATCATGCTCTGTCACTGAAATCTAAATTCAAAAATACACCAATATCACAATTTCTGACATTTATCCTCCTCTTTTTAGGATTGTCTGTTAAGCATTACGATTCTGTCTCTCCTGCATATCATGTAAACTAATTGGTGTGAAGATTGTTGTTACTATAGCGTTTATTGCTGATGCACATAAACTGGTGGATGGATACTGGTGTATTAATTTCTTTTGCAGTAATCTGTTGCTTTATGAAGCTACACTTGAGTAATAACAGGCTTCTGCATTAATTAAGCAAATTACAGTCTGCAGCTTATAAGTGTCATCCAGCTTGTTCCATTATAACACTGGCCAATTTGTACAGTAAGACAGCAGTTAGCTAGCTACAGGCTGGCCCCTAGGCTAGAGATGCAGTCTGTTTGCTTGGACATTATGATAGTGTTAGGTGCTTGCAAAACTAACAAGCATTGCAAGCAAGCTATGCACTTGACATTCTGTACCCTGTCAATCCAGGCAAACTGCTGGAGTGCTGCTAACAGGGACAAATTGAAGTCCTTTTAATTGGTGGGGGGACAAGTCCTAATCAGTGGTTTCGTTGTCATTAAAAGCTATGTTTATATTGCAATTAAAATGGCTGGAAAGGGCCTTTAACACCAAAAGTTCTGTGTCTACCGCAGTTCAAGTTTTGCGCAACTTGTGAAAATTCATAATTTGGGGAGAATACCAACAGTGCTCCATGTCAATGGATGTCCTGACCTGGTATAATCATTAAGGATTCTCAATCAGTAAGATAGCACCGGTACCTCCCTACACCATCCAGAACCTTCTGGAGTAAAACAGTAGATGGGACTCAGGGAGTGCTGGAGGTGATTATTCAGCTTCTGCCGAGGGACATGTGGCGGAGCTGAGTGTTCCACGCAGAGCTGCCGTCCCCATGGTGATTGGTGAGGTCAGAGGCTCGCGCAAGCCAGGCCGGTCTCTCGCTTGCTGTGTCTCCTGCTAACAGAGAGCCGCTGTTCCCCTGCATCCTCTCATCCTCCTAAAGCTGCCTCCCATCTGCCCCTGCTCCAGAGGCAGCACGTCTTTAGGGTTAAACACCTGCTGTCACAGACCGTCACCAGCTTTCAGGTGTGTGGGCGTCTGTGCGCGTCTGCGTGTCTGTGTATGAGAGAGCGAGAGATGTTTTAAGCGCTTGTTTGATTACCTCAGGGGAGAAATGTCAACTCACCAAGGCCATGTGGCTAACACGCTAACTAGAGAATTGGAATCTGTCTCAACATCAAGCCCTGTGCCTGTGTGTTCTTTCCAAATCTCTTGCTCTCTGTGTAGTTCCCTCTCCCTCTGCGCCTTGTGGAGTGTCTCAGTAAATCCCTGTGTCTGTATTATCATGGAAGGGTAGCAGCGCTTGGAGACAGCGAAGATTAGCACTGGCAGGCGAACGGTAATGGAGAGAGGCAGAGGATTACCTTAGTGTCTGCCCGGTACCCAGCATGCATATCAGCCATGCCTTTCTCAGCCAGACTGCCACCATGAATCGGGAACGATAGCCAACGGGTTGTGGTTCAAGATGTGGTGGTTCTACGATCTGATGACGTCACACAAGACTTTATGATTGTGAGATGGTGGACTGTATCCATTCTGACTTCCCATTTCGAACACCTGTTTCACCTTAGACCTGTCTTTTTGTTGTTTGTTTTCCCCACACACTTGGTAAGCTATCCTCTCGCAGAGATCCTCTCTTGTTAAGGTGGAGGAGGCAATGAATATGTGGTGTCTTTCGTTCATGTGATGACTTTCCCTTGCTTCACATTGTAGGTCCATTGGCAGTAACATACTGCCTATGTAGTCAGAAGATGAGGAAGTCAGAGTATACTTTGTTTGTGTACCTGTAAGCACCAGGCTGACCAGGAGTGGCTGCTAGAGAATGGTGAAACCATGTTTACCTGGCTTAACCCCTATAATTCCCCAGTGTGGTTGGGCCAGTTATTGCCTAGCAAATGTGGACCTTTGGGCATACCCGGTAATCATGTATCTAGGACTTGAACACCCTGACACAAATCTCACATCTACCTCCCCGAATGTGTCTTAGTACATGAGCCTCCTGGAAGCCATTGGGTTTGTCTCTTTGATCTCGACAGAACACTAGAACTGTTGCGCTAGTGAGTCAAGCTCACAGACTCTGGACCATAAGGGCTTTGGGTACAGGCTCCAAAATTCTGAAAAATCCCACTGTGTCTTCTTGGCCCCACAGCTGTCTTGGAATTGGGTTGACTCCAAGGTCAACAAGCAACCAAGGGATGTGGGAGAAAGCAAGCTGCTCTGAGCAATTCTCTAGATTATGTTCTCTCTGACCTGAGGAATCTAATGCGTATTATTGGTGCAGGAAGTTGTGTTGGCTGTACCTGGGGATTGGAATCATAGTTATTACAGGTCTTTTCAGTTATCTACCCACTAGGGAAGATGATACACCCTTGTTCCTGAACTTCTTGAGCTCTGGCCCCACACAGAAGTGAATGAGTGTTTGTTTTATCTGGGACTCAAACTTGTTGAGGAGAGAGGTACTACTAGGAGCATAATTCCAGTAATTTACTATGTGTCGGCTTTCATTAACCCGTACCCATCACTGGGAATTCACTGTGTGCTGTATTCAGTGAGGGAATTTAGATTTCCCACCAGACACTGGGGCTGTTGTGGTAAGTTTTATGAAGGAACATGCAAAGAACATTCTTGCAGATTTCCCACCTGACGCAGAGGAAGCAGAGCCCCGTTTTATTAATGAACGGGGGCTCGGACGTGCTCACACACAGATTTCCCAGCAGGCAGCGGGGCTGTCAGCATTATTAATGAAAGTGCTCTGCTGTCGGCTCCAGCTCGCGGTGATTGATTGATTGACCCCCCTGTATCCGTGGAACCACCCGGCATGTGTCATTAGTCATTTAATGAGGATGTGGACGGCGATGGGATAATCACCGTCACAAGCAAAGAGCCATCTCACCTCATTACGAGACACAGCCACATCCCTTTCTCCTTTCCCATGGGGCATTAGACAAATCAGTCTGCTCATCAGGCCCGGGGTACCATGTTCTTTTCATCCTCTTTTTCCTTCCAGGTTTACATCCATGGTGACAATCAGATAACTGGCATTATATCTAACAGCCACTCTCATTTGTACAGCTAGTTTATTTTATACTGTTCTCTTGATGGTTCTGTAAAAGCCAAAGTGGTGAGTGTGTTAACCCCGGTTCAGAGGGTCTGCAGCGCACTTAACTACCTGATTGAGCTCATCATTGGCTTCATTAAACTTAAGATACCTTCTTTCCTGGATCTGTAAGACTGGTTTTAAAAAGGATTCTAAAGCACTCTGCTGGGTAGCCCTGTAGTGTATATGCCAGTTAGCCCTTGTTAGCACTGAGCGCTGTTCAGCTAACGGTATCAGTCAGCTTAAGCAAGGAGCACTGCCTCCCTATCTTTGAAGTATTTACGGTCAGTTGGAGATTTTTCAGTGCTGGCTACGGCGCAATATATGGATACTTGTTTGCTGAGCTGACAGTGATGGCGTTTGGTCAAGGTAAACCAGTCCCATGTTCTGTGTTTGATGTACTACTGCAGGATGTGGTGGTTTATTAGTCAGTGTCTACATGGCTCCCGGGCTGCGTTTATATAGAGGATGGTCAGTTGGTCATTGGATGTTGCCATGGGCAATGTTAGATCAAGACTGATATTTGATCCTTGCTTCTTCTGCCAAACTTGAAATTACACAATGTTCTGTTCACACAAGGGAGAGGTGGAGAGCGAGAGAGGGGGAGGAAAAAGAGAGACATGGCCCATGATGGCAGTACCGTAACTCTTATAAATGTACTGGAATCGATGTCGACCTGTCCTCTGGAGGGTACTCTACCTCCATGGTTGATTATTTCATCAATGTGGTGTTAGAAGGTTCTAATCTGCAAAGAGGCACAAAGTCCTTCCGTGGGTTTAATGGTACACAGTTGGACAAATTACTTAGTATTTCCCAAGGTGAAAGTGAAATGAGAAGAAACCACTTTAAAGTGTTAATGTGTTTATTGAGTTGGAGAGCTAAATCTTTTGTTCCAGAAAAGACACATTGAAACAATCTGTGCAATGAAATACTCAAAATTACTGTCAAATAGTTTAAAGTCAGTGCAAATGAGAGTTCTGTTTCCATTACCCAGGGTTAAAGTCAATAGGACTACTTGGTTCTTAGTGCCAAAATACACATTAACCTGAAGTTTGTAATAATGATGAATGATATTTCAGTGTTTCCAAATATAATGTGTTTCCAAATGTGAAGAGGTATTGTCATTTGCATAATGTCCAGTGTACTGAGCAGATAGAATCTCTTCTAAAGAAATCCTCACCCAGAGGAGTGTATTGAAATGATTGAATGTCTTTTTAAATATCATAGATTTTTTTTAACAGAATGTGACAAAGATTAATGTATGCATATTCATAATGGTTCTGTTTGTGAATAGCAGTTTGAACATACTGAGGTTTTGGTCTTGTTCTGTCCTTTCAGCTGGTGAGGAGGATATACAAGGGAATCCCCCTGCAGCTCCGAGGGGAAGTGTGGTGTCTCCTTCTGGACATTCCCAAAATAAAGGCGGAGAAGAAGGACTTCTATGAGGTACAGAAGAAACCCCTCTTTTCCCCGCGTATTCTGAAAGCCACTAACTCTCTCAGAGGGGTTCCTGTTTCTGTGTGCTCTACAACCAACCAGCAAAACACACCGATACTGCTGCATTTGGCCATTTTATGTATTATTTATTTACATTTCATATCTATATTTTCATTATGATTTATTTTATGAAACACCAGATGTACAAGTTATACAACTGAATTTTGTTTTTGTGTTTTGTGAAATGTGTATGTAGAGACTTACAATTTTTGTATTGATTCTTCCAGAACAGTAATTTTGATATCCTAACAGACAGTTTACTCAGTTTTTTTCAAACATGAGGGTTCATTCACTTGATAATGAAACAAAGTTGATTATTATCGAGGCAGGCAGTGTGTAGGCCGTTTACTCTGGGATACTGACTCACTTTGAGCCCAACTGAGCCCAGCTTTATTAAATATCTGAAGCTACTGATGTAGGAGGGGGCCGGAGGAATGCAGCCTGAAATGTTCCACTCTTTCTCTCTTCCCCCTCCCTCCCTCTTTGCCTGCCTCTTTTTATTTCATCTCTGTCTCCCTCTTCCTGTCACAGAAACTAAAGCTCAGGGCGAAAGGTCTGTCTCCTGATGTCCGTCAGATTGACCTGGACGTGAACCGCACCTACCGTGACCACATCATGTTCATGCACCGCTATGACGTCAAGTGAGTACTGAATTAAGTACAGACCGCAAAGTGATTGTACTGCATTGATGAAATATTAAGTACCGTACCGAGACCACACTTATTAATCTACTGAAACCACACTTTCTGAGTACTTTACTGATACCGCACTGAATACTGTACTGAAACCACACTTTGTGAGTACCGCATGTACTGAGACCATTTTATTATTAGAACTGTGACCACATCAAAAGACCCCATCCAAGTGAGTACTGCATAATAAACTAGGGCCATTGTAACCATAACGGCTCCACCACAGGGTTCAAAGTGGAAATCCTGTCAAATAATGTGTTCAGGTCTGTACAAGGAGACTGGGGGAAAAATTGTTGCAATGTAATGATGCACTAATAAATTTACATTTTTTTTATGCATTTTTGGTAACTGCCAAAATTCATGTGACCCATGAAAACTGTGACTGAAATAGATTTTGTTACAAAGTGGTCATTCATTTGCTAATTATGTCCCGAGCGTAAAAATTCCTCGTTCCTCACACATTTTTAAATCTGCGTTGCTCAGTTGGTTGGTCACGGAATAACAACCTCTGCTAGACACAGTAGATCTTGTGTCAGTTTGGTCGTTAAGACTCTTGAGAGGAGAAAGCACCTGAGAATTTAAGCCTGCTAAGTCAAAGAATGGGACTTTAGAAGATAATGGTGGCTGCTCAAAAGTGGAAGGGAGCGTATGGGAAAGGTCACACCAGAACAGAGCACAGATTTGTTCCCTGTAGACTTTGATGGACGTGACACGGGAGGGTTTGAGTGGGTTTCCTGGCAGGCTTTATGGAAGCAGAGCTTGGGAACCTGCAGAGAAAAGACAGGCTCTTTACAATAGCAGCCGCTCTGCCAGGGCTAGCATCGCATAGCACAGAGAGAGAGCGCATACAGGGTGTGCTCTATCACAGCTTCACCCTCTCCCCTCTCCTACGCCATCTGGAAAAATAAGAATCTTTCTGAGGACAAATAAAAATTACACCAAACCTTTGCTCGTAATGCATTCTGGCAGATTTAGTTTCACCATATTTGTCTTTTTTTCTTTTTCTTTAAAAAAAAAATTAGGATCCAGATCAAAATTGACAAGAGACGTATTCTTTGGGAAACCGATGAATTAGAACCCCTATGTATGTATAAACGATGAATATAGATGTATGTATAGATGGTTAATTTTTTTCCAAACAGCGTGAAATTCATGATATTTTATTTAAACCCCCACAGTTTAATAACGGATATATGATCAGAATATTGTCAGCATGATATCTCTGTTTGATTAGATCTCATTTCAGAACCCCATAAAGGCGATCCTCAGGAGGGAGTTTTATAAAGCAGCTGCGTTTTGTGTAGCGTACCATGAAATGGCAATTTGAAATTTTTCAAGCCATGGACCAAACACGAATCTTAGATATCTAACTCAATTTTAGTCATTTTTATTTCATGTCTTACAGTTCATTTATACAATGGAGAGTACTGAATGTGTGCGTTCTTGATCTGTTATGCTCTCAGGCTATTGATTTACTTGACATTTCCAAATATGGAAGTAAATGGTGCAGTTACTATAAATGTTTTCATACAATTTTACTCCACCTGCCGCAGAGAGGAACATTTACCTTTGCAAATGCAACATCATATATACATATGAAGCTAATCGGAGAGCAGCCAGCTAAAGAGAGAAGCAGTCTCATGCAAAAAAATAAAATTGGATTCACTCTCTGAGCTGAAACATAGCTCTGTAAATGCTTTATTTGCATAGCCAATTCTCCCTTGTGTGCTTCATGCCCCTGAGGTAACTTCTACCCAACTGTTATGTTTTTATCTTGTTTCTATCATTCTGTGGACAACTTTTCTTCATAACGATTTGTGGCTAAGGCCATTATGTAGAAAAAAAACCGAATCTGATGGATTCGGTTAAGAATTTCATTTAATGGAACTGTAAGCAGGCTTTGATTGCTTTCATATAAGATGCAGTTTGTTAGAGACGTGCTGGGCTTTTGGCCAGGGAATTGGGCTCACATATGGGTTATAGGTTCGAATCCCAGCAGGACACTGCTGTTGTTTAGTCACAGGTGGGTTATAGGTTCGAATCCCAGCGGGACACTACTGGTGTTGCATTGGTAAAATGAGTAGTACGTGCAATACATACAGCCTAAGCTCTAGTTAGCAGCAATGTCTTACGATGATGTTAGAAGTTGCATTGAAGGCGGTGGGGTCTTCGATGATGAAGTTGTTGTATGACGTAATTGATCGAAGGGCTTTGGAAGTGACTGATGACTCTGGACTTTCTCATTTCTAGGCAGCAGGCCCTGTTCCACGTCCTCACGGCCTACTCTGTGTACAACACGGTATGTACCGCCGTTTTCACCCATAAACCCCCATCACCACCACCACCACCACCACTAGACGAGAAGATTTGAAGATTTCACCAGCCCCATCAATTGTTTATCCAGTTCTTCAGCACGCTGTTTTTACAGAGCTGAATAATTTCAGAATCGATCCACCGCTTTCAGGTTAAATGATCTCCTGTGTGCGTGATGGAAATTGATTCCCGTCTGCACACGGACCCAAAACGGTATACATAGACAGGGAGACAGCGATGGACGAGTGAGAGAGGAGGATGTGCTGATTTCACTGACGCTTGATTTATAGAACACATGAAACCTAAGGCCAATTTGAGTAAAACTCTGCTACATACTGGAAAAGATTGTTTCTGGAGAGCTCCCCTGGTACCTAATTTCTGGGAGATGGTGCCGTCTGATGAACATGGTGAAAAGTAGAGAGGAGCTGTGTATGAATTATTAAGTACCTGGAGCGGTCCCTACCGCACCGCTCACCTTTACAGAATGGGATCTGTAGATGCACATAGTCCCTCTGCAATGGCTGCAGCACTTAAATATGTAAGCTGCAGGAGGCGGACACAATAATGGAAATGCCAAACGAAACAGGACTCGTATTTTGAACTATCTGAATCACCGTTAAAATGAAGTCTACATGTTTCACATTATTGCCAACATGTTTCCTCTTCTGTAAAAATCAACGCTTCAATATGCAATTTTATGAGGAAAAATAAGAGTGAAGGTATCTTGGCAGCCATGTATTGCGTTCTTTATTTTGTCTACTACTGGTATGAAATAGTGTTTAATGTTTTATATTATTTTTCTTTTTGTGTGTCTTTCTGTGCCCTGGCCTTTGAGCACAGGTTATGATTTCTTATGCTTTTTTATCTCTCTGCCTGTCTGTCTGTGAACCACATATCTGAAATTATTTTTTATTAATCCGCAAAACCTGAAATGATTGGTTCTGGCTGGAAGAAATGATTTGATGATGGTAGTGCTGCTATGGCAACAGCTAAGGGTGGCAGAGGTACTTCACGCATTCCATTAAATGCCACTCAAATCAGTGGATTGACATCTCCCCTCTGAGCTAAATTGCCCAGTGTTTGTGCAGCTCTGTACACCTGTGAAAGGTAGGGCTGGAGACTCTGTTACACCGCCTGGTATGCTTGCCGTTTTTAATGATGTGGAGTCTGGAGATATAAACTTGGTGATCACAGCAGATTTAAATGTTGAATCTTAAACCTGTCTAATCCTAACCCCGAGTTTACTGATTTAGAGCGTTTGAGCAAAATGTGTTTATTTATGGGAGTGGGTGTATGCATGTTAGTTAAAAATATGCGAGGTCG
Organism: Albula goreensis; assembly: GCA_022829145.1. Classification (NCBI taxonomy): domain Eukaryota; kingdom Metazoa; phylum Chordata; class Actinopteri; order Albuliformes; family Albulidae; genus Albula; species Albula goreensis. The sequence goes on along the minus strand of CM040757.1, from coordinate 8,546,837 downwards.
TTAAAGCCGTGCAGTGTATGAGTAGGAGTGAAATGAGCTTCAGTTAAATGGCTAGTAATTGCATTGTGCCAGAATATGTCTGTGAATGTGTCTCTGTTCTCTGTAGGAGGTGGGCTACTGTCAGGGCATGAGTCAGATAACGGCCCTGCTGCTCATCTACATGAACGAAGAGGACGCATTCTGGGCCCTGGTCAAGCTGCTGTCCGGTCAGAAACACGCCATGCACGGTAAAGACGAGCCCCTGCCAACCACGCACGGTCAACCCGACCTTCTCCGACACCGTCACAACAAAGAATGAGTTTACAAATACATCTGATGTTGCGAACAGGCCGTTCAGCCTATCAAAGCGTGCCGTTTTGCCCGCGGTGTGTATCTTGCACGCTTTAATGCCTGCATTTAAAATGCAGCTGATCCACACCCCAGCCGTACAAAGATACGGCTGCACAACCCGTAGGAAATATGACCGCAGTCAGAGGTGATGAAATATTCATCGTTTAATATGTTTAATGTATTCAGCTCGTGACATTAGACTCCCTCCCCTATGTCTCCAGGTTTCTTTGTTCCTGGCTTCCCAAAGCTGTTGAGGTTTCAGGAGCACCACGACCGCATCCTGAAGAAGATGATGCCAAAGCTCAAGCAGCATCTGGTGAGACTCAGAAGGGGACTGTAGCGACCCTTATAGAGCCTGTCAGAGAGTGAGAAAAACCGTGATGACCATCAGAGAGACAGCTCAGTGTGGTACTGTCCATCAGAGAGACCATGCAGACTGCCTGAGTGACTGCACACTAGCGATGGTTGAAATGAGGTTTGATGAACCCTGTTAGGGTGGAGATACATGCAGCTTACAGCCATTGAATTGTCTGAACTAGTTAAAAATGTCTGAAATTAAATACTGGCCGAGGAGAAGTTAAAAAGGTGTTCTGCCACTGATGGGAGAAGACAGAGCTTTAATGTGCAACATTAAAGCACCAAACTGATTTAGGAAAAGAAGAACAGTGTCCTCGAGGAACTGTAGACTTCTGAGCATTGTGGGTTTCACACAGTCATGGTAGATGCTAAAAATAGATAGCAGTATCTTTGAGTCGCATAGCCATTGCTCTGTAACTATGCATACAACTTTTATATGATGTCCTATGAAAGCAGTTTTGTCTTGTGTGTTGATTTTTATCTTTCATTCCCAGGACAACCAAGAAGTCTTCACCAGCCTGTACACCATGAAGTGGTTTTTCCAGTGCTTTCTCGATAGGGTGGGTCATCCTCTCTTTCACCCACAGTTTGGCATTAATATTAAAATATTTCACATGAGGCTTCATCTCTTCCACATTTTTCAATAACCATTTTTGCGTACCAAACTACAGAAACATTGATCTGAAAACGAAATCCCTTAATATTTTATATTTTCCTACCCATGTGTAATGTGGCTCAGTGTGTTTAATATGTAAACATTATTTTGTTGTTTTCGTGATTCTTTGCAGACTCCATTCACCCTGACTCTCAGGATATGGGACATCTACATCCTTGAGGGCGAGAGAGTCCTGACAGCCATGTCCTACACCGTCCTCAAACTGCATAAAAGTAAGGCCCAATACCAATATCAAACTGAAAAAAGATCAAAACCATACAAAATCAAACCAGTAAAAGGTCCAACACCATCCTTAAACCCATAAAAAAAGATCCAAAATCATCAAAAAAAAACTACAAAAAAATACAGTATCATGCTCAAACTAATAAAAGATCAAAAAAAAAAAATCCAACACCATTCACTAAACTATAAAGGATTAAACCCATAAAAGGTCCAGTACCATTCTCAAACCAATAAAAGATCAAACCCATGAAAGACCCAGCACCATTCACAAAACAATAAAAGACAAAACCAACAACATCATCAAACCCATAAAAGATCCTGAACCATTCTCAAACCAAGATCCAAAACCATCATCAAACCCATAAAAGATCCTGTACCATTCTCAAACCAAGATCTAAAACCATCATCAAACCCATAAAAGATTCAACAGCATCATCAAACCTACTTCTAAAACTATATAAGGAGAACCCAATACAAAAAATAACACAAAGAACATTATACAAGTTTATTCATCTATTGAGAAAATAATCCAATATTAGTATGTGAACTTTGGCTGACCCCCTCAACCAAACGTTTCCCGTAACTATGTATCAGTCCTGCATAGAGGCTTGGAGGAATGTTTGTCCATTTCCTCATTATAAAACTGCTTTAACTCTGGGATGCTGGCAGGGCTTTCTTGCATGAACTGCTAGCTTCAGGTTCTTCCACAACATTTCTAGAGGATTAAGGGCAGGACTTTGTTTTACTTTTCTTATCTTCTTTATCTTTGATTCTTTTCCTCAACTTTGTATAGCACTTTGGTCAACTCTTCATTGTTTTTAAATGCTTTTTATAAATACATTTGCCTTGGCTTGCCTTTGCCATTCTAAAATGGAAATTTCTTCTGCTTCATCCGTTCTTTAGTGACTGACTTTAGTATGCTTAGGGTCATTGTCTTGTTGCATGACCCATTTTCTCTTGATGCCTCTTATTTAAGCCAAAAAGTTCAATTTTGGACTCATCCATCCACAGAACATTCTCCCAATAGCTTTCTGGCTTATCTACATGTCCTTTAGCAAACTTAAGATGGGCAGCGATGTTCTTCTTGGAGAGTGGCTTTCTCCTTGCAATTCTGACATACGCTCCCTTGTTGGTTTGTGTTTTCCTGATGGTGGACTCATGAACACTGACATTGCAAACCCATAAAAGATCCAACACTATTCACAAAACAATAAAAGATCAATCACATGAAAGACCCAGCACCATTCACAAAACAATAAAAAATAAAACAAACAGCATCATCAAAATCATAAAAGATCCAACACTATTCACAAAACAATGAAGGATAAATCATATGAAAGCCAAACCCATTAAAACATTAAACAGTATCATCAAACCCATAAAATATCCAGCACCATCCTCAAACTGTGAAAAGATCAAACCCATAAAAGATCAAACACCATTCTCAAACCAATAAAAGATCAAACCCATGAAAGACCCAACACCATTCACAAAACAATAAAAGATAAAACCAACAGCATCATCAAATCCATAAAAGATCAACACCATTCTCAAATCCATAAAAAATCCAATACCATCCTCAAACTATTAAAGGACCAAACCCATAAAAGATCAACATTCCCAAATCCATAAAAGATTGACACCATCCTCAAGCTCCATTGTTTTCTCTTTCACCTGATTACACCCTTGCATCTGTCACCTCTTGTGTGTCTTTTTCTGCCTCATATAGAACACCTTTTGAAGCTTTCCATGGAAGAGCTCGTGGAGTTCCTGCAGGTCACCTTGTCCAAGGACTTCTTCTTTGAGGATGACTTTGTGATCGACCAGTTGCAGAATTCCATGTCAGAGCTGAGACGTTCCAAACTGGAGCTACCTGCCCCAGGTAAATCCCCCCCCACATATCCCACGAGAACACCTCAGCGTAGATAAGCTGTTAGAGAACATTCATACATTAACCTGTGTCACACTCGGCTTACTCAATCTCACTCATCCATTCAGCAAGGGCTCATGGGAGCAACCTACTCCAGTTCATTGGGGATTCATTTGATTTATAACACATTTCAATGCATTCACTTATGCTGAATCCACAGACATAGTTAAGGTCTTTCTGACAGTCAGCACACACAGTTGGCATCTCAACACAGTGAATGTAAAGATAGGTTGGCTCTCTAACACAGTGAGTGCAGAGTTTTGTCCTCTAACACACTGAACCAAGAGAGTTTTGATCCTGATACACTGAGCACATGACCTTTGAGTCTCTCCTTCACACTTACACAAGGTGTGGACCTGACTTCCTGTTGTTTTAAAAAGATCTCTCTGTGATTAATCTTCTTGCTCTATCTCCGTTTCTCCCCCTCTTCCTCTTACACTCTCGTCCAGCCTACAAATCAGTGGGTGTGAGTGGGGCCCACATTCCCTCCTACAAGAGCAAGCGGTGGGCAAGCCTGAATGGTGTTCCCTGTGTTCCTCATTCGTGTGTCCGTTCCGTCCGTCTCTCTCTCTCTCTCTGTCTGTCTGACAGACTGCCCCGGGGTTTCCATCCTGGCTAAAGCACACCAACCTCAAAGCATGGCCATGGTATCGCAGAGGCACTGTGCAGTATCACAGTGATGGTTTGAGAGCGCGGTGTGCTAGCTAGGTACCCGCCCTCCTTGTGATGGCTCTCACCCATTCACCACGCACACACAAAAGGCATGGTGTCCAGACCACTCCCTTCCCCAACTCCCCCACCCCACAACCTAAAAAATGTAGACAAAATTCAGGACATTTAGAAAATATAATTTTCTGCTTTTATGATTCAAGCATAGAAGAATACTGCTGCCTTGTGGTGAATCCTGTAAAATTGACAGGATAGTAATGAAGAGTCTGAAATAATTTGCTACTTTATGGAAAGTCATTTAGCTTCACCTCAGGAGCTTATAAACGCCTTGGTTGTGTTTATTTGTGCTCTTGGCTGGATTTAGCTTTTCTCTGTTCCAGATGAGATGTTACTAATTCAGGCCATAGCTCTTCTGTAGCTTTTATAGGGTGCAAAAGAATTGCTTACCCGTAACTGATAGGTAAGAAAGAAAAACAAAGAAAAATGCTTCTTAGATATTACTTGGAGGTGTACTGTCTGAAAGCCCGAGGGACTAAAGACTGTAGCAGCAATTCCTCACAGTTATTACATCACATTCGTTAATGAATGTTCTAAAAACAATCTCGCTGTTTGGATTATGGATTTTCTTTGAAGTGCAAAGAGCATTATTAAAACAGATTTAGCAGTGATGCAGGAATTAATTGAGAGAATATTTCTACGTGTCTTTGTGGAGACTTCATTGGAATTAAAGTAAAAAAAAAAAAAAAGTCCATCCGATCTAAATATCCATCATCACAGAAATGTTGCAGTCGATGGAGCTTCTCTCCCCTCACTAGTTTCAGCGTAGTTTTGGTTCCTCTGAGGCACTCTGCAATCTCTAAACTCTCTCTTGTAGGATACTTCTATGAGTCATGCAACAGTTTATATAATGTTTTACACACCATAGGCTTTTCTGTGCACAGTGAAACTTTCAAAGCATGTTTAATCTAACTATGGAATTAATATCAGTGTTCTTTTGAGGGAGTACCTCAGTGATGAAATGCAAGTTGTCAGAGTTAATATTTAATCCAGAAACCTAATGGTAACGAGTTAGAATGAGTCTTTTCATTTAAAATTCTAAAGTGGAAAAAAATTTAAGACAGGAGTAAGTCAAAGGGGGCATGTTCCCTTTGGTGTCTTTGGAGTCTGTGCCTGTGTTTTGGACAACTTCCTCCCACACGTGACCTGCTGATGTCAGTCGATGCAGAGCGCTTACTGTCTGTCTGAGCATGCTCACTCCCAACCGTGCAGTGATCCGTGGTGACTGTGTTAGGTCTGTCCGTCACAGCTGTTTTTCTTCCCTGGACATTCAGTTATCATTATGTTCATCATCATCATCATCTCCATGGTCATTTCGTATATCTGATTGTCTTCCGTCTTAAGTGTTTTGTGGTCTCTTCTGCTAGTTGGAAATACATTGAAAGAAATTGTGCTTTTCAATTGTTGTGTTTTTGGTTTGCTTTATGGAGTTTTGCTTTACATCCCCTATAAAATTAATATTAACAATATGACCAAAGCTTTATTGGTTGTGTGTTGATTTATGTTGCATATAATTTCTTCAGTTTTGGGATCGCTGTTCACTGGCTGTTCTTTTCATAAGGATGTTTCCCTACGCTTGTACTATGTCTACACATACTCCATTTGAGTCAATAAACAAAGAACATGCTGTGAGTGACAACTTTTCATTGGAAACACAAGTTGATATATTTGTAATATTGCAGATAATGACGTAAATGTTCAATGGTATGTTTTCCATTCTGTATCAGTATGATTTTCTTTTCAAGCAGCAATGTTGCATGATGTTATCCAGTTCCATTTTTGTTTGGTTTTAAAGTTCTAAGTTCTAATTTTCCGTTTTCGTAATTTACTGTGGTATAATTTTGGTTTACAGAAAAACAGGTACAGTAATGTTCTGTTTGGTTTGGCATCCACAGGTAAAGAGGATGAGATTCCCAAGAAGCCCCTGGGTCAGCTCCCGCCTGAGCCAGCAGCCACCACCAACCACATGGTAAACGGGCAGAGCCACAGCGCCAAGCCGGAGGAGCCGCAGCAAGCGCCCAGCGACTCGCCAGAGCGCCCCCAGGAGAGCCGGCCCAGCAGCCGGGCCAGGAGGAACTCGCTGGAGAAACTGGTGCGGCAGCACAAAGCAGAGAAGAGGGAGCAGCGTTCGCGGGGGTCCGGGGAGGTGGAGGCACGGAAGACACAGCCCCCCACCACACCGACGGCCTCATCTCCAGGGCCCACTGGGGCGCCCAACGGGGACGGGGCCAAAGCGACCAACCACGCAACGGCTAACCACAACTCCAATGCCGTCTCCAGCACCCGCAAGGACATTGCGCCCCGCTGGGTGATGCCCTCGGAGAAGAAGCTGGAAGCTGCCAGGACCGCAGCTGAGAGCAGCAAGTTGCGTGGTGTGACAGCGTACGGCCCGGGCAGGTCGCCGTCCCCCTCCAGCCCAGAGGATTCCCAGTTTCCCCACCGGCGGCCCCACTCCCGCGGCTTTGTGGCTGACGCCAACCGAGGCTCCAATGCGTCGCAGTATGACAACGTACCCGGGCTGGAGCACGACTTCGTGGAGGTGTTGGAACTGGAGCGCCCGCCCTCCCGGCCGCATTTCGGGACCCCGTCTCTGAAACAGAACAGCCCCAACCGCACGCCTAGCAGTGCTGGGAGCATGACCGGGTCCAGGGTCCCGAAACACGCTATGGCAATGTCCAGCCCGGACCCCAGGCTCATGGGGAAGCTTCCTCCCAATTACTCCAATGCCTCGTACCTCGGACCACCCATTCAGCTCTCTCCCGGGAGGTCCAGCGCAGCTCCGCCCTTCCATGCTCCATACAGCACCCCTCTGGACCACAGGCCTGAGGAGCGCCTTTATGGCACCACGCTACGGGCCCACACCAGCCTTTCCCCAGAAAAAGCCCTCATGAACAACTCTTACGCCACCTACAGGCGGCCACCCCCTGGCTCCTCACAGCCCAGCCGCATCACAGTAGCTCCTGCCGAGCGGAGCGCGCAGTTTGACAGCTCCTCCGGCACCAGCAGCTACCTGAGACAGCCAACCAGGCTAATCGGCACCCCTGTGTACCCCCCCTCAGACTACGGGCAGGAGGGGTGGAGGAGGATCGACCAGCCCCCGCAATATCACCCTGAGGGGCTTGGCGGAGGTGGTTTAGGAGGCAGCGGCGGGCGACAATGGAGTTATGATGCCGATGGCCCCCCATCTCCAAGCGGCATGCCCAGATCGCCCAGTTTCCAGAGGGCGCAGATGTCACCCGTGAATGAGTTCCGCTACCCTCCAGGCCCAGATGGCCTGCGCCATTACAGGACACAGTATCAGGAGCAGCAGCCTCCGCCGAGGCAGCCGCAGCTCCCCCCAGTGTTCGGAGGACCACACTACAGGCACGCTCCGGAAGCGTTCGCCATGCAAGAGTCTATGCTACTGTAAGCACGAGAGACAGAGAGACGCTGAATTGTTTCGGGATCACCTTTATTGTCACAAAAGCAAAGAAAATTCAAACCATTTTCATTTCTCTCTCAGTCGTTTTGCGTTTTTGTTTGTTTTTACATGTGACATACTGAGCTTTAGTCATAATTATGTGACAGAGCACACCAGCTTTTGAGGTTTTACAGATTCTTTTAAGAACTGGCTGAAGATTTTGATTTTTTTTTGTTTAAACATTAACATCAGATGTTTATTGCTTATCAAATAGAATAGAACGAAATGTACAGTAAAATAAGTTTTGTAATTATACAGAGCTGTTTATGATTCCTCGATATTCTGATCTGGAGAGTTCTTTATTTCCCCAAGTGTCAAATATACAGTAACTTTATTTTGAAATCTTTTTATTTTTTTTACTGGGTTACTTCCAAATATCTACTTTAGAGGTCAATTTGTTTTATATACTGTAGTTGTGAATATCATATTTTTCCATAAGAGGAAATAAAGCTCTATCTGATGAGAGCATAACAAACTCACCAAAACTGAAGGTATTTTTGCTCTTTCAGTGACTACATTTCAAGTAGTAAGATGCCTCCATTGTAATAATACAACACATTACAAGTGTAACATTAATAACTTTTTCCCTCAAATTAGTATTTTGTTTTGATTTTCTTGGATAACTGACATCATTTTATGAATTTCTCTTCCCTGCAGACTGTAATTCTTCAGGAGTACTCTGGGAATTAGTTTGGAGCTGTCAAGCGGATCATTTTTATATTGCAGTAAATTCATAATCTTCACTTTTTTTACAGTTAAACAAAATTCATAACAGCACATTAACAGTATCTGCTACACTGTGGTGCTCTCCATAAAAGAAAATGGTAGATACAGAGTAGCCTTTTGTCAGTTTCTCAGGAGAGATTTACAACGTGAAAAAAATGTATTTTAAAAACTGTATATCGAAGCACTATGTGTGGCACACTACATAACTCCCTTGTAGGCGTTTTATTTTCTATATTTATTCCATCACAAATCACATTTTACGCAGTTCAGTCACTGATGAAGTCACCAGTAGATCTACAATCATCGTGTAAGATGTATATGACGGTTTTAATATCCTAGTTCAAATGTACAGTAAGATGGTTGTATGACATTCTGTAACCGTGCACTCTTAAGTCATTCCTCGGATGAAAGAAGTAGGAAGAGCAAAAGGATTTACCTTCATTATTCAAATCCTCTCCCTGTTCGCCATTAAGAAACGACCTGCTTAGGTGGAAACTGAATTGCGGAACGGCTCCTATTCAGCACTGTGCGTCCGTAATGGCCGAATGTGCGATAGCATTTACTGTGTAAGTGCCGCTGCAAACGTACGTTGTTATGTTGCCACTAACATCACGGCACCGTGTTACAACGTCGCTTGTTAGCTGGGAGCCAGCCGTGCGTTCACTAATGTAAAGGAGAAATACAATAGATTTTATATCTATTTAATACACTATATTTTCTTATGTCATTTGGAGTGGTTTTTACTAGCACTGTTTCATGCTTTATTTTGGAATCGTTTTTATTATTATTTGCAAATTAAGTAACAATGCAGATTTTGCTTTGAAGTGTCAGCCTTGCTTATTTTAAAGTTGATATTGAGAACCAACACACATATATATACACCTATGAATCCTCATTTCTGAAATGACCACAGAATTTGAATAGATTTACTGCTGATTCAGCCTCAGTGTAGCAGGTGAGCTGGTAGCCTCTAAAGGCTCAGCATGCCTCGTACTTGTCTGCCATCTTTTATCTTTATATCCATCCAGTCCTCAACTTCAGCCTCCCACTCCCTGTATTCGTCCACACTGTAAACACTTTGACCTGGGCATTTTAAAGGGTGTATATGTCGAGATTTCAAATGGATTACATTCTACTGTATTCCTACTTGGGAAATGTGACACTCCAATAATAAAAAAAAAAAGTTGATTCTAACGGCAAGGAACAAACTTGGACCATGTTTTTCTTAACTTAGTTTCCACATTCATGCCATATTATTCCTTGACTGCAAGGATCATTTCACTCAAAACATGTTGCAGTAACTTTTTTTTTTGTCAGTTTCCACCATATTACTAAGTGAATACTGTTGCCTAATCAATAAAAAAATATCTTTATTGTAAATTGTGTTTATCGAATGATTTTTCCTGATTTCCTTTTTCACTGGAAAATGCTGGAACACTGGAATCTGGTGAGTGTAATTCACTTTTAATTTTCTTATATTGTGGTATACAGTAATTAACACAGAGAGAATACAGGAGGGCTTAAATCAATAATCAACTATCTACAGTAATGAGATTGTAACAAGAATTCACTTTTAAATCTTCATTATTTTTAGGCACAATATTAAAAGCAAGAAGGGGGTCTTGAAACAATTATAACCACACTTTTATATTGCATTTGATTTATTAAATGGTGAAAATAATGTTTTTTAAGCTCTGGTATCAAAACAGTTGCTTTTGGGAATGTTTGCATGGTAGTGATATATTCATTAAAATTGGATGGGCATAACAATAACAGCAAGCTTTATTATATTCAATATATTCATTACTTAAAGGGAATTGAGCTCAGGATCAGATTTTACATCATCTCATTATGAAAAATGATTTTTTTTTCTATAAAAACAACTGTAGCACACTTAATGGATAGTTTGATTTATAATACACATTTTCAAAGTTCATTTAAAATAACATTTGATAATTCAAGATATATATACTTGTGTGGCCTCGTGAATATAGAGCTGAAGTTTTAAGATGAATAAATCATCGTTTCTCAATAAGCCAAGTGATTATTATTATTTTTTTATTTTTAGTCTAACACAGTTTAATCTTCAAACAGCATGGATTCTTAGTCACTTTTTATTGTTTTGGACGCCTGCGGTATTGATATTTTGTGCAAAGTGAGACAAGCTCTGGGATTTCTGCCGCCTAGTGGAGAGACTATCCTTTTGTGCGAGGGTCCACGTTCAGCCAGCCAGAGTGGCGCTGTTGAGGATGAGGAAACGTTTCTTTCATTTGGGACCTTCCTCTTTAGTGACGTCTATACTTTGCAAGAAGTCGCTGCAAAAATGGCTTGTCTTGGACTTGGTGCTAAAGTCTCTTCAGTGTGTACCAGGGGAGCACTACTGACCAGAGGTCACTACCAAACTTAAATATCTTTTTAAGTTCACGATCACTATGCACGCAATCTCAACCGCAGCTGACCGTCAGACACCAAGAAAATGGAATAAGGTTCGTTAGCGAGTTACCTATTTTACGAGCACTGTGCAAATACCAGACCAGAAACAATAGTTTCCCATAGAAGTTGACTCAGGTTTGAAGTTTAATAAAGTGAAATAAAACATTTTTTTGTATTGTGTGTGCATTTTGAAAACATGTTATTAGCTGTAGCTAGCATTAGCTGCGTTATATTTTGCATGGGAAAAGTACGCCCCACCGCTGTAGCTTCCTATTGGCTGTCATCTTGATAGTCAGTTTTGTGTGTTGACAGGCGTGTGATTCAGGTGCAATGTGGACGAAGTATTGGTCCATCTAATCTGTGTTCATATTTAATATTAATTTGTCGGGAAGGACAAGCCATTGTTTTTTATTTATCATGTCCTTGTATACGCCGTTCACTTCAGCAAATTGATTTTGCCTTGCTTAGTCAAACGCTAATACTCTATAATGGTATTGGTCATGTATTTGCCATGGGGTTACAACTGCCAGTCACATGCTGATGAATTGTCTGATGTTAAATGTCGGAAGTGGACCAAAGTTATTGTAATAAAATTAAATTACACTTTTATTGACGTTTCAAATTGAATTATGGATTCATGGTTTATTTTCAGTCTTGGTCATGGTCAGTAATAGAATTAATGTTTTTTTTTTCTGTTGCTAGAAATATAATTCTGAACAATCCCAAGAAAAGGAATGCATTATCCTTGTCTATGCTCACATCCCTGCGATCGGATATCATGGCCGACATTGACAGTGATGACCTCAGGGTCATAATTATATCAGGTACGGAACGTTTCCCATTTCATCACAAAATAATACTGTCAAGATACACTGCTTGTGGTTTAAAATAATTTGTCAGATAGTGAACGTTTTATTAAGTGATTACACAGACACTTATAATATCTAGAGTGAATTATAAGGCTGTTGTGGAAAAACAATGTAAACATTTCCAGCAAGAACAAAGGTAGAGATCAGGGGAGGTGATTCTTGGTCCTGGAAGACTGAGAAAAAATCGTTTGCAGATCTTTTTTTTTAAAGAGCTTCTAGGAGTTTTGGGTATAAGTTGTAAGAATAGCAGGGTTTTCTCTTGTTGCCTTATGTTATAGGCCTTTGTACAGTGTATTGAGTGATTCTCAGGTTTTATTGGGTGCAGATGGCATATTACACCACTAGGGGGACCACAAGAGTGTAATAATGGACAGGCATTAAAGGGTACTGGCTTCAATGAAACTGCACTTGTAGCTTAGATGTTTGAGGAAACTCAGGCAATTCATAGAAATCATTTTGATATAGGTTCCCACAAATTATTTACCACCACTCCCGGGTGGGGTGGATTATAGTAATCTGGAACAGCCGTGTGGGTTGGGTAAAGGCTAGGACTGGATCAATGGAACTTTTTGGAGATCAAGAAGACTTACTTTAAGACACAGGGTTTCAGGTGATTGCCATCTTCCAATCAGAGGTCTGGGTGAGGGCATGTAATTACACAGAAGGATGTATGTGAGTTATGAGAGAGAAGGAAAAGTTTTAATCACTATAACAAGAGAAGCTATATGTAGATTATGTTTAAATAATATATGCTCAGTACCTTTTTCTGGGGCTGCAGATTATGTGCTTCCTTTGTCGTAAAGCTGATGATCAGTACTTTAATGAAAGGAACTGCCGCATTGTCACAGAGAACCATTCTAGAAGCGTCTGTTCTCAAATAAGTACGACACAAGCTCTTCAAAAACAGAGGAAGGCTATAAATTTTCCTTCTAGGATTGGTTGTCTGAAAATCTCGAACGTTCGACCTGTTAATGAGGATCTTTTTCTTGTTCTAGCCGAGGGCCCCGTGTTCTCGTCAGGTCACGACCTGAAGGAGCTGACGTCTGCCCAGGGGAGAGATTACCACTACCAGGTGTTCCAACTGTGCTCTGAGGTGAGGCTGGCACTGACTTCATATTGCTTCTAACTGTTATTTCCGTGATTGACTTTTCCATGATATATATGAATACCAGCATAAATATTTGATTAATCCTTCATTTTAAAAACATAAATAATCAAGTCCTAATTTTCAGTAGGAAATGTATTTACAGACTTTTGACTAATTAATCCAATGATAGCCATGAGATCCTAATAAACAAAATGAAAGAACTTCATATTTACTCGATTGCTTAAATTCTAATTGACCTTTTTTAATAAAATTATTTGATTAGTCAAGGTGCAATTACAGTACTGTTTGGAGAGAATGAGATTTATTTTGTAATGTTCTGGCTCAGACAACTGAGCGCAACAGTTGTTTTTCCTTCCCATGTCTCTTCTTTGTATGAAATCATGGATCTGTGCGAGACTGAATCGATAAACAGTTAAAGGTAACCGGGGCAGGTATGGAGTGGCTCTGTAAAGTTTTGTCTGAATTGACACCAGATCTTTATGGTGCAGCTGTGCAATCCCCATTAAGTTTGCTAGTTAGTGGAAGAGGAGACATAAGTTTAGAAAACAAATTGCGGAACTGACAAGAAAAAACAGATGTTGTCTCCATGAAGACAGATCCTGCAACACCAGGCATCCTCCTTGTCAAAAAATAATTTTTTGGATGTTTCAGATATCGCAAAGTTTCTTCTGTCATTTTCCAGGCAGTTTGTCTCTATTTAGAAAACAACTTCAAAGGTGTCTACTACATGACATGAGTATGGATGGGCTTTTCACCAGTAAGTTGAAGACATCTTTTATAATGAATATTGGTGCGCTTCAGAAAATGTCAGATTCCAGGAAGAATGTTCATTTTAATGAGTCCAACCCAAAAGGCCGCTGATAAGGATAGCATTTGCCGCATCCTGTTTACATTCAGGAAATTCACAGACTGAAATAAATTCCAATTAAACAAGGAGTGGAAAGCTTCGGACATGACTATTTATAAATATTATGGGTGGTCGTACACCATCTTAAGACAAAAAGGTAGGAGATGACCAAAGAATTTTAGATGTCTTGAAATAGTTTTAAAAGTATACAAGTTATGGGGCAGGGGAAGAATGAAATTACATATATATGTTTCTCTTTATGTTTATGTATATGTCGACATACTGCCATCCACAAAACACCTTTACAAGTAATCCCTGCAAATTTACATTTATCTACAATGCTAGCATGTTTCCATGAGGTCATTGTAAAGTAATAAGACAGCTTTCATGTTTTGCCCAGATTTATAGACTGGGATGCAAGTATAGAGTGATTCAGTAGATGAAATTTTCGTGAAAGCCAAACCTCTTCAAGGCCAGAGATATGCTCCTCCCACTCTGCCTAGTCCTATGAAAGAAGAGGCTTTGGTGATGAAGATGTCAACTCGTATTATCAAAGCCAATATGACTTATTTTGATGTCTTTCACTGATGCATCATGTCCTTTGGTCACAGCGTGTGCCGTGACGTATGTTCTCGCATATTTTACAGATGTGACACGGCTCATCGTGTTTGCTCAGTTACCGCTCTGAATCGGATGAAAACCTCAGAGCCTCTTTCATCCTCCTCTTTGTGACTGAGCCAAACAGCCGTTCACACGGCAGGCTCAATGGCCCAATAAGCACCTGTGCGCTGAAAGATACATGCCAGCCGGTCAGTTACCTACAACCCGACCAGCACAGCTCATTTCAGCCAGTTTGTTGCGGGGCAGTGAATCCTCAGACGGGCTGATACTTTGTTATTAGTAAGCTAGATCAGTAGCCCGTTAGCTGACTACCATCAAGAAATATGGTGGGTGCATTCGCTTGGCCCCTCTGGAGCAGTTTTGGCGGCACCCATCTCCTTGAAGGCAGCTTTTGCAACGGGCTCTTACTGAGCAGCCATAGGGACATAACTAGCTGCCTGCAAGCAGCTGCCGCTCCCCCGTTTCAGTTTTACTCAGAGTTTCTTTGAGCATGATCATGAAAAAAGTTGTAATTTCTGATTTGGATCAATAAAGAACTGGTGTGTCAGAAGTCAGGCATGTTTGTGCGGCTATTTATTTATTTTTTTGCTACGAAAGGATCATCGGGCAGGATCGTTGTTTTTTTGGAGAAATGACATCACTCTCATAGCGCCCCAATCTGCTGTGATTCCGTATGCTACAAAGGGAGTATCATTGTCTATTCAAATCAGTATAGCTCAGGCCGTGGAATTCATGAACGAATGATGGGTGGAATAACTTCCCGCCCTGTTTTCTTAGGACGCCAGTATTGTGCAAAAGGGCTTCCCCACAGAGAAGCCACCTCCACCTTCAATTGTTGGTGATGTGTAAAGAGATGTGCTTTCTTTCCCCATCATTTCAAGCCCTTTATGTTCCACGATTGGGAATTTATTTTTCTTTCTTAGATGCATTATCTTTTTTATGATCAATTGATTTTTTTGTATTATGTATTTAAACAAGGGATACAGTCGAACAATGTATAAACGCCTAACCTCCATCAGTGGGAAAAAATCTACTTTGTCTACTCACTGACAGGACTGGAGACGAGATAAATGGACCTTTTGAGTTTGGGAATGAGGGTTATGCACAATATGAGGACAAGGGAAGGAAAAAAAAATCAAAGAATGCCACTTCATAACAAACCGCTCTCCTCAGAACTGAATGTGCGTAAGTGCCATGTTTGTCAAAACAAGCACATGGCCTCTGAGGTCAGTGTCTCAGGAACTTTAGTGCTCCCTGTTATAAAACGGTACTGTTGGCTAGAATGACATAATAATAATAATAGAAACACAATGTAGCTGCTAGAAGTGATTAAGCAGGGTAAGCGCTCAAAATCAAAGCTAAATAAATAAGTGCTCTTCCGTAGTGTCAATTTATCCTGCAGGACGTTTGAAATATCTGTGAATATTTAGTGAACTTTTCCTTTTTCAAATTTGAGGCTTTATGGCACAGCCCTGTGTTTTGATTGACCAATACTTTAGGGCTGCAGTGTTTATGTACCAATACACATAAAACGTTTCATTCCTTTATTTTAGTTTTCAGATTTATTGACATATCTGTGATAAGCCACACTCATATGCAAGCTTAATAACGCAATGTTTCCACGCTTTTATACAAGGCAACTTTCCTTGAATAACTTTAAGATATTTGTCTGCACATGCTTTGTACCCAACTTTGAGCAAATTGTTCAGACCATCTAGGAGATGGACTTTAAGGATTTTCTGCTATTTTTAAATAAATATACCATAGATGGATCCTATTTGGAAGTTAATCTTTGTGAGTTCGGGAGTCAGAGGCTCTTAGTCCTGTGTCTGTAGCACAAACAGGGCATGGGTTATGGTCATTTACAATTTAGCATTTAATCACAGGTTTAAAAGTTAGATAAAGGTGTTTTCACTTAATGCAATGTAAATGGTACAACCCAAGCAATTTCCCCCCCAATGTTTTGGCAGCTTCAGTTTCTGGTATGCATCGCAATCAGAAGGTAATTCCATCCTTTCATCGCAGGGAAATTACCGCTGTGATTGGCTGCGTTTGGTGTGATAATGGGCTGCCGATAAGTCCCTCTTCCTGTTGTTTTCATGTGCCTGCTCCAAGTAATTGAAAACATGCCAAAATAAATAAATAACTGGCGCGTCATAAAAATCATCTGGTTTGAAAGCAACATGTACAGGTTGTTTGGCTTATTATAGTAATTGCTCCAGGCCATTTCTGTTGCAGCATCCCTGGTAACCCTGGCAACCATCACCCCCCCAACCACTTTGTAGAAGTGTTCAGTACCTTTAATGTTGAATAATCGCTGCCAATAAAGGCTTTTTCATGGAGCCAGGATGGGAGAGAGCTTAGTCAGGTGTGAGTGACACATGAATAATTCAGCTACTCTGTCTAGAGCTGCAAGCATAATTGCGTTTAATTTAGTGGTTTTAAAACATCTCTAATTATTCAATATGAGGTGAATATTGACAAAAGCATTATCTGTGTTGTTTGTCTTTGTTGTTTTGTTTTGTCTCGTTTGAGGTCATGAGCCTCATACAAGACATTCCAGTCCCTGTGATTGCCAAGGTCAACGGCGTTGCCACAGCAGCGGGTTGCCAGCTTGTAGCAAGCTGTGACATGGCGGTCGCAACGGAGAAGTCCACTTTCGCCACTCCAGGGGTCAACGTGGGTCTGTTCTGCTCCACCCCTGCTGTGGCCATTGGCAGAGCTGTCCCCAGGAAGGTAGCTCTCTTCATTGTGTTCGTGTCTGTACTGTCTACAGGCCCTTTTGAAACTGGGTTGTGTGAAGTATGTTTAAACTTCATGACGGTTCAAGTGCATTGCGCCACATTGTACAGTCCAAGAAGATCTACAAAAATTTAAATGTGGAGAATAAAAATTGCAAAAAGTAGATAATAGTAATACATTAACATTTAAGTCATTTTGCAGACACTTATTATTCAAAGTGACTTACAGGAAATCAGGAAATACTAGCAACAGGCAGTAGGCTAATGGACCTGAAAGGAATATTAATTCTAAGTTTAAATTCTTCTATGTAAAAACTAAAAATTAATGGTCACATTTCACTTTCCAACTTCAACTTGTATAAAATACTTGTGTTATGTTTTAGTTTTATGTTTGTTTTGTGAGAACGTAGGATCCAGTAAATGGCTCTTCTTGTTTGAAGGTCGCCATGGAAATGCTGTTCACGGGCGCGCCCATCTCAGCCCGCGATGCTCTGCTGCATGGGCTGGTCAGTAAGGTGGTGCCGGAGGAGCGTCTGGAGGAGGAAACCATGGCCATCGCACGGCAGGTGTGCCAGGCCAGCCGCCCCGTGGTGGCCCTGGGAAAGGCCACCTTCTACAGGCAGATGGCACAGGGCCGGGACGCCGCCTACGCCACCACCTCCAGGGTCATGGTGGACAACCTGGCACTGAGGGACGGGCAGGAGGGCATCAGGGCCTTCCTGGAGAAACGGAAGCCTGTGTGGACAAACAGTACGGAAAAGGCTCACGAGTGACTTAATCTCAGAGGAAGGGAGCAAGTTGGGGTTGTCAGCATACCCCAAGAGGTCAGAAGTCAGGGGTCAAGGGTCAGTATGTCAACAGGGTATACAGTAGCAGAACAAAAGCATTGGATGACACCTAATCAGACCCACTCTGCCTCTTTAAGGACATATGCAATTCAGTCAAAACAGACTTCACATCACAGCATAAGTCTCTGTCTTTGACAACCAAATACGCCTTTTGGAATATGCTCTTGTCATTTTTGATTGAATTGTATCTGCCCTTAAAGTTGCTTAGTTTATTTTATTGGTTCCTGGCCAGTGTCTGTAATTCCTGTCTCCTGGGCCCCTATTCCTTCTGTGGCCTTGAACGTCTCGAAAATAGCAGATCTACTCACTCACAAGCTTGAAGACTAAGAACCAGGCTCAGTGCAGGTCAGCCCAGGCCTCTGGCATTCCAGGATGGAAGTTCTGTTTCCTGTTGGCTTGAAAGATTCTGGTCCTGTGATGATCTTCTATGAGATGTGTATATATCCCAGAGCAAGATTACTCACCTGAAATACATATTCTTATTCCAAATATGTCCTACGCTATAAACAATCTCAGGGGACAGCGGCTTGTTTCATGAACTCTGTGTGTCGGTGCGGTTTGTGGAATACGGATTTATTTGCACAAATAATTTTTATGGTGTAGGAGGTATTTGAGTGGGTTGAAGATGAATATATAAAAATAAAGATCAGAATGCAATGAATAGTTTCTCATGGTGTTTTTCTAATTTGGAACAAAAGATTTCAAGTCAAGTGTATCATACCATTTTATATGCAAAACATGTTCTGTCACATTGGAGCCAACCAATTAAATGTGTTAAATTAGTTATTTTAATTAGAAATTTTATACAAAGCATGATCATTCAGCTCAGCAAAGAGCAAGAGATTCAGTGTCTTTCAAACAGAAATCTACAACAGAGACATCAAGTGACATTCAACATTTCTCTAGTGTTAGTATCAGTTTGCAGAGGACTAAGAATTAAGGACTAGCGATAGCTGATCCTGATCTAAGACTGTGTACTCTGTCCCTTATCTTAATAATGTGAAAATTTACGCAAATTTTCAAAATTATTTTCTAAATGGTCAAAAGTCAATTATAACAATGCAGTAGCAGTAATAAAGTAACAAAATTGTATCAATGCAATAGCTTATATATGAAGACTTTAAAAGACATTCCCAGTGGCCATTGGATTCTCTCATTCCATTCAGCTTGCAGAGCAAATTGTACTCGAATAGCTGTTTTTCCTAAAACAGCCACTTGGGGGAGCCCTCTCTCTAGATAAGTATAGTGCTATGGTCCTGTTATCACCATGACATGTTTGGTTTCATTGAAGCTTTTGAAGCAGAGGCATCTTACATCTGATCCCAGAACAGCTTCATTTGCCTGCATTACTGAGTCAGTGAATAACAAGGTCACAGGTGGTTTGGATGTAATGAAGGATTAACCAAGGGAAGTCATGCTAAGGCCGTGGGAAGAAAGGGTTCGGTCAATGTGTAACTCAGGACGGTCAAAATATTTCAGAACCCTTTGCCTTGTTACGAATTAGTGGCCTTTCAGTGTGACTGCACTTGGTGACGCAAGGGCAAGATTGTTGGCTCAATCCCTGACATTACATGGTATTCATTGTGTTTCTCAGTGGCCCTGTGTGCCAGGTTGTGTCTTGTTTACCTGTTATAGACAGATGTCCTATTCAGGGTGTGTACTTGTACATCAAACTGTCTCACACAAAAGATGCAGTATTTTGCTCTGTTCTGTTGTTATTTCAGCATGACGTCTGTATTCCATCGAGACCTTTTATTTATGCAAGCATACATGTATCTCTCCCAAAACGTGAATGAAAACGTTCATTTGACTGTATAACTGCACAAATGAGTATGCTATCTGAAAGTGAAATGTAAACTGCAAACATGAATTCCAATTGGAATATTAAAATGCAAAACATGTGATTTCATTGGTTCTTCAAAGGAAAATAACCGTACTGAAATTACCAACACTATACAAGGTTGGTATAAGTATTGTCAGACCTTGTGATTCGGGAGTAGTTCTACCAATGTCTAATGCATCTGGTGGACACATTACTAACTGTTATTCTCTGAACTCTCTTTATACATGAGTAGTTTTACATGCCCTGAAGCAAAAAGACAGAGGAAACCTGATTTGGCATCGTTGACATAGGTAACATTGAGAATAAATTAAACATGAATGTTCAATTAATTCATAATTCAAAGCATACATTTTAGAAGTATATCTCTTTTGTGTTTAAAAAAATCCAGGTAAAAAAATACTGACCAAAACACTGTCATTGCATCGGTTTTTGTGTTCCGTGTCAAAGCTGCCTTAAAATGTCTTAAAGTTGCATTTGTTTTACTGTGCTCTGTAATTACTAGTGCTACATAAAATTCAGGTGTTAATAAATGATTAATAAATGGCATTCTCGGGCCAAAAATATTCTTATAAAAACTAAATCCTCAAAAATACACCATCCTCTCGATGTGTTCCCCGTCTAATTAGGGTAGTTGGTAAATAAAAACTTCTTACAAATTGGAGCAGAGTTGTCAGATATCACGCGAAAACCTGTTTTATATGTTTCAGCTCAGCTGTTACCAAGGGTGGGTCTTGAGCACGTGCCATGCAAAGCCCTTGTGCGTTCCGAACAGCGAACGTGCCGGAGTAGTTTATCTACCTATGTACAAACCCCGAAACTGAATCATCAAGGAAAAATGTATTCCTGGAGACAGATATGTGAGGCGTTACGGCATGCAAATTAGGTTGATGGGTGGAATGAAAACGACTGCAACAGCGCTCAAAGTCAAGCGAGCAGTCGGAGGTACCTGGAGGTCTAGCCCGAAGTCAGAAGTCTGCACTTGACGAGGGAGGGGACGCGCGTCTGTGCGCTTGCGTTGAGGGGAACAAATTACACGTTTACTTCTTACTCAAGTTAGTTAGTGATATGTCCTTGGGCTGTAGAGATTGGATCCTGGACGCTGAAACATTTTGACACGAGAGATGGACAGAAAGAAAATAGTTTTTCCTCTACGAATTATTGCCTAGTTTGTATATATTTTCGAACTAACGGAATATAATGCCTTTTATTTATTTTTGAATTACAATACATGTATATCAACATCTCAGAGGGAGTGAATTCCCGGTGTTTTGCCTCCTTAACGGGTAAGTGTTTTTCCTCCTTTCTTCTTAATTGTCGGGTCATTCAGCAACTTGAAATAAATAACGTATTCTGTGTCAGAACATTGTAATTTGGAGAGGGGTTTATTTTCTCGTTTTACCTCAAATTAGTGAGAGCATCGACAATACTCTTTAAGTCTTTTTGTGAATAATGTGGTTAGGAAGTCCAACAACAGCTCACTGTTTTTTTTGTTGGGATGATTGAATGTTCTTTGAAAAAGGAAGGATTGTTGAAAACTTGTTTTCCAGCATACCTGATCCGGAATAACTAGTCAGTCAGCACGTCAAGACAGCATTGACTACGTGCCAACCCTTACAACCTGTGTAGAAACAAAAGCGCAATAGACAACTCATCTCTGCCCAAACCTTATGGTTTTACAACTAGTATGAAAAATAATTAAAATATACTTAATGTTAGTTGTAGGCAACTATACTATGCGCTTTAAAACCGCCTAAATAGCCCAACCAAGCAAACAAGGGACAAGGCGTTTTCCAAGTTGAAGGTGATACGGCATAAACTAGCTCGGGTACCATATTAGTCAGTGATATAGAGTGATATAAAAGTGAAATATAACACACAATATGAAAAGGAAATGGAAAGGTAGTTTGAGTATTACAAATCTTATTTTACTCTCGGTTGCCAAAGAAAACAAGTGAAAAAATATTTTCATTCCTCTGGAGCCAGGGGAGAAGGTGTTCTGTCTTCAACATTCTGTTATTACTTTGTCAACTTTGTAACCAACAGATACATTTTTCTGATGTACTCCCATCCCAGATAGTGTACGTATGTTGTCCTCGGATTGATTTATCTTTCTTTTCCCGAGGGAGTATGACAACCTCAGTGTTTGTTTTTCAGCCTTAGCTCTGGAGAACACATGAGATGATTGTAAAGCCGGAGAATGGACGCTTCCTTGCACTCAGAGAATATAAACGTTGGCAACGGAGACTGTTCGTGAGATGCCAAGAAGTTGCTGCGCCCTAGACTCAATATCGATGGATTTTCACGTGTCGTCCGACCCGCGTCTCCATTTTGGAGTCAACGGGAGTCAGGAAAGTCCCAGAAGAAGTTCACAGCATCGCAGACCTTTAGTAAGTTTGTCTTCATTATTGATGCATGAGCAAATCGCTTTCAGTATTCTGGTTTTTATTTGTGAAGTCCTTTTATCTCACACGTACTCCTCAAAATCGAATCATTCTGTAATGCAGTAATAAGCGATACATTGTCAATTGTCTGTTGGTTGATTGTATGTACTATAAAGAGTATATGTACTATGAACAGGACAATCAACAACAGTATTGCAACAATTGGTTACTGCAGGTTTCTGTATTTTTTCTTGAAGTCGTCTATAGTATTATAATGAAAATGTGCCATTTACATCTGTATTAATGTTTACTGTAGAGTTTTTAACTGAATGGAGAGTGTGCTTTAATATGTACTGTGCCACATTGGTTCCAGTCTTACACAAAATATTTTATCTCACTTACACCTTTTTCTAAGTAGTGTTTCAGAGTATTTCCTTATTATCACAGTAGTATTGAATTGAATCTACAGTAGACTACAGTAATTTCTTCTGTCCCTTAAGTCTGATACACACCATTTTTTATTCTTACATGATCTACTAACAGTAAATACTATTGCAACTAATAATAACCATCATGCTTTTGCTATGCTTTCTTCAAAAGAAATATCTTGTCTTCATAATTTTCAGCCATCAATAACTGTGCCTTTATCAGAAGGTATTATATTGGCTTTACTTGTATGAGGCAGGTACTTGCTTACAGACAGAAATAGAAAACCTCTTCACAGTTGTTTGGCAATGGACCAAAAAGTAGCAGCTACTATTTACATTTTGGGTGGGAAGGTCTCCCACACAATAACAGAGACAACACATTTCCACTTTGCAAAATAGCAAACAACAACTCCACCCACAAAAAAATGACCCTTCAAACATAACACAATAGCGTAATGTCGCACAATGCCTACCGGGACTCCCTCAATTAATTCCTTTGAGGGGTTGGCAGACGTGTACGCCCAAGGAATGTAAAAAATATTTTAACTATTCAATTATGGTAATCAACACCATATAGAAATTTTGGGCCTTATCACCTTTATTTTGAATTTACCCTATACAGAATATGGATGAATGTTAATGCAACAAAAAGTGACACACTGAATCCACTTTTGTAAGCTAAAATCAGTTGCTAAATATGTAATGTAATGGAAATATAAAATTGGTTCTCTGGAACATCAATATAGCTTCAAACTGCATTCAATAAAACAACAGCCTCTACATTACTGTCCTGTTCAACAATTGTTTATCTTGAAAAAATGAATTCATATAAATGAAATTATCATACATATTTGACTTATCGCTAACTGTTTGGCCATGCTACAAAAATGTGATGGCTGATATCAGCAGCTGGTAGGTATTTAGTTTTAATGGTTGTGCTTTTCATATAAATATAGTTACAGTAAATGTAAACAAGTTTCAGCAATAGAGATGCCAAGACGTTTAAGGAACTTTTACTGTGGACTGCCAAATCCAATATAATAGTCTTCTGAGCAGTTACCATCTACCCCTTCCCATATGCATGAAAATTGTAGAAAAACTATGTAATTTTGAACAGTGTATTTCAGGCCTGGATAAGTTTTGGAAACTGCTAAATGAGGGAAAAGTTGTAGAAAAGTCATTCAAATGTGTTTGTTTGTAAACAATCAAGTGCATATTTTAGTTTTCACAATAATGAAAAAATGAATCTGTCTGTCTGGAGTTAAATCAGCCAGCCAGTCCCTGCATGGCCGTTGTCATGGGAACCTAACCATTGCTACGAGAACGCACATGGTGTCATGCAATACTATCCCCTTTCAACTGCCCCTCCTGAACTGGACCAAGTGCCCTAGCCTTCTGATATGGGCAAGGCTGTCGTATGCCACACAAAGTGAAACAAACCCACCTTTTCGCCTGTTCATCATAATTAATAATTAATAATTACCAGGCCCTGTAGAAGTATTTGGACTGTCAAACTAAATCAGATAATGTCGCTGATAACCAGTAATGATGGGCTGTCTGTGGCTATCCTCTAGGCACTTGACATCATTCATTCTCACTGTTCTGACACCATGTGTGCAAGCTCTGGTGAGGTGTTTATCTCTATGTTTCTATACAGTGATATTGGATATGAATGTTTCTTGAGTTTCTCTCTTTTAGTACTGCTGAAACACCTTGATGAAAATTGGTAAAAGATCATGTAGAGGTCATGGCAATGTTTTTGAATTTAATCGCTGATAATATGTGGGGACCGTGCCTCTAATACTAAACAGACAGAATGTTGTGTAAATTAAAGCAGCAGTATTATGACTGTTCGGATTAAGAACTCTCACAGTTTTGATATGAGTCAACTCCCAACCCTGCTGACTTGCGGTATCAGGGTGACATCAGCAATGTTGTGTCACCATAAACCAAAACCCAAGTGTTTTGTGTATCCAATAGAGTGTCAGGGAGGCTTAGATTCCTCAGTGGTGTTCAAACAGCACATCTTAAATCAACCTGGATTACCCACCATACCCTGTGGCTATTGGTCAAGTAGCTCTGTGCTGGGGCAGTGCTCCTGACATACAGAGCATACCCTATTTCAGTGTGCGGAGGTCTCTGGCTCACTGTTATTGGAAACCACACCCCCTCACACCATCTGGTAAATTACTCTGGATCGCTAAAACGGCCCTTTTCCTTGCCATGTTTTACAAGAGAAATGGCCCCATATTGAATTTCAAAGCTTTGCAAACCACAATACTGACGGCTGCAGCCACCCATGTGCTTCTGACATCTGTGGCAGTGGTTGGGTGTAGCAGCATATGGCTTTTCCCCACTGAGGAAGCATGTTTCAGTGTGTTTTTACTACACTGAATTCAGCGCACAGAGACAGCAGTGAGAAGGAGAGGTAGAATCAGTCAGGTTCCCTGCTCACAGAGTATGTAGCCCACACAGGACCTGACCCTGTGGCTTTCTTACCAGGTCAGGAAAGTGGAGATGGCCTAAATAGAAGGAATAATATGGAACCCAAGATTTGGGATTTGGAAGATAATTTTAGGGTCTGAGTATTCTAAGAGTTTATTTTTGGGTGCTCATGGTTTTCAGCTGAGTGTAGGGTATTTTCAAAATAACGTTCCTAAAATGAATGCTGATTGTCTTCTCAAAGTTGAATTGGCATTGGAGGAACACTGTAATTTTACTACAATGCTACAGAAATGCGAGAGCATCATTTGTTTCCTGGGTTGCTGTGGCGACAAAGAGAACAACAGTAGTGTAGGGGCTGTAGGTGTTTTGAGACATGACACCAAATGCATAGCTTTGTCAATCATACTATACCTTCAGGCACACCTGTATATGAATTTGTATTTGACAATTTAAACCCATGGAAAGTAGTCGGTTGGCCAAAATTTAGCCTGACAGACTTGTAAGGGCTGTCTACACAGTGTGTCATGGTACAGAAAGGGACTGTTGATTGAGGTTATTTACACTCCTGTACCAGCCATGGCCATTATACAGCTCTTATAGTGTTTGCAAAAAGAAAAACACACAGATTATGGTCATTCAACCTATGCTATTACATAACGGGTAGTATTCCTGCTTCCTTTTAATTTGTGTTCAGTCTGAGATTTCGCAGCATTCTATCTGTGTCTGTCCCTCCTCTGTAGGCCCTAACCAGCTGTAATTGGACCCTGGCTGCTGGCTTGAGCTGTAGGGTTGCAGGGCGGGGCACTCTGGGGCCTTTGTCTGTCTCCAGGGCTGGACCAATATGAAGTGTGGGGAGGGGGAGTTACACATGAACAAGCAGCCCTCTGTGCCTAAACACACACACACACACACACACACACACCTGAATGTGGAGAGAACCTGCCAGCTGGAAGGATAATAAGGAAGTGCTTAGAGAGCATAGCTGTGACACAGGGGAACTGGGCTTACATCAGAACCAGCTGCAGCACAACATGTGCAGTTAGTCAGCAGGAAATCTGAACACTGGTTAATTACCTTTTTGAAGAAGGGTATTGGACATTAAATTACCAGATGGAGGAAATGGGTCTGGATGGAAGGAAATAATTGGGAGTGTAATCAAGCTGTAATCTATAGGCATTGTGAAATGTATTTAGAGTCTTACAAAGCAAATTTGTGTTTTGTTACTGTCATGTGTACACTGTATGTTTTCTGTAAGACAGCATAAGCAGTGCAAGTTCATTAGGCAAGTGGAGTTTATTCCAGGTACCAGCTTTCTCTCTGTCCTTACAGATGAAAATATATTAGCTATAAGTCACCTTTCTGGTCCTATCAGTTGTTCCTGCTAGCCCGGTCCACTTCTCTGTCTGACCCCAGTCTTGTGTCGCCCCCTGCAGGAGGATGAGGCACTGCAGTTCCTGAGTCGCGAGGAGAAGGAGTGCATCCTGTTCTTCGAGGAGACCATAGAATCTCTGGATGATGACCTGGAGGACCCCGGCCTGGGGCTGTCCTCTGGCAGCAGCACCTCAGTTGAGGGCCGCTCTGCCACGCCCAGCCCGATCTTGGCCCCTGAGAGGTCCCCCAGCCCCAGGGAGCAGGACATCATCGACCTGGTCCCGAGACAGCCTGACCTGACGGGGCCCAAGGACCTCCAGTTTATCCCACCCATGCCAGGTACTGCACAGAATAACTGTATGATATATGATCATATAACTGTATGATCTGGGCATACCACAGGCCTATGTTTTTGAATTTCTAATTAGGAGGGGAAATAACTCATTATTTACTGTATGACAATATCTCGTGTCTAGATCAGAACAGTAATTGTGAATGAGGAGATGTAACTACATGATAACAAAATATTTATCTTAGAGATAATGTTGGGTTTGTGAATCATTTAAACAACTCAATGAACATGAGCAGTGTTGTTATGACACAATTTCCAGGAATCTTGTATTTGTCCCAGAAAAAGTTGATATTAACATTAAATTATGGTCAGGAAAAGATCAGATATTGATCCCAGAAAAACTATATATCAGGGCTGCCTTTTTCCTGTTCGTGTTATTTTACATATTGATACCTATTCCAGTAAGTTTATGTAATTATACATATATTTACTGTAAAATGTACATTTACATTTACTTGTCTTTTTAGATTATCGGACTATGGCTGTGAGCCCAGAGACTCATTTTGAGATGAAGGCGAAGCGGGATCCAATGGAAAACTTTCCCTCCGAATTCCAATTCCCTCCCCCACCCCAGCCCATTTCCTCTCCCAGTGAGGGGGGTTTCGGTCATTCCATGTACCAGCCCGCCGGCTCCATTCCCACCCCTGTTGTCATCGCCCAAATACTCGCTGAACACCAGGGGGATGGGAGCACCTTCTCCCCCTCCTCTATTTTATCTGGCCGGAGGAGAAGCCTGGACTCCCAGAGTCCTCCTCCTGAAAACCCAGTCAAACAAGGCCCTCCCACCATGGCCAAGCCCACCCGGTTCCCAGAAAACATCAGTGTCATGTTGGGTAACAAGGACTACAACCAGACTATCGCCAAAGCATCTGTCAACGTCAATGAGCGTCGAGCAAGGGTCTTAGCCAACCTGAGTGGTGGGCCTCAGTCCCCAGAGGTGGAGGAACCTTCGGTGCGAAAAATTCCAACCCGGAGCATCTCCTTCAGGGACCCAGAGCCAGACAAGTCCAGAATGGAGGCACTCTCCAAACTGGGACTGACCCAGAACAGGGGCTTGGCTGGCAGCCGGTCCAGGGTCATCACCCCAACAGCACAGCCCACAACCAGGCCTGAATCTTCCTCAAGCAACACAAGCAACTATGACAGTAAGCCCAAAGTAGCCACCCCTTCACTGCTGTCCACAAACCAGACAGAAGTAACTACAAGCGACTTCAACAGCTATGGAGGGAAAAGCAAAGTAGTAAATCCCTCATCCATGTCATCAACTAAGACAGATTCCACTTCTAGCTTTGTTATTAACTATGACAAGTCCAATGCAGCATCTCACCCCTCCCATGCTGACAGCACTCCAAGTGACTTCAACAGCTATGGAGGCAAAACCAAAGTTATGGCACCCTCACAGGGGTCAGTGGTAAAGAGTGATCCTACATCTCACCAGCTCAGTAACTCTGAGAGCAGGCTCAGCCCTGTTGGACCTCCACAAGGTTTCACAGCAGGAAAGACTGAAGCCCCTCTGAGCGATTTCAACAGCTATGGAGGCAAATCCAAAGTGATGAATCCTGCACCCGCATCAACGGCTAAGGCTGAGACCTGTACGGATGGCTTGGGCCCGTATGACAGCAAGGCTAAGGCAACGGCCCCTTCATCCCTATCCACACCCAAGGCTGAGGTCTTCCCAGCAGACCTCAACAGCTACGGCGGTAAGACCAAAGTGGTGGCACCCTCATTGTTGTCCAGCCAAAGGCCTGAGGTTACCGTGACTGATGTTACCATCCCAGCTGTGACCCCGAAAACAGCGACTGCTCAGCCTAGTGCAATACCCAGGCAGAACTCCTTCAGGGTGGAGCCGCGACCATCCGAGACCTCTAGATCATACCGCCATGAAGGGGCCCAGAGCTCCCACGCCAGCAGCTTGCCGGCTGGGATGCCTGAGGCCAGACGGAGGTCCGGGTCCAAACCGTCCTACTTTCACCAGGGCATCACTGTGCAATTCTCGGGTCGCGGGGCCACCGACGAGTCCCGCAGAGAGGCTCTACGGAAACTGGGCCTTCTGAAGGACACAACCTGACTCCTCCTCTTCCTCAGCTTCTGTCTCCTGGCTTTAACATGTCAATGCCCCACCCACTCTCTCTCCTTTACCTTGTCTTAAACAAATAATTAAACTGTTGTCAATGTGAACATTCCTCAGGCTCAGGCCAAGAGGGAGGAGTAGTCTGAAAATATTTAAGTCTGTGGAGAAGCTGTGGGTTTGGGTGGAGCAAGGAGAGGTGGGGTGGGGGTTGGAGAGGGGGTAAACCCACTTTTTGAAGAATTGTTTTCTGTGAGACTAAAAAAAAGACAGAGGAGATGGACTGCATTCCTCTGGAAATGAATGCATATACGTGTGTCTGGAGAGAGTCTGCCCCACGGACATGCCCTGAAGAAATGGGTGGTGGTTTCAGGACACGGATGTCATAGGAGCAGGCAGATCTGGCTCTAAAAGTCATTCCTACACACCAAACACTGACACACTTTCCCATCAACCATGATCCTTTGTCACTGAAAACACACCAGCTCTGTTCTCTTACCTGGTGCAAATACCAATGAGTTTAACGGTTGCTTATAGATATTTATCACCTCTAAGGTTATTTTATTTTTGTTTTTTTTTTTTGTTCGATGGCAGGGACATGTATAAACCAGGTGTCAGGCATAACAGAGGAGAATATTTATCAGCGTTTATGGATTATCCATTGATCACGAAGAGTCAAGCTGTGAACTGGCATCCTTCTCACCAGATCTGACAAGGCCCTGTGACTCCTCTTACTGTATGTTATTTATGCAGCAAGGCATCAATTGGATACTGTTTAAGTATGAAACACATGTCTGCATAACACATGAAACTGATCTGCTTCTGTGAAACATTGATAATAACAGGGTCTGCAGCAGTTGCAGTGCAGCCTTATTCCACACTAACATATATTCGGAATTAGAAATGTTTACAGTCCTTTTGTATATTGCCATTCTAGACATAGGCACAGACATACAATCCTTGGAAATTAAATGAATTCTAGTTTGATTTATAATGAAATTGTGCAATTATACAAGTATATTTTTCACTATAGATTCCCTATTGCCTTGTATAAATTGTAAATGTAATATCTCCAAAATATAGCTCTTTACTAAGGTACTCAAGTAGGACAAGCCTATGGGCCAGGTAACTGGCAAACATTATGCTACTTTTTAGCAGGCAAATCCCTGTATACTGTTTTTAAAGCAGTTTAGATGAACCAATATCAGGTGTAATTAATTATCATAATAAACTGTATAATAATAACTATATATTAATCTATTATGCATCATATTTAAAGGACTGTAAAAGAAAACACTAGCACTAGTCCAGGGTAAACAAGGGAAATGTCATTTCAGGCAAACTTCACTGCTGGCAGGATGATATTTTTAAATTTGATGGACACGCCTCCCACAGAAGCCACAAACTAGACTTTGGTTTCTATCAGAACTCATTTTTTTTGTTTCCTTTTCCCTCAGGTCTGAGTAGGTTCGTTATATTTATAAAATGTTGTAACGTTCATTGGCTTGTGGGCGTGTTGTCTACAAACACATCAAGCTTCAGTGGTGTCACTGCTTTGTAGCCATGCTGAAAACTAGTCACATGTTCACTGATACAGTCTGAATATCCTCAACAGTATTGGTGTGGAGATACGCTGTGTTTGCCTGTGCGTGTGTGCATGAGTGTGTATGTTGTGTGTGTGTGTGTGTGTGTGTGTGTGTGTGTGTGTGTGTGTGTGTGTGAGAGAGAGAGAGAGAGAGAGAGAGAGAGAGATATGAGAGCGCATGATTGTCATTTTGTTGTGGTTGTGTGTATATGGTATATGTGTAAGGGGATACATGTATCCATTTTAAGTTTTATTTGGTTTCTCAAACCCAGACTCCGGTACCGTGTAGTTAATCTACATTTTCTCTTGAAGTTTACAATAACACATTCGTGTTACAACGCACAGTAGAAATACCTGTCTCTGCTGATCATAGATGTGCAGGAACATTCAGTCAATGCTACACAACTGTCCAGCAGTCCAATGTGACCTCCCTCTGTAAAGAAATGATGTCAGTCTGTAACCCATTCACATGTATCTGTGTACCCAATGAGAACACACTGAGAAGATTGTGAAAACAAGGTTTACATTAACCTCCTCATAATGTTATCTCAGCATTGATGCTATATTATCATGGTAAATTGTTATCTTACCAATCCTATTATTTTATGTAAGGTGGGAATTCAGATGAGCTGTTTTATCGACTGTTATTATGTAATTATTTTGCATTTATACTCTGCCACTTTATAAGCAAAAGAGAATAAATGTCTTTCGCCAAACAGTTTTTCCTGTGGTGCATTGAAATTTGACTTGAGCAGTAACGGGGTGATTGGGTAATGTGTAATTATTAACTTGCTTTGGCTGAATAATTGACTAAGTCCTGTCTTTTGGCATAACAGCAGATAAATTCCTAAGTGTGAGTGACAAATCATACTAGGACTTCAAACAAATAAAAAATCCAAAAATGTGATGGGACTTTGTTTCATATTTAGCATTTCTCAAAGTGAAACTGCCACTCCACCTGTAGCTCACATAGCTAATGGCCTGAACCCACACTGGGCAAGGAGACGATTGGCTGATTTCTGTCAGTGTAGGTCAAATACAAAGGGTGCGGTGTGGATGGGTGAGTTCACATTTTTATGACCCTGTGAGAAGAGTAACTCTTTTGTCAGGAGAGGGGGGTGAGCAAGAGGAAAACTGAGATTCTAGGGGCACTTTTAAGGGAGGGGGGGGAGGGGAGGGAGTGTTTACATTTTGCTCTGTGGACAGTTTCAGTGGAAAGTTTGAAATTGCTAGGAAATGGCAAACAGTTTAATCCATAGTCCTTGAAGGGGAGATCCTCTCTCTCTCTCTCTCTCACACACACACACACACACACACACAATACATTTCCAAACATTCCTTTCATAATTAAAATCAGGAGAACTAATTTTTTTACATACTTTTTCATTGCACAAATTTGAGTAATCCTTATTTCATACAATCAACAGGCACTGAGTATACCAGTCAAATCCATAAAGCACAACCAAAAAAACCTCAAAAACAAAAGAAAAAAAAATCCACCTCAATATTACTTGTCAAATGCCAAGCTATTCACAATTCCCTCTACTTTGAACCATCTCTATTTGACAGACAAAATGACAGATAAACACTTAATTACAGGCAGTGATTATCTCATTTGACACACAAGTTCCCAGCCAAAAGGGATTTATGTATTGGAGAAGAGCATACTCCAAAGGATACAGTGAAAATTTGTGAAAAACTTCCAATTGTTCATGATCAGGTGTACAATATGGTTTCATGACAGTGCTGTAGAATGGAAACAGTATCCATGAACAAGCATTCACACTTTCAATTAGGATACCAAAATGGAGCATCCCTTTAGAATGCATTTCACATGAGGTTTGTGGCTTATAGTATAAGACGCCGAAGCCAGTGTCAGGGAGAGGACTACTGGTGCCTGCAATGTCTGTTTACACGACACCATGGCACTGACTGTCACCGCTCACCTTGGAGACGAGTGACCTCGTCCTCATCCCCTGACTGAGTGTTTGTGTTGCCTTTCCGGCACCATCCGTGTACTCAATAAGCAATTATTGCACAAGGCTTTTTTTTTTTTTTTGTGGTACTAACAACAAGCAAAGTTCTTTGTGCGAGGTGTGGAACATTGTTCCATTCAACCTCGGAATCTAATCGGCGTGTCTGAGATGTTGTGCAATGTTTTACCCATCAGACTCACCCTTAAATTTCAAAGGATTCTCTCCAAACAATATAAAGTGCAAATAGCATGAGAAACTGCTTGGCTTTTGAATGCTGAGGTATAAAGGGCTGTGAAACATAAATAAAAATATATTTCAGAAAGACATGCATCAACGTTTTATCCTGGCCAGGGATATATTGTAAACATTTTGGCCACTGTATTTATTCTTGGTAGTATTGCAGCTAGATTAGGTTTACACGGGTCTATTTATTTTTTGCTTCTAGATTCTTGTCCAACCACTTCTCGTTCAGTGTCATACCATACCTCCTGTCAGCTCACTCTGAATTTATAGACCTTGCAACAATCGTGAATACTCTATAATGAAGGAAGGTAGTTATAAACAACAGGTGCAAAAACCAATCTTGCAGTTAAACTCCCTGTGTAGAATAAACATTTGATCTATTGACAAAAGCATGTGTGTTTTGTATAAATACTGTGGTGTCCATGTTTTGGATTATGCCTTTAACATGCATTTCTTACATTTGGATGTTTGAAGATCCAAAAAATGTACTTGAATAAACTGTGTCTGGCACATAGGTCTGGACACCTACAACTGTGAAGCCCATTAAATTCTACATCTGTCTGTTTAGATCATCATTCCAAATGAGGAATCCTCGATTAGCCAACCTACAAGGGGAACATTACAGCTGCAGTAAATGAAAAAAGTTTTGTTTTTTTCCACAGTTTTTGTATGCAATTCACTACTCAATTTTTTTTTGTTTAACTTACCTTTACCTTTTACATATTTAGTGAGCAGAAATTTTCATAAAGCATGAGAAAGACAAACAACAGCCTTGTGGGGAAGATTTCTGTAAAATCTGGTATGGTCTAATTCTGGTGGCTTGGAAGTCAGAATGAACAAAAAGTTTGTTTATAAGGTTGTTTTCAGATATTGTTGTGAAATAAATTGTTAAGATACACATAGACCAGGCTCAAATCTTTCCGCTAAGGATGATAATGGTCTTTTAAAATGAGCTGGACCATTTGGGAAGAATGGCAAAACCAGGACCAGGGGAGGAACATTTCCTCCTCCATCTTGGATCAAGTCCTGATCCAGTTTGAATACATTTTTCAACCAGGTCTCACTTTTCCAAAACAATGCATCATCCACTCTCCCAGCATTCCAAGCAAGACAACAGTTGGGTTGTGGCTTACAGAGTTTCTGTCTCATTGTGATATGTTTCTCACTCTGCCCAACTGGTTTATAGAGATCCTGTCTCCCAGGGAGATAGTACGCTATATAATTCAACACAAAGAGCCACATACCTCCTCACTGTCTCATATTAGTGTATTGTAATCTGACACAGAGATGGCCAGTATTTCTGTTACTTGTATTTCAAATAAGTATTCCAATTACTTTTGAGTATTTTGTCATTTGTATTTGACAGGGCTGAAAAAAAAATCAAATGTAATGTAAAGTGGAATAATTTTGTATTTTCAAAATACTTTCTCCATGATTCATAAAGCATAAAAAATGATGTAAATAGATATTAAATAATTTGTATTTACACCCCCACATGTGGCCCAGTGGCTAAAGATGTCTCTGTATTGAATATTTATGAGGTAGCAGAATGTTCATACCTGAGCTAAGGTAACAGCTCATCCCTTCCTGCCTTAGCCAAAGCCTTTTCACAAAAAGACAGCCTAACAACACTTAAAACTATCAATAATCTATTCACATACCCGTACACATATATGCAGGGTGAATGAGCATGTTTGTAAGAAATACAAAACACTTTCTGGAGGTAAGACTATAGTCTTATGTCTTTTCTCGATTTTTGGTGAAATACAATTTTCCAATTTACTTCACTTGGAAACTTTTCTGATGACTTTGTGCCCGAAAAATTGTAAGTGCACATGTTTTACTGTTAGTTTATGACAAAAATCTTTTTTCACTTCCTGGAGGTTTTTATGTCTTTTCTCGATTTTTGGTGAAATACACTTTTCCAATTTACTTCACTTGGAAACATTTCTGACTTTTGACTTTTTTTCCCTGCAAATAGTAAGTGCACATTTTGTATTATTAGTTTAAGAAAATTAGAAAATTTTGGTGATTTTTTTTTTTTTTTTTTTTTTTTTTTTTTTAAACTTTCTTGGAGGCAAGATTTTTCACTTGGAAACATTTCTGGTGACTTAAGTTCTGGTCATGAATCCCATGAGGTTGAAGGTTTGAAACCTCCCTAATCTACTTTCTGTGTCACGTTATACATGTAATACATTTCAAGACCCAGAACACTCACCTGATCTTGTCATGGGCCATCACAACTTATTGAAATGTATGTCTGTCACAGACACTCACCCTGACCTCTATCCCTAGGCCCAAACCCTGACCCTTACCCTAAAACCTAAAACCCCCTCTTTTCCTGGACTCCCAGACACAGGCAAAAAAAACATAGGACTAACAATACAGTAAAGGGGCCCTTTGGCCAAGCCAGTGACTCATCAGAATATGGACCATATGTGAGCACAGTGTGAAGTGACAATGATGGAGAGGTCTTGGTTGTCAACTCAAACCCAGCTCATGCACCCTGCTGTTCCTTCATCCCACAGAACGGCCTTCAGTCTCAAAACAACATTTTTCCCGACAACAAATATTTCAGTCCCAGCCCCAGGCTTGCTGACTACCTCTTTAGTAATTCGAGTTGTCATAAACACTGCAAAGTGAGGTGGGATTTCCTCTTCATGCCACAATACCAATGTGGAAGACTGATAAGCCACACTGAGCCTCCAGACCTTCACTAGGGCCAGCTCTTTTCATTTGTTTGACCGAAACATCAATCACTAAAAAAAACAAACCCTTTTAGAAAATGCTTTTTCTGCGAGTTTCATGGTTGTGGTGCAAGAGACCAGATATCCTTTGGCTCTACATGTTACCACAGCATCCCCCTTTGTATTTTGCAACAATTAAAACATTAAGGTCAACCAATATAATGCCACTGTGGTTGAATAGCACATATGTGAGTAAGCATTCTTCAAGGTCGAAATTTATTAGTGAAATCACCAGGCAGAGCATGTTTGGTTGCATAGCGGAGGTTGTGGGTAAAGACCCGAAGTCAGAAGCTGAACGGCAGACTTTGGTCTGTATTTCGGGCGTGTGAAATGTGCTTTCTCAGCTGTGGCTTCATTTTCAACATCCTGGAATTCTTCCGGTGAAAATTCTGTGCTTTGCACTCCAGCAAACCGCTAAATACCGCTAAAACCGTGAGGCTCTGATGTCAGCGGCGCATGGCGTGCAGGAGAGGGCCTCGGCTGCCCCGAGCTGCAGGACGTTTGAGAGTGTTTTTGCGGGAGAGAAAAGCGGGGTGTTTGTGCCTTGTAATTACAGCCAGGCGAACAGACACACCCAGCGGGGAGGCTGTTCTGCCCATGCAGGAGAGAAACACAGGGGCACTTCAGTGCATGACCAAACCATTGAGCAACAGCACTGGCCATCCAGAAACCACCTGAAACAAGGGCTGCCTTTACGGTCACATCTCCAAACATCTACCATTAATTGTTCTCAAGAGGAAGTGATATAATACAAATACAGATTTTAGCCATCAGTAATTTGGGCAGAGTATATTTCAAATTAATATTTCCTAGTTTTTTTCCCCACATTTCCTGTATGTGTAAACAGATCCATGAATTTGATGTTCAACTCTTCAAAAAGACTTTCTCAACTTGCTTCCTTCCTTAAAAAGACAAAACAGGTCATGACCTTTCCAGGTGAATGTTTTACCGTGTAAGAATCACAAAGACCACAAGAGATCCATAGAGTTGGCAGTTTAACAGTTTACTGTGATATTGGCAAAGACAGGTACAAGTGCTGGTGCTGAAGAAGCCATGCAGCTGCTGAATGAAAGTTTCTCTAAAGGTTACACACAGAGAAATAGAAATAAAAACAAAACCCAATGAATCTGCAGGAAAAGTATAGCAGCAAATCACAGCCCACACTGGCACAATTCATTTAACTTCAGAACTACAGAACAGCAAACAAATCGTATAGCCACACGAATCAAGAGCTTCAATGCCAAGAACCCTTGCAGCAACCTCAAAGAGGGTAAAGGAAAGACTTCCCTCAAGAAAAAATCAAAGACGAAAAATAAAGCGTGTATCTCTATATATATTTATTCATGAAAATGTCCTCTGATGATGGTAAGCTGGTCGGTCAGTCTGTCTGTCTGTCCATTTTTGTCTCCACCCTGACTTTGCTCCCCCCCTCAGGGATCCTTCTCCCATCACGCTCCCCCCCTTTAAGTCAGGGTTATCACCATGGTAACATGCTAGTCCAGCCGGAGGGAAGGACCGAGCCGTGTCTCCGAAGCCCATCAGCGGAGCGAATTCCGCCCACAGGACACACACAAACACGTACAACACGGACAGAAGACCTTCTCCTGCACACACGCAAACGCACACACAAACACACACAAGCAAGCTCTTTCCCTCCTCCCTGTATCCTCCCTCTTTTCTTTCTTTCTCTGCTTCTCTCTTTCTCGCAACTCAGGTATATTTGCTCTAAAGTACAAGATTTAGCTGAAGAAAAATAAGCAAACTAATCCTTGGGTGTGAGGGGAAACAAAGTTACACCTGGCCTCCACACACAAACACACACACACACACACACACACACATACATACACACACACATACACACACACACACACACACACACACACATATATACTCATTCCCTCTCTCGTGCGTGTGTTTTGCAGAACCGGCTCAGAACAGAGGAAGCAGCAGTTCCCCAGCTGTAGACAGTCAATCCGCAGTCAGTGCCCTGGTGTCGGTGGGTGGGTGGTTCTGGAGGGGGCGGGCCTGGTTTGTGTGCTGCTGGTGTTTCTGACGCGGGCGCGGCCGCGTGGCGGGCAGAGAGGTGGTAGGGGGAGGGGGAGGAGGGGGAGGTGGAGAGAGGGGGTCATCCTGTCGCCCCCTCCCACCCAGTGCTGATGGCCATCCCTCCTGCAGTCGTGGTGAGGTGGGTTGGGGGGGGGGGGGTCTGGGCTCCTCTCAGTCAGCCGGTGGTGGACTCACTCCCGGAGCTCTGCTCTGTCGCGCTTGCCATCAGCGTCTCCTGGAGGACACAGGAGGACTGTTACTGTAGGGACCGGCCTTCCTCTCACCCCAGCCCCTCCACCCATGTACCTACGCACGCACCCACCTCCATATCACACACCCAGACCATTTCACAACCACCGTCGACTACACTGATTCTGGGGGAACATTTACATTCGCCATCCTTGTGACATTCACAGAATTCCAACCGAGAGCCTGCAGAACCGTTCATAAAGGCAAACGACGACTACGTGACCGCTACTTATTAAAGCCTCCTACAACCGTACAGAGAAGACATTTCTTTTCCTAACACAATCTATTACAATGGCATCTATGACAAAACCATTATCTGAGCTGGAATAATGGATAGCGGAAAATCGGGTCGAGATGTCAAGGATAGCCCATTCTATCTTTATGAGTAATTAATCATGCTCCATTCTCCCTGCTCTATCTGATGACCTGCTCATTTTTCATATCTTTTTTAACATATAAATCCAAACAGCAGCATGAAATGTAATATTACTGACTTAATGAGCCTTGCAGCTGGAAAGCGTTTTGTCCGTCATGACCAAATCGTGTTTGATCAACGTTAACGATAAGACTAAAGGCCATATACCAGCATATACTGTGCATGCTGTTTGATTGGTAAATAATATATGTATGTACATACACACAGCACCCAATACAAGCGTAAATGACTCGTCCCAATGAAAATGGCTCTATTTGTATTACAGGCCCAACTGAAAATGGATTATAGAAAGGGGATATAACCAGTATTTCAATCACACTCCTACAGTTTCAGTGTACAAACAACACAGAGTATTCGCTTTTGTAGAGCAAAAATCTCAAATTGTCTTTATTTGAAAACACAAAAAAATAATTCACATTTAAACATGAGAGTATTAACATTCACTTGTGCGTGTAGAATCTGCAAAAGAAACAGAGCAGTTTAAGACAGTGAGGAAAGAGTTCAACTCTGACCCACTTCATAGAAAATGGTCATTACTTTCATTCTTGTCTCTACATACCAGTTTTAACCTCTGCCACACCGACTGCTTACTCTACATGAACTGAACCATTTCAATGGTTTCATATTGCTGGCTTCTATAAAATGGCCTATGGAAAATATGTAATGCATAATATAATGACTTAAAAACATCAAACTTTTTAAGGCTGGTAAGTCCATAGATATCATTGGTGCAAAAGTCTTTGCCATACTCCTTACAGTCCCTAGCTGGTGACGGATATGTAATCTCTTTGGCACGGAGAACTAGCCTTTGCAGAATGTAGATGCAGAGCACTAATGACATGATATCAGTGCAGACGGTTGGACAGTGTATCTCCAGAGGGTCATAAAGTCACGGCTGGGCTGAGTGGAAAGCGTGGCGTTGTGGGGCGTGTCTCACCTTCCTCCGGTCTTGAAGATGAGATCAGCGTTGGGTGCTCCTTTTGGGTGCTGGTACCGTGGTCGCCTCTCTCGGTTGGTGTTGGCTGGGGCGGGGCGCTGGGCCAGGGACTGCATCATCTCTGCAGGGGGGTATGGGGGAAGAAGGGGGGCGGGGTTAAAGTTGAGGTCAGCTCTTTAGTTACCTCAGTGTCCAGTGCACCTCTCCAAATCCAGGGTCAAAGACTAAAAACTTCTTAGTACCAATATAAAACAGCACTCAGTTCCCTCAAATCACTTCATTAAATGAACTACAATGAATTACATACATATAAAGAATCGTGACTTTATCTTCAGGCAGGAGTATGGGCTGATTGTGAATTCTTCTTGAGGGAGCGGTTCCCCTTTGCTACAGTGAGCGAGTGCACATGCATGGGCGTGGC
The DNA here is from genome assembly GCA_022829145.1 of Albula goreensis. Taxonomy (NCBI): domain Eukaryota; kingdom Metazoa; phylum Chordata; class Actinopteri; order Albuliformes; family Albulidae; genus Albula; species Albula goreensis. The sequence goes on along the minus strand of CM040757.1, from coordinate 8,507,412 downwards.
CTCACCCTGGTAGTCCTCCTGCTCCTGCCTCTCGTTGATGTCCAGCGTGAGCTTCTTCATCCGCATGCGCTCCTCCTGCTCGGCCTGCTGCTGGTTGAAGTGGTTGGCGGCCAGGTGAGACGACAGCGGTACGTTCAGGATCTTAAACTGCAGAGACGGAGAGAGCGGAGACTGAACCAACAGCACTGCGCGCTCGGACAGAAATGCATAACAGCCACCATTTTACAAACATTCCAAATATTACTGTAAATCAACACAGGTCATACCAATGGAAAAAAACACTCCGTTGTACAGTGACTCAGATTTCTCACCCCCTGCGTAAATCTAACTCAAAAGTATGCAACTCCTTCAGTAAACTGGGGTCCCAAGTGCCAGAAAAGAAAGTTAGGAGAAGGAAGTCCTCCTCCAGACAGGACATTTCCTCTGTGGATTCAGTCCTGCTGTATTTCTCCTCTGTGAGAAAATCCAGGGAGCTACAGAACACGCTGTGCACGTCTTTCAAAGTTATGAGGGATGTCGTTACAGATGTTTTTTTTTTTTTTTTTAATACACAAAGTCTCTAGAGGTCAGAGTAATCCAGAATACACATACTTTTCTAACGGGACAATGTTCAAAGTAAACGTACGAGCAGAGCTCTTCCAGGAAAAGCTTTGAGAGAATAGTGCAGGTATTCACATTCTGGACTGTGACATAACAGAGGTGCTCTGTGTACCTTACACACTGACAGCATTAGATCAGAGAGAGGGTGGTGAGGAGGTAAAGAGAGAGAGAGAGGAAAGAGAAAAACGATGGCTAGTCTCAGACACACTGGACCCCTTTATGCTTCCTCTGGACAGCGCTACGCTGATCTGTGTTTTTGCTAGGGCCTGCGACAGAAGTGCCACTTCTGTTTGTAAAACTATGTAATTAAATGGAAAAAAAGCTACACTGGGGCTCTGAAGGCAACAAAGTCGCGTACCATGTTAAAAGTAGGGTTGAAGTTGCCAAAAATCTTTTTTTCCCCCTCTTGTTTTCAACTTGATGCAGGCCAATTTAAATGGCATTTAGGGACATTACAGAGTTTCTGAGAGCGGGTCTGGAGGCAGACAGGGAATACTGTAGGAGGGCTGTGTGACTGGACTGTGCTGCGCCCACTCCCTTTAGAGAAACAGAGCACACGCCCAGCAGAACAAGGCCATGTCTCAGACTTCAGACCACACATTCCAGCGCCGGCATACTCCTGACACCCGAAAAACACACACACACACACACACACACACATACACACACACACACACACACACACACACACAGAGAGAGAGAGAGAGAGAGTCAATATTATCACAAGTGCTGCTACGCACACAGACATGGTACTGTACGGACTCACTCAACTCACTCGAGCGGACACACATACGCACATAGACACACACATGCATGCCTGCCTCTGTCCCAATTAAAAAAAAAAAAAATACAAGAGACAGACTGACAGAACTATTTATGTGTAGAGTGGGAGTTTCATCCCAGCTGTAACTCAGATGTAGGAGCTTAGTACAGTAATGTAGTAATGTTTCTACATACTGAGATCTCAGGGTGTGTATGTGGGAAATACTGCACCCAGAGGCCATAGCTGCTAACTTATGGACTCCAAATATAGATTAATGATGAGATTTTTTAAGAACACAGTAAACTCCTAAACATGTGATACATTGGTCCCTGTCACACTGTACAAAAGGACTCACTCAATACCCCTTACTGTGTAGAGGTGAACACACTGACTGCTATTCTGAAAGCTGGACACACTCCACAGAGACAGACATCCTACCTTCCGCTCTGCACAGACATTCTACCTTCCGCTCTGCAGAGACAGACATCCTACCTTTCACTCTGCAGAGACAGACATCCTACCTTTCACTCCGCGGAGACAGACATCCTACCTTTCGCTCTGCAGAGACGGACATCCTACCTTTCGCTCTGCAGAGACAGACATCCTACCTTTCGCTCTGCAGAGACAGACATCCTACCTTTCGCTCTGCAGAGACAGACATCCTACCTTTCACTCCGCGGAGACAGACATCCTACCTTTCGCTCTGCAGAGACGGACATCCTACCTTTCGCTCTGCAGAGATAGACATCCTACCTTCCGCTCTGCAGAGACAGACATCTTACGTTTCTCTGTACCTGCTGCTTGTTGCCTTTCCTGGTGAGCATGACGAACGGCATGGTGTCGGCGATGTCGGTCTCTGCCTCGGCGCTGCAGGCTGGGGAAGGGCCCTTCTTTAGCTGGCTCTTCAGCTGCAGCGGGATGGCCACGTCCAGCTGGTGCACCTTGACTGACTCTCCACTACGCTGCTACGCACACACACAGCAGAGCAGCACTCGTTAACACACATATTTACACACCAATGTGATTGACACCAATCTGCACCAATCTGAATCTCCCTGACAGATTCCCCCAAACTGCAATGCCATGGACTGACTCACAAACTCACAACCAACCTATAACATGTAGAAGAATGACATGGATCGGTTACCTGAAGGTTCTCCAGCATCATCTTGTCCAGAGCCTGGATGAAGTCCTCGTCCTCCGCGCAGGCCACATGCTTCAGTCCCCCGCCCTTTATGGTCACCTCCTGAGGAAACAGAGAGCGCTGTTGCATTATGGGGCTGAGGCGGGCACTGTGCCGTGTGGGGATTGGTGCTCTGATGCTATGTGACCGCAACCAGAAGGCACGACAGCCCACTCACGTTGTTTTCTTCGTCCGTTTCGTTCTCTTTGTTGGAGTCGGTCAGGTAGTCTGTGTTTTCCTCCTCCTCTTCCTCTCTGTCCTCTTCCTCGTTTTCTGACCCTTCCTATAAAACACAAAGTCCTGCTCATTACATTTCTGGTATTCCACTTAGCCTTTAGAGTCTTTAAAGGTGCTGAACTGCTTGGACTTCTAGTCACACATTAAAGCCTTGGTTACATCATCATGTTACTATGACTGGGAGTCTGTAGCGGAGACACAGTTGGACTTGTCTTACAACGGTTTGAAGGGTGGGTTTAAAGTTGGCAAGGGGTTCCTTCATTGATAGTTCTGCGTCCTCATTCCTTCAAATTAAATCCCAACATCTTAGTGCTGGAGGACAGCTACCACATGTTGGATAGGAGGGGTATATTTCACTATGTGGCATAAGTTCTGGCTCATTTATAAGTCTGTCTGAGTAATGCTTAAGCTGACATAATTTTTACTATTACTTTTAATAAAAATAACGTATAGGAGGCATTAGAGTGACTTGACAGCCACTACTACCTGTTCCAAAAGAAAGGAATAAGATTTTATCTAATGTCATTGCTTGAAGAATTACTAAAAAGATAGTTTTAAAGTATGTCAGTGTTCAAATATTAGAATTCAGAGTTCAGAATTTGTTCAAAAATTGATGGGAAGGTGAAAACATATACCTGAAAGAAAAAATAAACTTGATTCAAGAAAAATGTCAGATCAGATGGACAGATTTTAAACTACATTCAATGATAAAATCAACGTTTCAACAAGAATATCAAAACTAACACTTTTGTTAAAACGCCAGCTGATTGCACATTGGAAAGCTAACATGCGTGAACTGTAAACACAAAAAGAGTAAAACCACATACAGTATGTGTGGGATGCCTAACGAGTTCTTTATCTACAGTGTCTCCAGTCCGGTCGGTTTATCTTAAATGCTGTTTGACTGCTTTTGCACACAAGATCATCCACCATATCAATGCACATTCACAGTCATTTCCTTGTATGAAAAATCCCTTCTCAGCACTGGTCTTCCGTTTTAAACAAGAATGATTTGCCATTGAATAAACATGAATAACCTTCTGTAGAAAAATGCCTTTAACACATGCACAGGAATGTTAATATATGCAGTAATACTATAAGCCCTCTTACAGCTAATGTGGATAGGTGGAATTAGCAAGAAGGTACCAGGGATGTGCTTGCCTATGATTAAAACACTGCCTTACTTCTTAGGATGTGGAGGCTGGCTTGGAGACAAAGGAAATGACACAGTCATTGTGGCTGTTACAGTCAAGGCAGCTGCATTTGTTTGTTCATGGCTGCCATTACAATGGCCATTCTATATAATCGGGAAATTGCTCAGTAAGTTAATGATATTATCAAACTATGAATCACTGTCCAAACTGTTTCGAGTCTCAAAGTGACTTCAAGGCTTACAGTGTTATCAGTGGCGACTGAGAGACTACTCAAAACAAAGTGTGACTGACACACTGATTGTAGCAAACTGTGATTGATGAGCTACCTATAACAAGCTTTGTTCAACACAGACAATCTGCGCCTTACTGTGATTGGCACGGACGAGCGGTACCGGAGCGTGACTGATAGATTGCCTGATGGACAGACAGACAGCTTGCTCACCTCCTCTTCCGGATCGTTCATCTCGCTCTCGTTTCCTGACTGCTCCTCGGTCTCGGCCCCGCCCTCCTCATCGTCGTCGTCGTCCTCTTCGTCCAGGGGCTCTCCCTCGCCCATGGCGCCGGAGCACTTGCCGTCCTTCTCCATGGCCAGACCTGGAAAAGGGGTCAGAGGTCAACCAGGTTGCTGGTGTCACTATCAGCCTAGCTGGGGATCGGTCATACATACTGGAAATACCAGACTAACCAGTGCATTACTGCATCACAACAAAATCTATTTCCTGCTCAGCCATATAAAACCAGTTATTAAAAAACTATTTTGGGCAACAGCTACACTCCTTCCTTGTTTTCCAAAGCCCAATGAAAAAAAAGGTACTGAATAAGATTATCCACACACATGTCCAAAGCTGTGCTTACATTAAATCATTTGAAGTATGTCCAACGGTCCTAAGTAAGTTAATCCAACAAGAAACCCATTTACAAACCAGAAATATGGTAGTGTTAAATCTAAGCCCTGAACCTCCAAGAAATGAAGATTACACTTCACTCAGTTTACGGATTGTCTAATGAAGTAATTGTTAATATCTCCATTTTAATCAGTGATATATCTACTTCAAAGCTATAAAGGAAAATATACTACAGTCACTTTTATATACTTCATGTGACACTTCCGGGGACAATTCTACACAGAATTCATTTGAGGTTCTAGACCGGGCAGAACAATGACGCCACTGTGCTGGCTGGGGTCACAATCTCCCTCATAGATCAATCTCGCGCTCAAACGCACGTCTGCATCGAGCATGTGCACACGTGTGTGCGCGCACACTTGCACACCTGACCCACGTTCTCTGACTCACGGAGGGGCGGGGTTGAAGGAGGGGGCGGAGTCAGTGAACACATTCTCTCTCACATTCCAGGGTGACACCATGAAAAAGGGATTGTTCTCCCCGCTCCATCCATGGTGCAGTGTTTGAGTGTGATCTGACTCAGAGCTCATTACAATGGCGTGGCTGGAATGTGGCTCTCTCTCCTGGCTTCACCTGCTTCCCTACATTGCAGGAGCACCAGTCACAGAAACCAGCTAATTCTACTCCATAAAGGAAACACTAAAACAAATATTACTCTGTATGTAGGAATGTGTACAAATGCTGGAAAAGCAAGAGATAACGTCACAGAATTTGAGTACTTAAGTATATAAAATGAAGCCCTTTTGCCTCGCTGAATGCAGCACAGTAATTGACACAAAATTGCTCTCCACTTTCATGTACTGAAGAACTGAATGCACAATCATGGTATGCTAACTTCATTGTAAGAATGAAATTTTGCCCAAGACACTTACCGAGCATACAAAAAGCTCAGCATTCAATCTCAAACAAATGGTGCTTCAGAGCAATCTATGAAGGAAATATGCTTTGCAAATTCATCAAGACGATCACCTGAGAAGCCTTGATGTACAGTGACAGTATCTATTCAGTAGTTCAGGCATTTACTTGACATATGGAAAAGGGTATAAAGAGATTGTGCAAATTCTTAGGTAATTTGAGTCATTAAGTTGCTGAATACTTTTGGAGATAAATGAGGTTATCGCCCATTTTTTCTTGTCTGCAGGCACAGTTGTGAGCGAGGCTAAGGAAGTGCTTCTCAGGAAGAGAAGTTTCTGGAAGAATCAGAGATTTTATGACCAGGGCTGATTAATGTACTCAATTTGTTCTCAACAGCTGAATTTATGGCCACTTGTAACAAAATGAGCAGTATCAGTTTAGTGTTAAAACATGAGATTCGAGTTTGGAAACTGGATGAATTGTCTATTCAGATATCAGGTATCTTACTGAACGTCACTATTATTCAAGACCGGCTCTGTGGCAGCTGCGAAATCCCACAATGCATTTTGTAGCTTTGGCGTGCTCATAAGTCAGACGTAATTGGCAGGTCAGATGAGTGCTAAATCTACGCAAACCTGTCAGGTGCAACTCCCACAGGGTAAGGAATGCTGTTCATCGAGCACGAAGGGTGACCGAAACAAAATGCAGGAAAACCTGTGCGACAGTAACACCTCTGCCCACCTGGAAACAAATCTCACCAGAGCTCAGGGCACTGTGCAGTCTAAACCACTGTCATTAAGGCATACATTACATAGTGTAAAGACCGTACGTGTGCCTTCACAAAAGATTTTGCACATGTTAGTTGTGCACAACATCCTCCACCAAGGGAAGAGTCTGATGGTGGAGAGTTTGGGGAAATGGTCGTTCTGATTTACAGTAGAATACTGTTTGTGATAGTATTTTATGTATAGGCCCTGTATAGGCCCCCGCCACCCCACTCCATCAGTTAAGGAGAGTGCATGTTTGTGCGTTTCTGTATTTGTGTCCATCTGCATATATGCACGTTAATGTGGTTCTGTACATATGCATTGATTTCAGTGGCAGCGTTCCTCTTACCCAGTTTGAGCAGGAACTCCCTCTCCAGCTCGGAGACCTGCCTGGTGGCCTCGTCCAGGGAGCAGCACAGCCTCATCTTGGGCCTCAGCAGCTCCAGGGTGTCGCTGATCATGTAGTCGATGTCTATGGGGAACGGGTGGTCCTTCGTCCACACGTCCATGCTCTTCTTCCACCAGATGTAACGCTGGATACGAGGCATACGACACGAGGAAATAAATAACGTGCCGTGCAAAGACACAAAAGGTATTCATTTCTATAATCACAATTTGTAGGCAAATATGTCAGACCAGCATGCAAATGCATGTGTACTTAAAGAAATTCACTTAAATATACAACAATGAAGGTAATCTCAAGGAATATGGTAACAGAGCACAGTCTAACAGAATATACTTCATTAGAAATAAACTTTCTTTGACCAAGTTCTTTTGAAGTGAGACAAACCTGGAAGTAAATGAGGAAGCAGTCCAGCTTCCTCTTGCTGGAGCCGCGGTCAAAGTACTGCCCACAGGTGTCCAGCAGGGTGCAGACCATCCGGATCCGAAACAGGTGCTCGGGGGGGTCCAGCGGGCTGGGGGCTCCATCGAGGCTCACCCCGAACGAGATGAAGGAAAAGAGCGTGCGGAAGATGACCGCAGACTCCACCATTCGGTAGTTGTAAAGCTCGCCCAGAAACTTGGCACTGCTGATACGCCTCTGGTTGAACTTGGGCTGGTTTACCTGTAAGGTAGGTTGAGTTACAGCATATTATAGCAGATACACTACAAGTGGTGTAGTAATTTATTAAGTAACCTGATGCTCTTTCTGTTATTACCATCACTATCACAGAGCACATTTACAAAAGGGACTTCCATAACCTTTATTGCAAAGGGCTTTAACTCGACCACAAATCTATATCATCCACCAAGCCATTTTGTACCAACATTCCCTGCTTCCCAGTCCAACTCCTGTACCTCTGATCTCTTATTGGATCCCCACCGATTTCCACCTCCACCACTATCCCGCCCTGAGATCCTCACCTCCATGCCCAGCCGGATGTCCTCCAGCACCCCATCCACAACATGGATGCCCACGTCCTCCTGGTAGGCCACCAGTCCAGCCAGCAGGTTGGCCACACAGTGGATGCTGTTGTACTTGACGTTCCAGATGTTGACCATGCAGCAAATCAGATAGTTCTTCACCTCCGAATCCTGCCAGGGGAGTTTCCGCATCTGTCTCAGCACCTGCGGGGGGAGCAGCAGGCTAGCATCCATTTCCAGATCTACCCAAAGCACGGCCCTGTCTAAAATGGCCCGTAGCGAGTTGCTATGCAGCAACCATACACACTTCTGCCTCATCTCATCAGTAATAAGATTAAAACTATTGCCATAAAAACGCCTTTGCGGTCCTCCTGGTGGAAGCTGCGCCATTAATGGCTACGGCCAGATGTCCACAGTGATGAGACAACAATGGACACCAGGATCTGTGAGAATGAAACGGTCATGCTCCGTTTTGGTTTCAGTACCTTCTCAGTGGTGACCTTGGACAGGTCCTTGTAAAGAAGCTTGCGGATGTACTCTTGGAGAGGTGGCCTCTTCTTCCTCACAGTCTTCTCCACGGGCGGGGGGTTGCAGTAGTAGTAAGCGTTCTCCACCATGGTCACGTAGCGCGCGTCCAGGTGCATGGCCTGTTTTTTACGCATCATTTGCTCCTAAAGGGGCAGGAAAATCCAGGCATAATTAAACAACCAGCTAACATCCTAGCTGTGACACTGCTAGTACATTGTCAGCTCGTAAGCAGTCGGTTTACATTTCATCATATAGAAATCATCATGCTTTACTTTTGAACTTTATAGCCTCACAATGGCCAGATAACAATACAAAAAAAAGTAATCTAGCTGTTTTCACCCCTCAGTCATGAAGGGTGATTCCACCATTCCACCGTTAATTCCACCATGCTTATTAGGGCATCAGGCACTCATGTCTATATGATAGAACAATTGCAGAACCATTGAAGTGAAGTAAAAGTTATAAACACATTTCCTACGGTTTTGTTCAAGATAGCATTTTTTCTCAGCAGCTTTCTGTGTGAAAATACACCAGCGCCCTGGGGAAGGACTTCTGTATCCTGCTGGTAAACACTGGAAATAGTCTGTATCCAAGCCTTCCTTTACCACATTAATGCTAGATCAATTTCTATCAGGAACTTTCTGAAAGTCTTTAAATTCAGACAGGGCGAGCTTTCGCCTTTGCTGCTCCCCGGAGCTCCGGATGGACTGAAACGATTCTGAGAATTTCGCTGCTGTGTCCAGCCCCATTAAAAATGCCTCTGAAACCCACGACAGTCTGCTGGCTTATTCAGGACCCCAGAGAGGGCATTTGGCCTGTCTGCCCTGGACCTTCTACAACATTGAGCTTCAGTGATGCAACACCCTGGGGGTGAGGTTTGGAGGGAGGTGGGGGTGGGGGGAGGTAGCGGGGGACAGAGAAGGAGCTTACAGCTGATTCAGTGCCAGTTCTAAACAGTGCCATACAATTACACAGACAAACAAACAAACCAAAACACAGGGCTGACCAGCTTTATGCTGCAATCCCGAGTTATTCTGGTCCTGGATCCTGCCCTTTATTGGGTTTAGTATGCATGCTGTGTTTACTGTAGAGCTCACCAGGAGCACACTGGTTTCACCCCGAGAGTGTGATGTGAATCAGAAATGCCCAGAAATACACGGCTTTATGAGCTTTATTAACATAAATCAGAAGTGATCGAGACTACACTGGTCTATGCCAATGGAATGTGAATGAGAGCTCACCAGGTACATGCCTTTTACAGGAAGGGTATGTATAAAGAAAATGACTAAGAATACACTAATTTACATTAATTTGTTATGAATCAGAATTGATTGCATGTGAAGGTTACATAAGTAGGAACCAACCAGAGGGCTTAGAGTGGACTGCAATGATTTTTATAGGTAGTGTGAAAGAGCATACAGGTTTATGCAATGTGAATAAGAACTGACCAGGAGCACACTGGTGCGCAGGTGAGAATCTGGGGACCTGAAGAGGAATCGGCCACAGGTCTCCAGCAGGGTGCAGGCCATCTCGATGTGGTGGTGAGAGAAGTCGGACAGCAGCATCTGCCAGAGAGACACGCGATCAACGCTAAACATTCGCAGCCCGAATTACCGTTTAATTATCACCGTGTAACCATATCACATCACATCGTTATGCAATCCATCTCAACACTTTATTTATTAAACCAGGTGACAGAGCCTGAAGGGAATTCTTACAATGACTGCCAATGTCTCAGCTACATAAATAGAGCAAGCCATAAATTTTGAGCTGTTGTCAAACAATGAACTACTGGATGAATCTACAAATCCCACCACAGAAAAAATAGAACTCTACCAACAATACAGTGACTTTCAGCTCATTGGCATACATAGAACGAACCTTCAAGCAATGAAGAGTGTCTGTTTTTGAGAACATCTTGAACTTGGCCAGCTCCCCGATGAACCTCACAGTTTTGTTTTTCGTTTCAATGTTGATCTGATCCTTCTTCCTGATCTGTGACACAAAAGAAAAAGAAAACTTTCTGTGTGGAATGGTAAAATAACACAAGCCAGTGAAGCCGTAAGCAGAATTAGCTGCTTAACTTTGCTTTATGATACTGATCAAAAATGAAAGAAAAACATAGCATACACTTTCAATCCAGTGTCAATAACATTTGCAACATGTACATGAAACTAATTTGGGCAACCTAGTGATAAATGGATTTACAGGGAGATACAGGGAAGCAGTGTACTCTAATGGCTTGGAAAACTACACAAGTTCCATTGCAGTATTCCAGGTGGAGTTACTAACCCCAATTGCTTTTGTAAAATATCTATCTGCAAAATTGATAGTGTGCAAAATGTTAGGTGTATAATAAGACACCAAAGCATGTGCTGTGAATAAGGTAATGTAATATGAGGGACATTAAAACCAGGAAAGAAATCAAAGCTGCAGATAACCCCTGGAGGTGTCCCCCATGTTGAGAGAGAGATGAGGGGGTCACGCACATGAAACCTGAAGTCTCCCTTGAGCATGGAGCACAGGTCTTCGGCCACGTCGGACATGCAGGGGTGCAGGGTGGCCACCAGGCGGGAGTAGAAAGGGAGCAGGTCCAGTCTAGGGGAATCAAATAGAATGGTGTCCCTTAGCTAAAGCTAATATAGCCATGCCAACACAGTATACCTAACAGCACAGTCTTTACTCAAAGTATTATTCACTGCAATTATTCAACTGCATTCAAAACGCATGCAACACATTTCAAGTAATCATTCAATATTAAGTGAAACCATGATATGTGGGGAAAAAAATGTCAAAACTGAGCAACAGCGCCGCCTTGTGGTTAAATCTTGCCCAGGCTAAACAGCACTCTAGGAAGACCCTACATGGTTTTATTTCCATTTAACTGCTCATAACTTCTATAAATACTTCTATTGATTGTGAGAAGCAAGGAAAAAATGTGCATTTGCAGCTGTGAATCATACTCCTTCATATTTAGTACAGATCTGTGGAATGCAAGGCTGAATAGTAATTGGATTTGAGATAATGAGCAGGTTCTTTACCGTTGTCTTGGAACTGTGAAGAGTGCCCTGACTAGTTTCCTCCTGTTAGCCTTGGTGTTCATGTTCATGCAGAAATCCATTGCAGCCTGTGAACAAACAAAGCGCAAAATGTGAGCAAACAGAGTAACAATCTCTCAACTGTATGGCATGGCCTCCTTTACATGGCAGTTACAGTCTTGGCACAGACTGTGCAAATATCAAACAGAAATTGGCGTGCAAATAGCTATCATGTACACTAAAACCAACGGTCACAGGCAACTAGAACCCAAGCTCTTAAGAAGACTTTAATAACAATGTTTGTTCATGTTTTAATGAATAGAATACAAGTTTGACGAGCAAACACTAAATTTAAACCTGCTATTATAGATAGGGTCAATTTAAATGTAGTCTGTTCAGGCAATTATTTGAAATTAAATTCATGCAATGAAAAAACCAACATTGCTGGCATTTTGAATTTTAGTTATTAAATTTCAATTCATTTTCTGAACTGACTTAATTTAAATGGCACCAACCCCAACCCTGTTTGCTCCTAATCTTCAGAGTTGTCAATGATAACCTTGATAAGGTTATAATGCAGACATTGCAGTCAAACTCAAAGGGCAGCAAGCCTCTGCTACATTTTCAATTTCTGCACTTTCTGCAACTCTTCTCTGGGCCTACAATCAGAATTGTTTTCACAATGATGCCTAAAACTAAAAACTATTCCTAAAGATAACAATAAAAATTACTTCCAACTCTGCAGGGATGTGGAGGCCTTCACAAGTTCTCCAAAACTGGTTAGGAGTGACCAGAAGGTGGCTGTACTGGGGAAGCACCAGTCCTTTTATGACGTGAGTATATGACAATAGGAGTTATTAAGAAATGATTATTTTGACAGGGAAGCTTTAGCGGGAGCTGAATGTCTTATATTTTATTTTCATGGGGGGCTGAAAGGGTACAGCGAACCGTTTTACACAGTGCCTCTTTGCGCTGTCCTTTTCTCATAATTCCGTATGTTAAACCTAACATATTTTACCGATAACCGTGGCTTACTGGCATTAGACTGACAAAGATGAAACCATGAAAGATGCTATAATATGAATTTACACATTTTTAATATTAGTAGAAATAAATTATGCAAAGTTTAGCTTGTATGTAATGATATTGTTTGTTTTTGTTGTTGCCGCATAGATATTGTGTTTGTGACTGAATCATTAAACGGGTTTATGGCTTCCCACAGAATCCACCTGGTTTTGTACAAAAAAAAAATACTCTAAATTCTTCTTTGGCACTTCTCGTGTCATAAAAGTAAACTAAGAACTCACAGAAATCGGACTCACTCCCCAGTGAAAGTAGGTGAGAAGAGCTTCATAACCACTTCTCACCTTCCACCCTGCGGTAGGAATTCTGTAAAATGCCTTTGACTTCATTCCAAGGAGTAATTCTGAGAGACAGGTATACCAGCCCTGATCTTCATACTTAACACACCACTTTTTGCACCTTTTACGTGTTTTATACTCAATTTAAACACTGGTTAAGTGTGACTAATAGGAGGCAAAGGCAAGACAACCATTTTATGCTTTTGAGATAATATCCAATCATTACAGAGGCAGGGTGGTGCAATCGTTTGGCCCCAGATATACATTTGCAAAGTATATAGATTATATCAGCTCCCTATTGTTTGACAGTGCATTGCTGCAATTGTGCAAATAACACTGTGTAACAGCTGACCCAAATGTACTTTTATCTATGTGAATAAATACAGCGTACAGAACAGGTTCTTGCTGTACTGGTACGTTTTCTACATTATTACTCAGCATTCATAAGCACTGTGTTTTATGGCATGTGACTGTCAGTGCGCATAGATAGAGCCACAGGTGTTACTGTATGAGAGTAGACAGGTGCGTAGGTGTCTGTGTTTTGAGAGCGCGCCTCCTTGCCTTGTCGATCAGGTCCCTGTTGACGCAGTTGGGCAGTTGCTGGATGAAGGCGTCTACGATGAGCTTCAAGTGAGAGCCAGTGCTGGCCTCCTCATCCTCTTGTTCTGAAGTTACGTAGCACAGAATTTTAAATGACATAATCATTTCAAAAATCAATCATTTACTGACCCATACTTTGCAGAGAATGATAATAAACAGTGTAAGACAGTCCTCCGTCACAGTCATTGAGAACCACAGGATGTGCTGGTTTGGTGTATGTTATTATTCAGTAGTGATGAGAGAGTGAGGTTTCTTCAGCCACATAACGGAAGGAGCCATAATTATTGGTCAATCACCTTTCTGTTTGAACCAATCAAATAGTTTGTTTACCCACAAACCACAATTACTACTTCTACACAGTGTCATGGATAGCATATGGCAGCTCTCTCTATTTTGTTTCCCAGCACTCTTACCAAATGCTTAATGAAAACAATGCAAACAAAATCAGAAGATGAAAACAAACACCAGACTGTGGCTCTCCAGGATATAGGAGGAGTGCAGTTAACATCCTTTTGGTTACATGGTGAGAGAGGAGGACCATGAACTGGTGAGACCCCTCTGCTCACCCTGCTCATCCAGCAGCTTCTTTGCGAGCTCCTCTCCCTCCGCCTCGTCCACCGCCTCCAGCTCCAGGGTGTCGTCAGCGATGTCCAGCGTCTCCAGCTCCAGCTCCAGCTCCTCGGTGCTCGGCACCTCCTTCCCCTCTTTGGGATCTGAGGGGGGACCCATGAGACACAGAAAAGGGCCTGTAAACACAGCTCCTCTTACAGCGCACAGAAATGGACGGTGTCTGGATCTTTCTCACTGGGGTCAGTAAAACAGACAAGATTGCTGACGACTGAACAAGATGCAGTACAGTGGCATTATATGGTCAGCAATGCTCTTTGACTTTAAATAATAAACAATTTTATTCACAAATCAATAAACATTTCAGGTACACTTCAGAATAAGACATTCTCTGGGAAGGATTGCAGGCACAACCTAGCAGTATAGAAATCACAACACAGACACTGCAGTGCACTCTCCAGCTCGAGTCAACCTAACCTTATAAATAGAACGTAACAAACCATTTCGATATGCCCTGGCTGCACTACCAATTCGCAGGAATTCACGGGTCCTGGGCCTCTCTTATCACAGTTATGCAAGACAGTGCAAGACACACAGGAAAAATAACATGTCCACTAAGCTTTCCCAGGTTCGGTACTGATTTTTCCTGAGTAGCACAAAAACAAAGAGCACTTAAACGCCTGGTAATCCCCCCTATCTGATACAGCCATTTCCTGTGCCAATATTTTCCCTCAATTGCTTTATTTGAATGTGTTTGATATGAGTTGAGTTGAACCAATAACATTACTATGAAAAAGCCACATAAGATAAGATTTCAAGGCAGATCATTTCAAAGCCGAGTCAGCCAAGCTCATAAAGAATATCGAAATCAAACCAAGCTGTGAAGACCAGGTCATCCACAGGCCTTATGAAACCATGTGTAAACAGGAGTGAATGTGTAAACAGGGGGAGTAAACAGTTCATTACGTGACATGTATTCTTCAGATGCTCTTATGCAGAGCGACTTACAACACTAAGTGCTTAAAACAGGGAATAGTACCAAAAATCCTAGAGGGAAGTAAAGTCACAAATGTCAACCAGTTGAGGAAATAAAGAAACCACAAAAATGAGTTCATTTGGACAGGTATATGTCTTTGTAAATGCTGCCAGGATGGAGGGTTGCTGTACCTTTCTCCTCTCTGTCTCGGCCCTGAAGGCTCTTCTCGTTGTCTTTGAACAGGATGGCGGGGACGAAGGCCTTCAGGTCAACCATGTTCTCGTAGAAGTTGCGTGCGTCCTCATCCTCCCAGATTCCACCCTCCAGGTCGTACTCCCCGGGCTTGCCCGGGGTGAAGATGTCTATGCCAGGGCCATGCTCTGCAAAACAAGAAGACTGTCAACTGGATAAACAGGAACTACTCCTGGTTCTGGCCCCAATCTCAAACTAAAATCACAATGCTACATCCTTTGGGCTTTGCAGGTGGCTCGAGCTGTAGGATGTTCATTTGAGAAGCAGGCTTGAGCCCTGCAACTGGGCCTTGGAGTCCCAGGCACATCATTACTGGCTATAGCTAGAGGTCTGCAATGGCAAGGCAACAATTAGCCCAAACACAAGGATTAAGCAGATTATCTTTGTTAGTCTCATTGCTCTCTAGCAGCCACTCCTGGTTGGCCAGGTGACTGTGGATGCACAGACCCAGTATATGTTGCCTTTGCCATCCTCTGATGACATAGGCATGTAATTGGTGCTGCACCTGAAGTATGTGCATAAGTGAGAGCTTGTTGCCATGGAGAAGTAACATGTTCACAGCCTCCTGAGCCAGCGGGAGAGGAAAATATGTCTTTTCCATCCGTTCACCATCTGTTCCTGACAAAAAGAATCAGTTGAATTTGGAGTGAAGACAGATAAGATCTCACTCCCCAAATTCAATTTCTAGAGGTGAAATTTGCACTTAATTTTATTTATTCATATTGAGTTAGCTGAGGCAATGGGGATGGTGACATGTGTGAATGGTTGTGCCAAGTATAAACACCTTTACAACAACAAGCCACAGCAACCAATTACTGTCTTTTATCAGACTGCAATGTGTGACTTTTGCATTGTGCGTAAGAGATCAAGAAAAGCTTTATGGGAAATTATAGTTTCAATGAGGTGAGCCGAATATATTTATTAACTTTTGCTTGAGTAATACTTTCCTCTGCAAAAGTTACATACTTACTATTGCATTTGCAGCACAATAAAGGTGAAGGACAGCATGTCAACTAACTGAAAGGGGATATGGTCAAAGTAGAGAATGGAGTAGGAGAAAAAGCATGTGCCAAGTACATAATTTATGAAAATATTAGCAGCTCTGAATATTGTCCCGCCTCAACTTCACCATCGATCCCATCAAACATCGTGTTTGTGTCAAAAAGTGAAACAGCACCACCTAGTGAACCCCAGTGTAATGACAGGCTCCATGTTTCTGCTGTGTAGCTTTATTTCCATGGGGTAACCAAATCACCAAGTTATGCCTAAAGTTATTAACACCAAAAGAGTGAATATAAAATGTGCACAAGCTGCACAAGTCTCTTGTCTGCTAGTGAGGAAATATGTGTGGATCATATGGTCGACTGCAGGTGGAGGCATACAGCAAATCAGCAGAAATACCTTTCCACCAGCATTCGCTTCGGTGCGACTAAACACCACCCAGGTGACTCACATGGCAATAGCTACAGTGCAAATATTAAAACCACTTTTGATATTTACATGCCAATCCATTACAACTATTTGCATTGTCATTTAATTTTTATTTGCCTTTTGTTTTCTTCTAATCATTAGTAATCTGTTCAACTCAAATAATCGTGGTAAACGTTATTAGTGCCTGTGTGCATAAAAGTGACAGCCCTACACTACCTTACATCATCACACTCTGATCCAACCCATCTCTTACCCATATACTTAACATATTCACCTGAGAGGTGGATCATGAGCTTTAAATCTAATGGACACCACTGCTGTACAGTATTTACATGGAATATCCTCCATTAAAAGATGATATGAAAGCAGATGTAAATATATGCAGCGGATAATACATAGAACATAAATACTGCAGGTAACACTTGATTGTTTTAAAGTTGAACTAATTGTGAATGGAATAGACTTTGTATCAAATTTCAAAAACCAACACACTTTATAAGGACTGAAATGAACCCAATAGCATAACCACAAAAAAAACACAAGCAAGCCTATTTTTAAAATTATTTTTCTTCCACCCAGAACTCAGCCACTCTGTTCAGTTTACTGCTGCAACCTGCTCCTGCCAACTAAGGAGGAGAATTTTGTGGCACACGACTCCTCCGATTCCCCTGATGACCAGCCCACAGTTCTTTCCTCACTACAGAAACACCACCAATTGCATGCTGCCTATTCCATCAGAAGATGACAAAGTCAGCATATACTGGATTTGTGAATTAACAGGCACCTGGCCAACCATGAGTGGCTGCCAGAGAGCCATGACACAAACAACTGACTGGCTGATCCCTTATTTCTCAGTGAGGCTGAGCCAGTTGTCATGTGGGGTACCATTAAAATGACATTGAAACTCCAAAAAATAACATAGTGAATCTTCATTCATTTTCTTTCTCTTCCAAAGAACTGAAGTATAAATGCAGCTCAAAGCAGATAAGGCAAGAGCAAGGCATTGGCTTTGAATCACTATGAGTGCAGTGTTATTTACCTTCCTGTACAGTTTTGTCCTGGGGCAGCTCTGGCATGTTCTCATCCAGCAGGTCCGCCAGTGACTGTGTGTTGGCAAGAAGCTTCTGATATGAGGTGGCAAATTCCTCGTACTGCTTGTGCCGGTCCTCACTCAGCTCTCCCTTCGAATGCAGGATACGCCTACGGAAATATGGATCAGAGGAGATACTCCAACATTCAGGAGGACCAGCACAACAGACACAAGTATGGAGGAAACACAGACAACAACAACAACAACAAACTGCATATAGCCCAATATAGCTGGTATAATCAGCAGAAGTCAAAACTGTCAGTCTTTCAAGAGTAAAAACTGTATGCTAAATAGTACATTGTAACAAGCTGAATTCTATTATTGGAGACCTTAATGGAGACCAGGTCAGTATTTTTAATTTCTGCTAATACCCACTAAATTAACAATAACTCAATCAGAGATGCATGTTTAGAGTGGAACATCACATGCTATTTTTGCTTTGGCCAGCGAAGTCTGAGAGCACTCAGAAAAGGTTGCATTGAGCTGTCACTATGGAAGCTCTTTTTATCACATACAATTGACAGGTAGGAATTCTGCCTCATGTCCAAGTGATGTGATCTGCTGGATTGCCCCTACCTGTTCTGCCTCTCAATGTTCTGCAGTTCACGGTGGTCCTTCTTCAGGTGCTTGGTGAGGGAGGTGAAGTACTCCCGGAGAAGGTTCTGGAAGGGCTGCTGCTTTTCCGCGCTGATGATCTCGCTCGGTGGGAACGTGAAGCCAAACTTCTCCGCCGCCGCCCTAACCTTGCGGGGCACGAGTCCCGCCACATCGTCCCCGCAGTGCTTGCAGAAGCTGATCACCACGGAGACGTGCGTGTGCGTCTCGCGGTCGGCCCCGATGATGGCTTTCAGCTGCTCGTAGATGAGCGAGAGGCCCTCCTTGTCGGTGAAGAGGCCCACCACCGTCAGCTCGGCGATGAAGCGCAGGTCGGTCCGCAGCTTGCTCACATTGGGTGTCTTCTCCTCCTTGCGCGCCTCAAAGTGCTTCCTCCAGGCCTGCAGGAGGAGCGGCGCAAAGTCGGCGTACCGCTGGTGGAAGAGTGAGCACAGGTGCACGGCGCAGCCCACGTCCGAGATCTTCAGCTTGGCCTCCACCACCGAGCCCACCGCCTCGGCGATGTACTTGCTGAGGTTGAGGGAGGCGAAGTCGTTGGAGAGCGCGTCCCGCTGCTGCTCCGTCAGCGTCCTCAGCTTCTTTACGAAGGCGGTGTTCTTCTTGAGGCTGGAGTCCAGGCGGCTGAAGAAGGCCTCCTCGGGGCGGCCCTCCTGGGCGTTCTGGTTGCGGCTGCGCAGCTCCTTACGGGACTGGTGACGCTCCCATGCCTCCTGGTGGAGCTGCTGCCCTTCCTCCTTCTCTCTGAAAGAGGGATCATGCATTGGTAAGATGTGGTGGATGAAAAGCTTCCATACAGACCAATTCAACTGTTCCAGAATCACACTGTTGGGGCATCTGGGAACTTAAGGCTTGGGCTAACATTGGAATTCCATATCTAGCATACTCTCACTTCAAAATCCCATCTACACCGGTAACAACCTCATGAAAAATATTGCTGAACATACCTTAACACTCTTCCACATTACAAGAACCTCCCTAACACATGTTAACCTTTTCCTATTTACTTTCCCCTCACATTGACAGCTTTCATTAGATTTAGGGCAGACAAAACCCTTGCGGTATCAAAGGCATGCATCTGTTGGTAGAGGCAGCAAGCTGTCCACTAGCTGCAGAACCTCTTACCCTCTCTATATGGCTAACCTCATCAGGTTAAAAGCCAGATCTACATCCTTCCACAGTGTCATGATCGCAACCTGTTTTCCATATTTAAGTTTATTCATTTAAGGAACACTGGCCCCAATACTTGGCTAATGTAATGGCAAAATAATATCTGAGACAACATGGTGAAAGCTACACTGCCGTGGGCTTGTGCACAGTATACTACCAGTTACACCTGTAATTGATTCAAAGCTAGACCTTAAGTAGCTCAAAAAACAGTGTAAGGAAGTTGACATTTTCATTACATTAATGACAGTAAGAAACCATAGGGGTAATGCTCATCATACTCAAAATCATGCTCAACAGTGACATAACGGCAGTAACAAACATTCATGTTTTACAGTACCTTTGTATCGAGAAAACATCTCCTATAACACAACAGTTGCTGTGAAGAACTTAACTGATGAACAGATGTCACTTTATGGTTTTGTTTCAACTGATTTAAAATTTTTCACACAATGATGTACTATGGTGACTCAGTTCCAGTTAATTAACAGTTGCATCTAGTGGTGTTCATATGACCTTATTTTCATTCAATATTTTGCTCTGTAAAAGGGTCCCTGTTGAATAAGTAAATGTAAGCAATGTAAAGAGTGACCTTTGGTTTCTGTGTTGACAATAGCCTAGACAATAAAAACAGGTTAAACTGTTAGACAAATTCAAAGCAGACTGTCTTTCCTTTATACAACTGCATTTCCAACATTTAGCGAGATAACAACAAAGTATGGTTGAAACAAATTCAATATGACTAGTTATTCTGTAACTAGTTCACAAAACAATTGGTTGGTGTGATGTTACTTTTTCTTATTGTATACCCTTTGGTGAATCTCATTACCACATACTTTCTCAGCTTTGGGTGACCCAAAGAATCACCCCTATTTAATTATCAACATTTTGAACAGTTGACACATCTTAGTATGAAAAACTGAGCTACAGAATATTCATCCAAAATGATGGCATGCTGTGGTCTTACTTGAGCAGAGTTGCCTCCTCTTCACGCTTCCTCTTCTCTTCTTCCTCCTGCATCCTTTTCTTCTCCTCTTCTTCTTGCTGTCTCCTCTCCTCCTCTTCTCTCTGTTTCTGCTCCTCTTCTGCTTTCAACCGCTCCTCCTCTTTCTTCTTACGGTCTTTCTCTTCCTTCTTTCTCTTCTCTTCTTCCAGACGCCTTCTTTTCTCCTCTGCAGTCTTGCCGTTCTCCTTCTTCCCACTCGCCTTAGTTTCATCCTTCCCTTTATCCCGAGAAGAGGCAGGCCGTCTCTCTCCCTCCCTCTCTTTCTCCTTGTCTTTATTTAAAAATGAACACATCTCTTTCTCATCCATGTTTACCGACTTCTTGCGTTCCGCTGGCATACTGTAAAACAGTAGGAGTCTGCGTCATTGCCAAGGGAAACTATCTTAATACATATTTAATACACACGAGTCGTATTACAATCATATAGGCTGCAGTTCAGCCCTCAACTGAGGATTTGCACTGGTGAGCAAAAGGTAGGTCTCAAATATAAGTGGAAATGATTATAACGACTGTAACTGCAGGCGTTACAACATTTGTGTGAAGTGCCGAAGTACAGTCAGTTGGTTTGCACTAGCGTCTCTCGTCAGCAGAAGTATGGTGGGTGTGCATCATGGTGTACTCCAAACATGAAGCAGAAAGTAAAAGCATATTAGTGCAATGTTATTACAGTCACAGCAACACCATCAGTCCTGTTCCTCTGTCACAGAATTGATCTAGTTTGTCATATATGGCATGGAACTTAAGGTTGGTATGATACTTTTTAAGCTATATGCAATGATGTTATATATTTCTCTGTTAAACAAGTTAGCGACCGATTCAGCTAATGTTAGCTAGCCAACACTTTTTGTTTAAAGAAATTGTAAAGGTAAACTTTAAATAGCAAGCCCCAGACATTATAACCACAAACCTAGGTTAACTAACTAGCTAACGTCCAGTAAACGGCCTCTCCTACCCAGCGATACAGCAAGGATAAAATATCTAACGTTAACTAACGTTAGCAAGCTAGCTAGCAGTCCATGAAATGGTAAACAAATGTGAAAATGCGATGCATGCACAGGGACTATCAGCGAAATATCTATTAATATCGTCTAAATTATAATATTTATTTCAAAATACAGATATATAAAGAATGTAAGAAGGTTTAACAGATTGTTACCTTCAATTTGCGTCAATATAAACATCGGGTTTGTTTGGTGGGTAAAATATTCTTCCCTGTCGACGAAGGACCAGCTCAAATGTGTGCTCCACGCGGCGCCTGAATTAAATATCACCAAAATGGCAACTGAAGCTTATCACTATAAAATTATATATGTTCTCATAACCATATTCTGTAACGATTGAAATTTATTTATAGTATTTTACCCAATGTAAACAAAATAAAAACATTCCATGTAGCAGGCAATATACGAGCTGACCTCTGAGCGCGACCAACTCTGCGAGTTCTCTGTGCACAACTCCGTCCGCATTATCCTTCCAATAGGACTTTTAACTCCGCTATTTTGTGGAATGAATAATTTTATTTTTTATTCGCCATAAAGAGCCAGCTAGCTTACAAGCGTTACACAGCCTTGTTGTATACATGTTTGAGAGAACTATACAGCAGTCACCAATTTGATTTTTGTATATAGTACGCACATACTGTATGTCTTAATTTAATGTCTTTTAAAAAATATTAAAAATATATATTGTGCCAAACTATATAATATACAGAATCACTGCGGGTTGCACGACATTTGAACAATTCGCGAGTATCAGCTGAATGCAAGCTCTGCGCAGATCGACTAAATTTAATTTGAACTGGATAGGCTGATATTGGACCCTCACAGATCAACTGACCCATCTTCTCATATTTGTGAATGTGCAGCTGCACCGTTGAATAGACACCCGTGAACTACGACCTGTTGCGCTATCAAGTGCATGCGTGTTTTTTTTTCACTCATGTGCAACGTTGTGCGCGAGTTTATTGATGCAGACCAATAAGACGAACAGACGACACCATCCTGACAAGTCTTAATTTCTATTAATTTGCAAAAGACTGAGGGTAAAAGACACCATCAGACATAACCGGCCTGTCGATATTTACATATTGCAAATTCAATGTGTGGTATTTCGTTTAAATCGGCTCTTCTGGAACTGTCCTCTAAAAGTAATCCTGCTGCGCGATTTAGCCAATAGGATTCAGAGAACTTGTCAACTCCCAGTCGGGGACAGTATGGCTGCCTAGTTTTGCAGTGTTGTAAGCAGTTAAGCACGTTTACTTTCATAATTTGTACGGCAGACTCAGACAAGCTGAAGATGTCAGTACTTCTTGTCCTAAAGAACTTGAACTTAATCACCAGACCTTCTTTCCGGGCTTCGCGGCCTCTCTTGAACAGTTTCTATCATACCGAAAAAGGGGTATATGGGTACAAACCAAGAAGGTCCGACACGGACACAAAGTTGGAGACGAGTGAGTTTATCTCATCACTTAATCAAGGTCAGTAGGTTTTTCTTTGTTTACATATGTGTTATAAACTGGCTGTAATCATCACCGTTTCACACTTGTATTTTCAGGCGGACGTGTATATCTCTTGTCAAGTCAGTTTCTCTAGATTGCCGTGCGCTTCGCTAGACAGGTAGCCTCTAGTAGTTTTAATTTGCATGAACTTGTACATTAATTTTAATCAAAGGTAAATAAGCTGGCGGAATTTTATTGAAACATCGGTTCTGGAACTTGACACGATTTAGTTCTCGAGTTATATTTTTGGGATTGTAACAAATGTGTAGTACTGAATATTTGCATTTTGCAACATGTAATAATTGTAACAAATACTGTTGAGTATAATGTTTTGATATTTGATATAAAAAATATCTTGCAGGTTTCTCTTTTTTAATGTCTCCACAGATCACGGACTGGCACGTTTGGTCGAAGCCTACAGAGCACATGGACACAAAGCTGCTAAAATTAACCCCTACTCCCCGAAAAAACAGTTATGGATGTGGTTCCTGAGCTCACCATTTTAAATGGATCTTTACATGGACCTTTCAACACAAGTGGTACGTGTTAAATCATTTTGTAGTATTCGAGCCTTGACTTCTCATTGGGATGGAGACTCACACAATCTGTCCTACCAGATGGATAATTCAAGAAAACCCAACTCGCAGTCCAACTGTTGTGAAAGCAAAACACTTTCTTTGTGCGTGTCTGTGCAACATAAAGAGAGCGGGAGCAGTGTTGAAGTCGTGTGATCTGTTTTTTTCCTATACAACTGGAAAGCCATGTGGTGGATGTAATTGTCTTTTATATGAAAATGTATGACTTTGAATGATTTTGAATAATTTACAAAAAAAAAAAAGCTTGTTCCATGAGAAACTGGTTGAATGCGTCATTGACTCATTGTGAAATTGTTCTCGAAAGGCCTGCCTCACTTTGGCAAAGCGGAAGCTTCTCTGGAGGACGTTCTTGCTTACCTGGAACACACCTACTGTGGGCATGTCTCCGTGGAGACAGCTCAGCTCCAGAGTCTGGAAGAGAGAGAATGGTTTACAGATCGTTTTGAGGAGCTGAAGAAAGAATCGTTTTCCCCTGAAGAGAGGCGGCAGCTTGCCAGGCTTATGTTAGAATCGCAGGTACGCTCCGGTGTCCTGCGCTGTGCCAGGAAGTGCCCTTGGAATGCATAGAAATGTCATGAGAATATCCTTGAAGCTAAAATCACTGCATATTTACCATATCAAATGCCTGTCATTTATTCAGCAGTATTTGTAACTCCTATTTTTCTTCTTTCAATACTAATATAATTGTCAGAGTAATTTAATCAGGTGTTTATTTTAAAGTACATGTCCATGTTTTCTATGGGTCTGGGGTGGTGTTTAATGCCAATGATATTTAGGCAAACACACCTGAATTATCATGCAACCTTAAACATTTTTACATTCCAGGAATTTGACCACTTCTTGGGTACCAAATTTGCCACTGTGAAGCGGTATGGGGGTGAGGGGGCGGAGAGCATGATGGGATTCTTCTACGAGCTGTTCCGGCTGGCGGCGTACAGCGGGGTGACGGACGTGATCATGGGCATGCCCCACCGCGGGAGGCTCAACCTGCTGACCGGCCTCCTGCAGTTCCCACCTGAGGTGCGGCACCTGAACACACCTGCATCACCTGAACACACCTGCGTTTCATTGCAGTCAATTAAATAAACCTACACAAACAAAAGGGGTACATCATGCATAAGTCCCATACATTTGCATTACAGTAAAAGCAGAAACACCTGCAGCGCACAAACTTCAGATTTTATACCAGGATCATTTTGAAAACATTATATATACAGCCCATGTATATACCATACCCTGGCTTATATTACATTGTGCATTTGGATATATATACTTGTATATCATTTAGTTGACAGGCACATGTATGTATACTCTTGTTGTGTACGTGGCAGCATACACTGTTGTTTTTATCTACACAGCTGAATTGTAATATACTCTGTTATTCATGTATTGTATGTTTACACCTGTATCTTTTTTACTCACAGACTTCATCATAAACTGTATGTAAGAATAATTTAAACTATATTTTGGCATTTGGCAAAATGCATTGGAGTGGTATATCAAGACTAGGGCTCAGGCATTTGTGATATAATAGGCTATGCTAAGGTTCCTGTTTTTTTTCATTCATTCACACATAACCCTGATACTCATCTGCAGCCCTCTACTAAAGGGCTAACAGGGAAAAGGATTACACACAAATTGGGTTTTCACTGCAGTAGATGAATGGTGTGGGCTGTTAGCTGAGGACAATGTCCAAACGAGACCCTCTGTGACATTCTTGTCGTGATCTCCAGCTCATGTTCCGGAAGATGCGGGGCCTGAGTGAGTTTCCAGAGAACTCCCCCTCCATTGGGGATGTCCTCTCCCACCTGACCTCCTCCGTCGACCTCGATTTTGGGGCCGGCCACCCCTTGCATGTCACCATGCTGCCCAACCCCTCCCACCTGGAGGCCATTAACCCAGTGACCCAGGGCAAAACCCGCGGCAGGCAGCAGGTCAAGCAAGAAGGGGACTATTCCCGCGAGAGCAACGCCCAGCCGGGGGACAAGGTCATCTGCCTGCAGGTACTGCAGGGCGAA
The DNA here is from genome assembly GCA_022829145.1 of Albula goreensis. Classification (NCBI taxonomy): domain Eukaryota; kingdom Metazoa; phylum Chordata; class Actinopteri; order Albuliformes; family Albulidae; genus Albula; species Albula goreensis. Next base: position 8,481,844 of record CM040757.1, on the reverse strand, counting down.
GCTTATGTTGCATCATGGGATAAGAATGGCCCATTGCATTACTGTATCAGCTATGGCTGTCAGCACAAATCAATACATTTCAATACAGGAGTATCCACAGACAAGAGTATAACCCACATGCCAGTGTGATCCTTACTGAGCAAGAGTTTAATGGACTTTTAATGCATTGTAGTTGCAGTCATTCCGTTCTACATATTAGCAATTTGGAACGCTGTTTACATTCTGAGGGGCTTAAGGGAATGGCCAATCAGATGCACTCTGTCAGTCAGAGTTGTCAGTCATTACTATTAATGCATGAATGTGTCACGCCCACTCATGTGACCTCTTCATATCAAAGGGAGAAATACCTGCAGTTGAAATAAAATAAATGAAAATATAAACTGACATTTTTCATTCAAAAATGCATATTCATTCTGTGGATGCATAGGAATATTTTAACATGAAAGTTTGAGGACTTTTAAAATGGCGGAAAATTACTCTCCCTGACAGTTGTCTGCCATGCTCTGTACTTTCAAAGATTCGTAACCTCATATTTTTCTGTTTCTAGGTTCATGGGGATGCATCCTTTTCAGGCCAAGGAATTGTACCTGAAACTTTTACTCTTTCAAACCTCCCCCATTTTAGAGTTGGTGGAAGCATCCATTTGATTGTCAATAACCAAGTGGGATATACCACTCCATCTGAGAGGGGGAGATCCTCTTTATACTGCAGTGATGTTGGTATGTGATATAATAATGTTAATCGCCTATGTTTTCTTTTTCTCATAACTTGGGAGGCTTAAATGGATACCATTGCTGGCACATTCTCTATCAGTTTGGGAGGGTACACAATTGCACATGTGCAAAATGTTTGTAGTCAGTCAGTTTTTTTCCTTTCACTGTGCAGTTCACCTAGAGCTGTGTGCCAATCCAGTGTTTGCTGGACCCTCTTAAACTTCACTTTCAAACTTTATTTGGGAAATCTCATTTGGGACCCGGGTGTGCCCCCAGTCAAAGTCTCCACCACAGCAGACTTAACTATAGAGTATTACCCACAATTCACAGCAATCTTAACATTCAGTGAAAATAATGTTAACATTTGATCGCAGTATCATTTAGACTGTTTAACCTAAAAAAATTAATTCTGTTCTGCCTTCTGATTGGTGGTAAGTGCGTCACAAGTTAAGTTTACAAAGCTGTTGCAAAAACTTGGGATGTAGCCCAGTTATGCAGTGTTTGTGGAGTCACTATTATCTTATGTGGCAGTTTGGTCAGGATCGTCCTTGAGGCAATTGTGCACTGCATTGAAGTAGGCGGCTTTATCTGGACATGCCACCTCATCCAAAATAACATTTTTGAGTCGTACTTTTCATTAAAATGTTTAATCTCTTTTGTGTATACCTGAGCTTCCATGAAACAACAGATCAGCATTTCTGATGTCATAATTTGACATTTTTTGGAAGCTATAAAACCAATTGATGTTTATTCAGGTACTGTTTTTAACCTGACTTCAGCTATCTCCTACCCAGATTATGTTTTTAGGTTTACCATGGTAATTATCTGAACTGACCGCAACCACAAAAGGGTGTAAGGAGATATCCTCCCCGGCCTTGCAGGTAAAATGGTGGGCTGCGCGGTGATCCACGTGAATGGGGACGACGCAGAGGAGGTCCTGAGGGCCACCAGGCTGGCAGTGGAGTACCAGCGGCGGTTCCGTAAGGACGTGATCGTGGACCTGCTCTGCTACCGGCAGTGGGGTCACAACGAGCTGGACGAGCCCTTCTTCACCAACCCCGCCATGTACAAGATCATCCGGTGAGTGTCTGTTCTAGCCAACCAAGAATCAGGCCGTTCTGTGAGTGTTTGACACCAATAAGGTACAGGCGTTTCCACTAATCTGTTTGTAACCTGCTGTGTTCAGTTACAAGGCTACTTTTTCCAGACAGCAAGTTCATAGCCCCATGGTGTTTGTTGGCCATAGTTTAGACTTGTTTTAAGGAGTGTCACCTTTGGATCCTTTGTCTTACCTACCCATGAGGAATATGTTAATTATTCTATTTTTTGTGACATCAAATGGAAGAGATTGATTATTAACATGTAGTTAAGCTGGTCTGATGGTAATGACGTAAATGTTCTCCCTTTGGAAATCAAACTAACATTTGATGGACCAAAATTTGCACACCATGTGACAGCAGTATAGCATTTTTATGTTTGTTAGCTGAAGAATGTTGTTGGTGCTGTCAGACCACCACACCAACTCTGAAATTCCTTCTTATTGGCTGAAGCTGAGTGAACATTTTACCCACAAGTCCAGACACAGCTGCGTAGTTAAATCATGTCTCTTGTCTCATGTGATCAAGACCATGATTTAACATAACACAATGGCGAGCAGCTCCAAGTCTCCAAAGCAATGAACATACATCAGGTTTAGGCAGGTCTACTGCAGGAGGGCAGCTGCTTCTTTTTAGACCATCTCAGCCTTAATCGCTAATTTGAAGTCATTAGTTAGATAGGATATAATTTAACTTTGTGCTCCAGCTGCAAATCAGTACATATGTAAGTCCTGGCAGAGTCTGGTTCCAAAGGACTGGAATCGCCCTGTTCCCAAAATGGATATTCAGTGATAACGATGTAGGTGTGCAGCCAAAAATGGTAGGTTAAAAAGTCATTATTTAGTGGGTTCTGCTTTCAGTAAATGGGTTACATGGGCAAGAATCAGTTCCTAAATTAGGTCTGTTTGTGTGATTCATCGTACATTTTTTCAAATTGTTTGTTACTGCTTCTTTTCCTGTGGGCATCCCTTCCAGTGTAGCACTTATGTATTTTGAATGAATTTGTTTTTTTGTTTATATTTTTGCATTACTATAAACCTTTGTGTATGTATTGGTATTGCTTGGTTTATGAAATATACTATTAGTCACTCTGGAAAAGAACACCTTCTAATGTAATACATGTATACATTTTGAAACAATATTAATATTGTGACAGAGATTTTCTAAGATTTTTTATTCTCCCACCCTCTCTGCCCACTTCCCCCACCCCTCCCAGCTCAAGGAAGAGTATACCAGACTCCTACGCCGACATGCTAATTTCAGAGGGGCTAATGACTGAGGAGGAGCGGGCGGAGATCAAGAGCTCCCACTACAGCATGCTGAACGAGCGCCTGGCAAACATGACCTTGTACAGCCCACCCCCACCAACCTGCAGGGCCGCTGGGGCGACCTGGTGGAGCCTCAGGCCCGCATCACGACCTGGGACACCGGCGCGCCCGCGCCCCTCCTGCAGTACGTGGGGGCCAAGTCTGTGGAAATCCCCAAGGAGATCCAGCTGCACGGCCACCTGGAGAAGACACACGTGCAGGTAGGCCCCGGGCCCAATCTGAGGTGCCGTAATGCTAGGTCATGTTTCAATAGCACTTCTGTTTCGCAGCAACATACTTTGTGGTTTTGAACCACACTGTCTCACACCTTTACCTCCGTTAGTATATTTAACCCAGTCTTACCCAACCTGTGTTTTTCACAGTGTAGTTCCTTCAGATGGGCCAAATGTCACAGGTTAGGCAGGTACATCCATGTTGCCATGCGCAGGACATCACATTGCAGGCATTTATTTGATGCCCTTATCTAGAGCAACCTGGAGAGATTACATTTTTCACACCACCCATTTTTGTAGCTAAGAGTTACAAGCCCAGCTCTCAAAACCAATACACTACCCTGCAAATAACCAAAGGTCTGCCTGAATGAAACTAATTTGTGGGAGGAATGTTGCAATATAAGGGCATGATCCAGCATGAAGTGTGAGGCAATAGCCCCAGCAGTTAGCGTAGACTGACTTTTCTGTTTTCTGAAACAGGCCCGACTTCAGAAGCTGGAGGAGGGAACCAAGCTGGACTGGTCCACGGCTGAAGCGATGGCGTTTGGTTCACTTCTGTGCCAAGGTGAGGCATTTGCCCATGTCCAGTTATATGTACAATGTGTTCTTTCATTTGGCACACCCATCCATAGACACTTGTGAAGTACATATAGCTGCATTCAGCTGGATAACAAGAGAGGCAGTAGCCACAGACGGATACTTAACGCTCTTTGGTTGCTTTTAGCCAACCAGCCAGATCAATTTTCTTTATATTGTTTTACAGCTGATCTTTTCTTCCCTCATCTCTAAACAACAAAGTTGCACGGAATCAGATTTTTTTTTTTTTCCAAATCTGATCTAGACTAAATTAATACGAGGTTCAAATTTGATTAATATTTAAATCCTACCCATGTGACTTTTGTCTGTCCACTTAAATCATATTTTATTGCCTTCATGAGTTTTGGGTTTTTGGGTGGTTTGTTTGTTGTGTTTAGAGCCATTGGAATGAAAGTGTGAATATTGTATGGGTTTTACCCCCTGCAGGGTTCAACATTCGAATCAGCGGGCAGGATGTTGGTCGTGGCACCTTCAGCCAGCGGCACGCCATGGTGGTGTGCCAGGACACCAACGACATGTACATCCCCCTCAACCACATCGTCCCAGAACAGAAGGGCTTCCTGGAGGTGACACATCCCCTATTCTTCCCTAACCCTAAATCCATTATGTGAACCTACATCTTCCCCCTCTGCACTTCTGCTAACCATCTACAACACCACTGAAACTTACTTGTCTGAAGCTTGTCCATCTGTATCTGTAGTAACCCTCTTCACAGCCGCTGAGCTTTTCTAAAAGCTTTCCTTGGTAGATTGTCTTTATGTACTTCTATGTTTTGTAGTTTACAAACATTGTATGAAGCATATGTATGAATTAGGGCTGCAATCAACAACTATTTTCATTATCGATTAATAGGCCGATAATTTTCTCAATTAATCGTGTGGTGTATGAAACATCAGAAAGCAGTGAAGAATGCCTATTTTTCACAGGTTCCTAGAGCACAAGGTGACGTCATTAAATGTCTTGTCTTGTCTGAACAGTCCAAAACCCCAAAATATTCAATTTACTATAATGTAAGACCAAGAAAAGCAGCAAATTCTCACATTTGAGAACATAGAACCATAAAATGTTTGCCATATTTGCCTCAAAATTGCTTAAACGATTAATCGATTATCAAAATAGTTGGAGATTTATTTTCTTTCGATCAACTAATCGATTAATCAACTAATCGTTGCAGCTCTAGTATGAATACTGTTGTGGATGTTGTTGCATCCTCACATCCTCCAACAGTCTGTGGACTGTTGTGTTCCTGGAAATGTGTTCTGTACTTCACGTTTCTGCACAGTTCACTTGTTCTGCACGGTTGCCTCAGCCCACAACAAGGGGGGAATGTGGTTATGTACAGATGGTGGACTAATGTGACAGGTTTTTGGGGCGTTTGTGGAGTACATTCTGCCTCTTTCCCCCCTCAGGTGTGTAACAGTGCCCTGTCAGAGGAGGCCGTGCTGGGGTTTGAGTACGGGATGAGCATCGCCCTGCCAAACCTCCTGCCCATATGGGAGGCACAGTTTGGGGATTTTTCAACGGAGCGCAAATCATCTTCGACACTTTCATCTCTGGAGGTAGCTCCACAAACCCAATTTGCGGTCTAATGAGCCGCTGTCTGCATGAACTGTGGCGGGTCTGATGATCTTTGCTGGCGAATGCCAGAGCGAATTAGACATGTGATTCTGACCAGAGTTAGGAAAAGACATGCCGAATGTTTCATTCAGTGTAGAGCTACAGTTTTAAGAATCGCTATCGAATAAGCGGTGTGTCTGATTTCAAATCCTGATTGCAGATCTGTATGACTAGGGTTTTAGACCATAATGGGCATCTAAGGTGTACAATGTAGCTGTGTGTTTCTCTGTTATTGATATGCTTCATTTTGTTCAGAGGGCCCTGAGCAAAACTGTTGTTTACCTCCAAACCGTGGGGGACACACCGTGGGGACACCGCAGTTCTGGTAAATGTAGTAAACATTGACATAACGTAGTAAATTTTGCCCCATTCCAGGTGAGGCCAAATGGCTGCTGCAGTCCGGCATGGTCATCCTGCTTCCACACGGCTACGATGGGGCTGGGCCCGAGCATTCTTCCTGCCGCATTGAACGGTTCCTGCAGGTGAACAAAAAAACATTGCCACCAATGTGGGGGAGTGAACTTTCACTGAACCAAAACTTGGAGGAACTACCATGTGGTGTCATGACTTGCTGATTTGGATGATTGCGCTCGGTAGTGGAGAGAAATACATTTCTGATTGGTTAAATCAAGTCAATTTGGACTGTAGCTCCACCCATAAAGCCATGTGAAACCTCAAGACAAGTATCTGAAATATATGATCAGACATACAACAGACTGCATTATACAAGGAAGTGTAACCAGTTACTGAATGTAATGGTGCAAGGATATTTAATTTGGAATCATTCTGTTTAATAAATATTGTTATTTTAAGTATTTTTTTCCATTATCAATGTTGTCATTCCTCATTAATTGAAAGTTTGATGAAGATTTAATAGGACATCAGTCTAAAATGTCTGAAAATATACAGCATCCACATCCATCGAAAATGTTGTAGTAATACTTGCTGTATTGATTTGTAACCCAAAGTGCTAAACACCCTGACAGATTAGACTGGTAATACATCCAGGGCCTGATTTACTAAAGCAAAACTGCTTTACTAGTGACATAAAAATTAGAGACCATGTGATTGGTTGAGGTAGTTTGTTTGTTCCAATCACAAATAATATCACATGTTGCACATGCAAATATTTTTACACGTACGAAAGGCTTTCATAGATCTGGCCCCAGGTAGATTTCTGAATGCGAAACGCTAATTATTTTTGAATTGGCTCCATACTGCATTCCTCTCTGTGTTTACCTAACCTCCTCCCGCTCTGTGTCCCCTCCTTGTCTCTCAGATGTGTGACAGTAAAGAGGAGGGCGTGGACGGGGACAATGTGAACATGGGGGTAGTGAACCCCACCACCCCGGCGCAGTACTTCCACCTGTTGCGGCGGCAGATGATCCGCAATTTCCGCAAGCCGCTGATCGTGGCGTCGCCCAAGACTCTGCTGCGTTTCTCGGTGAGCAGCCGGTCGCAATGCTGCAGGAATTCCTTTTGGCTGCGGCTTTTCCCTCAGTTTATTAAATAGTGACATGAAGTGAAGAGATTCTTCAAATGTGTAGCACCACCATCACAAGTTAATGAGTGTTAACTCTACAATCAGTTTTGTTTATGCTTTAATAATTGCTTATAGCTCTAGGTTTTGAATCGTAGGAGGAAGATGCATGTTAGAAAAAAATGTTGCTGATTTGTAAGAGAAAGCACAATGTTTTGGAATGCTGTTTTACCCATCCTGTCTTTCAGCCTCAGCACTCCAATATTTTGTTTTTGTTTTTGTTGTACTGTTGCACTTGGATTTTTTCCATTTCTAAACTTGTTAAGCTGCCAGACAAGTGATTGAGGATTTGTCCCAGAATCCTCCCTAGCATCTCACACAGAGAGGCTGGGGATTTTCTGATAGGTGAGGAGATAAGAAGTTATTTATAGGTCAGTACAGTCTGTTTATCCCTTTTTTTAACCCCACAGGGCTCTGTGTCAAGTCTGGCGGACATGGGCCCAGGAACGTCTTTCAAACCTGTGATTGGTGACTCCACTGTGACCCCAGCTGAGTAAGGAAACGGTTTCTGATAGATAGCCTTGGTTGTTTGCTACATCGCTGTTAAGTTGCACCATGGTTCATAAGATCTTTGGAGTTTGGTTGTCTCTATAGTGACTAGGCAGTACCAAATATCTGTAATTTTTTTTGTTTTTGTGGTTGCTGTTCGATTGGGAGCCGCTTTTCCCAGCCGGTTTCTGTCTCCATAATGTAGCTGTGTAATACAGTGGCCATTTACCTGGCATGACCCTGCATCAGCCAGGTGACGTGATCGCATTTTGTTTCTCGCGTGTCGCATTGTTGCACGTTTTCTCCCCTGTATTCCCTCCAGTGTCCAGCGGGTGGTGCTGTGCTCAGGGAAACACTACTATGCCTTGCTGAAGCAGAGAGAGGCGTCGGCGGCGACCCAGAACACGGCGCTGATCCGGCTGGAGGAGCTGTGCCCTTTTCCTCTGGAGGCCCTGCAGAAGGAGGTCCTCCAGTACAGTAACGCCAAAGGTACGTGCCAACACCTGTCCAGGATATGACCCACCCTGCCACATACTGCCTGTGTGCCACTGCCAATTGCAGCACTCAGATACCTGTACATCCTGCCAAAAGATGTCCTTTAGGTCTTTCCTCTATATTCAGCCATTTCGTTCACCATCACAATGTACAGCCTGTTCTGCTGCAGGGATCAGTGAGACTGTTTTTATGCGGACACCACATGACCTCTCGTGCATTGCGTCTGCATTACACGGGAATGTTTTCTGCACATACTCGGCTCAGCAAAACAAAAAAAGCTTGTCACTGTGTAGAGCACAATGTTAACATCAGGCTCAACTCATGAATGCTTGTGCGTTATCCTTCACAAAGCCATGCAGTGAATACAAATGCATGAGTCAATACATTTCATATCATAGCTATATTGCAGGTTATCATGAAGGATTGTTGACGGTTTTGTGCAGTTATCCCTGTGTGTTCCTTTAGTGATGTGAGCGGTATTACTGTCTTACAGAGTTTATTTGGAGTCAAGAGGAGCCACAGAACATGGGTCCCTGGTCTTTTGTTGCCCCTAGATTTGAAAAGCAGCTAGCCTGCAAGGTAGGTCATTGATTAAACCTAGTGTTACATTTCAAGTTAGAATGTGTTTTAGACTGAATACATGCCAGGTAGCCATAAGCTACCATTTGTAATCAACCAGGAATATGCTTCTCTACCAGCTAGCACTACAGATTGTAAAATGGTCACTGGCAGTGGAAGGCATATGGTTGTACTGCAGTGCTTCTTGATCGTGACTGCAGAATAGAGAGGCAAAACTGGCCGTCTCCAACTTCAGAAAGCCTTTCCTTACAGTGTATGAGACTGTGTGGTGTGTATGTCTGTCTGACTTTGCACGCATAATTAATTGAACCACGCGCTTTTGAGCTCAGCTGCATGTGTAACTGTGCCCCGCCCTCCTGCGCAGCTCCGATTGGTCAGCAGGCCTCCACTTCCAGCACCGGCGGTGGGCATCGGAACGATCCATCACCAACAGCAGGAAGCTGTTGTTACCGGGACCTTCGCCTAAGGAAGAGCCCCTGAGCCCGGCATCACAAGAGGGGCTAGAGAACAAAGAGAACTGGATCTATTTTTGAAAACGTTAATGGGACTCGGAGACCAGGGATCATGGGAATCGTATATAATCAGTGATTATCATTCAAGAGCTGGCAAGGATCCCCTTAAGACATTTAGTCAGAAATTAGATTTTTTTTAGCCCCCCCAAATTTAGCACTTAATGTTAGCTAGACTGTTGACATAGTCAAATATAAGGGCTTGACACTTCAATTGGTAGCTAACTACTTCTTCATTTAGTACAATACAATAGCACAATCTTGACTGTAATTCTGGATGACACATTTTCAAAACAATACAGTTAACCAAAACGGTTAAGCTCCCTTGAGAATTTGGTTTGAAACGAAACAGTATTTTATTTCAAAAATATTTTTATTATTCATTCATTCACTTGTTCATTCATTCACTCGTTAATTCATTCTTTGTAAAAATAGTGTTTCGCATGTGTGGATAGTCAGTGTTTGAAGGACATGGTAACATAACTATTTTATCTTTGTTGGAGTCTTATTTTAGAGACTTCCGACAAAGTGACAGAGAAACGTAGCATTATGTTACAGGCATTTACCAGATGCTATTACGCAGAGCTGCTTACACTGAGAGAATGCATCACAAAGTGCATTCACAAACCCTGAAAAGCAACTGTGCTTCAAACCAGTGAATAAAGGTATAAACTCACTGAAGCATTAATATAGCAAACTGATTTACACACTGCTGTTAAGTAAAAGGGAAGAAAACTGATACGAAACATCAAAAAGTTCATAATGGTCAGATTTAATTTTACTCGTTGTACACTGGTATAGATTTAAGGCTTGATTACGCAACCTTAAAATGTTGCAGGGTTGGTTACCTATAGCACTTTTTTTCATTTAAAAATTTATGAAAAGTAAAAAGTAATTCTGTGAACATTAAAATGGAAAACTTGAAACGTGGTTAATAAGAGATTATGAGAATAAGAACGTTTTCAAAATATATTTTCTCAAGTGCAGCGTATGCAATCATGATTTTGGTTTTCAATCTTTGTTGGTACCGTTCAAATACCTTAAAGTCCTAAACTGAAATTGCCTTCTGATTACATCAGTTTACACATAGGGAATTTAAATGTTAGCAGTTTTGATGTTTGTTGTGTTACAATCCATTTTGATTGGTTTGTTTGTACTGTTGCAGATGCAATTAAAATGAGTATACAACATGAGTCTCTAAGTGTGATTATATGTTTATTAATAACAAACATTGTGTGTGTCTGCATCAAAATGAATGACTGTTTATTATGTTTACATACTCCGGTGTTTGCGAATGGAGCTACTTTCAGTACAGCACCAACCACCCGCATTCAATCAATACAGGTTGAACATTACAGTATACAACATTGTATTGTTTGAATTTGCACCAGCAACCTTTACATTCTGGTGAACTTCTTTTTACAAGCAATTTTGGGAACATTACAAATGTAGTCTGTTGTCTCCATATTTTCTATTAAATTAGTGCCACAAAAATATTTCCATACTTTAGTGTTCACATTTGACTAGCAATGCACAAACACTATGTAAAGTGATTTAATCCTCAAGTGATCCTGCCTACAGCCTTCACTGTATGTGTAATACTAGACCTTGCACCCTGTAAAAAGCAATTTGTTTCTGCAGTAGCATATTGTTGGTCCCCGCTGAAAACTCCCGTTTGATCAAGATCATTTAATGATCACAAAATCAATTAACATCCCTCTTCGAAAGGGGCTCTTTTGAGTTTTACTTTGCTTCAACACTATCTACAGTCCACTCAAATGTGGCCAGCAATCATTTTGAACTGCTTAAATAACCAGGGTTTATATAAGAATATATTACGTCCCTGTTAGATAATGCTGTGCAACTCATAGTAGAATAGGATCAGGAACAGAAATTATAATTTGTTGATGCCTTTGTCTACACTGGTAAAGGCAAAGAAGCAAAGGTATCTAGGGTCTATTGTTATTGCTCGCCTGCTCACTTCCATTAACTTTTTTATTTGTGTCTAGCTATATTGCACTTCTTTGCCTCATAAAACAGACTTTAATACCACTTTAAATATTTAGGCAAACTTTCTTCTGCAAGCCAGCTTGTTAATTTTCACAAAAGGTATTCATTTTAGAAATGTGGGCCCCTTAGCTCAATTTTGATAGTGTTTTACATGTTCTCATCAATTGAAAGTGATTATACAGTTTAATATTCAAATGTGTGCATATCTGAGCTTGAAACTTCAAAGGGATAATTATAATGCTACTCCTGGTTCGAGTTGCTTACTTCTGAGGTTCTGCCGTACTACAGAGAAAACCACTGATAAATTATTGAAGAAAATTCAAGAATCCAGTATTTGAGGAAAAACCAAAGTACAAATAAATTCTTTATTGATGATATCAAAAACAGACTAAACACTGTGGAATTAGTCATTTAATTTTCACCTCAAATTAGGCTGAACTAGTCAGTTGAAATAGTCAACTGCTCAAGTACCGAGATAAACCTTGAAGATTCCATTAAAAAAAGACACCTAAGGCCATGGTCTCTGGCCGGCTTGATAACAAATGGAATGGAATCTGTATCAGATCAGTTTTCAGACCATTTTAATGTCTTCATTCAAGGCACCTTCTTGAAATGAGTTCCTATAACAACAGGTAAGAAAGGTCACATTTATTAGTAGGTGTTACGAAACTGCCTCCACAGACTTCTGTGGCAATGCGGAATGCTGAATAACGGAAGGTACTGCAGGGAGACTGGAATCTTCTCTCACTGCTTGAGCACTGGAAGCTCATTTGGTTTTGAGAAGGCCTGTGTCATTCCCATGGCATAGATGTACACTTTGGAGTCCACTATAATGTTCTCCTTCGTCAACAGCTCTGTGGGGAGAGGAGAAGATACATGATTATAGCAGAGAAAATACACCATTTAGAGGCATGAATCAGCACTGGAAATCGTCTTAGTCATCAGCTACGTGTGTGTGTGTGTGTGTGTGTGTATAACCTAGTCATCAGGGCTAACAATGCCTCTTGTGACAACCGTGTTCTAACCTAAGATGATATAACTGCAAGGCTAAGCAGTGAAAAGCAGCAGGTGATTCACCCACTCAGTATGCTGAAAGCCTTCCTCATGAACCCTCACAACCTCCGAACGGTTTCTGCTGCTAGGAATTGCTACCTGTATTCCATTATCATTTATAATTGGGTGCTCCCTTTCCTTCCTGTCTAAGCATTCTATTCACTTTCACTTAGATTGTGGACGGTTTTGGGAGTGGGCGGGTGGGGGCAAGCAAGGCTGGAAATGAGTTCATATTTAGGCTTCATATTTGGTATATATGTGGCAATGCTGACTACCAATGTCCTCCATCTTCCATGCCTTTGTACTCATTGACAGGATCTTCAATGACATGCAGTGTAAGCACTAACTTGTCTCCTCTAATTGTGTACAAATTAACCACAGTTTGAAAACAAGGTCCAGGATAACACCAGTAGCTTTTGGCTTGTGCAGGCTCCTTCACTTTTCCTAGTGTGTCCCCCCACCTCATAACTTTAATCTTAACCCAGGAATACAGAGATTTGCACAGATGATTAGAGAAAAGAGGGGGATTATCTTGAATCAGGAATGCAAACCCTGCTGCTGACAGGGATTCTATGACAGGAGCCATACATTTAGCACAAGAAATACTGACTACAAACTGTGTCATATGTTTCATGACCTAACATGGCTTAAACAATTTAATCATATACAGCACCTCTGAAGAGGTGATGAAATATTTTATACCTAAAATAATTGCCCTTGCACTGCCAAAACCATAATTAAAATATGATAGAAATAATAAATATAGAAAGCTGACACTACAGAATCAAAGCACTGACTTACCGTCAATTTTACTTTGAAATTCGTTGAGAGGTAGAAGAATAACATCCACAAACTCTGTAATAAAAAGCAGAGCCACCACTTTCTATTAAAGATAAAAGCTATTTGAATTTGTTAATATACAATGAATACAACATTTAAAGATAAAGATATACTATTGTGTTTGTATGTAAGCAAATGTGTGTGTGAACGAGGGAACATCCATACCTCCATCACCTGAAAAAGACCAGAGAAAGAAGAGATGGTCAGAAACATCTCATGCATGTTAATTTGACTAAGGAGAGCAATGTTTTTGGAGTGGCTTAGAAGAAAGTGATTTGAAAACTGGGTTTCACTCATCGCCCCTTCAGCCTAAACACAAAGTCTCCCCCTCTCACCTAACTGTTGTGTGGGATTAATGTTCTCGGGGTCGTCGCCGTTGATGTTCACCATGACGATCTTAGTGGTGCAGTTAGAGAGCCCAGGGTCCAGACATGTCACTGTCGAAACGACCAAGTAACAGATACATGAGTGGAAAAATGAAATACACAGAGGTGAAAGATATGTTGCTGAGGAAACCCACACAGGAGTTTCTGCCTCACCACCAATCTATGATGTCACTAGTCACCAAGCAGAAATGAATGGGGTTTGACCTTCCCTATCACTAAGAGTTTGTAGCGTTACATCAACTTTACCATTCTTTGTGGCCAATGTTTTATTGTTGTTTTCTTTCCCATAGTATACACAATCAATGCAGTCGACAAAACAGAACACCATAATCCTAAGAGATAGAGAACGTCTGCAATATGTAATCAGGGGCATCCTTTTCATCTGAAATTCCGTCAATTCTGTCAATTTTATCAATTGCTTGTGTGTGTCCAAATACCCTGTCAAGCTCTGTGAGCTCTTAAAATGGACAATTCAATGTGCAAGACTTCAAGGAAGGCAAAGTCCAGTGTGTTATAGATAGCATGTGTTGACTGTAGAGGTAGAGCAGATGGTGGAGCGATGGCACTCCATTGCTAAATTATCCTTTCAATGAAACAGATGCATGGAGGGAAAGTTCGCTACCTGGGGTGACTCCGACCACTTCCCCTTTGTACCCCGTCTCCTCCTTCAGCTCTCTCAGGGCGGCTGCCTCTGCGGTCTCGTCCTCATCAATAAGCCCTGAGATGATGGAATGCATCACTTCACACAGCGATTCAATCCAGTTTTATTTTACTGTCTGGACTAAATATCACAGAGGTGGAAGGACATCATCTTAAAAGCAATACTGTACCATCTTACAGTACCTTTTTTTGACATGATGTTTTGTGGCCACCACTTAAGTTCAGATTACATTGGTCCACAAGAGGTCAATGAGCATGAGACATGTATGCTTGAAGAGGTACTTTGGCCTTTTCTAAAAAATAGATTTTTGACTTACCATTGACTTAATTGATCAGTCCAGATAATTTTGTCAAGTCCATTATTTGCAAGAATATACTGCCAAAACTATCCTTCATTTTGGTAACTGTGGCAAGTGCTTAAGAGAAACTACCGCATAACTCACCAAATAATATGAATATACAGAAAAAAAACATTTCTGGACTGATCAATAACCTCATAGGCAGGTCATAAATTAATTTTAAAAACCCAAAATACACATTTATGACTGATGTAATATGAATACAGGAAACTGAAAGGCAGGTCAATTTTAGTAATTAAGAATACAAAGAGAGAAAAAACCCTGTTACACTTCAGTTGGGCATGACCAAACATACAGATATACGGTTTCTGATGCTACCAGTCTGCTCTTTACCTGCTGGGAACTCAAGAGTGAAGCATCCCATTGGTGGCCGAAATTGCTTCACCATGACAACACAGTCTTTGTGAAGAGTTCTTTTCAAAAGGGCAAATATTCCAACACCTGTGCAAAGATAAGAAAGGGGGGAACACTAATTACATCTTGATTTTATTGCCATACTCTGTGTTCTTCAACTTTTTCCACTGGCGGTTGTCACGTACCATCAGCTATTGTGTTGGCCTGTCTTGTTGTCCTTTTTGCTGTCTCCCAGAATCTAGATACATATATAGTCATCATTCACTCTAGTATTATTAATTTGACAAAGCATGTACATGTACTAATTTCATTGACAGAACCAAGCTCTAAAGCACAGAACTGCATGTTACTCAATTTAATTTAATCCTTAATATAACAGTCATTTAATTTTGGTGTGTGTAAGAAACAAAAATAAGAAAAATATATTTTGCATATACAAGAAGAGGCTAAATTGTCATACGCTTATAAACAACAAATCTATTTCATACTCACACCTACGGACCACCCACCAGTAAGCTGTGAAATGATTTTGATTCCAACGACCAGAACACAACCAAACTAATGGTACATCAATTGGGCCAAAGTAGACAACCAAAACTCTTAGTCGGAATTGGTAAAATGGGTTATATCTGATACCAGGCCCACTGTAGAAGAATACCTTGTGTTTCCAGAGGGGTCCACATAGGTGGTCTTTTCCAGTTTGATCCATTTCCCAGCTGCAATGACCTGTTATGAAAACACTTATGTAATTTAGCAAATGCTAAATCATACTCTAAATCAGAAATGAGTTTGTAAAGGGAAAATTAACAATACTAACAGTAAAAAAAAATCATTATGAGTAGCTCAATATTTTAGATGTGCATTTAAGGCCAGAGTTGCATTGTATGCGTGAATATAGTCCTGATTTAAGAGATGTCTCACCTCCTCTTTGACTACATGGGGCGTAGAAGATGCTTTCAGAGGGTTTTCTCCGGCGCTGCTCATTGTTCTCAGTTAACCACGTTGGAAATGTCACGATTTGTGCAAGTGAAGTGTGCAATCTGAAAATAAAGAACACATTAGTGAGAGCTTTCAACTAGATAGCTGGCTAGCAACATTTGACTGTACGGTAAAAATTAGACTGCCCGCCGGCAAACAAACGTCAGTCAGTACTCCGGGCTGGCAGATGCACCTTTCTACTGTGCACACGACCTTATAAATTGCTAACTACATAAGAAACTACAAATCACGACAGTTTAATGACTTGCTAAAAGTTTATCTGTCACTTACAAGACTCACTTGCCTTGCTGCTGTATTCTCTTGATATCCTGCACCCGCCTCTTTGTGCTCCGTAAACATTCCACCCCGTGAAACAACGTGACCATTAAATTATTAATTCTGTTCGGTATTCGTAGCGTCGGTACCTTCATAAAATAATACATAAATGTAATACAGTTTATTTTAAAACACTAAAATAGCCATACATGGCAACGTATGAATTAAGCAACATAAACAACTTTTAATGGGAACGAAGTATTGCGGAACCATTTACATTGCACTCCATATTTTTCAGTGAGGACAATTTCTAGCTGAACACAAATACTGTCATTCTCAAGCATGAAGAAAGAGCAGGTTGTCAATTGTCAGTTCTCCGTTTGGTATCCGATATTTAAGAAACATACAATTAAAAGGTAGAGTTTGGCTTTCTGTGTATGAAATATTGTTGATTTACTAGTGTAAGGCGCGTGATAGTAAAATAAATCGCAGTGGACAAATCAGATAGCTAATTGTTAGCTCTTAGCTACCTCGCTAGCAAGCGAGTTATTGTTGTTAGCATTAGCTAACATTGTATGCTACAACTTAACGTCTCATGTATAGATTTCTGTTAACGTTATATAGTTTCTTATGGTGTTAATGTTGCGAGATACGTTGTTAATTTGTGGTCTAGTTAGATAGCCAGCTGACTGCTGTTTATGGCCACTTACATGGAATCAGTTTTCAGTTAACTTTGTTGTTTTGCTGTCTAAACCTTAACAATACCATAACCAAAATGTAACATCCAAACTGATGGCCAAGTACGGTTCCCTTGTGGCAAAGACATAGCTAATTGGCTAACTTTTCTAGCTATAAGCTGGAACTCCTTAATTTTTTTAATGAAAAGCATAGTACATGATTTTTATTTCTCTTATTTTTAATGAAAGAATAATACATGAGATGCAAAAGAAATATGTACAAACCACATAGGGCTAGTTGTAGTTGACATCAAAAAAAAAATATATGTATAAAGATTATATATAAAGAATATAAACGGTTTTCCTTCATGGTAAAGAAGAATAAGATAATGCAAATATTGGACAATAAAGCGCTGTGAACACATAAAGATGTTAGGTGACTAGAATTCATTCAACTTGTATATTCATATTAAAACACGTGCGTGCATTGAGGTAGAAATTTTTATATTGCGCTGTCATCTGGTCCAGCATGTTGTGATGCCACTCTGATTCTCTGTCCCCCAGTGTTATTCTTCCCTTACCTCAGAATGTAATCGAATATTTACTTGACGACGGGACCCTTGTAGTATCTGGAAGGTAAGTGTTGCACTTGAAGTTGTGTTTTAATGAAAGTTCAAGGCATTACTGTACTGCAATCGGTCTTTGTTGTTTATAATTACCTCTGAAATAATAAATATCTGATGGATAAGCTTTATGATGTCGTTCTAGTGAAGACAATACACAACAACCTCCAACGAATAGCACAGACTGCGACGAGGAGGAGGACATCCAGGTATGCCACAAACCATAGATCTCTGTAAAACATAATGAGGTCATTTTATGTCAGCTCAACCAGGAAATTACTTTCTCTGCCTGACCCTTTGTTGTCAGGTGCAAGTTCAGAAATTCAAATCATCCTTTTTTCCCCCCGATAACAATTAAAATATTATCCCATTGGGCATTTTTTAAATGGAAATAATTAACATAATTTTGTACATCTATGCAATTGAAATCCCCCAGGTTCATTTTTCTTTTGAAGTCAGAGGTTAGGCAGTGGTCCCGGTTGAGTGTGCATGGAATGCAAATATTTCTATTTTTACTATGAAGACATTCCAGTCTCATTTGAATTATTTTCCCTGCTTTCCAGTGGTCAGATGATGAAGCTACAACCACTGTCACAGTAAGTTAATAATTCCAAACCAATAATTGAGACCATCTCTCTAAGGAATAAACGTCTTCAAACACTATAGTATTTGTTATGTAGAGTACTTTCAGTAGTGTTTATAATGAGCAAGCGCAAAAACAAATCTGTTTGCAAGCCTCTTCTGTTGGTATGAAAATGCACTTTTGTGAAATGGGTTGAATTGAACTTGGACAATTCCCTGCAATGTTTTTCTTTTTACAAATGAAATAATTTACATATGTAGCCTTGATTGCATGTATTTGTTCCTTAGGCCCCAGAGTTCCCAGAATTCAACTCTAAAGTCCAGGAAGCAATAAACGCCCTTGGAGGCAGCATCTTCCCCAAACTGAACTGGAGTGCTCCAAGTGTAAGGCCCACATACAGTAACTGCAATTATACAATGTTATCCTGTGTACTTAGTCAGCATCCTTTAGCTAAAACAATAGTAATAGTAACATCAGTACCCTCTGATTTCCATGTGTTGCACGTCCTTGCATATAGGCTATTCAGTTGTGATGTACCTATCTGCTTTGCAAAGTTTCTGTGCAGTATTTTTCCAAGTAGCTCCATCTCACACTCATGTAATGCCTCAACATTTCAAGTATTTCTTTGAAAGTGAAACAGGAAGTAAGTTTGCGTTGAGTGGGCCTTTAAGGTTTCAATAGTCCTCCCTACCAGGACACAGACCTGTTGACCCTAAGATCCACTGAGTGCTTAGACCATTTCTGAGCTATGTTGACTCACTTTTATGACTACAGACATTTGTGTGTTTGAGGATCGCTCATTCCAAAGTATGCTATTTACCCAGATTCCACGTGTCCACACACCAGGGTTATAAAAGATTTGTAAAATGCTAACATTGCCTTAGTTGTCCTAGGTGATGTAGGAAATACTGCATAAAATGTACGTATTTCTCTCCAGGATGCAAACTGGATCGCCTTGAACAGCTCCCTGCGGTGCCAGAGCCTTCGTGACATCTTCCTCCTTTTCAAGAGCTCCGACTTCATCGCTCACGACTTCACCCAGCCGTGAGTGATTTTTACTGAAGGCCAAAAGGGCTCGAGACCTTCTCATACACCATAAATACCCAGGTGGTTTAGAGGCCTGAATGACCACTACCTGATCGCATTAGCCATTAATGGCTGACCCCAAACCCCCTTCATCAGCATCTGTTTTAAATTCAGAAAGGGATGCGCTTTTATAGCCTGTTTCATAATTAATGCGCGGCGTTCCTCGACACAAGGATCTGTGTGTTTGGGTTGCTACTGTATATGGATGACTAATGTTCCGCTGGCCTCCTGCCTGTGTAGATGGCAGAGGTGACCCTGGCTTATGCAGTCCCTTAGCTCAGCCCTGTTTTCCTATTTCCTGGCCCATTCTGCAGGCTCACTTGGCTTTGCATCCGTCTCCCGTTCTGCAGAGAGCAATATTTACTGCAGGTGCTGCAAGAGCAGCTGCGGTTTATCTTTTCGAGCTCATGAAGCATCGAGAGACATTGAAAGACTCATTTCTACTTCATTTTTGATGAGGTCCTCTTCCTGTTTCATGGTCCTTATCCTAGTATCCTAGTACACACCTGGAAATATCTTGCCTGTGAATGGATTTGTTTTATATGCACACACACACACACACATATATATGTATATGCTATAATAATTAGGTTTACTCTGATTGAAAAGATTCAGTAGAACACACAGACCACATTTGTGATTTCTTTATTAATAACGGAAATATTAAATATTGTTTTCAGATTCCTTCTTTGCAGTGATGACTCCCCAGACCCCGAGATAAGCTATGAGGTACGTCTCTTCACTTTAATGCAGTTGCTGGCAGCGTCACAAGCTGCAGCTCATTTTCACAGCATTGGCCTTGCCATGCATACTAATGCACCGTGCTGTGCTTTCCCCCCTAAGCTCGTGCTGAGGAAATGGAGTGAACTCATTCCAGGAGGGGAGTTCCGCTGCTTCGTCAAGGAGAACAAGCTAATAGGTACAGTACGAACCTAATACAACAACTGCAGTGCAAAGGGTGAATGAAAGAGACAGGCAAAGAGTCTTGAGGGGGGTGAAACGTGATTGGCCATAGCGTTGCCTTGAGATGGCAGATTTGTAATTCAACAGGGTATCCTGGCTGAAAGTAAATTAGCATTTTGTGAAGTAGTGGTCAGTCTAGCAGCTGTGGTCTGCCGGTGCCAGCTGTGGGCGATGTCTTCCACCGCCATTGCTCAACAGCTAGCCTAGCGGATTGCAGAGTGGTTGGGCTCACTGCATGCATATCAGAGCACATACTCTCTAGTCAGCAATCTCCCTTTTATCCTGACAGAGGATGTTGCAGCAATTTTACGGGCATAGAAATTGTGACCATTCCTTCCAAATTAGGAAGAAAGGAAGAAAGAAAGAGAAAGACAGAAAGACAAAGAAAAATGAGCATGAGTAGATGTTGAAAAAAGGAAAATTGACCAACAGTTGGATGGAAATGGGATTGACCGCATTGCTTGGCATGTCAGGCAGAGCAGAGGAGAGACAGATAGGGCTAATAACACATGAGAGATGGAGATACACCTGCAGATAATGAACTATAGATGGAGAGATACAGAATAAATTTGGGTAAGTAAGAATAAGAGAGAAAAACTGGCACAGAAAGACAGGCAGTGAAAGGGAAAGAGAGGGGACAAAAGAGCTGGGGCCAGAGGGATGAGGGAGGGAGGGGGACAGATGATGGATGAACGACGGGCGCACAGATGACACCTGACGTGGCGGCCAGCTGAAAGTAACAGCTGCCATGCGAGGGCCCCGCCAGCAGGGCCAGAAACACGATCAGGGGTGCGTGGCATGACACCATGCTCGGGGAGATGGGCATGGATGCAGGGAAACGTTACGCGTTCTCTCTTTCCCCTCTCCAGGTATCTCCCAGAGGGACTACACACAGTACTACCACCACATCTCTAAGCAGCAGGACGACATCTGCCAATCCATAAAGGACTTCTTCAAGGCCCACATCCAGTACAAATTCCTCGATGAGGACTGTGAGTAGTGTGTGTGTGTGTGTGTGTGTGTGTGTGTGTGTGAGAGTGTGAGTGAGGGAGCGACTGAGTGTGTATACACGTGTCTGTGCAATGGAGGATACATAAAACGATTGTTAATCTAGACAGCTCAGATGGTGCTAACCTACAATACCCATTCGCGCAGCTCTCGACAGGGTTATAAATTAAAGCCTTGTTTGTTTTCAGTCAGTGCCAGTGTGGGTGTATCATGTTTCCTCTTAGCCTTAAAGCCCATGAAGCATTGGACAGAGTGCAATTTAACCAGTTGTTTTAAAGTCCACTAAGGCAGCTAACACAAATACTTGTGTTAGGCAATGGAAATGTTCTGTATATATGTGAATGCAGTGACTTTACTAATGCCATCTCCTTTATCCTCTCCCATGCAGTTGTTTTCGATGTCTACAGAGATAGCTGGGTAAGTGGGAGTTTGTTGTCATCCTCTTGACTGCTTTTGGAAATATGACACACTCCTATTAAATGTTCTAACTCATAAGCTGTTGTTTCATGGTGAGTGTAGGTTACAAACTATGCAGTGGGTTGGACCACATAGAATGAGCTTTTAACTATTTTGTCATTAGAAACATCATTTTTATGCTTCAGCGAGTGTTCTAAACATTATTTTCTCATCAAAATGTTCAAATTCATTTGGCATGGTGGCTGGCTCGACCACAGAATTGCAGTCCACCCGAAGAAACCACAGATAACGATCCCACGTGACCAATGGGAAAGCCCACTGTTAATTAAAGCACATAGAGCATTAAAGCTCGCTACGGGGGAGCCACTTAAATACTGGGAAACCCTGCTGATATAAGCAAAATTTCAAACACATTGCAAAAATACGTCCTTTGCTGCCGGCTTTTCATTCAGTGCTGTTGGAAGCTTCACAGCTGAGCTCAAATAATTGTGGTTATGCAGAGGTAATCCCAGAATGCCTTAGAGCAAGGTTTACTCAGAGTAGTCCTGTGATTGTAATGACTGCTCTCCCTTCCTGAAACAGGGCAAGGTGTGGCTGATTGATTTGAACCCCTTCGGAGAGGTGACCGACTCCCTGCTCTTCACCTGGGAGGAGCTGACCTCTGGACAAAATCTGATGACCGAGCAGACAGAGGGAGACCCCGCCCAACATGTAAGTGGCCACACCCTAAATCCCCATCATAGGTCTAAAACAGGGTGAGTGACATCTTCAGATATTAGCATTAGTACTATAATGTAATGGAGTTGATCAGTGACATACATATGTGTTCATTGTAAATTTCATTAAAAGCCGTACTTCATAAGCAATGGATTTTTATGTTGGTGACTTAACCATATAGACTGACCAAGATGCCCGTAACATGGGCAACTGCTGTCCCAAATGGAAATACCAAAGCACTGTCTCTTTCGTTGTTCCTGTGCATATGCTTTCATACCCATGAGCCCATGTGTCACTCTGAACAGGAAGGACCTGCTTTCCGCTACACCACCAGCGAGGTGACAGTCCAGCCCAGCCCCTGCCTCAGTTACCGAATCCCGCGCGACTTTGTCGACCTCTCCACGGGAGAGGACGCCTACAAGCTCATCGACTTCCTCAAACTGGTGAGACACTCCCCCGTGATCAGCGCTGGTGTTGAAACTTAGATGAAGCTGTGATGGAGGAACTAGGGGTCATTGCACTACATGGGTGGAGCTCCCATATGTTACCAGCACCTGCCAGAGTTCGACCAATCATTAGGTTTTGATGTGAGGATGAAAACTTTGATTAGTTAAAACAACTCAATGACGGTCAGCTTTCTTTATTGTCACCCATTGTAGGGTTCATGAAACCTTAATTTAAAACCTCAGGAAAACCACGGCAACATTCTCTCACATAGGTTTCAAGCTCTTGGTTCCAACCATCTCACATATGTCAGAGGAACACCTCTGGAGTTTGTTCAGGATTCACAACTGCATCATATCTCAGATAAGGGCAGGGATCTTGCCATCACAAAGCAGTGCTAGGATAGCATTACCACACACCCACTTGGGGTGTGAGTGGGCTTGCAGGGGCTGGCAGTACTCACACACACTGCTTCCTTGTGTAGATTTCACACAAGTTGGTCTTTTCTATCACCACTATTATTAGGTATGCCTTTAATAATACTTTTTGTTGTTGTTTACTCATTCCTGTCCTTTTCATCAATGACTTCAATCGAACATCCACAAACAGCCATTGACATTCATTGGAGTAGCCCAGATAGACACAGCTTTCTATGTTCATGTATTATGGGTTTGAGCCTGCGAGTTCAGACCAAGGGCATTCTGTAACTACACAAAACACTCTCATCAGGGCCTCGTTCTGGCAATTTGTAGTCTCGGCAATAACTGAAGTGTCTCAGATAGTATGTCAATTAGCGGCTTTCTAAAGACCGCCACATAATGGCACAGAAAATAAGCTGTTGAGCCCCAGCATTGCAGCGTGTGAAGTACAGTGATATTAAGATGACATATTCTTTGTTCTTTATTTCTTTTCCTGCAGCAGAAAAGCCAGCAAGAGGAATCTGATGAAGAGGCGTGAATAATAATGACTGAAATGGAGCAGGAGGGAGAAAAAAAAAGACAAAGCTTTTTGGCTCAATAAGAAGTAATATCTAATCTGTAATGCCTTCAGACAGAAGTAGAGCACAGACACTGTATATGCACGTATGTAGATAGGTTTCTGTTTTGTGGTTGTTTTGAACGGGGCAGATTGGATCACGACTGGTGGGCTCAGTATCAGTACTGGTAATGTTATTCTTTGAATATTTATTTAAGACCACAAAGGCAAGATAGGCATGTAATATTTAGCTAAATTTACTGGAGGTGTAATTTATTTCATATTTTCTTTTTGCTAGTAGAATGAAGCTTGGTGATGTTGCCTACTTTTGCTTAAACAACAGAAAATAATGAAATGGTTTTGAAGATATCTGGCAGCCTGACACAACTGAGTAGTATATGTGTGAAGATGTTTTCATAAGGTGTGTTGAAGACATGTGAAAATTCAAAGTCCAGGCAAGTTATTGGCTACATGGGGACCCTGCACATGCTTAGTCTTCATTGGCCTTAGAGGGAGGACAGGCCGGTTTCCCCACTAGCAAAGGGAATCATGTAAAAGGATGGAGAATGGGTAACACGGGGGAGACACCACAAGGACCAGATTGAGTGTTTTTGCACCCGTAAATTCATGCACATCACTTTCAGGGTCATTTCAACTTAGGTACATTTAGAACATGTTCTTTTGTGGATGCGTAGTCATTTCACTTTTTCTTAAAAGAATGAAAGAAAACGGTGTCAGTTCCAACATTCCAGTTGCACCCTCGCACTGTCATCTTTGTTGTTTCCATGTGTGTATTTTTGGTTAAGGGCCTGCTGCATATCATGAGTTCTTTTTCAGAGCCAGTAGAGGGTAGAAATTTAAATAATGCGGTTGGTGCCCCTGCTGCCTCACCTGTGCTCTCTGTCCAGCTCAGCTTGAAAGAGGAAACTGAATACATTGAACTAAAGCCCAGTAATCATAGGCTGTATAACAGTGGTTGTTGTTTTCTTTTTCGCTCTGTTGGATGATAACAAGAATGCAATAATAAATTCAACCAAACTTGTTAATTGCTGAATATGAAATTCAATTTGTCTGAAAAACACTGTTGGTTCTTTTTGCATACTTTCTCAGTCATTTTAGGGTTTAAGTAAAATCTGGTGAAAGTTTGCAGTTATTTCCAGTTAAAGCTAAAGCTATGTATGTTTAATTTTTAAAAATTCTGTTATGTTTTGAGCAAAAAAAAGAGGATGTAGTTTTACTGTCCTCCTCTGGGGGGAGCAACACACTCAAATACTGAGTTAGTGAAACTTCTCAAAGGTACATGTCTCAGACTTCAGTAGTTATAATTTCTATTTGCATATAAATGTGTTTCTCATTATCTCTGAGGTCTAGCTTTTGTCTTTTCTTTTATGACTTGATATCATGGTGCATTGAGGGTATCATTTCTGATACATTATGGCTGTGCTTTGGAGACTGAGAGAGACTGTTGTTTTCAGTCTGGGAAATATGACCAAATGGATCGGTCTGGTGAGTTTAAGCCATTTGGCATGTTACAGATTAATCAATTTCTTTGACAGGAGAACAGATTGCCAAAGCTCTGCCATCGATCCAAATGCCGGTTGGAAGAATCCAGTCCCCTCTCTGCCTCAAGATCACAGTCTGAACAGACCTGTGATCGATCAAAACGAAAACGGACAAACACTGAATTGCAAGGGGTCTGTTTCTTGCATGCTCATGTTTCAAACAACCAGCTTGTGCAGACTGTAATAAATATCTTATTCCCCAATGTACAATGTGAGGTGCCGCCGTAATATTATAATGCGATCATACTCCTTGTGGGTCGACTGAGAATTCCAAGGAAGTAGGCTGCTGTTTTCACTTCACCCAGCTCTTGAAGACAGGAGACTTAAGGTGAACGGTTGTAACAACAGACAATGCATCCCGAATCTGTGTTGACCCCTCAGCACCAACGACAACGAATGCCACGTTCAGCCAGGGGTCCTGTCCTGTGGCTGCACTGGAATGCAGTGTCTCGCCGCAACCCACAAGACACCACAGCTTGATTATGAAGTGTAACCTGGGGTGGGGGAGGGCCTAATTTTTTTGGGTCCTGGTCCAGGGTCTCTGCAGTGTTCTTAGGCTCATGACAGGCTCCCCTTAGCATTCTTAGGGCTTTCTACCTCCAGCCTACTCAAGCAGTCCTGCAGTCTGCAAGCCTCCTTCCCTGCTACAGTGTGTGTGCTCACTGAGCTACATAAACCTTGTCACTGTCAGAACTCTGGGAATCCTTCAGCTATTATCTCCCCAGAGGAGGGGGGAGGGAAGGGGAAACTTCTGTCTATCAAACAAGGGAAATTTGCTGACTCAGTGCTGGGTTCAGTGCTGTGGTGGGGAGGGTGGGGGGAAGACAGTGAGAGAGAGAGAGATGGAGTGAGAGAATAGATTTTCTTGAATCGGAGCTGCAGTAGTTTGCAGCTGGAATACTCATGAGTGCCGTACGGCAAGGCGTGTCTGAACGCCGGCAGGTTGGTGAGATCTGAACGCTCTTGATCCCATTGTACGGAACGTGACCGCCATGCTGCTGTTTTTTTTTTTATGACAGCAGGTAACATTCACACACCGTAGGAACCCTGTTGTGGACACCAGCTTTACTGAGGAATAAAAATGTACATCGGTATAAGCTACACATATTAATGAACCTCATACATGTTTAAACTTCAGTCTCTGCCTCATAAGGGAGGGGGCTAGAATGTAAGTACATGAAACCCATCAAACCCTCATCAACTTCTACAAGTTACCAATATAAGAAAGAGACTACATAGCAATAGTACTGACCTGCATCAGAGGTTGGCCAGATAGGCTTTTGAGCTTTGAACCGCTACTATGCTCAGATGTCCTTATCATGAGCGACTCACCCTCACAGTGTGATGAATCCACTGGGTTCCTATCATACTCTGCTGTGCAGAACCCAATGCCTGAGGCAGTGCTGGCTTAGAGATGGAGTTCTGATGGACTAAGGCTTTTATTGGCATTTGTGATTTCACAGTGAAAATGTTAAAGAAACAAAAACATTATGTGGGCAGGAAAAATGTCAGTCTGAACTATGTGAGAAGATTTTGCAGCAGACATAATTATTTAAGGAAAAAAAAAACTTGATTGGATATTAGGAAATGAAACTGTTAAACTGACTGTCCATATTCAAAACAGCTGATATCTTAACAACTTGTAAAGGAGTTTGGAAAAATACAAATAGTATTTTGACTGAAAGGTGGCTTGTTAAAATATTGTTTTTAGAACGTGCATACCATGCTTGTGGTTAATTTCTTGTTACTAAAAATGTATGAAAAGTTATTTCAACAAGCCACATCTAGATTGGCAAAAATATGAGTTTCCGTCTGCATGACAGTCCGCAGTGTTGTGGGCTACTGGTCAAACTGAACAAAACCTGGTGTGAGATGTAATTTGCGCTGAAACCATTTTCCGCCATTTAGTTTCAGTCTAAATGACTGTAAATCATGAAAAATTCTAGTATTTCATATTTCCACGAGCATGTCAAAAACCTGTCTGTTGTGTAGTAGTGCACCCGTTTGGCTTGGACGTGAGCATGGTTTTGGTGCAATGCGAATTATCACACACACACGCACGCACACACACACACATCCACGCACACACCGCTGACAGCTCGAGCGGTGAGCAGCATCCTACTCGTTCTCTCATTGCCATAACAACCAATGGCACAGTCAGCGTGGTTCAATAACATATCCGTCTCTGTAATAACCATTTTGACTGAACATATCTACAAAGAATTTCGCCTTTTTCAGGGGTGAAAAGTCGTCGGAGCGCACATCCATACTGCGAAACGAAGGTGACACCTACCCCCCAACAATTTACGTAAAACAGATTAGCTCGCTAACCTGCAGGTGCATCCGCCGGGAGAAAACCAGTCGTCTTCAGCGGCGTGTGCAGATGCGGAACACTTCAGTTTGACAAAGAAGAGAGAAATCGAGGGCGGCGGTGACAGATCGAAGAGGAAAAACAAGGAGAAAACTGTCCGAGCTCGCTTGCTGCGCGTGGCTGCCCGCGAGAGCAGGAAGTGCAACTCGAAGCGTGGGAAAGCGTTATTTACTCTGGGGGTTTTGTAATTCTGCCTTTGCGTTTTCCCCGGTTCCACCATGGCTAGGGAGAATGGCGAATCCGGGACGGGATCGTGGAAAAAGCAAGTAGACGACATCAAGAAAATATTCGAATTCAAAGAGATCCTTGGAACGTGAGTAACTTTAAAAATGTATTCCAATGTGCATCATAATCAGCTAAACGTGTCCCCAAATGCATCGTATGCGTTACAGCAGGCCCCAGAAACTTTGTTGCCGAAAATAGTGATGTGTTCTGTGGTACTTCGTAACGGGGTTTGAATTGATGTCAAATATCAGCAAACGCTTCCATTAACTAATAGCTGAAGCACAAAAGATGTGTGAAAACACATCACCTTACAAACCCACAGTCTTAACATTTTACTATACGCTTAATGACAGTGTATTGAGACCATGTCCAGATGGATTAAAATAACGACTGTTTTAAGTGGATGTTTCTAATGTAACTATTTCACATACAAAATTCAAAAGCAGACATGGAACGATTGTGCAAAAATGTCACAGGGAGTTACCTTTTTGTTGAATGCCATTTGGATTGTTTGAACGGCTAGTTCAACATTCATGCCTGTTTTCTTTAGGGCTTCGCAACACGCTTCTGCCAAAGGATAAAGGTTGTCTGGACTCTTGTCCCTTTTTATTTTATTCTGCGCTCATCTGTAAATCAACCCCTGCCCGTCACGGATAAACTGTATTATAGCGTTCGGGATGACCTTTCTTCCTGGGAGAATTGAGAATGAAATTAATTGAGTCTGCGACCTTTAAGGAACGATTTGAGTTGTAGTGGTTATCATGTTATGTACACTGGATTACTCGCAGCCACGGTCTAGGAGTTCGTTCATAGTACAATTTTATACAAATTGTAACCCTGGATGGTTTGGTAGTCTATTCACGGACAATTAACACAATATTGTGAGAGTCCTGTAGCCGCGGGTAGGGTTTACATGGTACTGCTAAGTGAAGCATCGTCGTAACGAATGCCTTGCCGTGCAATAGCTTGCAACATCACAGACTGTTGTCGTTGGCTCTACCATGGGTTTTCGCATCCATAAACGGAGAGGTTGTGATTTCCCTTTTTTTCCTGGCACTTTCATTTGATTTCTTTTTGGCCAAAGGGAGTGAGTGATATTGGCAAAACCACAAGCAAATCAAGCGCAGGCTTGGATTAACGCGCTCGGATTAAAGGCAGAGGGGAAAGCCTCCGGGAATAGACGAGTCTGCTCTTTGCCCGTTATATAATGATAACTGTCTAAACGATAGAAATAATGTGAAAATCATTATTTACATTACCCCAATGGTAAGCACACATGACAGCATGAACGTACAATATTTTAAATGCAGTTGTTTTGGTCGTTGCTAATGTTCTCATTAGGCTCTATGTTGTTTGCCTAAACCTATGAAATATAACCATGTGTTCTGGAAACGGCGTCGTAAACACTAAGTTTATCCAAGGGCAGAGCAAATAGAACCGTCAGAGCTTTTTAAGGAGAAATGTTCCTGAACAGGTCGTGGTCACGAATCCCACACACTGTGGTGTTGCAAGTATGGCAAGTATGTCTTCGACCATTCCATTTCAGAAAAGGGAGAACCCGGAAAGTAAATCACAAACTGAAAATAAAAATCTTCACAGGCCAAATTAAAAAAATCATGGTCCCAAAGTACCTCTGAAAGCAGTAGCAATTCATTTTTCCTGAACAAAAGCTAGATATTAAATCTGTGTTTTTCATGGATCAAAAGGTTTCAAATTGGGTTTTGAAGAGAGGGGGCAAAGGGACAAAAACTATCTTTTCATCCATAGTATTCACCTGTCATTGTGTTGGGAAGTCTTGACGAGATACAGGAGCGGCACCTGAGGGGTTTGTGTGCTGGGGAAAGCTTGATTTCCTTTGCATTAACTCAGCCGCAAACTTAACTCACGGCCTACCGGTGGTGACACGGCCTCTTAAGGTAACCCCATTGATTTACGCAACCTCTGTCTGAACCCTCATGGAGATAACTTGGTAGTCTTCCGTTTGGTCGGTTGGCACCGGTTGTTAAGCAGCGCTTATGCGCCCTCACCATTAGTCCTCTACACTGGATACGAAACCACTTAATTGAAATGCAGGAACAAGGAGGGTGGAAATGACACACAAAAAGATGATTTCTTTGAAACATTTACCATTAATCTTGGTTGTTTCTAAGGACACGCATCAGGAGGTAGTTCTTGTTTTACAGCAGAACTGTAATTATGTAAAAGGGCTTTTTCATAACTGACACGTGGATACGCTCTTTAACAGGGCTCTTGGTCAGAGCTCCATCAATTTCAGAATGTCAGATTACTTCCTGCTGAAAAAAAATCCAACCGCCCCTCCCCCCCAACATTCCTCCCCCCCATTCCCACCCCCACCCCCCGACCCTCAGTGACCATGAAGCTTTTAGCGGGGCCGTGCCAGCCGTCTGTTCTTCTGAATCACACAAGTTCACAACAGAGGAGGGCCATCTGTGAGCGCATTGGCCAGGTTTGACAATGGGGAAGGTCTGGAGCAGAGCTGGACCAGTGTCTGACTGCTCTGTACACACACAGATGGAGGAACTGTCAGATCCACCGTGGATCAGGCAAGAGGCCTCCTCAGATCATGGGTTCAAGCCAGAATCATTTCCTATGAGGAACCATCA
Source organism: Albula goreensis (assembly GCA_022829145.1). Taxonomy (NCBI): domain Eukaryota; kingdom Metazoa; phylum Chordata; class Actinopteri; order Albuliformes; family Albulidae; genus Albula; species Albula goreensis. The sequence continues at coordinate 8,451,477 of CM040757.1, read as the reverse complement.
GCTGGAACCTTCAGCCTTACCATGTATGTTCAGTCTAAAGGGTTACTGGCTTTTTGTAAGATTTCTCAGTCCTTTTCCTTTTTCATAGTGTTGGATGATGAAAGGATTTCAAAGGCATGTTGCGTTATTTTTATACACTGGTGAAACAGGATGTAATGATAGCCACAGCACAGTTCCCCAAGACTGAAATGAAACTTTAAATTTATTTAAAAGTCTGTAGGGATGCCAATAATTTTGACACCCATGTTTTTGAATGCGTAATGCTATTTTTCCCCTCAAAAACCTTTTTCGAGCAACTGTATTTATGTAAAATAATATAGTTATCCCATGTGTTTGAGCAGACGTGTTCAGCACATTTTGTTCAGCCTTCGTTGTCAGCCATCTTAACCAAGGGCGCCAGTAGGTCTGGAGTTGACTGTGTTTGCCACACTAGTGGGAATGGGTCTTGTCCAAACCTTGCATACCAGTTGAAGCACACCACCCTTCGTGTTATTTTTCTGCCAGATGAGAGACCAAGGAATAAGATGGGCCATCGGCCATGTTGCCTAACATTAATGGTTTAGGAAATTGCTATTTGAACAGAGTCGTGCTAACGTGCTTTGGCTCCTCAGTTGGCTTTTGTTAGATAATGGCTCACATCTTGGTTCACAGGTGTGCAATCAGTATAATTGTCCACCATTAATCAATCTCTTGCCTCTCTGACAACATGGAACGTCAGTTAATTATCAATCAGTATCCGATCCAGAGTAAATAATCATTTCCAAATTAGATTAGAACATTAAAATCCAACAATTACTTCCAATTTGGATTAAACTATGACAATCAACAATAAGCCGTCACTCCTTAATCGGATGTAGTCATCAGAAGCCAGTCTCAATCAAAACATATGGACTAATTTGCCTAAATCATTATCAGTTAATATTGAATTTTAATTGCATAAGGCGTTAATCAGTGCAGCAATGGTTAATATAATAAAATATAATTACCACAATGAGTTTGTACAAGAATAATTGAAATCTAAAACCACCGTTTACTTTGGAGAGAGGATTGCAATATGTTGAGTGCATCCATAAAAATATTTCTTGCTGCAGGAGCAATTTAACAGTATTTCCATCTTTTACAAATTGCGCTTGAGTGAAAAGCAGAGCTTTCCATATCTGGAACTCACTGTCCTTTGTGAAGAATTGCAAATTTCTCACCATTAAAACGTCTTAGTTTCATTTCTATAATCCAGTCTTTCACTCTGTTTGTTAAACAATGGAGTTTTACATAGCATAAATTACTGCACATTAATTCAATATGAGCAGATTTCAAGAGATGTTATTTTACCTCATTCTTGATGTATTATAAGTGATCAGGAAGTTGCACCATCGACTATAAAGGAGTTATCGACTCAAGGAAGGAGGAGGCTTTGCAAGTCTAAGATATGAATGTGTAATGTACGCACTTCAGACTTATGATTATGATTGGTGATGTACTTTAACATAGAAATGAGTGAGAATGGGTTGCAGCTTGCACATGTTGTTTCTGGTGACCTGTCCTGACCTTTAGGTCTCTTGCAGCCATTGCTGGAGGAGCATGGGAAGGGAAATGCAGTAACAGATACGCTGTGCTCTGTTTACCCTCTGATACAGACCTCTGGCTCTATGTGAGGAGTACCGAGCCTGTTAATGAGCCTCTGTCCATCCTGCAGTCAGATTATACCCGACAGAAACGGGACATTAGAAATGCCCCTGGAAAGTCATGCACGCTCACTTATTCTCCTTGATTTTTTTATGTCAACTCCAAAACTCTGCCAGCTGCTTGCAGTAGACTGGGCTTACGTCATAGTTGCCTCGTGGCACAGGCTGCTGTGTGCATGGGCTTTGTAAACATTGCCAGTGTTTTCATACAACAGCAAGGTCATGTAAAGGCTGCCAGAGCACGTTGTTTAAGGTTAAGGTTAGCGTTCGGGTCATGACCCTGAACCAGATCAAAACACAGCGGTGAAATTTACGTTAAATGAGGGGGTGATCAGCAATCTGTAGCATCACGGCTGTGTTCAGCATTTCTCCTCCATATGCCAAAAAAAGATCGTGAAGGCCCTTTGGGGGCCAATGAGTTAGCTACACAGACACAAATTTTATGAACACAAAAAGGCCATGGGCCTTACCTAGCTCCTGTAGCTACCTTTGAGATGTATTGTACTGGGAATATTTGACGATCAGTCTCACATCACTGAGATTGTTGAAATATCACTTTTTCAAACTCTTTCGCTCCAAAACTCAAAGAATATGTGTGGGTTATCCATGGCTGAGTTATTGTCACTTTTTAAGTTGTGTTGTGTGGAGCAAAGGGGTGGTTTTGTAGCCACAACTATTGAGCCAATAGTGCTTCTTGTATTCAACCCATGAATCAAGTCTTATTTTCAGCACAGAAGAAGATTTCCATCTGAACTGCAAGCATGTCATTGCTGACAAGAAACCCTTGCAGAATAACGTTAATGAGTTTACCCACACTGCAGGTGCTTTTGTCCACACTGTAGCCGTTTGGTGTTGGGCTCAGGGGGACACTGTTATCCCGTGTGTAGAAGCCTGCACCAGGAGCTTCTCTTTCTTCCTGAAGCCTCAAAGGATAACCAGCTGGGCCTGCCCTGCCTGGGCCGTTTCCGGCGGCTGCAGCTCACTCAGGTTTGCCTTTGTGCGATTAGAGAGCGATAGAGAGAGAGAGAACGCTCGCGTCGGTCTCGCACCACACAGCCATTACCCTTCGATCAGCCGTGACCTTTACACACGCTTCGCCCGAGACGCGTAACCACAACGAAGGGCATTGTCTCCAGTCGCGGGGCTAACCGCACAGCGGTAATGACAGATACATAGATAGAGAGAGAGAGAGAGATGAGAGAGATGGAGACCATAAGCAAATGAGCTGCTTTTCTGCAATATAATAACTGTAAGTGCATGGTGGGGTCTGATACTGTGCTGGCTTGGGGGAAGATAGCAACGCTGACACCCCCACCCCCCCCCCACCCCCACCCCCATCCCCACCCCCCCATGGCTCTGCGGCTTCTCCTCGGGATTAAGAGCAGGCTGTAATCGGACTGATCTGGGCAGAAGCGCTGCATTCATTAGAGGAAGAGACGCAGATTATCCCCTACGCAGGCTTCTCTCAGTCAACACAAGGAGCCGTCCCTACGTGTCCTCTCTCTCTTTTTCTTTGTTTTTTCCCCTACCTTTTCATCTTTCCAGCTCTCCTCCCTCTCTTTTTCTCTCTCTCGTGCACTTTTTTCTCTCTGCTCTGACAAAAATCAGGTTGAAATAACATTGGATAATGCTATTTGTTAATCCAAACCAGAAACAACTCAAAAATATATATTTTTAAATACAGTATGGTACCTAGCCACATGTGATACTTGCCAGACTGATAATAAATTCCATTTGATCAGAGCAAAAATAAATTAAAATTGCATTTCCAACACCATAATATTTCTTCCTCTTAAAATACTGATTCTTGTAATCAGTGCCATAATAACTATTAGTATTTCGCAAAATACATTGTTCCTTCTCCCTACTTCTGTCTGAATCACTTATGGGTAGCAGAGTTTACAGTATATTACCTCCTCTTAAAGTTGCGTAAACAAGATCACTAGGCCCCTGAATGGTCCATAGTAAATAACCTCAGTAACATCGTCAGTTATATATTTGGTGTTTGTTACGCTGCTCTGGTACTGTTCATAATAGAGAAATAAACTGTCCATAACAGAGAAGTTATAGTCCAATAGGAGACCCAGAGGAGCATGTGGCTCTGACTAAGCTCCCCAAATTCCTGTCAAATGTAAATATGCAGCCAAAATGAGGGTTGCATTCCTTGGCGCAGCATCTCCACCGCAAGGGTGATTAGAGTTCCATGACCTATGGAGACACAGATTGCTGAGTATTAATAATATTATAGTAAGCACTGCTCCATCATCGGCTTATCTTACTATTCATAGAAGTGTATAACCTGCATGCAGAGGATGGGAGAGGCATCAGGTGATGGCAGCTGCATCATAAATTGCGTGGCTGGTGTCTGCGGGATGTGTAAATAATGCAACGGCAAAGACTGCCATCAGCTCTCTCTCTTTCTCTCTCTCACTCTCTCTTCCCATACATCTACTTTTTAAAATTCTCTGCATGCTCGGGCCCAGATTTCCAGACACTAAATTAATTTCACATTTATTCCACACAAATGGATTTGTATGCTGCTGAACCAACCTGTTTTTTGAAGTTAATGTTTGTTGAGATTGAGGGCAGTGCGGTAGTTTTTTTTTTTTTTTTTTTTTGCAATTTCATTATTCTGTTATTCCTTTCCCGGCAATCGTTTAAATGTTCTGGTAGTTAAACAATGGAAATTTAAGGAGATTAGACTAAACAACTTTCTTGCACTTTCATGTTGCACAAACCTTCCTTTAGCCCAGGAAGCAAGCTTCTGACATGTAGGAGGCAGAATGAGGAGTTTCTTGGTGGGTTTGTTCTTACAGAATAATACAGATAATCTCATTAAGGATCCTTTTCATGTTAAAGAACTGAATTTTTCAAACCTTAGTGAGGGCATTTGCAAACAGTGTTACTGTTAGCCATGCTTCAATCAATAAGTTCCAGACATTAGAACAATATATGACCTGTGTGTCTGTGTTTATGATACCTGCGATGTAAGGATTGTAGTCTATTTTCTATATCTATAAATATCTCCCTTAGAAGAATATGAACATGAAAATGAATGAGTACAGAACTTGGTTAGGAGTATTTATTGCTCTAATGCGTAGATGAGAACATGTTGACGCCTAGGTAGATGTACCATAGCTTCTCATACTGCCAAGCCAGCAAAAACATAGTAAACTGTACCTTCTCAGAATTCTTGTCTGCAGCTTCCTACCTTGTCCTACTTCTAACTCATTTTCATAACTTTCCTGTTTTTCTCCTTTATGCCACCGGTGCCCACTGTATCCTTGTCCTGATTCTAAACTGTCCCTCCATTGCTTTCCAATATTTTGCTGCGCACTTCTTGTGTGAGACAAATTGGATCACAAAACACCGTGGGGCAGTAAAGCGGTAATTGCTCACAATATTGATTTCACAGCAGCCTATTATTCGAGCTTCAAGATAAAACAACATATTAAATGGTTCCTTGTTCAGCCCCATTTTTCTGCCCTGTATTCTGCATTCTTTACTTTGGTTTCGGTGGTGAAGTTGTCTGCAGCTCTATGGCTAATCTGACTGTGTAAACACTGTGGCCTTGTGGAAGCAACCATGGCTTGTGTCACACGACTGTCCGTGACATCTTTGGTTGGTGATGTCATCGGAACACACGGTCTGTTTCAGAAAGCCCCTTTACCCACCCAGCAGGCCCCACGCCCCCACACCCCTTCCCCAAGCCTTTGCAAGACCCTCATGATATAGCATGTGCCTTACAACTGAATTCTCATCTGTCATGCCCACCTGTCATTGATCTGGATTAGGAACCATTTGTCGCAATATTTTCCCTGACAAACATTTCACATAAATTAATTTGCCAAACTATGTTTTTGAAAAGTAAAACTAACTTTTGTGTTTATTTGCTACTCAAAGGACAAATGTTGATCAAATCCTGGTTAGTCTGTTGGGACCATTTCAAAGGCCATGAGTATTATTATAGTAATTGGTTCTGGCTTTTTCCTGTAGCTCCATCCAGAAGGTATTCCCCTGTGCTGTAGAAAAGCCTTGGAGCGTGATAGCGGCACGGCAAGGGGCTCATTGCGCCCCCTGCTGTCATAGGGAGGTGGTGATTCCCAATGCTCTGGTCCGTCTCTCCTTTGGCTCAGCGTCGTAGTGCCACTTGGGACTGGACATGTTTTTTCCGTGACCCCTGTCACCATTAGCTCAGCCCCCCAGGAGGTCATCCTGATTGTTTTAGATCCGTCTCCTCTTTAAGCAAAGCACTCAGCCAAACTCGGTAATCCTCTGCCATTGCATAACAGACACCACTACACACAAGTACAGCCACATACACACACACACACTATCACACTCACAAAGTAGGAACACCAATAAAATCACAGGAAACTGCGTGTCTCTCTCTCGCTCTCTGGGTTTTGACGATGTGCCACGATAATTACCAGATCAGATACAGCGCTGCGGTGTATTCATTAATAATAGAATAACGCAGTTTGTTCAACACACATTTCCTTTAAGAATGTTGCCAGAGCAGGGTAGCTCGAAAGAAGACATGTGACTAAACTGCAAACAGCGCCGTAATTAGGCTGTCATTACAGACATTTGTTGTGGGCATACCTTCTCTAATGGTTCCCGGCATTGAAGCTATGACATTAAAAAAGGGAACCGACCTCTAACCCAGAATGTACAGTTGCTAAGAAATGTGCTTAGAGACCTAGAACTGTCCTTGCAGAAATATCATCTTCAAGAATTTTCCCAAGCTGAGGAGAGGAGAGAGGAGCTGTTGGCAAAGATGGAGGGTGAGACGGTCATAAATCGGAAGAGAAGCAGAGAGAAACAAAGGGAAAGTCAGCCAGAGATAGACACAGCCATAGAAACAGACAGAGAGACAAAAATGGAGAAGTGGAGGGACTGAAGTAGGTAGAAAGAAGGATACAAAAATAGAGGGAGAATGGAAGGCAGAAACAGAGAGAGAGAGAAATAATGGCGAAAAATATAACAGAGGTGAGGGTTTTTTTTTTTTAGAATCATTTTTAGATTGCCTTGTCACCCCTTGACCCCCACTGTATAGTGGAGAGGGCTAAATATTTTGTTGGGCGGGGTCGGTTCATGTGCCACACCCCTCTCTAGAACAGCCCTGGGTAATCAGACACACGGTTTATGTGGACTCAGCTGCTGCAGACCCTCTGTCATCAGTGACCGCCTGCTTCCGCAGCTAATTTCAGAGCCCTGAGCCCCGCACCGCTCTTCCTCTCCCGCCTCTCCTCTCTCCTCTCACCCTCTCTCCTTCTGTCTCCCCATCCTCCACTCCTGTGCTCCTTTTAGCTGCCATTGTGTTGTCAGAACAAGTCCCCAGAATTGTCACTCACTTTAGATATGGAGTGCAGCATGTGATGACCTGCCTAGCCATCCCCTCTCCCTCTCTTTCTCTCCCTCTCCCCTTCTCCCTCCCTCCCTCTGTTCCTCTCTTTCTCTCTCCCCAGAATTTTCCTCCATGTAGACTGAAAGCTTGTGGTCCTGAAGGTTTTGCTTGAGTCATATGGTTTTCCTTATGTGTCTGCCATCTTGGAAGGTATGGCACAAAGTAGCTACAGCCCATTCGCTGGGCGTATCAGTATCTGCATCATCATAATCCCTGTTGCTTCTGTGTATCTGAGGTCCTCATATGTTGTTGTATGCTATCTTCCACACCTTCTTGTTACACAGTCTGTTATCACAGCGATTGTTTTTATTCGAGCACTTTGGCTGTATCCGGGGTAAACTGATAAAGCTCACATGTGACCCTCCCTCCCCCTCCCTCGAGCGGATCCCCTGCTGGGACTCCCCTTCTGTGTTTACCCATGCCTCCTGCTCTGTGGCCACGCGACGCCATGGCAGGCTTTAGGCCGTGTTTATACCTGCTATTTTAACTACAGCTGCGAGAGAAAGCGCCTTTGCCGCTCCCGGGCCTCCTGGCACCAGCGCTGGACCAGAGTGTGTATTTAATCCAGGAGTTCCGAGAGCCCGCCCCCTGGTGTGAGGTCACCGCCATTTGTCTGGGTGGTATTTCTGCAACTTTAATCCACACTCCTGGCCCGGAGGTCCCACATGTCTGTCCGACGTGAGCCCGGAGGAGAAGCACGGCCTGGGGAGGGGTGTCCCTGGCGGTGTTACCACCGCTGCCACGTCATGGCTTTGTTACGTGCGCCTTGTGCGCCAGCTGGGATCAGGGCAAGGGAGTGGAATTTGATGGGCGATTTGGAGGCCTTCCATTAGGATGAATATAAATGACTTCAGCAGGCCTGTAATGCGTTTGAAAATAGATGGGGGTGGCACTGGATTGTGAGGGTGGGGGGGATGTTTGGTTGATAAGGGTGTGGGGCCATTCATTTAATGTCCAAATTTAATATGAGGATGCTTTTGTAATCAACCCGTCGATGAAATGAAATGGACAGAGGGAGAATGATTTATGACATGTTGGAGAGGGAGGGGCCATTCGACTTAGGATAATGTATATTTACAGGAAGAACATAAGAATACGTAATGAGGACGCCAGGCCATGCAGCCCAGCTATGCTTGTCATTTCCCTTCAGTCAATAGAGTATCCAGCACTGCTTCAGGCCTGGACTTCATCAGTCCAAAGGCCTCTACCATAAGATCAGGCAAGCTGTTCCAACCCTTTAGAGTGCTGTATACAAATATTTACTAATATAAGTTGAGAATTTCCATATATACCTTCCTGGTCTGCTGAAAGAACTGTAGCTGGAAAATGTGTTGTGGTTCAAATCCTTAAACCCTTTTATGATTTTAAAAACCTCAATTAAATCCTCCCTTAGTCTCCTTTTGCTAAGCCTGAATAGATTAAGTGTCCTAAGTCTTTCCTCATAGCTTTTAAATTTCATACAAGCAATCCCTTAAGTTGCCATTCTTTGTATTTTTCAAGAGCCTCAATATCTTTCTTGGAGTGTGGTGAACAGAACAGCAAACATCTCAATTTGGTCTGATTAAGGCATTGTTTAACTTAAGTATGGCATTCCCTGATTTTTATTTAATGCTCATTGCTATTTATCTCAGCATCCTTTTGCCTTTTTTTTCACTGCCACAGCACAATGCCTGGATCGATTTAATGAACTGTCGCTCCCTTTTCATATTGAACGCATTATGATTTTGCTTCTCAATAAAATAATCTTGTTTTAAATTCTTATTTTATAAACACATAGCTTGTCATTCAGTAGAGCTAAAAGTAGTCTTTCAGGTTCCCACCTACTTCAAGTTCCGGTAAGATCTTCCTACATTAGCAAATTCCAAACTGTTCGCTAAATTCCAATTTTGTATGATGTGGAGATTGGAATTATTTGCTACCCATCCCCATGTAAAGATAATTTATGTAAATAAGTACAAAGGCCATAAAACCCATTGCTTCAGGACTTCATATAGACTTAAAATAAAGTCCAGGAGGATTGTTTGGCATCACCTCTCCCTACAAAACCCATGCTGGTTTTCTCATAACATACTGCTGTTTTCAAGCAATAATTCCAGTTTGATCCTAATGACAGACAAGACTATTTTATGTGAGTTTCATGTTAAAATGACAGTACTGTAAATTCCAGGCTCAGTGTGGTCCCCCTTCTTGGTTTTACACTACCATGTTTCCAGGCACCTGGTCTTGCTCTTGTTTTAAGAGATTGTTTAAAAGCTTAGCTCTCAGTAAAATAACTATTATATATGTCAGCAATAGCTCCATTAGTTTGACGATAACCCTTTCATGCACCATGACCTCATTTTATGTACTCCATCTTCCTTCCTTTTTTCTACTGTAGGATTGCTCTCTCTAATGACCATTTGGGTTTCAAAACACATTTTAACTTCCTTATTTCTTTCCTAACTTTACTACCCATATTACACTGTTCCATCTCCTTTCTGACTGAGATGTCTAGCCTGTGTATTCTGCACAATGTCTTCTTTTCCATCAAACTCTTCCCTTAAGATTTGTTCATCTACTGAGGAAAACTAGTTTTTCTTCTTTTTATTTTCTGAACTTTGGAATGAATTTACGCGGCATCAAAAATATCCCTACTGGGGTATCTGTCCCATCTGTGCTACACTTGTCCTTCAGAGTTTTGTTGCTCTAAAGTCTCTACCTAGTCTATATTACTCATATTTTCTGTCATTGTATTAAAGTCAGCCTGCCTGAAGTTCATAATTATGGAATTGGAGTATTTAGTCTTGACCTTCCAAAATACAAATGTAATTGCACTGTGACCTCTTGTCCTGGGTGTCTTCACTACCTCCAATATACAAATTATGTCAGCATGAACAAACAACCAAATCCAGACTTGATTTGTATTGGCAAAATAACAAGCTCATTTGCAACACCTAAAAACTCATTTTTCCCTTGTCCTGACACAAATTCCCAATTAATAGAGAGGTAATCAAATTCAGTCATTACTAATGTCTCCCCCCTGTGTTTTATCATGAGTATTTATGATGCTCTCTGAAACTGGTTGCCTATATCAAGCTCCAACAGCCTGGTCCCTTCATGCCCCCAGGAGTCTAATCGAGATATCTTTAATAGCACTGAGAAGGTCAATATCTGAAATTTCCTGAGTATTAAAATGATCTTTTATGTAGAGAGCTACACCCCAAACCTCATTTCCCCTCTCTCTTCTCTTATTAATTTGTAGTCCCCTACATTGTGCCTCTCCCAGTCCGCTGCCCTAACCTACATCTCTGTAATCACAGCTAAGTCATAACCTCCATTAGTCATGATGGCCTCATCAAGGCCTAAAGCTTTATCCTCCTTACATGTGTATAGATGTAAGCTGTAGGCCATATTCTATACTCAACACTTTATTCGTGTTTGCTTATGGTTTTGTATGCTTCGTAGCATTTGCTGAGTTGAATTAAACGTCTTCTCCCACATTTCAGGCCGGTCTGGAAAAAAGATATAGGATATTTTTTCATTTAAATTTCCCAGGCATCCCGATTTCTCTGTAAGGCAAGCCATTTCCATAAAGTCACCTTTACAGTTCATAGTTTATGACAAGTCTTAGTTAAATATTAATGTGTAATGCAGGCCGTGAATGAACAAACACAGAGGTTAAATAACCTTGAAATGGTTTTGCTTCTATTCCAGTTGGTTGCTTTCAGGGTTCTCTTTTAAGTTGTGATTAATGGATTGTATACTTAGCCCAGCGACTGAGAAAAACACTGTGGACACAGGAGAACTTTGTTCTCAGACCTTTTCTGTTACTGGCGCACTTTAGATGAATGCGTACAGTTAGCCCTATTACAAAGTGTTTTATAGGACTAATTTTACAGTATACTGGCCTAATTCTGTAGTAATTTGCTTATCCTTAGGGACAGTTTGGCAAGGGCGTTTTTATCACTTCATTAGAAACACAAGGCCGCTGAGTGAGAAACATTCTCTCTGGGAAGGAGCTCTCTTTGACCATTTGTCTTATAGTCAGGCAACATACAGCGAGAGCAACGCGTTCCCAAAAAAAAAAACCGCAGCACCTCTGAGCTCTCTCAGGTTTTTGGGCGTGTTTTGTGCGAGACCTACTTTGCGCGGGTCTCATTTCAGGTTGTTTCCTCTGAAGGGACGGGACAGTGGCTCCCTGGGTGATGGCTGCCCCAGTTGTGGAGCGCCGGTGTCCTTGAGCGTAAGGGAGCCTGAGGTTCAGCAGGGCCCGGCTCCCTCTCTCTCTCTTTCTCCCCCTCTCTGCAGCTGCATTCTGTCTCTTGCCCCTGCAGACGCCCAAGGACAGAGGACAGCCCTGCGGCCCGAGGCCGCCGCCGCTGCAGATGTATACGTCTGCATGCGCATAAGCATGCTCATGCGTGCCTGCACAGACAGAGAAACACTCTCACACACACACACATGCACTCACTCACACAACCATCACACAACCAAAAGCCATATACACATATCTGCACACATGTGCACAACACACAAACACACTCTCACACACACACACATGCACTCACTCACACAACCAAAAGCCATATACACATATATAAACACTCATATGAGAAAGCACATATCTGCACACATGTGCACAACACACAAACACACACGGGCACACACTCACACACATGCACTCACTCATACAACCAAAGTCATATACACATATACAAACACTCATAAGAGAAAGCACATGCACACAATCCTGCACACATGTATGCAACACACAAACACACACGTACACTTGCACACACGCCTGTACAAATGCACATACATGTGCACCCAAACACATATACAAAGCACAGTCATACACATATACATACAAACGCTCGCTCTGCGGTTCCTGAGTTCTGTCTTGCCCCCGCCACTTACCCACATCAAGTCTGGTTCTGGGTCCCAGAGGTTGTGATTATGAAAGAGGAGGAAAGGCCTGATAACCAGACCCTCCATCACCCCCACACCACAGCCCCCATAGCCCCCAGTAAAGGGCCACCAAGCAGGGGAATGTGACAGCCCTCCCTGTCCCATATCTGAGGAGTCACAGCCCTTTCCATCTGATATGTGAGTGTCACAGTCTTTCCAATGTAATATCTGTGACTCAGAGCCCCCTCATTCAGTCTCTGAGAGTCAGGTGTAATAATGAGTCCTGGGCCAGAGCACCCTGTAATGAAACAGGGGAGAGAGTCGCTGAAGTTGCTCCAGACTGGAGCCGCCAACTCTCACGACTGGCGTCACCCTGGCTGATTTCAGCGACCGGAGCCACCACTACCGCTGATGTCTCCTCCACCCCCCCCCCCCCATCCCCCCACCCCCTGTCTCCATTTGGTGCTCAGCAGCGGTTGCCGTGTGTACCATGCTGTCGGCGGCAGCAGCGTTTGATGTGTGGGGCAGCCGTCGCCTCTGCCCTCTGCCGCGGGCCGCGCTCTCCCACCTCGGTCGTGACTCGCGCTAATCACGGCTCCTCTCCCGCTTCAGGAAACGCTCAGAACTAACACCCATGATCGCGTTTCACCGCTGTCATCGTTATTTCTGTTTGCAGAATCAACCCAAGGCCAGCTAAACATGCCTCGCAATGTTGTTCCATTTTATAAACTGCAGGTTCGCAAAGAGATGGATCCTTAATCGCCAGACTTACAACATCATAGTGTCAAAGATTTATAATATCGTTCTGTAGTTATATTATTCTCAGGCTTTGCAGTGCTTTGGTCATTGTGTATTGTTGAACTATAATCCTAGTCATGTGATGCATTAAATGCTGGGTTGTCATGTCATACATAGAAATGAAAGCGAGTGATGAAATATAACAAGTAAACACCGTTAAATATTTAACAGGCTAAATGAGGGAAGGGACTGAGCACCAGTCGTACCCTGTGAGACGCGCCTGTTTTACAGGCAGCTCGGCTTCTGGCTCTCAGCCCGCAGATCAAACTGGACCAGCTGCGCTCTGCAGAACTCAGAGGAACCAGGCAGAAGGGCAGCATTTGAACGTGCTTTCTTAAACGAGCTAACAACATTACATTTCAAAGAAAGCAGACCAAAGTCTTCCAGCTGGACAGAGCCTACGCGATATGGAAATGTACATATGCTCTCGGACACGATACAAAGGGGCATAGATGGAAACTAGTATACTCTGTATGGATATCAGGAAGTGTATCGCACAGTTGTCGATACTTGGAGAGGTCATGTAGCTTAGATTAGAAACCCTTGGTGTGTTCAAGTCCGGGCTTGATGCAGTACTGGATACTCTTTAGAGCATTTTTGGTCGATGGCAAGCCTAGTTGGACTGAAAAGCTTGTTACTATGTTCTTATTATGTGTGAAAATAACATACTTTAAATACATAAGTGGTTATAGGATGCATCGCATGTATGAGGTCCGTTCTGGATTTGTACCTCATGGCCTATTCCTCTACAGAGAGCAGAGAGGCTCCAAAACCGGGTACCAGTCCCCCTCCGTGAAGTGTCTGTAATCCAGCACCAGGGCACACAATGTTGTCTCTGATTCACAGGTGATGTGTCCTGTAACATCAGACACCGCGCGGCTAGGGACTGGGGGACAATCCCATTATGCGACGGCAGCGGTAGGGGGTGGCGGTCAGCGTGTGACGGATCCCAGGCATGCAGGCGGACACCCTGGCGAGATCTAAAGCAAACTACTCTGAGAAAGGCCCTTTCCCCCTGAACACCGCTTCATAAAATATTCATTTTTTGCCGACTCGTGAGATCATATCAGGCAACTGGCTAGGTTGGATCAGGCCCTCCGGATTCTGCTTTTATCAGAGCGCTACCTGCTGCTTTGCATTGTTTAAGATGGCGCTACCTTTGCCTGGGTATTTTTATGCGATGTTAACCGCCGTTAGCCATTTTTACATAGTGATGCCTAGTTCTTGATGGTCTGGAAACATGCTTAGCTAAGCTCAAGCACGATTGCTCATATGTGATCAGGTGGACGCAGTGATGTTCTCCTAAGCCACTCTGGATAAGACCGTTTGCGAAATGGATGCAATGTAATGTTGTGGATGTTTCTGTCACCATCTAGCCTTGCTCCTGGGTGTTTTTATCACACTATTGGCCACCACTAGATATGCTGTACCACAATGTTTTCCCCAATGCCACAGGCAGCAAGGCATTTCTCATAGTTTTTCCTGTAATAGAGCACTTCAGCACAATGCTCTTCATGGCTTTAGGGCGCTATTAGCATGCCCTAGCCTGTGACCAGCCACTTTAAATTCAATACCTCATGGTCAGGCACTCTTAATTCACTACATTCTGTGCTTTAACTCATATTCTTTTACCCACCTATTCACAGTGGCAGTAGCATCCGTTTCCAAGGCCACAGCGACAATCCTCAGTAAATTAGTAGCGAAGCTAGTACCTTTGTCCTTCTTTAAAGCGTCATTCAATGTTGTTGCCATTCTGTCATCTCACTTGGAATTTCTCACTTGAAACGCTCGCAAAATTTTAAGGCCGTTAAATAAGCATGAGGTTCATTTGCATGTTATCATTTTTTAGCAGCCTGACTGTGTATCATTAATTGAGAACTTTTTTCTTTCAACTTCTGTTGATAATCACAGTACAGATTAAGTTAAATTTGTACATTTGAAGCTCAGCCTACGTAGCGTCTTCTCGGTAATGAAAATGAATGTCCTCCCATGCATTCATTTTCTATTCTCTATAATGTTACTTTATCCTCCTCCCAGTTTTTTATTGAAATTGATGCAATTTGAATAATCTGCACTGGGTAAGTGATCCACACATTTGCTGTCCTGAATTATTTGGAGGTGTATTTTCAACACTATTATTTTGTATACAAGTCATTTATATAATTACTTACATTTTACATGTTTACTCACTAATTAATGCTTTGGAGCAAACATTTATGATGATTTCAGATGGTATAGGTGCTCTCTACTGCACATATATTTTGGGTATATTTCTGTGGTTTGTTTTATTTATTGGGAGTATTTTTATATGTTTATATAGCCATGTAGTTCAGTAATAATAGTTTAATTGCATTTTTAGGGATGAAACTCATTAAAAATGTGCAAAATATCACAATTTTGACGGAAAGCAGGGATTATGAATTGCTGGATTGAGCTTTCAGTAAAGATCAGTTTGGTTATTTTATTTTCTGGTTATTTTCGTTTCAAAGAGGTTCAGGGTGAAGTTTCATTGAACACATTGTGTCAGTATTTCATGCTGGCTGGGCACTGCTCACTTCAGTGTCGTCCTTAGTCAATAAAACTGAATAAATTCCTTTCAGAAAAGAGTAAACTGAGTTTCAATGACAAAGACTTCCCCAGCAGTCGTCCTGGTATGTGTGCATTCACCCAGCTAGCCAACCTCTGAGGGCCTGAGGGATATTTTAGTCTCCGTCAACGTTGGTTTAAATATTTATTGGTGTTTTCCACACCATAAGAGGTGACACTGCAGTTTAAACAGGAAGCAGCTGAAAATGTGCATTTCGACTGAAAGAAAAGTGGTACGTTGTGGTTCATGAGCGGACTGTCCTTGTCATTAAAAAGGGAGAGAATTTTCCTCAGATGGGAAGTGTTAATGGGTCTGTGTGACGAGTCTCTCTGCTGTATTTTTCTCTCTCTCCGAAGCTAAAGGGTGAACCGAAGCGTGGGGGGTTTGCAATGTCGGACACAATGTCATCCCGCGACTTCCGCAAAGGGAAGCTGTAATGATAATTGGGATGAGACCTAATCTAGCGGTTGATAAAGTGAGCGTAATCTTTCTAATGCAGTGCTTAAATGTGCTCTCTGTGCCACCCGCAGAGGGAGGGTGGGTTGGGTGGGGGGGTGCAAGGTTATCGTCCTAGCGTGACCCTGGGTCTGCGGAGCGGGCAGCAGCGTAGATGCGCACATGTCCCTGTCTGTGGGTGCGTGTACACGTGCGCGGTTGTGCATGCGTGTGTGTGCGTGGGTAATGACAGGTACATTCAGGTGCTGAATCATCCACTGAGTCTCTCTGGATCTTTTTTTTTTCAAGGAAAGTTGGCAGTTCACCCTCTTTCTGTACTTCTGTTTTTTCTCTGAGGTAGTAAAGATTGACAGGGAACAGAGCCGAGCAGAACATGGGCCAGGATTCGATCCCATCCAGAGGCAGTAGGCAGGCAGGTTAGGCCACTAGAGTCCCTCTCTGGACTTTTTACCGTGTTCCACCACCCCCTTTCTTGGTTTGGACACCCAGTTGTAATTATTTGGCTTATTCCAACACTGCAGTACTCCAGTGTCAGATTTGGACGCCCACACCAGCCCAAGTGCATGGCAACACTCAGTTTCTCCTTACCTTGTGGGTTACCAGCTGAGCTTTAGCTGCTATACAGGGTGACGGCACAGCTCATGCAGCTTCCATAGGCAGATCAGTTCAGTAGTGCAGGAGCCCACTCAGCCAGAGGGGGCAGTATTGAGCAATGTGAAAGAAATACTATGCTGGTTGAGACCAGTCCTTCTGAAAGTAGACAAATGCTTCCTCTGTAGCTAACTCTGCATGGGATTCGCAGCCATGGGTCACACTGGTATGGTCAGTATTCCACTGCGGCTGTATGGGGCATCAGTGGCCCCAATATTAGTCAGTTCAGGTGACCTACCTACCTCTGTCAAAACCCTCCACCCAGCCTTTGGGGCAGTAGGCAGATATCAGGAGTGCACTGTAAGGGTTAGGGAATTGTTTTTGGAGGTATCTATGTGTATAAATGGATAATGTGTAATACATAAACTGTAAGCAGTTCTGGATAAGAGTGTCTTAACTTCCTGCAAGTTGTGTCTATCTGAACAAATTTGAATATTGATTCCTGAATTTGTTCAAACGTAAATTAATGTACATTTGGAAGAAAAAAAATCAAAAATATTGATTGCTGAATTATTAAATTGATGTCTGAATTCTCATGATAACATTTTTAATGTATAATATGCTGTAATAAATAATATATCTGTAATAATGCCATGTCCTTAATAGAACAGTGTGAGAAAAAGGACATTTTCTTGCCTCACCTCTACAAGTTGAAAAAAGGGTAACATTTTAAGCTAAAAAGTTATTTTTTGCCATATAAAGGTGGATGTGATTTCTGAATTATTTGTTATATAACCTAATATGGGTGATTTTTAGCAACATCTGTTCACAAGTTGCTTTTTCCATGGGTATTTTTGATTGTGTTTTTCCATAGTTTGTGTATTACTTTGCTTTTTAAATTTATCCTGTTGTTTTCTGTATATGATTGTAAGTGCTGATTTCAGCTAGGCATGACAAACAGAGGTATGTTCAAGTACTTCATTTTCAATGCCACTTTGCAAACTCATTTTAAGGAAAATAGCAAGTAGATTAAAAGAATTGTGACCATGTTTGAACACAAATCACAATTTATCTTCCAGAAAAATCTGTTCAAATGTTCAAAACTTCAAACTTAAACCCCAGTTGCCCATGTGGGTGTACATATGTGTTGCTCACAATCTCAGTGGTGCTGGATCTAAATAGTTCAGCATGTGGGCTCTTGGCCATCTGGACTTGGGGCTTTTCTGACTTTTGTGACCTCCAAAAGACCTCCCTCCTGAGTGTGTGTGTGTGTCTCACTGTGTGTGCGTGCATGTGTGTGTGTGCATGTCTGCGTGGGTGTGTGCACGCTCGTTTTTGTGTGTGCACGCATTTGTCTGTGTCTGAGTCGGTGTGTGTGTGTGTGTGTGCATAGTTGTTTATGTGCACACATGCATACTCAGCTGAAGAAATGAACATAAAGCATTTATAACTCGGCAGGTTGAAATCCGCATGCAGAATAAACAAAAGTGCAGCATGCACCCACGTGTGAAAGCGCTGCCATTGCTCCAGGCAGATTAGTCATAAATTTATAATAATCCTCAGGCCCTCGCAGTAGACCAGCTGTACACCACCATCAATGGTGATGCTGCCAGTGACCTCCCATCCCACACAGAGCATAAATGTCCAGTTGACCCAAGGCATGGTGTCCATCTGACACGAAAAACGCTTATATGTCAAGCCCATTAGGGTTCGGGCCCCAGGGGAGCTCGGAGAAGGAGAGAAAGGTCACCATTGTCGGTCAGTGGGCTCGTTGGGCCTGTAGCATTGCAGCTCTGTGTAGTCCTGTCTATTCTGAAAAGGAGTTACCATTTTGTTGCTGCCTTGCAACAGTGCCTACAATTAAGGGGAATGGAGATTGTGTGGGTGTATTTTGCCTTGTTGTTAGTGGGAGGGGCTGATGTATCTGTAATTTCGTACATCCCTTTTGAGAGCCTGAGGCTTCCTGTGGTTTCTTTTGTTGTTTTCTTGCTTATCATTTCATTTGTCTCTCCATTGAAAGTGAAAGCTAACAATAGGGTGGCCCTGTTACCGCTGCATTGTGTCGTTTTCATGGGAGATCTCGGTCCCATGAGCTACCCTTTGTACAGGATAACCATAGCCTAGTTCCACTTCTCTGTTTCCAACTTGCATTATACTTCCACTTACAGTCCCATACACTGCAAAGAGTTAACCAGACTAGCAAAGCCATATGTCATGTGCTTCATTTGCATCAGAACAGAAATGGTAAAACTTGTCAAGCATAACCCTATTGACTCTAGGCTATCCTTAAGGTTATCCTGTTAGGTCAGGGGCCCTTGTTAAGGTCCAGCTTTTTCAACTGAACTTGTAATATGTAAACAGTCAACATAGGAATCCTAAGCTGTTATGGATATGGTCTAATCCCGATTAGGGAAATGGTGGTGTTATAGTTGAAGCGACGGACTCTTCACCTAAGGGACATAGGCTTAAAAGCCCTCTAGTGGAACACCACGGCTGTGTCCTTGAGCTTGACATTCTTATCTCAATGACCTCACACAAGTCCCACCAATATAAATATGTCTTTTATATGAGGATAATGTATTAGTCAGACGTATAATGTGTGTGAGAGAAGCTGGCGGAGAGAGAGAGAAAGAGTGGAGCTTTCTCACAAGGCATTTTCTCTGTTCTTCCCTCCTGTTGGCCCAGCCATCACTCTGGGGTGTATTAGGGCTTTCAGAGGAAACAGAGGGATTTGCAGCGTCCATTTCTGTGATTCACAGAGTGCCCAGACGGCCTCATTTCCTCCGGAAACAAGGCTATTCTGGGTCAGGATTGATGTCTCCATTCACTTTGAAGCAAAGGAGAATTGTGATTTGAGCCCCCCTTTTGCAAGGCCACAGTGGCTTTTACGCACTGCTGTCAAATTCGGTTTTATGACGCTTTGGGTATTGCTGATGTCTCGCGGTCCATTTCGGATTTGGTATTTTCTTGAATCATTTGAAAAGTCTCCTTTGGTGTGACAATTTTTTAATGTTAAAAATTTGGCTGCATAAAATTAATTTTGATGGGATTTTCAAATTGAAATTCAATTCATGATTTGTGATCCCCCCCCTCCATTCTTCCTCCAGAATTGTATAATCTGGCACTCCTGAGAGTACTGAAATAAGGTGTTCCTCCAACTGGCAGTGCTGAAATCTGGTGTTGACCCTGAAGTCACAGGTTAAGACGGTACTGAAATTATGTGCCCCTCCAGCAGTCATTTCAGGGTGCTGAAATCAGATGGTAATCCTGCACTCATATTTTAGGCAGTACTGAAATCAGGTGTCCCAGGAAGTCCTGAATTCAGATGTTCCTCTCATATTTCAGGCCTCTCATGTTTCAGTACAGAAATCAGTTTTTTCCTCAGCAGTCATGTTTCAGCATGACAAGGCTTTGAAAGTGGATGGAGAAAAGAAAAAAAACATTCTTGCAGTATTTCATGGATTTGTAACCACAGAGATTTTGAATATATTGACTCAGTCGCTTTACCGCAAGGCTTTTCCAGGAACTGTTTTAAAGCATTGTGAAGTTCTCTGAGGAATTGATCTTTGCTTTAGTCTCTGCTTGAGTATTCCTATGGTACTATCTCCTCCAAGCACACTGGAGCTTAGAAGTCTCTGCCCTGCAGTATGTTCTCCGATTGATATGTCGAAAAGACAAAAAAAAAACAGTAAAAGTATGTCCCACTCAGACAGTGGGATGGAGCAACCATGTGTAGAATTCCCTCAGCGATCTGCTTTTTGCTCTTGTGGCTTCATTCGTATAGATGGTGTTATGGTTGTGTGTGCGTGTGTGTGTGTGTGTGTGTGTGTGTGTGTGTGTGTGTGTGTGTGTGTGTGTTTGTTTGCTTGTGGGAGAGTAGCTAACATACATCTGAACCCACAATCTTGCCAACAGAAAGGATATCATGTTTCTAATGGCTATGGCTACACGCTATAACTCTACACTATAATCAACTGTAATCATTGCAACTATTATTATTACTCTTAAGGTTTCAGCAAAGTCATGAAATATAGGACATTTCTCCATATGCCTTTTTCATATGTATTTTATAGGCTGTGTCTGGTCATACAAGGCATTACATTGACACACAGTTGCAGGCGTTTTCTCCAGTGGTACTCTAGACTTCTGGTCAACAGATCTGAAGTCCAATTGATTGTCCTGTAGTTGCAGCCTGAGTCGTTGGTCGTTGCCATGGTTTTGTTTTGTGGAAGAGGTTCAGAAAAAATACACACACCTGTAATTTGCATATATGGTGAAAATGACCAATAATGAGGTCGTCCACCAAGACCTTTCAGTCTCTTTTATAGGCCACAGTGGTTGCAGAGAACCATACTCTGTTCATAAGGGCACATGCCTACAACACAAAAACACACGCAGAGCCACTCACCACCATAGTACAATTTTGAAAAAGTCATTCTTTATTGGGTCCTTTATGCTTCACACAAAGAAACGGCCAGAAATTCTGCAGTGGCACCGCATGAATGCATGACTGAGCTGAGGCAGGAGGGAGCAGAAAAGGGGAGAAAGAAAGAGGTGAGGGCAGGAATGAAGACAGAGGAGGATCCATTTAAAATCTTGTTTTCTGATGCGCTCGACTCTGAAGAGGAACGTCAGCTGAGAGGGCCACTAGACATGATGTTCTGTCTCCTCTATAGTCTGGTGCTCTCTACCGCAGAACAGCACAGATTATCCGACGAATTTATCAGTGTGCTTTAATTAGGCCCCCTGCTTGTGCTCTGTTCTCTGGATGTGCAGCTGAATTCCAAATGGCCTCAGAATGGTATTGTTGGGTGAAATTATTTCAATTTTTCTTTTATTTCTGTGGATTTTTCTTTGCCTCTAATTTTTGTGATCGATGAACTTGCCAAAATGTGACAGTGAAGGTATAAAGGAACACTTGCATTTATCTGTGAGCCAAATTTAAGGACAAATGTCGATTGAATCCTGGCCTTGGTCTTTCCATTGACACATTCCTAATGTGCACAGTCCGAATGTGAGATGAGCTATGCTATGGGCATCCCACTGTAATTCATCAGTGAAGGCCTGATGAATGACAGATTGCTCCCAGGACTGTGCCTTGGGGAACACCCACATAGCCCAGGGGAAGAGTCTCAGCTTTGACTTTGGAGCAGAAATAACTGGCTACCGGGTGAGTCCATTTACAGCTTCATCTTATTTCAAATGCTTCAAACTCACTAGGGAAGAAATGTCAGCACATTCTAGGGAAAGCATAAATTTTTCACCAGCAGCAAACATGCATAACTGGACAGGCCAGATTTTGTAGGACCAGGCTAATTTCCTTCAGCATTTATAGCAGTCTCCTGGGATGAACGCTGAATGAAATCCTTGCCACAATGGATTGCAGCACACTGTTAATCACAGTGGTATTGAGTAAACGTGTTTAGTTTTTGACATGTTGTAAAATTGATGTAAAAACACTTAAATGGTAATTCAATTCTGCCCTGCCATATGACAAGAGCGGCAGTGACAGGCCCAAATTGGGGGCTGGGGGGGCCCATCTCCACGGAACGGCCAGAGAGTGTGTGTGTATGAACTATACGGGGGCGAGAGAGAGAGTGGAAGGGCATTTTGGGTAGAGGAAGGGTATCTTTTATTCATGTTGCGTGTGATTGGGACTGGACTTGTCCTGCGGTAGAATCCCAGCTGTGAAGATTTGGGCTTAGAGAGGTGGGAGGGAGAGTATCATTAAGCCTGTGACTCAAGAACGAGGATGGCTGACTTCCTGGCATGGTGTCTTCCTGTTCCAGCCCTGCCGGACATTACCATCGCTACCCAATCATGCAGGTTCTCTAAGCTGAATTGAACTGCTTGCTCTTCCTCTGATTGCGTTTGTGGTTTCGGATAAAGTGTAGCCTCTGGACAGTGCCGTAACTGAGCCTTTTTATGGGGGGTGAGGGGGGGATCCAGGTCTTCATTTGAATGGTCCATCCACGCCTGTGCTGGGCCCATGTGACGCAAATCCCCTTGATCTCTACTGACTTCCAAACAGTGCTCTGTACATCAATTCAAGCTCCCGGTGACCGATTGCTGAACTTCGATCAGTGTAAAGGGAGGAGGTAGTGTGGAATTTTAGGCAGAGGCCTGTATGTGACTACTGGGCATTTGTGCTAAGCTAAAAAGAAGCGGAGATGACATTCATAATACATGATGGTATTAGCCATTCCAGATCTTGCCCCAAGGAGAACTCGGGGTATTGCTGCAAGCAGGTTAGCATACCACCAACAGGAGGCTTCTACCCTGCAGTGACCTGCTGAGAGTAAAACCCGGACTGGCTCAAACTGCTATGGAATAGGGATGTCATTTACAAAAAAACCTTGCTCCCCCCTAGCAGATGGTTCTGTGCATCAGCTGGGAAATGGGTGGACCAGCCTCCGGTATCAGGACTGCGCAGCAAGGACCGACATGGCCTCCATAGAGGGAAGTGGTCGGAAATTTCCTGCCAAAAATGTGATCATACAGGAACCACTTTGCCTGACTTTAACTCAGCTCTCTCTATTTTTCGCTGATTACACTTTACCAGGCCCCACACTGTGAGGCTGAGAGTGTTGAAACACACCGTTCATACACTGTCAAAGAAATAGCGCTGTAATGTCACCCTGCAATCAGTGTGTCCGCTGAACTAAAGGGACAACAATTTCAGTCTCGGTCCTGACAGAAGTATTTTCATGTCTTCCAAAACTTTGGGGGAAAGGGGGTC
The DNA here is from genome assembly GCA_022829145.1 of Albula goreensis. Taxonomy (NCBI): domain Eukaryota; kingdom Metazoa; phylum Chordata; class Actinopteri; order Albuliformes; family Albulidae; genus Albula; species Albula goreensis. Next base: position 8,428,327 of record CM040757.1, on the reverse strand, counting down.
CCAAAAAAAATACAACCAAAAAACAACATTTGTAAACCTCATCCTAAGAATCTACATCACAAAAAAACATTAAAACATTATCCTGAGGTAAAATCACAAATTTGTGCCGATCTCAATGTGAGACGGAGCAACTGTTGTGAAAGCCAACATGTTCTCCGGGGTTCCATTTAACTTCCTGTAAGGGAAAACCTTACATTCCAAAAGGCTGCATTTTAAATAAATGAAAGTTGATGGCACATTTATGAGGTGGTGCGACAGGAGGGCTGTCCTCAGTAATCAGTGTTCGAGCAGGGCCAGCGAAACACAGGTGTGTGAAGGGCTGTACCGGAACTCCAGCTTCTGTGCGAACGATAGATAGCGACTGTCCGAGCCTTTCCCCCTCGCCCGATCCTTATCCATTTTCCCGTCCTGTGATTCATCAGACAGGGCAATGCACTTGCTTCCAGTCAGGGGGAAAGCAAACCAAGCCCAGCTGCAGCCCCCATTCCCAAACGTCCAGCAGAAAACAGATGTGATACCATTAGTCTGCAGGTGCGTTTGTCTGGGGGGGGAGGCAATAGCCGAGGGGGAAATGAAAATGTGCTCTGCAGCAATGTGGGGTAACGATTAATTTTCGCTGTGTCGAAATCCGCCCTCACCTGCATGCATTTATGATGGTAGAAATAGACGTCTCTTCATCTTATTCAGACATGTGGGTGTTGCATCAGATATTCGGACACCTGAATAATATTCTCTCATTTTGTTCAGAGTGTCTTGCAGTTACAAGATAGAGCTTCTGCGCCTCTTCAATTATGCACAAAATGGGTTTTTCTTTGCTTTGTTTTTCTTTCTGTTCTTCTTTCTCAGGCTATACTGAAGACAGCTAATAGTGCATCTTATATACACATAAGACTGTAACACAATAACCTTGATCATTAAATACTGGTTTGAACTTATACACACATACTGTCATGCAGGGACGGAGATGCACACATATAGCCTACACCTGCACACACAGACCCACGCACCCACGTGCACACATCACTGGCCGAGCTCAGCATACACCACGGACAGCCAATCAATACTCTTGATTAGCAGAGCGATATTGATGCCTCGGGGAGATCACAAGTCACGTTGATCGATCACATGGCTGTTTACTGAGTGAAGGATGAGGTCAGATGTGGCACAGAAACACCTCTCAGAACCCGAGGGCTTGATATGATTCAGCTCAAATTGGGATATCACAGAATATCATCCTTTCATTTCCCCTCAAGTGTCATAATCTCTGCACATTTTCTTCTCAAAAAGCATTCAGCAAAATCGTCACTGAAAGCTATCTAAGATGGAGGTCTCCGTGTGATGTGACGTGGGATACAGTTAAAGAGAAATGCACTCTGCATGCGAAAATCCATCTTCGTTATGACCACTTGAAAAAGATAAGATCAGAGGAAGAGCCGTGATTTAAAAGTACAGCAGCGTCTGCAGATTGGTTTGTCTGTTAGATATATTCAGAGACTGCTTCAGCTGGTGCTTCCAGAATACAAACTATAGTTGGCAGTTAATTGCTGCCGTGGCAACTGTGCTATTTAAACCAACAATGAATGCGCAATGAATACGCATATTGTTACTGTCTGTGCTACCAGCCTTTGTACAACGGTACAGTTAAACCATTTTAATTACTGTCGCTGCACTGCACAAATTAATCAGAAAACAAAGATATCATCTGCTGGTAATAAGTGAAAAAACTGTTATGTGTAAGACTATAAATTCAAAAATGTGGGGGAAAAAGAAAAATAACATTGATTTTTTAATTCAGTTTCAGGTTATATTTCTCTGTGAATCTAGAGAGGTGAACAGTGACAGTCCTCTTGCTGCTCAAAAGCTCCTTTTTTTGGTGTGAATAGAGAGGTTTGTTAAGAGGGTGAATGAGATTGTGAGAGGGGGTAAATGTGTGAATTGTTGTGCGTTGTCTTTCAGGGTTGCAGGGTGCAGTCAGGTGGTTTTCCCGCTGCTCTCTGTGCTGTGTGGTGGTGGTGCGCACGCGACTGCAGGTCGAGTGTTTTGTTGCTGCGTCATGCTGCTAGGTCCACCCTCGCTGGTTTGATGCAGCTTCGATCCATCGCATGGTGGCTGTGGACGCACGGATGATCGAAAAGGGCCTCCCCCCTTAACAGACAGAGGGAGGGGTCTGGGCTGTGTGTGTGTGTGTGTGTGTGTGTGCGTGCGTGCATGGTGGGTAGAGGTTACTGCTGGAAAGCCCCTTCATATCAAAACATTATTCACAGTTTCTCGTCAACATGCCAGAAGGTTCCAGTAAAGGGCGAATACCACACTGCAGCCTGCTTTGGGCTTGATGACAGCGGATACGTGGGATGACATTTCACCTCCTCATTTTCAACCCCCCCCTTTATCTCAGCGGAGGACAATGCGGTGATTTAGGATTTGGGATTAATTTAATTTGAGAGGCACTCGGATTTAATCCCTAAACAGAGGTATTTTTAAATTGAGCAATGCAATTTAAGCAGATTGAGATTGGAGAGGAGGGTAGGGGGTAGGCCCGGCATGAAGGCCTGATTTCCGGGTTTAGAGGACAGAATGTACCCAAAGGATAGATTAAAGCGAAACTTTCGGGCTACCTGCCGATTAAAAACACCCACGGTTCCTGTGCCATGCAGAGTCCCACTACGGGGCACGTAACCCCATTTTACAACCTGTAGATTACCCAAACCATGACCAAACCAGACCACCCCATTGGTGCTCTTTTATGCTAACATGAGGCTGCTCCATGCACTTGTATGCATCATGGAGAGGACAGGTAAGCAATTAGGGTCACACTAGGCAGTGCAGAGTATCATGCAGTGTGGCACTTTCATTGTTCCTGACATGACCCAATTCGGGAATTAAATCCATGCCTTTCTTTAATCGAAGGTATATTCTCAATACCATGATCAATAACCTGTGTGTTTAAGGTATGGGGCTATAATTTAATTATCTCAGTGCATGTTCTTGGGTGTGCAGTGCAAGCAAATTTAGGATGTGTTCACATCCATCTTTGCTCATTCGAAAGCATTAAGTAGGTGCACAACTGCTGGCAGATGTCTCGAAATGAGTGGGTATCATGGTTTAATTGGATATGGAGAGTCCTGGGCATACTAAGCAATAAATGAATCAGAGTAACATCTCCAATTACCTTTAAAAGCCACCTGATGTTCCATCCAGTTACTTTGCTCCGCCCAGAAATCAGTAAGACAAAAACAGAAAATAATGACATAATTTTACAGGGATGAAGGGTGTTATATCTTAGTATACTTTTTATACTAAATCCCCCGGTCTTGTATCTTGCCACCAACTAAAAATCTATCAATTCAATATATGTTCTTTTTAAACAAATTAGCTGGTTTATTATTGCTTAGACAGTCATAAGGTGACATTATATCCTTACTGATAAATGTCAGCAGTGTCTCAGATGTCATAGAACATAAATGCAGGTGCAGCGAGTTGCCAAAACTAGAATTTGAACATGCATTTGAAGTTTTTCACCTCTGTTGTTTGTGTCGACACTGTTCTTAAATTGCTTATGCAGACATCATAAAAACAAAAGCATGTCAAAGATGAGATCTGCTATATTGGCCAACAGTGTGAATGAGCAGCCAGTTTATTTAGCTAGCTAGCTGGTTTGCTGGTTTGATTATTAACTAAATTAACCAAAGGTCTACAGCTACACAACAAGTGCAGCATATTTTACATTGAAAAAACACTAATATATGTAATTATTCCAATAAATTATTCTGATTCTTTAAATCACTTTATTTTGATGCTAGTTTACTTGCATTGCAGTAATCTGAATCACAGAACACTTACATCCTAGTCATGTGTCTTTTTTATAGGGTATGATTACATTATGATCAATATTATGACTTGTGATTGTAGCACATGTTTCTCAAACACATTCCTTCTGATATAAGCAATATATAAAGGGGAAAAGGCAATTCATAATTGTTCACACTTAGTGCTTTTCAGGTTTGTGGCGGTCTATATGTAGCAAAGAGTGTGTGTATATCTCCTCAGTAGGCAATGGTTTGTTAGCAGCATTAAAATGGAAACGTTAGAGCTGCCCTATGACTTAGGACCTGGTTTCGGTTGGTCTTAACACCATCGCTTTGTGCTGAATCAAAACAGCAATACGCCAACATCACACCTGACCACACATCTTTAAGACAAACCTACCAAAATAGATGCAAGTTAATTTGCTATTATAAGAACAAGGGCTGTAAACTGGAAGACGGCAACATCGTTAGACTGAAACCAGCAAAGCCACTTTGCGTTTTAGCTTCCACCACTTAGTGTAAGATAAGGCCCTTTTGGTGTTCATTTTGGGTGTTAGTGGCTGGCTCAGAGTTTAAATGTTCTTCCTCAAAGTTAACCTTGCCTCCATCAAGCTTTGCTGATCATGGTCACTGCTAGTGCTCTCTGTAATTAATGTTGCATCTGTGAATTTGTATGGATATTTTTCCAGAACTGCATTTACATGTGAGGATATGTTTACCACAATGTCCCTGTTGCAGCCTATTCTTGTATGTGCACTGGTGTCCATCAAACAATATTTCATAATTCATAGGCATTGTGTATGTATCTTTGTCTGAAGGGAGCAAGGATTGCAACAGGGGTTTGATTGGTTATCGGATCGTCATTGGTTGCGCAATACTATGGAGTAGTAAACATATTAATCAGATATGAGGCCTGAGAGGGGTGGTGTCGGACAGCTGCATGGTGTCGATGTGCCTGTCAGGAAGTGACCAATTCAAGGTGACATCTGGATGTGTGTACAACAGGAAGACTCATGACAAGACAGCAATGGGACTGATTAACTGTTCTTATGACATTTCTCCATATCTCTCTCTCTCTCTCTGATCACACTCATTTGCTCAGTTCCAGCAGATTACGAACATTGCCATGGCAAAAATTCATGGATATGTACCAAAGCATAGAGTTAAACAGTAAACCAAGGATAGGAAGCTCTTTTCTCTGTTTGTCCCTCACACACTCAAACTCTCTCTCTCTCTAACTCTCTCTCACACACACACACACACACACACACACACACACACACACACACACACACACAATAATAACAGTAATAACTGTTCTGTCAGTTATATCTCAGATGTGATTGGCATGCCTTCTTCTGAAGATATAACTGATCTTTCCTTGGGGTTGATGACATTGCACTCGCCCCCTGCAGTAGGGTTTGGGGGGGGGTAGATGCAGGAAGATGAAGGGGAACCATGATCGTTGTCCCCGACTGTTGCAATCATTCCCTTCCCCACAGCTCAGCCCCCACCTCAAAGCCCAGCTGCTATCCTTGAGCCAGGAGACAATGACCTCTCTTCTCTAGTCTCTTGTTCCCCCCTCCCTTCCCTCTCTCCCTCCCTCCTCCCCTGGTCTGGAGTCTTTCACAAGACTGTAAAACACATTTAGGAAAGATCCAGCAACAGGGAGGTTGGGTGGGGTGTGTGGGACCTTCACAGTACCGATTTTATTACTCCACCGCAATATGCTGGCCCTTGTTCGGAAAGCCCCAGGAGGCTGCCCCATGCTCCGGAGCTGGTCATTTATCAGTATTTATTGACTATCTGGGACAAAATCCAATTTGCCTCCTCTCTGACCCATCAATCAGCATGACAGACAGCTTGTGTGGCACACCCCCTATAGACACCTCTTGCCTGAGACAGTGACCCCTCCCACTGTTCAACTGGTCGTTTTGCACGAAAGCGCATCGCAAGAAGAATCCATGGGGTTTATTCCCTCCGGCTAAAACATAAAAATGACCAAGAGATGTCGTGCCAGGCCGGGACGCATGATTTGTGGGAAATAATTTGTGTTTTTTTTTTGATCTGCGAGGAATAATATTGCCGTAGCGTTAACAGACACTGTCAAACATGCTAATGTAATTAAGCTGCGTTAATAAGGGAATTAATTGGCAGGTCTCACACATTCTGCAGGTGCTGCTTTTTGGCTTCAGTATTGACCATCTTGAGGCTGGAGAACTGATGTTCCAGCCTGCGATTTAGTAACGTTATTTATGTGTTGTGTCAATGTTTTTGTACAGTGGTCTGCAATGGTGGGCGGGGGAGGGGGTAACCAACCATGCCCTTTTGTCTGGATTAAAAAAGTGCCCCAGGGCCTCTCAGTTTAAGTGAAAATTTGAAAGAGAACCTAACTAGGGGCAGAGGCAGTCACCCCTTAGGGGGGTAGTGGGCAAAAATTGGGTCACCTTTGGCAAAATGCCCCTATGAATTAAAGTGACTATTTAAAAAGAGGCAAAGAGGCATGACACCAGCGGGATTACCTGAATGCAAACCAGCAACGTCAGCCATGTTGTATCATTTAATTGCTGATGACAATCACTCTGTGTTAATTAGGACCCATAACACAAAACAAATATAATCTGACATTTTTTTTTTGAGGTTCCATTTTCTACTCTTTTCGCTCTTCCCCCTAAGAGAGTACGTGCGCTCCACTGGTGGTCTGTGTGAGCTGGGATAACATCATTATCTTGTCCTGCACTGTCCAATCAATGACAGGCAGAACAGAGAGAGTGTGTCCTCTCCGCCTCATCGCCTTCCTTTGATTGAGATGGTAATTGGACAAGCTGGACCGGTCTCTTCCTCATAACAAAACTGCCACTTCTCCCACTCCGCCACCGGGGGAATCTTTTTGTTTCTCCATAGAATTTGGTGAAGTATGTTCATTAGGGTTCATGACTCATTAGATGCCATAAAAAAAGCCCCGCATTCAAAGCCCTTAAAAGGTGACATTTTATCTGGAAGGATCTGGTTATAAATATCACATCTTCCGTAAACTTCTTGTGTGTTTTTGTTGACGCCTCAATATCTCGTTCTCTGGCCTGACCACCATCATGCTATTTAAACAACCCCCTATTCCTGGCTGTAGGTCATATGTCTGTTTTAAACACTGTGGCTTGAGGGGATGTCGCTCTGTACAGCGGCTGGGTTTGCCAGCCAGTATGAAACATTGTTATTGACCCTACGGGGCTGCTTTCAGTTAAACTCAGCGTTTATATTTTGGGTATACAATTCAGGCCTGTGGATGTGGCATTGCACTACACAGACTGTGTGTGTGTGTGTGTGTGTGTGTGTGTGTGTGTGTACCCAAACAGACTGTGTGTGTGTGTGTGTGTGTGTGTGTGTGTGTGTAATCCCACAGATTGTGTGTGAGCGTGTGTGTGTGTAACCCCACAGATTGTGTGTGTGCGTGTGTGTGTGCGCATGCTGCCACGCAGTTGTGTGCGTGAAATCATTACACTGCTATCATATCTGTTCCAACAGTTTTTATTTTGCTGCTACTTAAAAATCCTTACAGTCACTCAGCTTGAGTGCTTCATTAAATTATTTGGTTGTTCTTTATTATTTATTTTTGTGCAACAAGAGCAAATAGAGCCTGGTTTCATCTGTCAGCGGTTCCCCAGGGAGGGTACGACAGTGACTGAGAATTCGTCTGCCGAAGGTAACTCCCCGGTTTCGGCCCGAATTCCACCAGGATCCTGAGCCTTTTGTTGCTTGTGTTTCTGTGACACAGCAGGAGAAACTACGGCAGGAATGTCCCCGTTATTCGATTGTGCTTGTCTTTATGAGCCGCTGCTGTCACTATACATCATGTCGAGGCCCCGCACCCAAAGAGTCACGCTCTCTCTGAGGGCCCCAATGTTACTTTTTCCTACAATACAATATAATCACAGGGGCATTGGAGCCTTGCCGACAAAATGATGAAATTTTCACACGCTGGAGAAGATTCACCGGAACGCCTGCCTTCTGTCAGCTCTGCACATTCATCTTTTTTTCAATCATTTTCTTGTGTGCAACACCGGAAGCCAGCATGTATGCCGTTTAACATCACAAAATCTCCATCCACAACAGCGGTAATCCACAATTTTCATCTGTAACACCGCATTGCTCGTTCCACGTTACTGCCGAGCAGGAGATCGGCAAAGGCTTGTATCATCACATCTTCATTTAAATCTCTGAGGCGTCGTTAAAAGAAAACGTCACATGCGCATGATTAGCAAGGGTGCTGCATGCAGCAAGCCAGTGAAATTAAGCAAAGAGTCGCCAGTCAAACATAAGCTGACGCTAACTCTCATAGAGTCCTGAATGACTCATTGGGCCGGTGACCTTGTTCAGATGTGTAATTTAGTCCAGGATTAAAGCTAATAAGGGTCGCTGGCCTCCCTCGCCCCATGTTCGCCATTTGTTAATATTAACTCAGGCTGCTATTGTTAACATCCTCAGCAGGGGCAGCGGGCCTCATCCTTGTTAGGAGTAATTAGCCGTACCTGGAATAACACATCTGACAGCAGTGCTGTGGGCTGGGGCTCTCGGTGAGGAGGGCAGCTTTCTCACCGTGCTATTCGTCGTTTGCTTAGCGCCGACGCTAAATGCCCTATCCAACTTCACTCAGTACTGATGCTAAGGCCATTTCGTCCTTCACTCAGGACTGACACTATGGTCAGTTTGTCCTTCACTCGGTACTGACACTATGGTCAGTTCATCCTTCACTCAGTACTGACACTATTGCCCTGTTGTTCCTCACTGTAGCCACTTCGCCCTTCTCCCAGTACTGACGCCGATGCTATATTGTTCCTCACTCTGTACTGACGTTATAGTCCTATTGTTCCTCATTCTGTTCTAATGCTGTGGTCCTTTCATCATTTACTCATTACTGATGCTATGGCCCCTGCGTTCATCATTCAGGGTTGATGCTAGCACCCCAGAATCCCTACTGTCCTTCGCTCAGGACTGACGCTATATCCCATCGTTCCGCACTCAGTACTGACGCCATATTTGACGTATTGATGCTGTAGCCGCTCATTATTGCTCCATCAGAATCATCCCCCTTCCTGTCCGTCCCGCAAAGTCCTGTGATTGCAGACTCACCAGTGCTCAGGAGCTTAAAGACCAGAAAATCAACAGGGTGACTCATGGCCGTAATGATAAGGCCAAGACGTTAGAGAGCCCTCTCCAAACCCCGACCACAACTCCCCCTCATCCTAGTCCGAGAAAATCATTGGGGGTTTGAAAGCTAAAATTCAGCTCTCCCCACACAGCTAAAATGCAGCATGTGTGTTCATTCATTCTTCCGCTGAATGTCATGGACTAGTCCACTTGCACTGCTCCCATCTGCAGTCTGGCAGTGTACACTGGGATAGGAGTGCACCCTGAAGTCTCGAGGAATTGTGACATCACAGTTGTATTAAACACATGTTTTGCTTCTGATGTCCATTATCCTAACATCTTAAGGGAGGTATGCATGGTTAATTGGGTAGTAGGACAGCCTTGGCCAGCCAATGGGTTTGCCTTTGTACTGTAATGGACCTCTTCCTCTGTACAGAGTGCAGTGTAGTAGTCTTTGTTTAGTAATTACTGTCTAATGGTGCTGGAGAGAAGACATTGATGGGTTCAAATGAGGTTCTGGGTAGAGGAGGGTAAGAATGTTCAAATCCTTTTAAATCTATCTATGGAGCGAGGACGGTGAAGGGTTTAAGCCCAGCGCTGAGGAGAGGACAGAGAGGTGTTAAACCCAGCTGAGCAGAGAGGAGGAGAGTGAGGTGTTGGGAAGCTCTGGGGGAACAGGAAGTGAGAGGGTTTGCCGAGGGTTTCTCTCATGCACGCTTATTGCGTTCGTCATGATGGCCGAGGGAACTGGAGATTTCTGGAACGGAAGTAGCGGCGCTGCTGCAGTTTCAAGGGGGAAACTCCAGTCACATTTTTTAATGAGTGCTCTGGCGTTCTGCAAAGGGAAATGAATGAACAGGGGAATAGCATGGAGAGATGCCTAATCAACATGTGTCTATTCACTGGGTGTGTGTGTGTGTGTGTGTGTGTGTGTGTGTGTGTGTGTGTGTGTGTGTGTGTGTGTGTGTGTTTGTGTGGGTCTGTGTTTGCGTGTAGGTTAGACTGAAACCACAACAGACTCACTATAGCTCTCTCTCTGTAATGTATTCTGCTGTGTGATATGAGTGTGTTTTTTTTTTTTTTTTTTTTTTTTTTTTTTTTGCCGTGAGTCACTCTGGTACTCAGTGAAGGGAGAGGGCAGAGTGAGGGTGGGGGAAATTAGCACTCACAGGTTTCTCTGTGTTAAAAAGGGGCTTGACTACCTCAATCATCATGCAACCATGCAACACCAGCCTTTGGGGACGAAAAACCACCAAAGTCAAGTACAGCTGACACACTGCTGCTAATGTATATCTACAGTAGGGTTTAAAGCACATTAGAGGCTGCAGCTTCTCTCTCTGGTAAACTGAAGCCTTTTATTAGTGTAGCGTGCTTTCATCTGCTTTGTCCACATGCTTCTTACACACACCTGGAAGAGAACCAAACTCTAAAAATAAGCTGTAAAGAAGTGCTGAAGAAGGATTGACGAAGGATTTAAGGATTTGTGTGAAAAGTGACTTGGGCTGAGGATGGGGGTGTGGGGGGGTGTAGGTGATGGGGGCGAAAGATATTTGTTTTGGAGAAACATTTTGTTCAGCCGTGTCCTCGCTCTGATTTACAGCTGTGACCCTGCCGGTTGGGTTTCCGGTTCCATTTCTGAAGATTGCGCTCCGCAACAGGAAGCCTGCAGACAGACAAAGGGTGACAGAGATAAGGACGAGCTCACATGCTCAGAGATCGAGATTCATTAGGGCTTTTACTCAGGTCAGAGTTCAAGGATCTCTCACACACACAAATACGTACACACATGCACAATACACACACACACTTGAATTAATGTCCACTTTTTGTAAATACATACAAAAAGATATGCTTCAGTGCTTCATCTTGCATTTCTTCAATGCATGATGTTAAGACTTGTTCAGATAATGAGTTTGTATAGCAAGATACATTTCAAATCTCAGGCATTTGCACATATAAAAATAGATATTTGGCCTCCATTTGAGAATAGAGACCACACGCGCGCACACATACACACATTGGGGATCTGAGTGAGAGAGTAAGCAAGGGTTTCACACAGAGGGGGGTCAGTGGCCTCTCTCATAGCGTTTTATTTGAGTGTGATTATGATACCTAATGCATGAACTGACGTTTGCACCCTGTTCATGTTTTTTCAAAATCATCTCGACAGTCTCCTGCCTGATGTAACGCATGCCAATCACACCACCCCCAGGGCTATGCCAAACCCATTTCTGTTTTCTGTCTATGCCAACCCAAGTCCTCGCAATGTTGTGTTATTTATGAGAACGGCATTGCTGTTTCAACCCCATGGTTTCCCTCCTTCACGCAGCCATTGAAAACAGAGACGACAACCCTCTCCAAATCAACATTAACACTTGATACGATCAGATGGCGGCACGAAGGGGGTGTGTGTGTGTGTGTGTGTGTGTGTGTGAATGTGGGATAGAGAGGGGCAGAATGGACTGGGAGAGTCTCTCACAGCAGGTGTGGCAAATCGAGATTCATTCATTAGGGAGGAGAAAAGCGTAGCATAGCAACAGGCTCTGATCACGCAGGCAAATATTCCCTTTTAATTTTTCAGTTTGTTTTTGAAGCTTTTAAGAGTGGTAACAGATGGCCCCGGGCACCCGTTGTTTCGTTAGAATTGTCGGTTTGTGAATAACTGCGAGGCTATCCGCGACAAAGGCGCGGAGCACCTACTCCAGTGCTGGTGTGAATAGGGCCTATTCAGAACACTCCAGGTCCAATAAGCCAACAAAGATTTGTGTGTTCTGCAGTCACAGCAGTCCTTGTTACTGCTGGTTTCAATAGACCTCTTTAGGATCATCATGAAATCTTCATTTGATTGATCGTAATCCATCCTACTCTTTTTTTCCCCTTTCATAAGCACATAAATTGTTCTTTTTTGTGTACTCGAGCTGCACAGTGATGTGAGAAATGGCCCTCCATAACCACTTTGAGTGAAATATTTTACTGATATTTGACAAAACATGTTATTTAATTGAATGGAAGTTGGTAATGGGCCCACCAACAGCAATATGGGAATGACAGAGTACCATAAAAACCCCTGGCGAATCAAAGGGCATACACCTTACAAAACTAGAGTAATGCCTGTTACCATAGCATACCCATTGGTGATCTGCTTTTTAGAGTGATATCAGAGCTCTTGTGTTTCCTACAGTTAACTCACACTCTGATGTTTCATCTGTGGTCCACCCACATATCAGTTTAAAAAAGTAACACCCGACATAATGCCTTTCCTTCACAACTGGTTTTTCATCTTGCATCTTACGGTTTCTCGACATTCAGTGTGGTAGCATGGGATTGTGGTCAGGTTAGCCTATCCCCTTGACATAGGATAGGCTAAGGGTGTAGGATAAGCATAGGCTAAGATGCTCAAGATAAGGGTAGATGCTTTTTTTTAAAACTAATCTGCGCTCCTACCTTTTTTTCAAGTGTTCTCAAAAGGCAATGAATTAGCAGTAGAAATTACGTTTGGTGTTTTCCTGCCTAGCTTAATTGCAATCTCGATCTTGAACTCTTCAGAAAGGGAAAAACTAATTCTCAGTGATGGTTCCTCTCTTGAGAGACTGTACCATTTTGTAACTAATACAAACTTTGTGGTGCTCCATTGGATGGGATCTCTCTTTATTCAGCCTGATGACTGTGGTTAACAGGAAGGCCTTATAAAACTAACAAAATTTGTAACCACCTGGTATGAGGAAGTACCTTCCACACATTTTCTGAAAAACAAAGGGATGGTTTTTCTTTCCAGGGCCATTTCCACTTTTGATATGCGCCTTAAACTAGGAGCAGAGTGCCACCATGACTCCATTGAACCCTTGTTTGTGTTTCCCAGTGCTTAGACAGCTGGTCCGTTTCACAATCCAACATCTCACTTTTCAAGGTTAACAAAAACATGCGGCGAAACTTGTTTTTCATACAGTATGAGAATTAAACAGGTGTGCGGGGAAAAACAGCTCACAGCGTGTCTCTGTTCCTCCTTCCTCCTTCTCACACGCAGGCCCTCTGTCTGTTTTACCGAGTCAATATTTGTGGACGCTGCAGGCTCTTTTAGTAAATATTCGCAGGGTCCTGTGTGTCAGTATTTCCCGGGTGTTACGCCGAAAAGGTGCTTGTGATCTCAGATATGACGATCGCTCAGGGCCCCCAATACTGAGAATGAGTAGCATTGTGTTAACCTTGGGGCGGACGGCCTGGGCCCAGTTCAGGGACAGCCTGCCCTTTGTGTTGTGATTTGCCCTGTGCACTCGGCAGATGCGTAAAGCTTTATAAACATAACTAATATTTGCTGAGCAGATGTCCTCTGCAGGATGCGTTGCAGTATTTTGTATATAATATATGACACATACCCCATCTAGGGCCACAACTAACAAATATTTTCATTAACGATTAAACTTCCGATTATTTTCTCGATTAATTGATTAATTGTGTGGTGTATCACACATCAGAAAATTGTGAAAAATGCCCATGATAGTTTCCTAGAGCACAAGGTGATGTCATTAAATGTCTTGTTTTGTCTGACCAACAGTCCAAAACCCCAAAATATTCAATTTACACTGCTGGTAACCTAAAAGGCAACCATCAACAAGTATTCCTGCCACAGTAAACTGTATGTTTATGCATATAAATATATCTACATGTTTGCTAAGAAAACAATGTTTCAGTTAGGTAAAGTCTCCTTGCATAAAGGAGGTACAAGGTATTTACCTATAGCCAGGATACACTGTTCACTGCTATCTCACCCAACATAAGTGTTAATGTAGCTTCTTGAAGAACTTATCAATTGATTTTACAATTGAATGTGATTGTTCATAATTTTTTTTTTAAATTTGTAACTGGTCGTAAAATCACAGTTCACTGTTTGAAATAAGGCCTTAAAGGTCAATTTTACATTGAGACGCTGCTTTTTTACATATTATAGGAAAAGCTTAACCGTAGCAAAAAAATGTCAAGCTTCACATAACTGCCCTCATAAAATGACTCACTGAGCCAACCGTAGCTAAGCTGTCAAAATCATACATCGTAGAAGCCAGTGCCAATGCTCTACCAATGAGAAAACATACCATACCATACCATATGGTATGTTTTCTCATACCATACACACACACGTTACCCATTTCTTTTTTTTTCAATATGCCCGTGGACAAAAAAAAACTGAAAACAACAGTGCAGAAAGGAAGCGCACGATTTGTTTGTGAGGAAACAAAACTACTGTGTGTTAATCACCAGTCAAGGCAAGACAGAATGAATTAACACTCCTGACAGATGGACCATAAACAAATAATCAATAACTATAGCTGCCTGCATGCTGCATGAAAATAAATGATGAATTTCAGACTTTGATTTGATTGGAAAACAGAGAATAGCCATATTGAGTATTCTTAGGAAATGTGGAATATATCATTATTAAAATGTCAGAGATATTAAATATGGCCCTATCAGTACTGTATATCTATGGGGTATGTCCTGACAAGTCCTTACTTTAAACATACTCTGAGTTAACATGATGGTAGCCTGTTGATAGTTCTGCCATTAGTCAGATGCTATATCTCACTCTTATATAACGTAACAAAGTCAGACCATAACAGCAGAAAACCATTGTGGTTGCAAGGAAGGGTCAATATGGAATAAAATTATATATTTGTATTTTATTTGAATAGATTTCACATCACTGTGTCTAATCTAGAAGTATCTGTCTGTGTATTTTTCTGTGTCTTTGTATGCATATTATATACACACACAGTATATTTCAGTTCTTATTTTGGGATTTCTGTCTGTATTGATGGAGTTACGGCTGCATTTTTGTGTCTTTCAATAGCTTTGAGCTTGTAATGCACTTACATGGGTCAGATGTGAGTAAAAGCAGAGTGTTTATCAGTCAGAGGAACCATTTTGCCAGGGGGACCCTTGAGAAATCTGAAAATGTAACCGCTTTCCCAATGAAACAAGAAATGAGCTCAGCGGAGCCCAGGGGGAAAGTTGGGATATTATGAATTAGTGGAGTGGTTTTTTTTTTTTTGGCTGTGCTGAAAGGCCTGTATAAATATTTGGTGGGGAGAAAGCAGGGACATGACCATAGTGACCAGGCAGATACTGATGTGTTCTGAGGTGAGCTTGGTGAGAGGGCGGGGCTGGGGGCGGAGCAAGGGGAGGGACAGGCAGGTGACCAGGCAGGTTCTGAGGTGAGCTTGATGAGAGGGGTGGGGCAAGGGGAGGTACAGGCAGGTGACCAGACAGAGTCTTGGTTCGTAAGTGTGGAGCTATCCTAGATTTGTGTATGTTTGTTTAGATTTCATGAAAGTGGGGATAATCCAGATATTTTCTCAGTATTTAAGTAAACTTAATCTACTTCTATTAATGTGTCCACAGATAGCTAAAAACATATTATACTTAGTTTAATTAAGCATAAGGCATGCATATAACTAGTTAAAAATTATATAATTACAGAAAGGAAAATATATGCACAACTGTACATAAAAATCTATATTCTATTACTGCATCTGTGAATAAACTTTTACACAGAGCAGAAACATTGTTCTTTAATTGATACACTCTTCTGACAACCCATTAATTAAAAGAACAGTGAAATTCTGAGACATTGGGTTGATTGTGGTGTGTTCTGGAGTATAGGGAAGTGGATGGGGACTTATGAAAGGGCACACGATCCCAAACGCACAGATTGAAGCCTGTTGATTAGGGCATGTGAGATCACGGACAGGCTCGGGGAAAAGCTGCTCTGACATTGAGCCGATTTTCCCGTCCAATTGTGTTTCTCTGAGCTGCCACTGCTGATAGACCTAGCTCGGGGTCATGTGACTTATGGTTTTACCCCCCCAGATGATTGTGGGTAGTGACAGGCTAATGGCTGCCCTTCCCCACGACTCTGCCAGTGGTAGGAGGGGAAATCAATCCATTCATAAAAAGTACCAAGGTTCCGCGGGCATGAATGAGAGGGCAAGCTGTTTGATTCTTAGGGTATTGAGAACTGGATTTTCTAAGCATCAAAGAAGGCTAAAATGTTTTTTATATACAAATCCTTGCCCTTGTGCGCCTTTATCCCCCGCTCTCTTACTCACTCCCTCTCTCTCTCTGTCCCTCCTCTGCCTCCTCCTCTCTTCTTTCACTCTTAACCTCTCTCTCTTTTTGTTTCTGAGATGAAAACTAAAGACCTCTGTGGTTTTTTTTTCCTCTCTCTTTCAGTGGGGCGTTCTCCGAAGTGGTGCTGGCCCAGGAGAAGGCCACGGGGAAGATGTTCGCCGTCAAGTGCATCCCCAAGAAGGCCCTGAAGGGCAAGGAGAGCAGCATAGAGAACGAGATCGCCGTGCTCCGAAAGTAAGTGCGACCCGTAAGCTGCGGTGGCTCGAGGGGTCTCCATGGCAACGGACGCAGCACCCTCGCTTCATCATGAAACGCGGAGAAGTCACGCTTTAAACTTCCTTGCATAATTTTCGTAATTCCTGCTGACTTACAAGGCATTTTAATGCCTGAAGGTGCACATTGACACGAAAATACTGAACACTCTATGAACCTTGATAACCTCAGTAAGGAGGCACTCCAGAACGTAATTTAACATACAATCCCACCCGTGAAATCTTACTTTTTATTTTTTGTACATGTAGCAAACTCTCAGCCTTTGAAACAATATGGATATGGTCTGGTCTGACCCAGGTTCCACTTCTGAATTTTCATCTTTTAATGGAGAAAATGAAAGCTAATGAAATTAAACAAAAAGCTAAAACAAAAAAAAAGTACATTTCCCCATTGGTTAAGGCTCCATTAACTGAATCTGAGCCTATGCTTTCAAAGTAAAATGCAGCAAGCCCTACTGCCTGTATGCAAATGGGATTTACCATGAGTATGAATGTAAATTATTTAATACTTGGATTAGTCAATTTTTACAGTTGAGTTTTCATGCGAGTTGCTTGGGAAAAGTACCCATCTCAAGAGTACAACAATACTCTGCCTTCCGGGAATGTATTTTAATCTTCCCTCATTTTGTAATGCCACGAACAGATTTACTTCAAAAAAAGGAACATGATAATGGTTGCCTAATCTGCTCCATACTGCAGATGAGTACATATAGACAGAGACATAGAGAGTTCAGGTCATGTGGCTCTCACCTCCATCAACACCAGCTTTCGCTAGGTCACCTGACACACCCTGAAACCCAACACTAATCCCCCGACCCCCAACATAACAAACGGAGAGGCAGATGAGACCGTTATCCTGCGGTGCTGTTAGATAATGCACCTGGAACAGCTCCAAACAGAGTCCTTTTTTTAAGCAGGATCCTTTCATGGGATCGGCAAAGCTGTTTCCGGCACTTTCTTTAACGTGCCGTCGGTCAGCGTCCCGATCCAGACGGGCGTCGTGCGAGCGGCAGCCGCCATCGTCTGGTGTGGAACGTCAGGGGCATTCTGTTTACAGATTAAAGTGTCATCATCCGTGCTTTCAAAGTGTGGTGAATTCTATAAAAAAGGGGGAAATATAGATATAAATGACATGACAAACGCGAGGCTGTATTCAGTGGTTATCATGCAAGAAGATGAATGCTTTCACGCTGAGTGCGTGGGCTTTGGAAATAAACCAGACTGTAATTTGGTGAAATTCATGACAATTGCATTCCCTGCACTGCATACAATCTTTCTATTTGAACAGACCCCAGTGAATCTTCACTGTAAAATGTTTTTCTGTGACCTCTACATCTTTTGGATTCGCACTGTACAGTTTAAGGTACTCTAAACCAGTGAGTTTAGATGATACAGTATTTCATCGTGTAAGGGTATCATAGTGACATCCCTCATGCTTCATAATTGCTTGGTTTCATAGCTCAGCCCCACCATTTATATATTTAGGTATAGGACACAAAATGGACAGATCAGAAACTGGCCATAAAAAGAAGAATGGGCAATTAAAACAGAAGTGCAAAAGGCTGTCTGTTCCCAGCCTTAAGGAAACGAAAGAAAGTATGGCTGCAGTAATTGGCTAATTGTCACACTCTGGCATAATGGGGTGGTGGTGATACGTGCAAACATCGTGTTCCAGGAGGTAATGGTCATAAAATGGCCACCCGTTTTTCTGTGCAATATAATGCAGAACCCTGCAGGCCAGAATGATTTTGTGTACAGCTAAGACCCACCTGCCCTTGAGCAAACCGATGTAGCGCTCCGTATAGTACTAGATGCATATGTGCCTGATGTTAAATCTGCAATAATGCTCAGCTCCAGGTCTTTGCCTTTTGGGGTTATCAATAATTCTGTTTAGGGATAACTCCTGTCTCCTATAGAAAGCACACACAAATGTTTTAGGGATTTTGTGCACATAACCTTAGCTGAAATCAGTCAATAACCCTATGAGTTATAAAATACTTTATATTGCCAACATAACTTCATATCGTATGTGATGCCAGACATCGTGGGGAAAGGAGTGTCCGTCCAGCTTACAATCAGAGTTTGTCATATAATCGTTTCATAAATGAGTGCCATTGTGTTTGTGGCTTTGTCCACATTCCACCGTCACACAAGCTGGGACGCCCAGTGACTGCTTTGAGAACGCCCAACTCCGGACTCCCTTCCCTGACGTCCTCCAGTCAGAGCTGTATCAGCTTCACTCTCTCTCTCCTCCCCTCCCCCCCTCCTCTCCACCCGGCCCTCCCCACTCTGACCATTGGCCAAGGACCAAGAGGGTGGGGCCATAACACTCCCTCCCCATCCCACTCCTGAACGATGTGAAAAAATACCAGCTCGCTGTGCCACTGTGATTGATATGTCTCTGGAGATGATTTAAATTAACTCAGTGCTCTTGGTTCCACCCCCGCTGGTGCCTTTTGGGTATTCCCCTGGTGAGCAGGACTGGAGTCGTGGCCTATTCCCCTTTAATGAGTGCCCCTCCCTCTGGCTGTCACGACACAGTAGATATCCATACTAAGGCCTTTCTCCCTGAGAGCTCCTTTCTGCTACGGCTGTCGGAAGAGACAAGTGCCTCAGTTTTGTCTCGTTTAGTTATGGAAATGCATCGTACATTCATCTTACATTAATAAATTGCAGAATATTGAGAATTTGTTTTTCTGTCAGCGGCTTTGTCTGAAAAATGAGTCATGCGCGGACGTAATTGAATATCGAGCTAAAAGCATGCTGCTATGACAGTCTTGGTGCAAACGGCTGAAACGTTATTTTTTTAGCACAGTAAAGTTATTCCTTTATCCCAGAACAAGTATTGTTCTTTTTTATTGCATGTTACATTATTATATTTTATAGTAGCACATTATCTTGGTTGTTTGAGGGTGGGTATATTTTCATCCAGTACAGTAAATAAACAAATGGATTGAAACACTTTCCTGACATCTCTGCTGGAAATGAATAAGCTTATATACAAAATTTCATCGAATGTGCTCCTAATCGTGGTTACAATGCAAATCTTTCTTCATATGATTTATTGATGAAGGATAATAACTTAGCAAAGTAATATTTACACACGCAGATGTATACACTTACTTACTGTGCATGTAGAGTAACATACAGTATGCACTGCACATGCATGCATATAGGTTGTTCATAGAAGTGTTGGAAGCTCCACTGTAAAGTCACTCGATAGGGTGTGTTGGGCCTCCACATTTTTTATTAGGTTGACTGCTCCTTCCTCAGGCTGACATTTGTGGTCAGCTGAGCTATGGCTGCTTGCCATTTTTACTTTGCACAGTGACTTAATGCACAGACATCCTGTTTGTGAAGAGCACACTTCTGACCACTGTTCCTCTTTTCTGATGATGTAGTTCCCTGCTTAGTTCCGTGCTGACTCCACCTTTGACAGCATTGCTTGTGATTGTCACCAGGTTCTGTGGTCTTGGTCACTGAAGCTCCAGCCAGCTACCTCAGCATTCACTTCTCTTTCAAGTTTACGGATGTCTCATTTTGATGCTTTGCCACCCACGCTGTGATATCATTGGTTAAAATTAACGGAGCCATCCATTAATACTTTGCACTTATTTGCTGTCCTTCATGTGTCCACTTAACTGGCTGTAAATGCATGTACAGAAATAATTGGAATTTTATCCATTAATTATTGTTATAACATTTTGTACCATATCCATAAGTACATGTGCACACACTAGCAAGCATGCACACACACACAAACGCACATACATCTGAGGTAAGTCCCCCCCAGCCTCGCAGTAACTCGGGGGAAGTCTGTCTGTGACTCCATTAGATATTTACCAATCATGGCCGGAGCAGGGGACACAGCGACCTTGAGCCATGACTAATGGAAAATTAGTGCTCACCAGAACGAACGGCTTTGTTGCATCACCCATCAGTGTCTGATTTTAATCATGAGAGTTCGGAGATGACATATCAGGGTAAGGTCAGGCAGGAAGCGCTGGGGAAGCAGTCTAATCAACTCCGCAGACACATTTCAGACCAAGGATTTTTATAGTGGAATGGTCTCTCCAATTACATTGTGACTTAACCACCTCCTAACCAGTCCAACCAATGGTATCGCTTAGATTGCCAAATCCCCACCTTCACTTGTTTTTGATTGGTCAGTATATCAATAATGTTAGGGCAGGAGTCTTCAGTTCTGATCCAGGAGGACCAGATGGTATATCGGTTTTTGTTTTCACCTCAAACTCTCCTGTTCAGACCAAAGAAACCAAGTAAGGCTAGTAAACAATGTTATGGACCATTTTAATAGGTCTTAAAGTGTTGACTAACCGCAAAACCTGGTGTACCCTGAGGCCCTCCAGGACCGAAATTGCCTATCTCTGTGTTAGAGACTAAAAGCCCTCTCTTTCTCTTTGGTTAGAATGAGACAAAACGGCAGCATTATGGGTATCTCCATTGAAAGCAACCTCATTATGTTTTATGCACAATCAAACTGTTCTTATCTTCACCAACTCTCCTCTGTTCATTTAGAGTTTTATGGCCTCTTAATTTTTCTAGACCCTTCCACACGCACTCAGGCCTTCAGGATCTCCTCCACAGCCAATCACCTCATTCTTTTACTGTCCACATCCAAGTGTCTACTCTGTAAGGAGCAGTGTTTTAAAATGTCAGCTTTTACTCATACTTTTATCGTGTATTAAGACTTTAAAAAGGATTGCTTTCATTTTCTTTAGTCAAGGCACAGCAATAAAGGAAAGAGTCATCGATGTAATTAAGAAATTTTCTTTAAGAAATCTTGCAGAAAAGGGGTGAAGTGGATGTCATCACTGTAAAGAATGCTCTATGCCCTGGTCTTTTATTGACGCCATATAGAAACATAGGATATTCTATAGATCTGACTGTCCCACGGGTGACCACATAGTCATTGAGGCAGGAATTGTTATTGGTTGATCTGTTATGGGGAATGATGAGAATTTATAGTCATGATGGTTACCTGTCAATACAAAAAAGGTTCCCTTTTGTGAGAGGAGACCTTTAGCCTGTTGGTTCAGGTGAAATCCTTATCTTTAGATGGAGTCATGTGTTCTGCTTCAGCCTTAACAATTACACCCCGGGGACCGTGGCCCTGCCTCTGATGTGCTCCTTTATCCTGCGGCTACAAAGAGGATCCGACTCCTGTTTCTCATTATCTCCTAGCAACGGACGTGATCGACAGGCCTTTTCTGCACTCTTGGTACATGAGAGGCTCCTGGCTCCGGTGTAACTACGGTGATCCTTTGGAGGAGTTGGAGCTGAGGCTTCGGCCCACCAATTTCGTTGAGGTGGACCTTGATTGACAGACCTTCAGTATTACCCTCTGTGTGGGGGAAGGGTGGATGTTCAGGGGCCGGATGGATTGACACGGAGAGAATGGGATTTTTGGGTTTGCGGTTGTACCTTTCGGGTTGGGCAGCTGAAGTGCTGCTTACTGGACTGTGGTGCAGAGGATGAGGTTACAGAGGCTGGGGAGAGTGACTGTTGATCACCTGTGAGCCTTTGGACATTCTGTTCCTTCCTGTCCTGGCTAAACAGCATGTGTCAGTGTCTATGGAAATGGTCACTCTGACTGAAATTAGCTGGTCTTATGTCTGGGAGTGGTTTGAGGGCTTTTCCTTTGGGTTTGGATGGCCAAATATCACAAGCAGACTGATGGATCATTTCTGTGATTACCTCAGCTGGCTCAGGGTACTTTCAGCATACAACATCAGATACACTATTAGCTCCTTTCCCGTAGTCCTTACGCCACCATTTTGTGCAACATGTGAGTGCTTCTCCTGGATCAGTACTTATAAGCAGAGAACTGTATAGTGCATTCACTCCAGTTCATTTTTGTTGCCGAAAGAGGCAGATGGTATCTTTGTTATCCAGAAAGGAATTTTGGGTAGCGGACCAACTATTTACTCTCATTAATGCACACTGCTAATTGTCCAATCTTAGGTCCGCTGTGAATCCCGCCTGCCACTTCTCCTTTTGTCTCCCTTCTTCTTCTACTTCTATTTTTTTGTGCTTTAATCAACAGAGGTGGCAGAAAACAAAAACGAGGGACGCTTCGTGCCACAGCCTCGGCCTACTCACACTCCAGGAGCCGCCCACACACTCCGGGAGGAGAGAGATACTCGCTCCTGTTCCGATATGTCATGGCCCCTCCTTCAGTTTCTTAAATATGATTTCATATTCTCAGAATGTGTTATTCATGCACAGGGTCCTGCAGAGTCTGATGAATGTGTTTTAATCGTCTGTTTTTTTTTTTTTTTTTTACGATGATTCTTATCCTGCATACTTTGGGCCCGTTGTCTCTGCCAGGAATGCTCAGTGCTGTCCTTTGGATCACACTCTTTAGTAAACAGGTTTTGTGGTGCAGGAGCAGAGAAGGAACTCTTCAGCTTTTGTTTTGGGCCCTCACCAAAACATGGTTAGCGCAGTATTAGTACAGTGGCTGTGCTGCGGCGTGCATCAGAATTAGCTTAATTCATTTAATGTCACCGCACTGAATATCAAATAATAATAATAATAATGAATAATAATAATGAATAAGCAAAAATAAAATGTAAAGAGCGATAATGTATTTAATGCATCTCTCTGTCCATCTGTCTATGCCGGTCAGCAAGGGTCCTGATCCAGAAAAGGACTTTTATTATGCTTCTGAAGTGCAATAGGGCGGCAGTCTTAAACGCTTGAACTGTAGTGTTTTATAAACCCTCACTCCAGTTAATTTCAGTGTTTCTCCTGGGTGTTATTGTGGGTTTCTCTGACACAACGCCCGGGCCATTGATCAGAAGCGGCCTCTCACGCTGTGAAAAATGCATTCTTTATGTCTACATACACATTTACCATAAAGCCGTTGCCATGGAGAAGCGTGATTGGGGAGTCAACAGTGTCAACTGCGAGGGAGGGAAAGATAGACAGAGAGAGAGAGAGAGGGAGTGAAAAAGCATTTTTTTTTACTCCGCATTTCTTGGTTACTCTGCTACAGACCTAATGATAAAGCCATTTGTTTAAACACCACACAGTCTTTTTACTAAACACTATCTGTGGACGTATGACATCAAATTTAAACAGCTATTCAAATCGTATGCACATACACACATACAAACGCATGCTGTCACTCACACAGTCTCGGATGGGGTGTCTCTGGAAAACGTTTGTCACTCTTTAGTGACAGGCTGATGTGAGAATGGTGCCATTAATTCTGAATATCTAAGATCTGGATTGACACACTTAGTCCAACGAGCAGGACAAAACAGGAAGTAAATGAGGCCCCTTTGAAGAACAACAAATTAAACGAATGGAGAGGATCTATGTGGTAATCTCCACATTATGTGCTTCCAATATTTCGGATATTAATAAGTGCATCCAGCGCTAATGCCTTCAGCCGGATGTATGAGTCCCCCTCCCCTCCGTTTGGGCTGTCAGAGCAACCGTTCACTGCTGCCAAAAAAAAAAAAACTAGAGTTACAGAGGGCCTCATGAATTGCAATCGCCAAGCGTTTTACTTTTTAAAAGGCTTCATTATAAAGCCGTCCATTTTAAAATGGAGTGCAGTCTACGGAAAGCATGGCTCCTTTTCTTCTTATAGGCCATTTGGTATCTATCTGTTAAACAGAGAAGTGCCCTATTCCAAGATGAGGCATACATTTATGACACTGTCTAATGTCTGTGTCCAGCGCACCTTTTCTCACGAATACATTCACTGACAGTTACTTTAATCTTGAAGAGAGAGAAGGTGTGAACGGTGATGTGACTTAAGCTTGCACTAGTTAACAGAGGCCAGTCTTTGTCACTGTGACAGGAAGCCATTTTGCGGTCTTTCATCAAGGGAGGGAGGGTATCAAGCATCCTCTCCCTTCAGATGAATGTTTTACTTAACGGCAGTG
Source organism: Albula goreensis (assembly GCA_022829145.1). Lineage (NCBI taxonomy): Eukaryota > Metazoa > Chordata > Actinopteri > Albuliformes > Albulidae > Albula > Albula goreensis. The sequence goes on along the minus strand of CM040757.1, from coordinate 8,404,060 downwards.
ATGTATAACGTAACATTTTCTTGAAATATATCATACAGATGGTCATATCTTTTCCTCAGCTTCTGGCTGTGACACACAGAACTGAGTCAGGGTAATTGTAAGTTCCAGGAGCCCGATGTTCTCAGCATCAAACAGACAGTGGGTTCCTACAGTTAGACTGACCTTTACAAATCCCGAACCCTGTTCACTGTTATCATCAGTGATTTAGAGCTCCATCAAAGGCCTTTACAGACTGCTGCTGTTGGGTGGGTTTTTTTTCCTTCCACCTTTATTGATACACAGCTCTTGAGATGGTATCTGAGTCATCCTTATTGTTTTGCGATACACAGCTCTCGCATTGCAAATTTGAAAAGATCAGGATTCATTTTGTCATCTTCAAACCACAGCTGGTGCGGAGAATCTTTTTTGGCATAAGCACTCACATTCCTGTTGGTTCAGGGCTCCACAGAATTAGTTACTGCCTGACATGAGATGTTCATTTATTGTTTGTTCTTACACTGAAAAAAGATCCTGACAAAAAAAAGTAAAAGCATTTGCTCTCTCCTCTCCTAGCTGTGCCGCTCTCTCTTTGTTAATAAGGTTGCTGGTCGCCATCGAAACAAAAGCTCTCCTCATGTGACCTGTTCCAAGTTCACACCCGAGGATATGCGATTACGGAAAGAGCTATCTGATGTGCGTTTCAAAGCCTCTGCCGATTCAGCTGCTTAAACACTGGCACACTTTGACAGCCTCGTACTCCGATACCCATATATGGACGTCTGTCAAACAGCCCAGAAACCTTTCGTTTGTTTGTTTATTTCTGTCAAAATCACATTCTTACTCTGGTTGCAAAGCACATTTTTGAAATTTGAAAGAACCAAGGTAACTGCATAATGATTTTATCAGTGGTGTTGAGGCGTTGCGGTGACATAGCAACAATGTTACGGGTAAATTTGTTTTGGACCGAGTTTAGAAATTTCGCTTGATGTTGCTTAATGTTCATCATTCAGCCAGTCTTGTGAAGGTAGGCCCATTCTCCCATTGTTATTCATCTTGGATGACAGTGGATTGGTACTGTCTATCAGTGTGTGCATTAGTGTTTCTGGTTTCATTTGCTAACTGTAATACAGCATGCACAAAAACCACTGTAGCATGCAGAGCTGAGACTCTCTGTAAGGCATTTCAGGTTAACCTCTGTAGACTCTTTACTCTGACCACTCAGGCTATACTATTCATTTAACTTCACATTGCACTTCTCAGTGCCTTTGTAATTGCCTTTTATGCCAATTAATTTGTGAAGTGCTTTCATAGAAATTACCACCACTGGGTCTAAACTTGAAATTCAGCCTTGCATCACTAACAACAAATACGATTAAGGAAGAACAGCAGCTCCTTAAAACCAAATGACTGTCTCAAAGCTAATTGTTAAATTCATCTTGATGCCAAAAGAAATTTCTTCTATGTTTAATGGATAGAAATTCAGTGTTTTGAGCTTTATGTGTTATTTCATTGCAGACCTCACTGATGAATTTTTTTGTTTCTTGCTCCTAGAATAAAGCATGAAAACATTGTCGCACTGGAGGATATCTACGAGAGCTCCAATCATCTTTACCTGATCATGCAACTGTAAGTATCGTCATGGGTCACTGTCTGTGTGTTTGGCCAGAGATCTTCAACAGGGGGTCCGTGACCCCTAGGGGGTCCTCAGAGTTAATGCAGGGGGTCTGCCAAATTATTTGATCCCAAACTTCTCTTCTTCCAAAAATTAAAATATGTCCAAAAATACACAAACATAACTACAACCTATAATCTTCCTAGTTGTTTAAAAAAAAAATGACAACAGTTACATACATGACACTATGGTTTGCCCTACACATTATTGTAGGCCCAGTTTAATAAGCAACACAATTTTATATCGATATGTAATAGGGGGTCTCTCTGCCATCTCTCTATCAGCCATGGGGTCCTTGGCCTGAAAAACGTTGAAGACCTCTGTGTCAGGCTGTCTTTAATGGATAAATCTATTTCCTTACATCACCTATCAAGCGAACTCCTATCAGTGGACACACTTCAGTCTTTCTGCATTTCTGCTGGACAGACAAGTGAACAGGTCATGGAATAGAATCACCTCGGTTGGTCTGTTTTGAACAGAACACAGCACCACTGTTGAAGTCATCCAATCAATCAAGTTAATTAGCTCGGTTTGGCGAAAAGGACTGGTGCAGAGTGGAACACAATACCCTACAGCTGATCTCATGCCAAACTAGGAAATCGAATAAGAGCAGAACTGTCCCAGCTAACTCATAAACCTTCAGACATTACAATGACTGTGCATCCTTGTTAGCACGTGGCTAGGATGTCCATACTTTGTTTCTTGAATGAGGTGAGTGTTAAAATAACCCCTAGTGTTTGACAAAAAAAATGTTACTTATTTCATTATCAGTCTAAAATCAAGAACATCTCAGCCATAAAAAACATGATTTCAAGGTTTGAAATATGCAAGGGACTGCCATTTTTGGCAGGATCTTGGGAAGTATGACGTCAAACAGTTGAATGGCCAAAGACAAGAGCGATGGAAGCATTAGCATTCACTGTTAAGCGATGATAAGCATAGACATTAGGTTAAAGTCGTTTGGACGATCACTGCTACCTAAAGATAGCTGTCCTTTAATCTAGGTATATCTTTGCTCACCATCCTTAGGAAAATGGTGAAAGCCAATGCTAAGGTTGCTCTTGTCTTTGGCCACACAATGGTTTGATGTTATATTCCATGTGATCTGCAAATATGGCAGCCCACTTTAATTTTCAATAACTGAATTTCATGGTAAATGAAAACAAAAACAGCAAAATAAGAGTATTCTTCTGAAATTATCTTTAATGAAGTGTGAAAATTTAAACAGGTAACATTTGTTCAAGCAACTTACAAAATCACCATCATTGTATATATAGGACTTAAGCATCATATTGACCTTTTTGACTTCCAGGAACAGCAGTGTTACAGTGCCATTACGAGTCCTGACCTTCAAGATCACCGCATGCACGGTAGATGCTAGCAAACTGAAAACTGCTTTTGAGACTGAACCAGGATCAGTGCCCATACCCCTGTCCATACACTCAAAAGCTTCTATTTGTAATGTGTGGAAACTGATGTAGGATCAGTGCTTTGGGGCAGATGAAATTCGCATATACCGGTAACTGTCGTAGGCTTTGCTCAATTCAAAATACTTAATACAACACCAAACATCATTGCATTTTTACTTAACCACATGTTAAACTCGTTAATTTTCATTCAAAAGAATATATTTTATAACATTACAGTCAATTCTTAGCAGTAGTTTTTCCTTTGTTAAATGATGTTTGTTTCATGTAAAATGTTTATACTTTCCTTTAACCATGAGTGGAATATCTATGGTAAAGTCCCATCTCACGGCCCTGTGGGGGTGTTGACCGTGCGTGGAATATCTATGGTAAACTCTCATTGAACAGCCCTGTGGGGGTGATTGAATCTTTTCCAAGATGAGTCACACCTGTCGCAGGTGTGCGAGTTGGTTGATTCTGTGAATCGCAATCGTAACCATCTGTTCTCTCACAGGGGTTAGCTAACACGCAGGTTTTCTTTGCAACACAATAGTTACTCCTCCCCCCCTACATTTGCATACAGCCACAGTGGTTCTCTCTGAAATACTTAGAAGGATAATATCCTCGATTTATTTTCCCTGAAGGATTTCTCTCTGATTTGAGTGATCCTGTACTGAGAATAGAAGAGGTCAGCACTAGTTGAGAGAATCCAGACATCTTTTTTTTCTTCTTCCTTTTCATAGATACCAATCTTTTGCCTCACACAGTCAGTCTAAAAGAATTCTGCCCTGCCCTCTAAGTTATTAGCAGAACCATTTATGCCTCTGTTTTCCTTCACTCCTGCTTTATGGTAATGTGAAAAGTGATGCATCCAATACTACTGGGACAGCTTGTAGTGTATGCTGTGTAAATGCTATATTTACATTAATGTTCATTTGACAACAATATAGAAATGGAATAATGGGAAAATTAATGTTGAAATAGGAGGATGGGATCAAAATTCAATTTAAATAAGCTTGATTTCCTGCAGCAGTCTAATTGTCCTAGAATAATAGGATTATAAAATGTACAATGATGAGAAACCGGATATGAATCGGTGTCTATGAGTCTGTGGCCCCTTTTTGAAATGTCAGTTAATTGTGAGGACCTCTTGTTTTTTTCCCTCTCAAATTCAGTCTAGTTGAATTAAGATGACAGATTCAGACGAGGAGACAGGAAGTTCGCCAGCCAGGATGTAACGGTCTCTTAACATTGCAGAAACGTTTCCCTAAGGCTGCTCTGTGGAGGTATCAGACATGAATACTGATACATCTCCACCATCCCCTCCCCCCACCCCGCATCGCCCCCCCACGGTTGGTCTGGCAGCATCATTGAGTCGCCACGTTTCATCAAGTAACAGGAGGGGATACAGCGGAGGGAGGTGTGACATCTAAAAGCAACATGATTATGAATCTGTTCACATCATAGTAAAGGGGAAATTTATACAAACCTGCTGCGGTACTGCTACAGATGGAGGAAAATGGCTGCACTTTCCTTTCGGAGATGTATTTTTACACCTAGAACCCACAGCAGCGGTAGTGTGAAACCCAGTGAGAGAGACGCATAGATGGAACAAAAGAGAGAGAGAGAGCTTGTTGTTAATTGAAACTGTTTTAGCGATAGGTGCGATTGCTAATACCAAGATCTGCAATTGCAAAGGCAGAGTAGTGCAACAGGGAACAAGCACTTTCCAGAGGTGCATTGCTGTCACACCCCCCCCACGCCCACCCCCCACATCAACCAATCTGTATTCACTCTTTACTGTCGGAAACAATTATTTATACTCCGCTAGGGGGACATCAGGAAAGAGTTTCTGTCATTTCCACTGTGTGTTGGAAATGTGGCCATTATTAGTTCACTGAAAAAAAAAAAAACTGTAAAAGCTGTAAAAGCCGTTTGTTGAGCGCCATCAGCATTTAGAAGCGGCCCTCCACACTTAATGTGCGAATAAAGTGAGACTACAACAAGAAGTTATCCATACGTGTAAAAATACAACGTGCAGCCAAATTAGGTGTGTCTTACAACATATTGTTAGGCAGTGAAAATACTGCATGCCCTCTCAAACGGTACTTTAGCAGCAATTAAATGTGTTAGATAGGGCCATATTGGTAGTGGATAGGCGCATTCAAAAAAGGTGGGTACAATTTGACAAGCTGTATTATTGACAAATAAATAGAAACGCAGGAAATAATAAGCAGACCGAGACACAAAGCCATAACCGTTTTCTGTACATATTTCATCCATGCCTGGTGAATGTGCCAGATTTGATGAGAGAGTGATTACAGTAATATAATAACTATATAGTAATGAGTAAGAGCTGTGTTAAGTTATGGACATGCATTAAAAGTGTCATTTGAAAGCTGATCTTCTGGTCTGGGCATTCCAGTTGAGGAACGCTGCAGCTTGGGGCAGGAGCGGCATTTGACTTTGCGACAGTAACACCTCAGAGTGACAAAGATCATTTCCCTCTCCATCAGGCCCTTCTGCTGGGCGAGCCTGCAAAAGCTGCAGCGTTTTAAGCGCCAAACCGTCCATAAGCCCGTTGTGCTGCACTCTCTGAGATAAAGTGAATAATGTATTATAGCTCAGCTCCCCTTTTCAGGATTTGGGCAAAAGAAACACTCGCATCATCGTTATTAACCTCCTTGACGACGGCTAATGCATAAACCGTGTTTAGGCGGCCATATTGGGCATGGACGCGGACCAAAGTGACGGAAGTATGAATGTGATGAATGTGTGTGAGAACCTTGAGGCCTTTGCAACCCTGAGCAACGTGCCAAATGTATGATGAATGAATGAGGGCTGTCACAAGCCAGGATATAAGTAACCGGGCACCGGCCGCTGTTTTTTTTTTTTTTGCTTTCTCAGGACTTTTCCAACCAATGGAATAGAGCGACTTATTCTCCCTCCATGCCGTTGCCGGGATATTGCGGCATTAATCAGGGTGAAGTGCTCTCCTTAGCGTTTTTGCAGGGCCCTAGGATGAATGTGTCCGGGTGCAAGAGCGTTCAAATGATTTCACTGCAGCACAGAGAGGAGGATGGGGGTAGGGCATAGTAGGAAATGACTTGATATCGAGATACAATCGGCTGAATGTGAAAATGGAAGGGATGGGGGGTCCCTAGCATTGAAACAGCAACCAAACTACATTGTTTCCTGTTCTTTTTTGTGATAAGGATCGTAACTGTAGCATTTGGCTTTGCGCAATGGATGACAGTTAATTTTTTTTCTCTATGGGTACATTTAAGCATGCCATTTCAAGTCCGCATCAGTATCACTCACCCAGGCCATTAATGGCTGTTCGTTTTTAAAGTATCATTTTTGTGAAATGCTTCTATCCTCTCCAGCGCTATGCGACGTCGGTGGTTCCGAGTCCACTAAGCACAAATGGGAGAGGCACACCATGCATTTGTGCATTTATCTAGTCAGCGCAGAAATCTACTGGCTTCCTTTAACAGGATTATCGCTAGGCGAGCTGCTCGGTACGAGTTGTTGATTTATGTGTTTCCCAGCTTCGGTGTTCATGTTCTTGGACAGCGAGAACAGAAATGCACACAGATGCATGACAGCCCATAATGCAGTCCGCCATTGCCATAAGATCCCACAGCAGTTTTACACCCTATCAGTTTATTTTTTTATACAATATTTTTATACATATTATTTTGATACAATAAACCCAAATTGCATTTAATGTGCACCATTTGTGTGGGGATGCACCTGGTCCATGTCACAGATATTTTATTTTCAGAATTCTTTGTGCTTGCTGTTTTTTTTTTTTTTTTTGAAAATTATGTCCCCACAAGGAGCGATCAGAGAGTTCTGGAGTGGACAGGCTCCAGCAGACGCGCGATGACTGGCGATCGTCTAATTACTGCTGTCTTATGCAAGGTGTTATGCAATGCTGACGAGTGGCGGCAGATTTTTTTGTCTTCCCGTCATTAAAGCAGTTTGGTGACTTAAGTGTCCCGGTCCCCAGCCTTGCATGGTTACCGGGCACAGCAGCCCTGCATGGTTACGGGGCACAGCAGCCCTGCATGGTTACCGGGCACAGCAGCCCTGCATGGTTACCAGGCACAGCAGACCTGCATGGTTACTGGGCACAGCAGCCCTGCATGGTTACTGGGCACAGCAGACCTGCATGGTTACTGGGCACAGCAGCCCTGCATGGTTACTGGGCACAGCAGCCCTGCATGGTTACTGGGCACAGCAGCCCTGCATGGTTACCGGGCACAGCAGCCCTGCATGGTTACCGGGCACAGCAGACCTGCATGGTTACTGGGCACAGCAGCCCTGCATGGTTACCGGGCACAGCAGCCCTGCATGGTTACCGGGCACAGCAGCCCTGCATGGTTACTGGGCACAGCAGCCCTGCATGGTTACCGGGCACAGCAGCCCTATAGGGTTACCAGGCACAGCAGCCCATGGTTACCGGGCACAGCAGCCCCGCATGGTTACTGGGCACAGCAGCCCATGGTTACCAGGCACAGCGTTTGATTAAGCCTTTCATTCTCAGCCAGGCTGACACACCTCATCTTAAACGATATGGCAGCGCTATAGCGCTGGCCAAATGTCCAACAGACATTGTCATAATGTTATGGCAGCTGGCCTTTGATGCGTCCGCCTAGTTACACAGTTAAATTGATAGAACTTGGGTTTCCCTCATTACCGCGGACCCTTAAATTAGAAGCAAAATTGGATTGAAGGATGCAGAAAGGCCCGTCACTTTATTATCTAGCCTCTCCAAGCAAGCGGCCCCACAGACTCTGCCAGCTCGGATCTCCTGGAGGCTAAAAGGTGTCACCGTCAGCTTCACGTGGAGTGGCAGATCTCAATTACCATTTTTCCTGTCCCCGTTTTTTCTGCGGAAACTTTGCCGTGATATTAATTTGCCGTAGCCATAATTAGATCTGTCAGTGTGTCTGTAACCAGGGGCACCTACACGCGCACTCTCCGCGTTAATGAGCTCAGTGTATCTCCCCGCATCGAAGATGAATATTTAAAGAATATCGCTCCGTCCTGTTAGTGTTTAATAAAACAGATTATGATGGGAGATCAGATGTCATGTGTTATCTCGCCCTTTTGTGTCGCCTAATCAGCATATGAGAGCTCGGAGTGGGCGCGCGTCAGACGCATTGTTTGGGATTCAGAGCGGCAGATAAGACAGTCTCGCTCTTTCATGTTTAAATGCCACTCAGTGTGGTCAAGCATTAGACGTCATGAGTGATAAAGTACTGCTATATTAATCGGCTCCAAATTATATTTGCATCAAAATTGGACAATTCGATTACTTACGGTTTTCTGTTGTTACCATAAGAGGTTACCATTTTACAATACAAAAATTAATACATTAGCCTGGATTCAAGCAACAAATGAAGAACAAAATGAACTCTTGATTTTTATTGTGAATGGGAAGCTAAGAGCGAATGTTGATTGAACCAGGCCATCGTTGCAGTGGTGTCCACGTAGCAGTGCACAGACACACAGTTAAGTTGGAAGCCAGGAGGATGAATGGGTTCGGGAGCCGAACGTGACTGTGGTTTGTGATTAATGATCCTGACTGGAGCAGCGGCCCCCTGGGGCCCCCGTGGTGGAGCGGAACATCCCCTCCGGCCCCTTGGCGGCCATCTGTCTGCTGAGGGCCCGGGGCTCCCGATGTTGTGAGGACAGAGAGGGAGGGAGGGAGATGGAGAGCAAGAGAGAGAGGGAGAGAAAGAGTGAGGGAGAGAGAGGCACTGGGAGATGGAGTGGGGGTGAGAGAGTATGAGAGAGAGAGAGAACGAGGGAGAGAGAAAGATGGAGTGAGGGGCTGTAGACCCCACCATCCACCGCCTGCAGTACGACCTGATTAGCTGCTGACCCAAAGTGGACCGGGCTTGGCGAACCACCGTCTGCTCCTTTTGGAGAGACGCTTCACCGTCTGCTCCGCTGCAGCCCAGGGGGGCCCGTGTGAAGGGGGTGGCAGGGGCGCTCGCAGAGGGGCCTGGTGGACCCCCGGACAAGGCCTCACAGGTGGCAGTGCGCTTCACAGGCGCCATGCGACCCAACGCCCGTCAGTTCTTCCTCAATCAGGGCTAGCAGGACTTGCTATACATTATTAAATTTCATTATGCATTTATGTACATACCCATCCTGCACTTGTATTCTGTCTCTGTTATTGTATGGAAATGCTGTTCTCAATGCACTAGAAGTTGCCTGCCTGTACATTCTTGCGGTAAAACCTAAGGTATTTGATATTTTCCATGCATTGGGAGTAGTATTTCCATCCCAGGTTGCTCTCCTGCAGGTCCGATGGAGGTTGTGATAGGACTCCAATTTTACTGGGTGCTCAAGTACATGGAACCATTAATAGAGAGAGATTTCAACCCACAGCCTGCTGGTGATGAATCCCTCCATGGACTTGGTGTTGGAAGGAGCTTTGTTTACAGAAAATGGCTGCATTGTGTTTGTCACCGGCCTTCAGGGACACGCTTGGGCCGTAGATAATGAAATCATCTCTGTTGCTCTGTATATTTTTTTACAGTGCATCTGACAAGACTTAGCTTAGCTTTCCATGTAACTGGGTGGATTTTTTAAAAACAAGATTAAATTAAGCTTGTCCGAAGGAACAACCGCAGTGTAGCGATCACCCCTTTGGCCTCACATCCTGAAACCTAACCCCTGTTTCCCCGTTCCCCTGCGAAGGTGCTAAGGTGCGTGGGCTTAGCGTCTTTGTGTCCAGTCCGGTGCTAAGAATAATGAATTCTGAAGGTCATTTGCGATGTAAAATGTCAAGACGTCTGAATCAGGCAGCCATCAAGTGTTCTCTCTGCGTAGGTGATGGTTTCTGTGTTGATTCACTGCGTTAAGTAAGAGAACGATGACATTGACACACTTTATGGAAAAAAGAACTAAACAGCTTGCTCAGTCATTGTCTGCACAGTCACTTTTTTCTTACATTTTCTCCTTACCATTTTCACAAGGGAGAGCCCTGTTTGGCTTATGGCGTGAAATTCATACATTTAGGTCTGGAATTTGAAGGAATTATGAATTATGGAACTGAATCGTTCTTGTTCTTGAAGTCCCTGTACCAGAAGAGGGAGCTATGAACCCAGTGAACTATATGTATTCATGTTCTCTTAACTTATTGTTTTAGTTGGTTTTTTTAGAGGCAGGGTATCGTTCTGTAAAAGTTATGCTTGGAAGAAGTTCTTCCTTTCTTGGAAAAAGATAGTTTCATTCTGTTTCAGTGAGATCCGTGTAATAAAATAAGGCATTATAACCTGGCTGCTGCTGTTTGGTTTTAGTGATGATGTCTGTGGGCCTTACTGTAGCACATGCTTCCCATCAGCCTCCTTCAAATGGTACAGCATCCGTCTTTTCAAATCTAATTCTTAAACTGGATGGGATGAGCGCCCTCTAGTGGCGATGCAGAAGTGTGTGCAAACATGCACACATACATCGACATACACGCTCTCATACAAAGGTAAACATGCAGTCAATATGATTGCTGATACTGTAAAGCAGGCAGGCCTAAGCCCTGATCCCGTGGGAGTTGTGGTATATTGCAGTCAGTATGAAAGAATACGGGTTGGGTCTTTGGGGTTACCACGGTTACTGATGGAGCAGATGCTGCTCCCGCTGCAGCTGGTAGAGACCGTAATGAAACGTGACTGTGGCAATCCCGCCCACGCTGCGCCTCTGTCTTGCAGGTCACCGGGGCGGCTTCTCCCGTGGCCACTGGAGCTCGGTGCTAACGTTACCTGCTAAGTGCTGCAAATGACAGGCATGCACTTAGGCAGTTAGCCTCTCGTTTGAGTGAGTGAGCAAGCGATGGAGGGAAATAACCCAGCTCACAAGCTAAGTTCATCTCATAGGGCTTCACTGAAGCTATGGGGGTTCCTCACACCGCTCAAGTATGACTGCTGTGCATTAGCTGTATGTTCTGGTCATTATGTGGAGATGAGATGGAGAATAAGAGACAAACACACACGCTCTTAATACTGTTATGTATGTGTCAGTTATATTGATGATGTCTGTCTCTGTACTTATGAGGTTTATGTGTTGGCATGCAAATTGTGGGAATATGCTATGTATGGCCAAAGAAATCTCCACTTTCATGGAAAATACTTTTTTTCAATTCTATTCTATTCTGAAGTATTGTGTGCTGCTATTCAGTGTGAGCTTCATTATGTTTGTGTTGCTTTGCGAGCAGGCCCACCCTCATTGGATCTTCACCAAACTACTTTACCCACAATTCCCCTATTCAGTATGTAGTCCATGGCCTGCTCTGGAGATGCATTGCAGTGTAGTTTAGAAATTGTAACTTTATACTGGAGACCTCAGTCTCTGAAGGAGCCCAGGACAGAGATTCTTGTCTCTTCTTGCTGTCCTCTAATTGTCCATTTTGGGGCAGATCTGGCTCATTCTTTGCCTGCTGTCCCCAGGCCCATTAAGTGGGTGAGTATGCCTTTCCTGTGGCCAATAAACAGGGGGGCTAGCATGACTTCACTGCGGGGCGGAGCCCAGTTAATGCAGGAATTCGCTGCATTTTGCCTGTGGCACAGCAGACTTTTAATAACCCATAATCCAAAGGCTCTAAAACAGTAAAACGGCCGTAAAACAGCACGAGCGCAGAGGAAGGGCAAGTCCAGAACTAGACAGACCCCGGCCTCCTGTCCATAATTACCCTGCACCATCTCCAGAGTTGAGTGCATCGCTGCTAACTTTCTCTTCCTTTCCCCAGTGCCCAACCCTGGGTTGTAGTATAGATCAAATGTAATTACATACTGCTAGATGCTGGTACTTTGGGATCCACAGCCTGTCAGCTGAGGTGCACAACCATTTCATCACAGAGCTATGCTTCATGCATGGTATTTACAGGCAGATTGCAATTCCCCGCTCCACCATAGGGGTCACTGTTTCACAATGAGATAAGGACAACCCAACTACCCAAAACCCTCCATGTCTGGTCAATGTTTCAGCAAATTATACCAAGCTCCTGGCTAAAGTTTTGCATTCATAATTCAAAACCAGACCAAGGGGGGACTGGGGTGGCGGGTGTATCGCTACCCCAGTATCTGTATCGCTCCTGAAACCCATCAAAGTGGGCATTGCTACAAGTAGAGTCTCCCACAGTAAATCTGGGTCTCTCAGCAGTCTCTCCTCTCCATATGTTTATCATTAGAGAAGCACAGACACAACACAGGAGTGGGCGGGGCAGTACAGGGCAAAGTTTATATCTGCTGTTTGTGCGGCCCATGTGTATCCCATATGTCTTCGAGGGGGAGCTCGCTCGCCTCACCCACCACCTCTCTTAGAAATACCAATCAATGCCCAGCGCGGTCCACCGAATCAGCTCTCACAGGTGAACTTGTTACTCTCCACGCCGGGAACCGCAGCTCACCCATGAAAAGCTCAGCCTTCCATGCTTTGAATTCCTGTGACAGATGTGCTCAGCCTTTTGTGAAAAGTACCAGAGCAGATATTGTAATAAAGCTGGGGAGGTTGAGCACTCAGGCACGGAAGCATATCAGTGCTCACATGTACCAAAGGAGGACCTCCACTGCTCAAGTGTTGAAGAAGGAGAATGAAAGGAGAGCATAAAATGGATCCCCCCCCCACCCTTTCTGTCTGGTGTAGCTGTCACAGAGTGCCCCTATCTCTGCTGTCACAGGCTTCATTCCTCCAGTGTTTGCTGGCTCTGTTGCTGGATTTACTTCTGCAGTCCAGGCCGGCCTTGTGACAGTCCGAAGTTATTTTCTTCGGTGAATCCCGGTTTCTCTGAAATGCTGAATCCGTTGGGTTCTGAGAGGCCCCTCTGTGAATTTAATGTTTTTGGGGGTTTTTTTGTGTGTGTGTGTTTTCTCCAGGGTGTCGGGAGGCGAGCTGTTCGACCGCATCGTGGAGAAGGGCTTCTACACGGAGAAGGACGCCAGTACGCTCATCAGACAGGTCCTGGATGCAGTCAACTACCTCCACAAGATGGGAATCGTCCACAGAGACCTCAAAGTACTGAACCGCTCCCACTCTCCACACGCACGCACCGGATAATACACTCACGCACAGATACACACGCACTCACACACACACAAACACACACACACTGGATAATACAAAAGGCACATTTTCACACACACCCACACTCATACAAGAGTATGCACGCAGTTACATACACCCACTCACACACACACCGGATAATACACTCACGCACAGATACGCATGCACACACAAACACACACACACACTGGATAATACAAAATGCACATTTTCACACACACCCACACTCATACAAGAGTATGCACGCAGTTACATACACCCACTCACACACACACCGGATAATACACTCATGCACAGATACACATGCACACACACACCCACACACTGGATAAAACAAAATGCACATTTTCTCACACACACACACACACACACACACACACACACACACACACACACACACACACACACACACACACACACACACACAAGTATTCACGCATAGGAGTAAGCAAATACCCTCATACACTCGCACACACACTGGCTAACACAAAATGCACATTCTCACACACACACACTCACATGCAAGAGCATGCACGCACCCACATATCCACATATACAAACATGTGCGCGCATGCCTGCACATACACTGGCACATATATGCACATATACACACAGTCAGTACTTTTTGACATCAGTAAATCTCACATTAGACACCATGGGTACAGCCCGAGCATGCCTTCTGCATGAGATGTGTATACACAGGTGATAATCCCCTCACCTTCTGTTTCTCTTTCCTGTGTTTTCACACCTCACACTCCCACAGTGCTCACCAGAAGGAACGCTTCTACATGATGTCTTAATCTCAAAATATAAATGACCAAAGTCTGCTATTTAGACTGCATATATTCACCATATTCATTAGCAACAAAATGAGGTCATTCCCTCAACCTTAATCACATGTGATCCGTTTCAATGGGGACAAAACAGGAATCTGGTTTTATACCCTTTGGAGAATGGCTTTTAATATTAAGGTATTTGTAATTGCACTGTTTGTTGGCATCCCGAGGTCATGATATATGTGCATTATTCATGGATCTATTAAATTCCAGTGCGTGTGGTTTACGGCTTTGTTTATGGAGGTTTGATTTATGGCTTTGCTTAGACGATTCCTTACGGAGCCGTTCCGTGCAGTGATAAAAAAAACAAATAATTTTTTTTTTCTCCCTCCGTCAGCATCATACCCGGTCTGCTCTCTCCGCGTAGCCGCTATGGGGGAATGATGTACACAACGCTATAGGCTTTTCCCCAACCTGCCGTGCTGATTTTATGCCCCTCTAGAGCAGCGTGCTTTCTCATCAACTCCAGACCGAGGAGTAATTGCCTGCCCACATCGGAGCATTTTTAGTTCTGCAAAAACAGGAAAACATTCAAAAACGCGTGAAGGTGTTGATTGCTTCTCTGATTAACATAATATTTTTCCAGCAATGAAGCTCAATTACTTTAATGTTTCCTTGTTGTTCCTCATTCTTTCCCTCTCATCATTAGCTGTATTGTGTTTCTGTGCGTGCGTGCGTGGTGTGTGTGTGCACGCGTGCGTGTGCATATGTATCTGTGTTTATACTTTTGTGCTTTGTCTCCTTTATTTTTCAGCCAGAGAATCTGCTGTACTTCAACCCCCAAGATGAGTCCAAGATCATGATCAGTGATTTTGGCTTGTCCAAGATGGAGGGCACTGGTGACGTAATGTCCACGGCGTGTGGAACGCCAGGATATGTGGGTAAGGGTGGCCCTATCCTCATAGGTTTACATATACTAGAATATAAAGCTGCCATCACATCACCACCCTCATATGGTATTCAGTACAGCAACTGAAAATTCTAAGACCCCAGCCAATTGAGAGATGGATATTTAAACAGTGATTTATCATGCAGATTCACACAATTGTTTGGTGTTTGTTCTTAATGAACATCAGCAATCTAGTCATCTATATCTATATCTGTATCCAGATCAATCAAGAATTCTATATCTATGTGTATGTACACCAGAGAGAGAGAGAGCTGAAACAAAGGCAGATTTTTAACTGCACCAAGTATCGGCTGTCTCTGACCTGATATCACCCATCGGAGCAGCCTTTGATGGATGCGATGGAGGGAGTTTTGCAGTCTTTAAGGCAGTCATGGTCTGTGCGTTTGCCTCTGATTGCGGCAGAGTTTGGGCTGAGCTCAGGATGCTGCTGTCATAGTGGGAGTGGGATCGACGGGCGGCGTAAGGAAACGCCGCAGGGCAGGAGCGGAGGCTCCACTCTGTACGCCAGAACGCATGTTCGGGATACATTATTCATGTTTGGCATCGCTACTCGAAAACGAATTGTATCAGATTTCATTGGTAGGTAAAGGGTTAATTATTTCAAGTAGTTATTTGACTCTATCTGTATTGCGAGGGATACAAGTGCTCTCTCTTTCACTCTCTTCCACACATTCTCACACACACACACACATACACACATGCAACATTCCGGAATTAAACTAATCAAGAGATAAAGGCAACAGATGTTAAGGTGGTGTAGCATAGCCCCGCCTGCAGTACAGTTTAAGCCTGTCTAAGTTGGTCTGGTATGAAAAGAGAAATACTGTCATACAGTAGACATGGTTAAAGTGTACTGCAACCATATCTATAGGTGGGGTAAACTTTACTGCAGTCATATGTGTAAACATGGTTAATGTGTACTACAGCCATATGTATAAATAGAGCTAAACTGTACTATAGCAATTTCTGTAGATGTAGAGGTGTACTGCAGTTATCTGTAGACATGGTTAAACTGTACTGTTCAGTCATGCCTGCAGTACAGTTTAACCCTGTCTAAATCGGTGTTGTACCAAAGGAGAAGCTCTGTCATGCAGCATGTCTGCCTTGTGTGTGTGCTAAGTGCTCCCCAGCGCTGCTGAGTTTCGCACAGCCTCCGGTGCAGCAGCCAGCGTTTCCCCCCAGGGGACTGCCCATCTGTCTCCAGCCCGCTAACGCAGACCCGCAGCACCACTTTATCACACTCTGACAGACCCGCACCGCGCAGTCGCCCGGTTTTCCCCCTCCGTGGAGGGAAACTCCCGTCACGGCGTTCAATCAGCCTCCATACCGGGGCAAAAAAAAAACAGTACCCCATCCCAATGTGGTGGCTGAGAGCTCTGTCATATCTAATCTCACTATGCAAATTTTCATTATTAAAATACGGTGATGCTCATAGTGAATGATGGAGTGGTTCAGCAAACTGGAAAAAGGTATGGCAGTGACCTTGTCTAACTTTTAAATGAGGGTGTCACTCACTCATGCCATGTTGCTGCAGTGATCCGAGTAACCGTGACGACGCCTAGCCTTACCCGTAGACCTGCACACGACTGCCAGGGACGAATCGTACCGTTTCACTCCTATCATTTAAACCGCACGATTCGCAGCATCCGATTGTACCTGTGAGCCAGCCAGGCCTCGTTGAAAAACACCTCACACGAGTCCAGCCAGACCGTATGAAAGAGAGCATATTATTTATTTATTAGATTATTTTAATGAAGACGGCACTGAGGAGACTCCTCAGCCTTGATCCGCGCGTTCTGGATGTATGATGCTGTTAGCAGTGAAGAGAGAGATCTCACAATTAAGCCCACATCCTCCAGACAGCAAAGAGTTCTCTCTGATAAACGAGCGTGCACTGAGCTATGCTAGCATTACAGAGTAGGTGAAGTTTTAGCTCTGTAATGAAGCAGTTTGATTTATACACCACTAATATAGAAACTCTAGCTTCATATCTGCGATGGATGAGTAACAGTTGTATTTCTGTTACGAATAATCAATACAGCAGTTATATTTCTGGTGAACTGAAGGACCAGTACTTAAATTTAAATGAAACTTTAAGTAGTCATATAATTTTTATAATGAAGAGCATTGTCTATATTTCTGTAATGAATGAGCAGTAGTTGTTTTTCTGTTTTGAAGACGTAGTACAATAATCATTGTTCTGCAATGAAAGACTAGTGATTACATTTCTATAAAGAATAAGCAGCTCTTATATTTCTGAATTTGTGGAGTTGCATTTATGTAGTATATGGAAATATTACAATATATTACAGTAGTTTCAGTGGCTACATGTCTAAAGTAATGAACAATAGTTCTATTTCTTAGTGGTAGCTGCATATTTTTTAAGCTGTGGTTTTAGCCCAAATGAGCTGTCAACAGTTGTATTTTCCGTGAAGCAGCTGTAGTTGTGTTGATGTGTATCTCTGTAATGAAGCTGTGATAAACAAGCAGGGGACGTATTTCTCTCACATGTTTATATAAGCCCGAGTATGGGGAGGGCTTTCTCCAAACCCTCCGAAACAGGCACCGCATCATGGTGATTAATCCTTATTGAAGGACAGCGCGTAGCTGTAAAAAGGTGCGTGCTCTGTCTTTATCGGCACCTGCGTATCACGATGCTGTTGTTAGCGCGAGGGTGAAACGCTGGAGTGGACACGGACGAGTGACATTTTAACAACGTTCTTCTGATTAGAGCAGAATGAGGAAGGCCAGCCCAGTGGCCGGTG
Source organism: Albula goreensis (assembly GCA_022829145.1). Classification (NCBI taxonomy): domain Eukaryota; kingdom Metazoa; phylum Chordata; class Actinopteri; order Albuliformes; family Albulidae; genus Albula; species Albula goreensis. Next base: position 8,386,418 of record CM040757.1, on the reverse strand, counting down.
CAGAGTGGAGAGAGAGCAGCAGCACTGAGTACTGGTTTAGGTGAAGTCATAACCAGTAGTTTAGTTGAGAGAATGAGTATACCCACCCAATGTATTTGGATGTACAGGGATGTACAGTATACCCACCAATTATCTTTGTCGCTGTTAATACTCATTGGCTTTGGAGTTACAGTATGCCCACCTCCTCAGACAGTATACCAATGTATTAGCCTTATTACCATTAATATATATGGGCTTTGGAGTTACAGTATGCTCACCTCCTCAGACAGTATACCAATGTATTAACCTTATTACCATTATTATATATGGGCTTTGGAGTTACAGTATGCTCACCTCCTCAGAAAGTACACACACCTATTAGCATTATTACCACATAATATGGGCTTTGGAGTCACAGCATGCCCACCTCCTCAGACAGTATACTCACTGCCTCAGTAACAAATATACCACTGCCCATAACCATGGAGTCTTGGAGTAAAATCCTAAGTGGGACCTTCAACTCCAAAATGCTGAAACTTGCTTAAAAACTGCTCCAGGTTTAGCACATAAGAATACAGCACCTTGGAATGTGGCTTTCTGCTCTGTGTGGCTGTGTAAAAGCCAGCTGTGTGAAGTATATACAAAACAGATGTTGCATGTAAGTAGCATGTAGCTGTTAGAATAAGGGTCACGCACTCTATGTATGCACCCACTAAAGGTATGCCTGGTTGGTTGATAAGTGTGACTGCTAAGCAGGTAAACAAATGACTGCACTGCAATGAAACGTGAAACTTTACGAAACACGAGGGCTTTATCGATTACCTAACATCGCACCACAATGAGATCTACTGCTTTGAAGCCGTTTCTATATTTGATCAATTATCCCCATCACCCTTCGACAATACTCCCACAGAGGTGCTTCTGTGCCATTAAAGAAAAGCACTTTTCCCTGAAACATTTTGCGAGGCAAAAAGCGATAAATTAGCCCAGGGTTATTTTCCAGTCGTCAGGGAGGGAGGGGAGCGGCGTGAAGTCAGATTTTTTTATGCGATACGGGATATCGGCGCGGAGGCATGCTGATTCACTCAGGCCTGCACTGCGCTTTCTCTCCCTCTCCATCTCTCCAGCACCTGCTCTTAATGTGGGCTTATATCACCTGCTGACAGTGAGACATTTCTCACCCTTATTAGCCGGTGTAAAGAGTCTGTCAATGCAGACTTGCGGTGAAAAAGAAAGGGGGAGAAAAGCAGAATGAAAAGTGAATCAGTTTTGCTCCTCTCCTGATTAGCATCATCGCAGATGTCAGACTTTATTTTTCACCTCTCGACAGTTCCATTAACTCGTATCACCTTGCTATTGTTTAATATTTCAGAGATACACGGGATCTCTCGAATACTTCTTCCATTCCTCTGAGCAGCCATCGGAGCATTATCAATGCTAATGATTCATAATTTGATTTGCAGCTGCCCGTCAGCTCGTTCTGCTGAAACTGTGTGTTCCAGAGTGGTCGTGACCACACAGATACCTGCTGTAGACTGCAGTCACAAAGGATGACTGTTTGACTTGTATGTTTTCGGTTTAGCAGGGATGCTGCTAACTTGTGGGGCTTGGGTTAGCAGGGTTTTTACATACGGTTCAGCTGGGAGGGTCGTTCCCATCTCTCTGTGCAAGAGAAACTCCTCTGGGCTAATGGTTGCCTATTGTCTATCTGTGCCAACCACAAAGCTAGCATAGCCCTCTGATGTGCAGATCGGAAGGTAAACTGCGGAGACAGAATTGTTGGCTGGCAGCATTCACTCAAGAGAAGAGCCCACAATAATTGGTTTACTGAGTGAAATCCGGAACAATTCAAATTTGGACAAAAAATTCAACCACAGTTTTGTTAAAATGATTATTATTTCACTGCATTTCCATCAGGTGAATAGTGTATCATGCAGCTATTCTCATGGATTTGAACAGTTCTTGGAGCGCAGGAGTTTGTTGGTTTTAACTCCCTCAGGAGCACAGAAGAATGTGTATGAATATTGAAATATGTAAAATATGAATATAAGTGTGACCACAGAAAGTTGATCTGAATGCAGTTTCTGCTGCTAAACCTGTGCTTGCTTGTCACACTCTAAAATCCCTTTACTGGATGCCATCGAGCAGCATGTTAACCACACACACACACACACCTACTCATACATAGACACAAATGTAAGCACACACACACACACACACAAACACTGTTTGTGTACCCTAGAATATACCTGCATGCCTCTTTAGCTTATAGAACAATGAAGATGCAGCACATTTGAGCTCACAGCACCCTCTCCCTAAGTGAAGGAATGTAACTGAAATGAACACACTGCAAAGGTATGCACTCCTTCATTTTTAAGTGGAGCTCTCCGTTATAAAGAACCCTTCCTGGCTTGGTGCTTTTTCCCTTAAAATGGTAATTTCCCCGGCTCCATTTGTCTCTCTGCTTGACTCTTGGCTCCGGTCACTGTCGATATTTGTGTTTCGTCTTTCCCTGATGCAGAGAGCTTTCCAGTCCCCCCCCCCCCCCCGAACGCCCCATCACCCCCAAATAATAGAAGGTAGTAAATCTGTGTGAGAGAGACTGCTAAGAATAGAGCGTCCCGATGATCAGATTCCAAAAAGCAGCATTCCTCTATAAAAATAGCAACCATTACGTAGGGAGCGTAATTGCAGAATTAAAAACAGACTGTGTATATTTTTTTGCGGGTTGGCAGACGCTTCATGAAATGTCATGCAATACCAAAAAAAGAGAGAAGCCGAAAAGTTGACCTGCGAGTGCAAGTGGAAAGACTCAAATTACAGTTCTGATGTAATTCTGCTGTATTCCATTCATAGTTCAGGCATAAAATAGCCAGGAGTTGAACTGAAGTGCTCCCATAAACATTTGTATGGCGGACTCACTGGGATGCTTCTGCTGCAGTGGACGGGCCATGGTTTCGTAACAGTCACATGTCACTACGATAAATTGTCACATTTAACTTCCATCTCATTCTTAAAGGGTTTTATAGGGTTGCAAAAAGGTCACTGAGCGTCGGACTTGTGTTTAATATAGTGGTTGTTCATCTCAAGATCTCAAATCGCAACATAATAAAAGCAGGAGACTCACCTCCACAGCCACCAATACTGGAGCTATTATGAACCAATGACTAGATGAAATGGTCATATTACAATTAAACTAAGGGAAGGATTGCCAAATGTATGATACACACACACAGGAAATTGTAAAAGAACAAACCCGAGGTGCCCTTGAACACACACTTTCTACAAGTTTGAATTTCCACTGTAGATTTGAACCTTGGGTATAATTGTCTTGAACTTTGACGTATTTTTTTCATAGTGTGGACATCGTCATAGACATGATTTATGTTATGGATGCCATTTTGTTTTTACTGTGCTGGGGGCACTTCCTGAAACCCAAAACAAGGTCAGTCTTAAGAACCAAGTCATTAATCAGGAAAATGTGACCGAGACTGCGACCATGCAAACCGAAATATCGCTGCCTGCACCAGGGCCTGGAGGACTCTCCATCTTGAGATGGTCCCATCAGCTGCTTGCCAAAAGGTCCTTATTGGTTCATTGAGGAGCTTAGACTAAAACTGAATGAAGAGGGACTAGCTGGTGCCAACAGATCAGAAATACCCAGCATGCAACAGAGCTTGAACAGTTTGGCCTTTTCTATACACGGTCTCTCTTATTGAGCTATAATCACACTTAAAAAGAAGGGAAAACCCAGACCAGTCTTTGATGTCTCAATAATAGAGTACCAACACTCCCCGCCACCCCCCACTACCCAAACAAAAGCCACTCTAAAAGCTCAAAGCCCTTGAGTGGATATTCTAAGTGGATTTTCGTGCTGTGCTCGGAGAGCGGGGACTGCAGTTTTTCGGAAGAGGCCTCCAGGCTGATATTAAAACTTGACGGGGGTCCGAGTGTCCCTGGAGAACTGAAGCTGTGCTCTCTCGTCCCAGGGAAGGGTGGGGGTGGGGAGAGACAAGACAGAGGCTGGGGGAGAGCTTGAGTTTCATAGATACCAGAAAAAACATGCTACCCCCCCCACACACACACACACACAAATATTCAAAAGCCTCGTCCTCCATTATTTTTGTTTTGTATTCGCTTGTACAAAATTATTCAGCTACAATTGTTCTTTTGTATTTGTCTGGTTTAAAACCACTTATTAAAAACAGCTTGAGAGAGAGTCTATTCATCATTAGTGTCTGTCTTTTGAGACATTGAATACAATGAATTTAAGAGTACTGCATCTGATACTTCTTGTAATGAGATAAACCATAGGGTAAAAAATAAGAACAGGCCGATTCATTGCTTTAGGAACTATTTCATGTAATAATTTAGCATTTATCACCTCACTGTTGATATTGTCTTGATTGAACTCAATATGCACAACACCACAGTAGCAAATTTATGAACTGTTAGATATCACAACTTTAACAACGTTGCACCAAGTGTTACTCCTTGAGCAAATGTCGTAGAGTAGAAAGAGTTCTGTCTAGAAGTTCGGTCTGTCAGGAGGCAGTTCATCACCAAGGCGACCTTGCGCAGCGTACGGCCAATCAAGCGGAAACGATATTGGATTCTTGCGAGATAAGAGCCTTCTACAGAGGCCCACTGCTAATGTCCCCTCACCGTGTACATCCATCCACAGTGCCCAGAGATCTCCTCTGACCTGTTTTCAACCTACCTATCTCCTGCTCTGATCCCCTGTGTGTATTAGCTAGCTAGTGTGTGTTGTGTGTCTCCTAAATGGACAAGTGCAATAGTGCAGCGCAGTCAAGCATAAGAAAATACAAGAGAAAAGGAAAACCAGACATAGCAATATCAGGACACTTTGATTACGAGTACACAACTATGCTTCTATCTGGCGTCCAGAGTTTTGTGCCACCTTGGTTTACGTTAGGAGGTTTTTAAAGTACATTTCTCAAATGCTTCACACCTTACCTTTGAGATATGGGAAACGAACATATTAATCATCGCTTATTAATTCCCACACAGTTGGGTTCTGTCACTCATATGATTTACTGATGGAGCAATGAAAGATTATTAACTTGCTTGTTCGCATGGAAAATGAAACGAATCCCCCGTTTTGCATTTACATAGTATTTTATGTCCTTCTAAGGACATTAAAGTGCCACTTTGCACAAGCTTTTATGAAAAACAAAGGCGCAGCTCATTATCTGAAATTCTCAATCAAACAGAGGAAACATCAATATTCCCCCCACATTAATTAGAGAACGAACGGCAGGTTGGCAGAAATATCCATCAAAATCCCCCAACCTTAAATGTGTTTCTCATCACTTCTCTGAGTTGTTTGTGTTTTTGTGGTTCTATTCCCTCATTTGAAATTACTGTAGTCGAAAATGAGTAAAGTTGCTTACTTAAGTCTGAGTTATTGTAATGACATTTCCCGTTGTTTTTGTTCAGCTGTCATATATTTCAGGATGTTTGTTACGGTATGAGCAAGAAATAGTTTGAGACATTATTCAGGGTACATTGTTGAATGGAATGGCTGGTCTGGGCCTCTCCAGTCAGCCCTAGTGATCCCAAGACTTTCCAGTCACCCAAAGAGTGTTGAGTCTCCATCTTCTGACAGGAAGCTCTATGGCAATGACAGAGGCTTACATTCACATAGAACAAAAGCGGTCCACTTCTTGGGTGAAAGCCTATATATACAAACACAGATATGCCGTATTTGCTCACACACACACACACACACACACACACACACACACACACACACACACACACACACACACACACACACACACACACACAGACAAAGACTTTAAGCAGACATATAACCTCTCTCTTCCTTTCTATCTTGCGCTCTGTCTTATACACACACATACACACACACACAGACAAAGACTTCAAGCAGACATATAACCTCTCTCTTCCTGTCTATCTTGTGCTGTCTCTTATACACACACACACACACACACACACACACAACATGTATGCATGTGCATATATATATACACACATGCCCACAGCCCACACACGCACACAGCCAGACAAACAGAGACCACTTCACTCTCGGATGGGTGAACCTCCCGAGGCTTTTGAGAAAATAAACTCGTAGACCGTTAAGTTGGAGTAACAGCTTTCCATATGTCCCTGTGTCTCACAACTGGCACGGTTTCCTGAGAGCCTCCTTGGTCTCTCACTAATAACTCCAGATCTGACTCACAGCCACACAGCCAGTCTGGAGTACTGAGAGGACCTCTCTCCAAGGTATTAGAGACATACACCTGAGAACCTGAAAATGCAAAGAGAAGGTCGGAGATGCTATTTTTTTGTGTGATCTCTATATAGAGTAGAAGTACCTGAAGGGATATGTCATTCAAATGTCACTGCTAATTGAATACCCATTGTGAATTATCAAATCGCTTAAAGCAAATTCAGATGTAATCTGCAGTGGTGTAATTTATTTATTTATTATAGAGAGATTCTTAAATTATGATGCTGCAAAATGGCTTCTACCAAAATGTCATAAGGCACAATGCAGCTTACTGTGGTGCTCTGTTGCAGATAAGGGAAGCTCTGTAAAAATGCAGCTGGTCTCAAGACGTTTTCACAAAGTATAAATCTGAGAATGATAGGAAATCCCTTTGTGTGTGGATAGCAAGAGATGAGATGATTGGTGTTTCCCTGCTGGCGAAATGCATCATGGGACTTGGATCAGTTTCAGTTCAGTCTTTTTTTGAAAACAGATGTCGGACCATTGATGTCTTGTTTCTGCAGGTAATGTACACATCCTGTCCTTAGTAACCTTTTACATATGAGCTTCAATATACAGGAAATCCTATTTTCCACATGGCTCTGGTTTAGAAGTATCTAAATCTAGGAATCGGTCCGATACCCAGGAGTGCTGTGAAAGAGCCCTTTGCCATCGCTATTGTATCCGGGGGTCTGCTACAACACAAATTGAATCATTCCAAAAGCTTTTCCTCTCTCAGATTTTATTTGTCCCCAGGGCTGTGAGATCCAGTCAAAGGAATGTTCTCTGGCTTATACCCTCCCGGACCCTCTACTCAAATGCATCTCCCTGTGCCTCTCCACAGCTCCAGAGGTCTTGGCACAGAAGCCGTACAGCAAGGCTGTTGACTGCTGGTCCATTGGAGTCATCGCCTACATTCTGTAAGTAGCCCCTAAACCCTCTCCTTTACTCTGAACTGGTACTGATAAACTAGTTCTTCATCCCCCTCTTCCCATAGAGTGCACCATGGCCTCCACTCCTCCAGGTGGCGATATACCATTTATGGACACAAACCGAATGGCAGGGCATATTCTGTCTTAATTCTGCAGAGATGAAAAAGAGGGAGAATCCTCTCAAATCAAAATCTGTGAGGCACTAGGCAGTAACACTGAACTGTTAAATGAAATCCTATGCTAGTGTCTTTGAGCAAAGCTCTGGGGATATACAGGTATGCTTTTTTTGGAGAGTTAAAATCAGAATTTGCAGTGGTAATACAGGTCTGACAGAGGTAATTCAACTGTAATAGAATTTATATGAGTCCATTATAAACCAAATGTACTCGATTACAGTTGAAAGGAACCTATTAGAGTTGATTTTTCACTGATCGTTTTGCTGCAGCTCCTTCTCCTTTTTAACGGTCAGTTCAAGGCCTAATCATGCTGAGGTTGCAGTATTTGACTGCTCTCTCCCGATGTGTCCAGTCCACTGTATTACGTAGAATTGGAAGCAGGCATTTGGCACCAAAAGTCATCAGTAACTTCAAAGACAAGAACTTATCCAGTGCTCTCACTCTCTGCCTCTGTCTTTCTCTCTGTTTCTCACTTTCACTCCCTCACTCCCCACCCTCTCTCCCTCATCCTTTGTTCCTGTCTCTCTCTCTGTCTCTCCTTCTCTCTGAGGTTAACACAGGGCAGGCTGTGTTTTTTGCTGCTTTTGTGGTTGTTCTTGGCTCCCATCTGTTGCTGGCTTTGGCCTGGGAAGTGCAATGAAAGGCCGGCCTGCTTCTCTATCCATATTTAACTGCATTCGTTTACTGCTTGCCGTATGCTAATTAAATTATTTATGTGCCCTGTCTGGGGCTAACTAAAATGAGCGCCATTTTTTTAACAGCTTCCACATTCTATCATCCTTTTATAGAGCCACTTTTACTGGAGCTGTTGAGAGAAAGCGTCTTGCTTGAGGCCTTAGCAGGACTGTGCCACCTGGGATTTGAACCTGTGGCCGATTGTTGTGTGCTAAACAGAATGCTGGGAGGTGTTATGCTTCAAGGAAGACTGCAAACAGAAGACATAAAAGTGTTTCTGGGGGCTTTCAAGTGTATTCTGTGAGAGTAGTCTCTATGAATATTATTTACATGTGAAAACAAGCTGTAATTTTTGAGGTCTGTTAAGACGGTAGGTTTTACAGGTAGCTTATCCACACCCCATGCCAAACCCAAGCCCCTTGTTCTTTGCAAGGCTAAATTGTCAGTCTGCTGTGTGCAGATGTAATTTGGAAAATAAACATGGCTTTTATTGTCCAATTTGCTGCATGGAAAATGCATTTTGGAAAAAAAAAAATATTCTGAGACAACCATCAAGCTGTTGTTGGTGGTGTAGCGTTTAATTGTATATGGTGTATAATTGTGCTCAGTTAAGTAAATTTGTGGAAAAAATGACATGGCATGGAGTGTGAGCCACAAAGGTGTGATGTCATTCGCTTAGCAACGGGTGCTGTGCTCCTGTCAATATTTAGAGCTGCGCGGTGTGCTGGAGAATTCTCACGCCAGTGAAGGCCACGCTCCCATGCCCATTAGCTTTGCCCTGGATGAGCCTACGGCTCAGAGATATGCTGTAAAAGCACATTAATAACCACTCACTGGCAGGCCAGCTGCTGGGTCTGACTGAGCCAGGTCAAAGGTCAAAGGTCAAAAGTCATGGGGAGAGGATGGTATACATGGATGGCTTAACTCATGCAGTAGGTCCCATATTAACCATTCAACAAGACAGATCTAGGTGGGCCTGAGTGAAAAGAGTGTGAAAGGCACTTTGCATCTGGAAATGGTTCTTCTGTTGCTGTAGGTCTGTGCCCTTGTGTTATTATATTTGTAATGAGCTGTCAGTGGTCTGTATGATGGCGAAGTCCTTTAAAGAAAGGAGAGTTAATGAACGCTGCTGTTTTCTGAAAGTGGGACGAGCAGTAACTACGAGACCCGTGAGTCACTGACGAAGCTGCGCGCTCGGTTTTGATGAAGCCGCGACGCTCCGTAACGTGAGAAATACTCGCGAGTTTATCATTTGAAAAAGTGATGTCATGGTTCAGAACTGGCTGACAGCTTTCATGTGCTCTGGGAAAATAGAACAATTTCCGTCATATTTATTTTAGAAACAAAAACAAAATGCAGACAGAAGATAAATGTTTAGATCACAAAGTGGAGCTGACAGGCTGCACTGTAAATATGTTGATTTGTTTTCAGATATTGTCCTTCCCAATTTGGCACCGATATGGCCGCAAACAGTTATTTGCATCCCGAAAGCCGACAGCGTCAGAGGCAATTTGAGGAGGGCTTCATAGCACATGCCACAGTCTTCAGCTAAAAGTCTTCTCACGCTTTGTGTCTTAACAGCCCCTGGTCTCCTTTTCAGTACAATGAAGCAATATTCAATATTTTCATAGTAAACAGATCAGTAACTGCAGACAGGTATAACAATTCCATCATTGACCCACCAAAAACACTTCTTTCTCTTGGCATCTTGATGGTAATAGCAAGACAGTGATATTAGAGATGTTTGCTACCCATTGTCATTAAGCTATTTAGGGTTCTGTGCCATATTTGCTTTCTTTTACACTTGAACTAGTGATCAGGCTAGCAGTGCAGCCTACTGGTTACCGTGGGACTCTTGGCAAATCAAAGGGCTAAAGAGCTCAACCACACATTGTTCTGCACCTCTCTCTGCAAGTTACAGTCTCCTAAATTGCTCCGCTAATTCGCAGAGTTGCTTCTCAAAGATCCTGGAGTGATTAGCGGATGCTTTGGACTTTGAAGAATCAGAATCTCATGGCTTGTTAGCCACATTTCAGGTGTGAAGATTGCTTTCGGTAATCAGGCGAAATAATTAATTCCTTCACAAGCGGGTGAAGGTTGGAATTTGACCGGATTCGAGAGCATGAAAAAACACAAGCTTGATATTGCCGAAATGAAGCAGAAAATTAGGATGCTGTAGAGTTCCCTCTGTTTGCATGTGTATTCATGGGGAAAGGAATTTTAATGCCGTTTACATTTAACCAAATCTCTGCAACAGAATTATTCTTCTATATTTAAACCGTGTATGAACGTCATTTATGATATTATGTATTCATTATTTTTAGTAGAGGATGCATTTTTGTATTCAACGTACCTTCACAATGGCCTGTGGTTTTACATTATACTCAGTCTATATTCTGTCTAATGTTTCATATATAATTCACATAATAATTCTCTTCAGTGACCTTCCCCATATTGCACTAACCACCCCTCCATGTCAATGCCACAAAAAAAGTGGTGATGACAAAAACGTTATTTCATTTATTTTGTCTCACTGAAAGCGTTGACCTGAAATTACTTACGGAGACGAGCCAGGCCACATGATTTGATCTCTTGTTTCATCCATTTCCTCTCACCCAGCTTGTGTGGCTACCCTCCGTTCTATGATGAAAACGACTCCAAACTCTTTGAGCAGATCCTGAAGGCCGACTACGAGTTTGACGCTCCCTACTGGGATGACATATCAGATTCAGGTGAGCAGTGATGAATGAGTGTGTGTGTGTGTGTGTGTCTGTATGTCTGTATTCAGGTGAATGATTGTGGCTGTGTTTATTTGTGAGTGTGTGAGTGCGTGTGTGCATGTGCATGTGCATGCATAAGTGTGTTTATATTTGTGTGTGCGTGTGTGTGTGCGTGTAATACTTTATTTGTGTTGCAGCTTTACAGTCAAATAAGTCTCCACAATGATCTGCCACAACGAGGAACTAAACTTTGAAATAATTTTTAAAAAACCTTATGGTTGTGTCCAATAACTCATGCTCGAACAGCAAAGCTGTTAATTGCTAACATGATAATTAGCAAGGCTGTTTCTTTGGGGGGAGTAAATTCTATTTCACTTAGGAACTGAGGGGTGTAACTGGACAAGGGCCCATACTGCATATGTAGAATGAATGAGTATGTAAAGTATCGGGGTGTTACTGTTATCAGGAATGAATGGCATGTGTTTAGCATACACATTCTCGCTGGCATGCTTCAAAGTAGATCAGTATTTCAAGAAAAATCCTCTTGGATGTAGCGGCTTTTTGATCCCCGTTCCCCAGACGTCGGACCTCTTCCTCCGGCTCTTATCCGTCGTTCTCCAAACCATGTGTTGTGCACGCCGCCACCGTCACGGCCCTGGAATGTTGTGGGGGGGGGGGTGAGGAGAGGTTACCATGAGTGATGATCCAGTCCCCTCCGGACTTGGGTAACGAACGTGGAGAGGCCCTTGCTGGGTCCGTACGCTGCTGGGCTCAGGCCAGCGGACTGCGGACTCCGTCCTGTTTCTTAAGCAGTCGTACGCCTCTCCACGTTGGCTGCCAGTAAAGCATGAATAAGAGCCCCGCGGTTTACAGGAAAGTGAGCTGACGAATCGGTCATGTATTTGGTAAACAAGCAAAGGATTGTGGGAGTGGGTGGTGACTGCCCGGAGAGCGTAATATTTATCTTAATAGGTTTTCCGAGATCCATGCCCCCGTGTGTATGTGTGTGATGTGTTCGTGTGTGTGTCTGTCTGTGTCTGGGAATGTTTATTTATGCACATACATGTTCCTGTGTGTCAAGTCAAAGCCTGTTTACATGTGTGTGTGAGACAGATGAGATACAGGACAGTCGTATTTAAAATTGATGAGGTTGTCACACGCAGTGATGTGTTTATGTGTTTGACAGCAAAAGACTTCATCAGCAGTCTAATGGAGAAGGACCCTGCCAAGAGGTACACCTGCGACCAGGCTCTCCGACACCCCTGGTAAGACCCCTCCCCGGCCCTGGTCATGTGACACTTCCACGCCCAAGTCCTTGTGACAGCATCGCTCATAAGATAGATAAATCCCATAAATCTTTGAACCCAAATACAGCGCATGTTCCATGACAAATGCATACAAATTCTAATACAAAAAGTTTCTAAAGTACTGTAGAAAATCTACAGTATGAGTTTTAATTCACTTTTAATGTGAACATAAGCCAACAATTTCTGGTGCTCTGAGGTTACATTAGGAGTGCATTATAAATATGTGGCGAGCATATCATTACTGTGTGAACGCGCCATGAATGTGTTTCCTCCTGTTAGCGAGGCTCATGAGGTCTATGCACCACCCTTGCCGGGCTCGCTTCTCCTGGACGGAAAAAAAATAAAGCCCACCGAATGGCTGCGGCCCAATTAGCCGACGACGCGCTTAACGACGCATCAAGGATTCTAACACACTAATCACAAATTACAATATACTCTCCAGGAGGACTGTCGTGACAAAGTTAATGAGTCAGGCTCACAGGGGCGCAAACTCATTCCGAGAGGCAGTGGAGTATGAACGGCACCAAGGGATCGATGTGTCGCTCCGGCCGGCGGGTACTGTTACAAAAATACAGAAGTTTGTGTGAAGCGCTAAACGCTAATGAAGTGGTATCACATAGTTAAGAGTGGAAAAGTAAACAAAAGTTAAACGCTGTACCATGCAGTAAGGAATATACACATTCATCAGTGTTTTATCAAAGCTGTGTGGGCATTATTTATATAGTCAAGTCAAAATGTTTGGTTTTGGCAGTGTTAAACTCCTATCCCCTTGTTAGCTTGTTTAAACCTCAGCTTTCCTTGTCCTAATAAACACGTAGAAGTACAACCTAGGCTTGTTGTTCCAGATAAAGTGTACTGTATGGCAGAAGAACTAAAAGTGTCCTCGTGGGTAAGTTTTAGAGGGCCTAAATAGTCTTAATGAGTCAAAGAGATAATGCAAGAGTCATTTCTCTCTCTGTCACTTTCCACTGACTATCCTGTCACGACTCATAGCCTTTTAGGTGAGTTAATTTATCATTATTGTCATCCAAAAAATTATGAAATTGGCCGGGATTCAAACAAGTCCGATGTCATTAGCGGCTATTCGGCAAGGCTGTTACAGGACAGTAATTCCACCATGGAATACCAGCAGGCTGTGTGCAGTGGGTTTGGATTTTGCTTATTAGCAGGTATTATCTTGATTTGATCCAGCTCATTATCCTGAAACAGCAGGAGAGTCGGGCTCATAGCGTCAGGACCTCAGAGGTTCGGCCGTGCCTTCCAGACACTCTCTGACACTCTCCGAGACCCTTCTCTGAGCTGGCAGCTCGGTCCGTCAGGCCTCTCGTCTCAGGTTCAACAATCACACGTACTTAACTACGATTTATGATTTAAAAGCATATCGCATCCCGTACTTCACAAACACGGTTTTCGCTGAGTTTCTCCTGACGACTGCAGGTCTGGCCAAATTTGAAGGAAAAGGATTCATTGTGAGTCCAAGTGAAGGACACGTCTTGATTGAATACAAGCCTTTGTGTCTCTCACCTTTCCGTCCGAAGGTAAATGTATTTGCCTTGGATGGTGGAAGCAGAGCGCATTCCACTAACACCTCAGAGCTGTTAGCAACATGAGTCTGGAATTAGAAGACGTTAGACAGTTAGAGTCGATCAGCCTGCTGCCTCCCTCTTAAGGCAAAAGTATTTGAGAAGGGTTCATAAACTTTCAAAGCTCAGTTTTTCCTAATGTCCTACTGGAAGAACAGACTGCCCGTTGCAGTCGATCATATGTTATTGTTGTAAGGTACTTTACAGTTACGGTTACATATCTCCCCATCTTCCTGGTAAACATTAAACCAGTGGTCAGTTGCACACTACCTTTCTGATTGGGCTGGAGAAATTCTGTAGATATTTAAGTTGCTTGGTCTCATACTGGTTTTGATTGGACCATCAAATATGTTTTCTTTAATGTGGTCGGTCCTTGTATAAAAGATCCTTCTACATAATATATGGTTACATATGTATAAAAGGGTGAAATATGTGTTGTTGTTTTTAGGATCGCTGGAGATACTGCTCTCTGCAAGAACATCCATGAGTCTGTCAGCCGACAGATCAGGAAAAACTTCGCAAAAAGCAAATGGAGGGTATGTAGATGCTATAGAGAGTTTGACAGTGTAAGAAACTGATTTGGGGACATTGCCCCTGTGTTTAGCTATGTTACATGTCGATGAAATGTGCCACAGTTTGTAAATAGGCAAGAAAACTCAAGCACATGGGGACCTACAAAGCCCAGGCTATGAGTAGTTAATTGCAGTTAGGCAGGGATTCAATCAAGCAAGCTATGGCCTTAAAGATGCTAAGTGCAATTGATTGAATCCCAGCCCCAGTGTTTCTGAAGGGCATCTCCACACATTGCCTTGTGTTGTCATCCTCCCTCTTTCTTTCCCCCTGTTATTTTGTGACACAATGACAGCAAATCTCCCTGAGCAAGGCTAGGCGGCCCGAAGGTTTTGAGCTTCCAATTTGCACAGTGTGAGGTGGTTTGATGTACAAGTGTACCCCCCAGGCCGGATGCCAGGCAAAAGCAGGGGATTTATCCTCCAATCTGCTGGGGCCTAAAACAACAAGCTCCTGGGCTCAGGGTACACACTGCAGCCACTGTAACCTCAAAGACAGTGTGCTGGCGTTGTGCCCTTCTCGCTCAATTTCAGTTAAAATTCAAATTTAAAAAGACTTAACTGACACTTAAATCATTTGTAAATGTATGTATTACATATCTTGTTCATTTCCTGCCCCTCTCGACCCTCTGGTCTGTCACGCACAGCGCTAATGTTGCCCGTGTTTCTTGGTGCTTTGCAGCAAGCCTTCAACGCCACGGCGGTGGTGCGGCACATGAGGCGGCTGCAGCTGAGCAGCAGTGTGGACAGCGCCAGCCACCCGAGCCACAACCGCAACCAGGCCCAGAACGCGGCGCACATCAAGAGCCCGTCCACCGACTCCAACAGCACCACCAACACCCCCGCCCCCGCCGCCGCCACGCCCCGCAAGGACTGTGAGTCCGACTCTTCATCTCTCTCGTGTCGCGAAGCAAAACCAATACGATCCAAAATAATCGATCCCCGTCATTTATGACATGTTCTTCAGCTTCACACACTGTGTGTGTGTGAGAGCATTTTTATGTAAGAGACTGTCATTTGTGGTGTTCCTTCTAACCAAACTAGATGACCCATCAAGCCCAAATCTGGCCGCATTCCCGTCAAATGAATCAGACGGAGCTGGCCCGGTTGCAACCCGACCCCACTGTCCCAGAATGCAATGCCAGTGTCGGGCACACACACCCAGTCCCCCCTGACTAATACAGCACCTGTAACGGGATCTGTCCGTGTCCTCCTTCCAAGAGCACAGCACACTCCGTACCGAAAAACACTGATCTAATACACTAATGCACAGCCTCCCCCAGGCTGCCATTAAAACAGCACCGGAATAAACACGTTATCCCATGGAAAATTCCAGGGCTCTCATGCACTTATGGATGTATTGTCTGCTCCAGTTGGTATCTTAACAAAGTGCCATACCACTGTACCTTTCATTGACTAGCTCGGTGCTTTATGTGGAATGTAAATTCATATACAGAGCCATAAACGCACTGCTGGCTCTGACATTAGACTTCATTAAGAGATGTATAACCTTGAGAAACTGGCGGGTTTTTTATAGCATGGTTTTGCTCTTTAGGAATGTGTTTGTGTGTATTTTTTTATTTTTAATTGAATGATTGATTGAGCACTTCCAAGAACTGTGTGTGTGTGTGTATGTGAGAATGTCTTTGTATAGCCAAAACTGTAATAACAAGTCTGTCTGCTTCAGCAGACCTGGACAGACCTTGGTAATTTCACAAATGACCTCCCTCCAGCTTTCATAAGCTTTCTCCTCCCGTTTTCAGGTTTTTTCTCATTTGTAAAGGCCTCTCTTCTGAGTCTTTAGTTGTGCCTGTATCATGCTGCCAGTGCTTTGCTGTATCATCTCTCTTACTGCTGTTACTGTAAGCTTTATCATCACAAGTTTCAGCTGTCCTATTGTGGCCATAACAATAAGTGAACATTCTGGGTCACGATTGGGCCAGGGGATTTTGAATCGTTGTGTTGAGTTTTTCCAGGATGGTGTTTAACAGCAGGTGTTGTCTCTGTCCAGGTCCACCAAACCCTGCCACCCCCTGTAGCCTGGCGTCGGTGGCCTCCTCTCCCGCGGGGGCACTGACATCCGTGGGGGCGGTCTTACCCCCCGTGGGGGCGGAGCACAACCGGCCACGCCCCTCCACGGTAACCACAGTGCACACAGGGACCAAGTGACGCCAGGCCCCGCGGGGAGCGAGCTGGGAGGCCACGGCGCTGTGAGAAGAGGGGGAAGCGACCGACCGACCGACCGACTGATCGATCGACAAGCGGTCTCGACCAACCCCACTCTTCCACGAAACCCGCCGACAATGACCACACCTCCCTCATGACAAAGCCACCCAGCCCGCCCCTCGCCCTGCCCCTCCTTCAGGTGTACCTGGGAGGATTGGATGAGCAGAGGACTTCTAAATGATAAAAAAACCGCCATATTTTCTACCGTCTCCTTTCCGACACGGAGCCTGCGCATGGCATTACTGGCACATTGCATCTGCATGGATCTGACCACGGATCTCCTTCACTCTTCTGGCTCGAAGGCCTGGCCGCCCGGCCCCCAGGCTGCCCGGCCGGGGAGACTCCCTCCCACAGAAACAGAACGTCTAGAACAGTTCCTCACGCATGAAATGCTGTGGCCCGGTGTGTACAGTCCGGACGGGAAGGGAAGGGATGACTCGGGAAGGATAATTTTTACACAAATCAAATAGACCTTTTTACCGATCTAGTACTTCTTATCTGTAATTCAGTCTAGTATATCTAGTATCTGTGGTTCGTCCTTTTTTTGAGTTTCTGCCGTCATCTCTTTGGTTTTTTTCTTCCTTTTTCTTGGGTTGTGCTTGCTTTTTCAGTTGAAAAGTATATCTGGGTAAACCAAGTGTTTCATTTACTTGCGGTTGTGATTTTTAGGGGACTTCAATGTCTCTGTTGTTGATTCGATCGCACGTCACAGAAGTGCTTTCAGAGTACCAAATGACTGTTTGAGGGGTGTTTTCTGAAAAAAATCATTGCTTGATCTCTTGTACAGAAGCTTTAGATGAATTCTTGGACATGACAAGCTAAACCGATCATTAAGTTGTATTTATCTGACAGGCGGTATAGATTGTAAACTGTTTTAAAATCCCACAATGGGGTCACAGCATTGTAAAATTTATTTGTCAATGGAAACATTTAATATGTTTCATTATTTTCTTACTTTATAAGACTTTTGTAAAAATCATTCTATATGCGATACATTTACAGTATATAAAAAAAACTATACCATGATGTTTAAGTTTTAAACAGAAGAATGATACGTAGAAACAGCTGTTAAAGTCAGTGGATCCATTGCACCAGTAAGAGCGTGAGTGTTACCTTAAAATATTTACATGTTTATGGAAATTTAAGATGGTAGAGCCATTAGCTTCATCCCAAAATGCCATGATTTCAGTGTGTAAAATATAATTTTATCTGTTTCCAGTTATATGAGTTCTCAGGGAATTCCACAACTGCAATGGACGTAATGCTCAATATTACCTGCATAGATCTGGAACTCCTGGTCAGGTGTGTGTGATCTGGTGAGTTACTGTCACTTGGTTATAGCTGAAATCATACCATACATCTGGGAGATTTTCAGATGTTTTCCTGCTCCAATCATATGGAATTGTGTCGTTTGTCGTCATGCAAGATAGAGTCCCCCCCCCCCCATATTTATTGGTGATATGATGAAGAATACACATACACAAGTAAGTTTAATATAAGTATGACATCATTCTGAAGTGCCATCAGAGCTATAAGGCTTTAGTGTCTTGTCCTGTCATTGTTTTCCAAGTGTCATCTTTTAAATAATAAATTGACTTTTCTCATCTCGGGCAGTTGTGGACTGGGTTTGATGTTATGTTGGGCAGTCCACCACTGGTCTCTGTGCTGCTCCTTTACAGCACGCGGCTGACCGCCAATCATATTATTTGCGGAGGAGCCTCGTCACCATGGTAACCAAGTGACGCCGGTAACCGAGCTCAGAGATTAGTGGCGCCTGCTCTCCTAGTGCCGTCCCCCCTGTCCTACGCCCCTCATCCTCGTTTCAAATCATCCTACATTGCACAATTACTCATTTTAACAGGCATTTTGATCTGACTGTACTGTTTATTTTGAACTAAGTAATTTTGAGGAAATCGAACGATACAGAATGTGTACAAAAGAGAGAAACCGTTTGACCCCACTTGTATTGAGCAGATAGATATTGTTGCTCTGTTTTTTTCGCTTTTCTTCTTACAGTGAATCCCTCCCTTTGTACATAAAAGACGAGGGGGAATAACTGGTTTAAATCTAAGCTGTAATGACTGCCTCTAAATTTCTCTGCCCGGCTTTCCTTCTCAGTCAAAATGTTGTGAGCGGGGATGTTTACTCGATACTCAAAGTCAGCGGAGCACTGTCTGGATTAACCTTGCATTTATTGTCATTACCTTCGGCAGGTTTAACCGGTTTACTACATCAAGGTCCTGCTCCAGTCTCTGATCTTTAACTTTTCATTCCAATTTCACCATATCCAGTTCTCATTTATTGAGCTCGTTCTGAAGAGATGAGTCAAACTTCCCTGCCGAAGAGTAGGACTGAGAAGGTGACCGTAGAGTACTGGCTAATTTGCTCGCTCTGTGAAACTGATTTAAAATCAATTTTAAGCCAAATAACCGTTCGGATGTCCCTGCTTTCAGCACTCCTTATAAGACGGTAGTGGTATGCACCCCTTAATTGGAAGTATGCAAACCAGGGTTACGGAGTGCAGAGTGAGGTGAATTTGGTAGAGAAACATGTTACATTTATGCAAAGGGATGACAGACATCTATAGTATGTAAATTGGCTAGAATGTGTTAGTACTATAAATGTGTAGATATCGGCTGTAATTTTGTCAGTTTAGATAAAGCTGTAAACTGCCTCAAACAGTTCATCACTGTAATTTGTGCTGGTGAAAAAATTACTGATGTTTTGTTTATATATTTCCAAACTTATCTGATGATATGAAAAAGTAACTGAAAGTAATCTACATGGAATGTATTAATACGCATTTATTAACATACATTCTTTTGAAAAAAAAATCTGTTTTATTTATTATTTTTGTTTTGTTTATTCCAAGTATCTTTTCTGTTTGGTGATAATGTATTTTTCAGTAAGAAAATGAAGATGAAATGCAATTCATTAGTTTTGATTTACTGGAGTTGTGCTTCGACGCTCAAATTAAACCGATTATTCAGTTTGTGTTCCACTTTGAGTTTAATTTGGCAGAAACCCTTTGCAGTTAACCAAATCCTTTACCTGAAAGCCATTTAATGTTTGAAATATTACAATCAGGAGGGTTCATCGTCATTTCATCATCAGTCTGTTTTTGTTTTGCGTTACACACTCAAAACAACATGATGAAAGTGTCTGGATCATTATGATTGGATTAATCCTCCCCAGTTTCTGATTGGTGGAGATGTTTAGGATCTCAGAAGAATGTAGTGGAAGGAGTCATGACGTTGTTACCATGGACAGATAGATGTGGCGACCATGTCAATCTATGTTTTGACTGTTGGTGTGAGTTTGGAGAGGGGCGTGCTCTGGCCGCGGTTTGAATGCAAACTAAAGTGTAAGTCTGTAAGTCTGTCCCCTGAGCAGGACAGTGTGTTTGAATGTTTTGCGCAGCTGATATAATTTCAGGTTCCTTTTCCTGGATTTTCTTGAAATTGTGCTGACTGAAGTTGCTTGAGTGCTATGTGGATACTGTGCTGTGATTGGACCAGGCACAACACAAATGTAATGATTGACAGGCCAAGAGAGGAACAGCGAATATGCTCTATTACAATGTCAGCACGTGAGACCATTTTGAGATACTTGCAAAGTGTGTTCTTTTTGTTCTTGCATCCACATTATTGACTTGAAGGACATTAAAATATGATCTTACTCTCCACTGCAGTCAGTAGACAGACTTCAGCAATCAAATTAAAAATAGCTTCCTTTAATGAGTAAACTACAAGCTCAAGTCCTTTATATGCTGGTTTGAATTTTCTATTGTGTTTGTGTATCGTGTGAAAAGCCCTCTCACCTTTCCTTTTTGACCCGTGTTTTCTTGTTTTTTTGTCTGTAGTTTTCACCTGCAGGGGCTTAACGTGTTCTCAGATGTTTTCGGTAACCAACCAATAGAGAGGCAGGAGGCATGAAAATGGCACGGATCTTTTCAGTTACCCAGGTATCCTGGAGCATAAACAAACAGCAGATGTTAGCGCACACCTGTTGTTTGACGGAGGAAGGACAGCCAGAAGCCGGTTGACCTCACAGTCACCGTGGTCAAGAGCTGCTTTAAACAAAAGAACCTCCAGTTGCACGCTTTCTAATGCAGTTTTTGCAGTCACGTTCGGATGGGTGTATTTTTGTCTTCGGGTGCTTTGCTTGATGTGAGTCCTGGTTGTTTCGCTGCTTTGAGTCATAACCGGTAACCAAAAAAAACATGCTGGAGGAGGAGAATCCTGGAAATGTCATTCATCATTCACCTTAGGCAAGAACTCCTAGTATGAAATCCTAGTATCGATTCTATAAGGGCTGACTTGAAATCATTCAGGAAACTGTTAGAACGAAGCGCCGCCATAGTAGGATAGGGGTGGGGAAAGGGGTGAAGTCAAGTGCGTCACGCTGATTGTCTGTCCCCAGATCCTTCTGGTCACAGAGATAGAGATAAAGTCTGTCAGATCTTTACATTCCAGACCGAGACACTGTTCAAATGAGTCTTTTCTTCCCCTTTTCTTAGCTACGTCCGCTCTGAGATTGTATCGGCAAAGACGACGGTTCAGAAGTTTAGGCAATTGAGGAGCCTAGCAGCTGTGACAAAAATCTCACAGCATGTATCAGGCATTGTATCGTATATCTGGGCCGCAAATTAAACTAACTGTTGGTGCAACCGGGTCCCCCTATGTCCATACGTTTTGTCTGTCGTCATGAAAACGTGATTGTTTAGACTGGCATTAATTTGTTGTTTATAGGCTTTTCTTCCCACTTAGCTGTATTGATTGGTCTGATCTCCGTTTTTGTTTTTTCTTGTTATCTGAATTGAACGAATTGTATATTTGTGAAAGATGTGAATAAAATTGTAAATACTGTGTTTTCATAAAAACAGACCTTTGAGAATGACATACTGTACGGCTGAGGATGTCTGAGTCGGTGAGGGAAGATTGTGGTTTTTTTATGTTAAATCTGTGTCAAACTAATTTCAACTAACCCACCCCCAAACCCGCAGCCCCCCACCCCGTTGTCATATTATACCACTTGTAATAAAGTCATATGCATCCCATCTTCATTTTTTAATGCAAATTTGAATGTTGTCAAAAAATGTGTTTTTATAATCCACTGAGGACACTTTGAGTCAGTCACACACAGGAGAGCACAGACAAGCCAAATGCTTTCAAGATCAAAGACATAGTAGTTAATCCAAAGCTTGACCTTTAAAAAATTGTTTTGGGACTTTGCCCATCATCTTCTTTTTAATTTTGAGGATTTAAACATACGTCGTGGACTGTACTACAGCCACAGCCTATGCTGTAGTATATATATTTAACACTCTTAAAACGTTTCTGTTTTTCTTGCCAAATTTAGCCTTTAAGATCGAACAACTTACAGTACAGTTCCAACACCATAATAGATTCTGTAACTGATTGATGTTCCACTCAACACTCTGTGCTCTATATATAACACACACACATCCCTCAAGCACCAATCTCGTTTAAAAAGAAAAATTGTTATTGCTAGTGCTCGTAAAAGGTATTATTAAACAAACTATGAATCTGTTCCACACGCTTTACAAGGATTTTTATTAAACTCAAGCATGTTTAAAGCGCTGAATAACTCCACAAGTATTTGCATAGGTAATATACTGTACCCTCATGATATATATATCTCTCTCTATATATAAATATATATATTTAAAAAAAAAAAGAACTTCACACCAGTGGAACTCCAGGTCTTGTGATTACATTTCCATAAAGATATTCTCCAAAGCCCAATGAAATGTGAAATATTTACTCTTTGCATGTTCTAAAGGCAACCTGTTTCGCTGAAGTGGCATATCCATTCTCTTATTACTGTGATGTGGCAATTTGTTACGGGGCTTATATAACAAATGCCTTTGACAATCATGTGCACATATCAGAGTTTATACCATGATGAGATGAAAAGTGGGAGTGATTGATTGTTTTTTTCCTCCAATAAATTCTGAATGATCATCCGATGCAGTGTTTATCTCTTTCTCCCGCTCTATGTCTCTGTCTGTCTCTCTCTATTCTTTATTTCCTGTGCAATTTGCATGCGGAGAGAATGGTAAGGAGTGTGTCTGAGTGCGCACTGAGCTTGTTGTACTTTGTGTCCAGTACAGAACCATATAATTGATGTTATTCCGTTGGCTGAATTGCACATTTACATGTATACAATGTACCTGTGTATTTCTTATTTAATTAAATGCGTTGAACAAAATCGGCAGGACCATCATTATCAAAACATAATTTTCTGAGCACAGTTTTAGAGGTTATTATTCTGTTTTCACATGGATGACACTAATCCTTTAAACTCCCCTTTGATGTCATTTAAATTTTGACCTTTGACCACAGAGAGGGCTTATTTCACAAATGGGACTCATCCTTCTGAATCTCTCACATGTTGTAACTCCTTGCCTCTGGTCTTACGCTAATGGTAAGTAAAAAAGTGGTGTACTTCCGTGTTGCACTGAGTTAAGGGTGACTTTTCAAGAAATGTAATGTCATGACTGAAGCAGGACCTGTACAAACCAAATGTTTCGCACTCCATCCAGTGTAATAGCCATTAATGAATGATAATGCAAGTATCATTCCAACATTCTGAACAAAGCGTGTTTTCCGAAGAACATTAGGAAGTCAGACAGCCTCAAATCAATGTTTAGGAAAATGCGAAAACTTGTTCCTTCCCATTGGGAATTACTAGTATAAATACAATAAAGCGGAGGTGTGCAATATTGATTTAGCACATTCTCACTACTACATAAATTAGTATAGATATAACATTTATCTACTTGTTCAACCTATCAATCAACAGGATGTTGTGTTACTTCTGTGGGGATACAGTGAGCGAAGATTGGGGGTGTATCCTCTAGCGCTGCCCTGGAACATTGGAGTGTCTCTGAAATGCAGTAATTTAGTGCATCGGGTTTCATATTCAGTGATATTGAGTAGTCCAATGATGCAGTGGGGTGAAGAGAGATCCTGATAATTGTCCTCGGTAAAATGTGCTGGACTGTTGGTACTCCGGCTACTCAGCCTTGTGAGAAAGAGAAGAAGGGAAAAAGGGTCAAAGTAGCAGCTAGCCAGAAGCCATACCCCCCATGACGAGCCTTACAAGTCATTCCCATGTCCTTTCTGTGAGAACGAGGTGAGGCTGTCAAACAGATATTTGATGAAAATATGCCCATTAGTTACATTTGAGATGAAATCATCTGATCATAAGAACGTCATTGAATTAAAAAACCCAGAACATACAGGGATGGAAGGTATTCATTGATAGTAAAAAGCATTCTAATCTTACCCCTTACCATGTCACACTGCTAAAGCTATGAGGCTTCTGGCAGTATTTGAATGGGAGACTTCCTGGGAAATTGCTGCTGATTGAGATGTTGGCCAGTAGGGGGCACTCTTTCCTCTTAACCAAATAGAAAATCCAACAGCCTAGCACAGCAATGCGGGCCACCGTGCCGCTGAAAGTGTGGCAGTTTAGTTCCGACATTAAATAAAACTCCTGACTGCCTGTGGTCATTGCGGGTCCCATGGCAGTTTTACAAAAGAGTAGGTGTGTTAACCCCAATGTCCTGGCCACATTTCCACAAAGATTGGCTCTCTGGCTCTCTGACATCTGGCCATCCAATCATCCCCTCCATCTAATTGGAAACACAATCCCTGCCCATTTTGATTCCCCGTGTCAACACCGGAAAAGTGAATTGAGTTCTCTGCTGACATGCCTGGTCACATAAAGATAAAATAAAATTAATGAGAGGGCGCTGCAATGTGGACACAAAATGTAATATGGCCACTCCGCCCGAGATTACTTCATAACCATTGAACCCCCAGCACGGCAGTCGTACAAACGTAACGGGCAGTGCGGCATCTCCCAGAACACAATGATCTCCTTGGCTGATTGTAACACTGTCCAGAGCTCCCTGGGCAGTTTTACACAGAACTTTGTTTCAAACAAAGCTCCTGGCCCTATCTGGCGGTGTGGTGTTTCAGTTAAGGAAATGGGTTTGTAACTTGATGATGGCAGGTCCGATTCCCAGGTGGGGAGGGAGGTTCGTAAACATAATTGCTGCAGGAGACTGCGTGGATGAATGATTAAGGAGTCAGGCTTGTAACGAGATGGCTCCAGATGTTTTGCCCAGGTGGGACGTTTCTGGTGAACAGCCATTGTACCCTTGGGCAAGATACTTAACCCGAACTGCCACTGTAAACAGCCAGCTCAGTAAATAGGTAATAAGTCCAAAAGTAATCTTTTTATAAAGACTGCTGAAAACGAAATAATATGAAACTATTCTCGCATTTTATGGTCCAGATGGAGAAAATACCTGAATGCTCATTCCCAGGATAGTACATTCATGCATGCATGTTCCCAGTACATATACATGGACCAAACAGCATCACTCAATAATCTGGACCAATGACCACATTGGCTGTGGGGAGAAAAACATTTTGATTGGCTCAAACAAGTCAAAGATTCAATCTGAGGGGTTTGAGCCCCACCCCAACAGGGTTCATGAAAATGAATCTCAGCTACCACAACACAGGAGTGTACATGGACTTACATGTCATGCATGACTTTTAAGAGAGATCCTACCTACCATGAGATAAGCAGGGCACAGTGAATGGTGAACATGTGCAGAATTGACAGGGAGTGAACATACACATTGTGAGGTGGAGTACCTTTTAAGTCTGCCTGAAATTGGAGTAAGTCCATTCCTGTAACTGAATCGGGGGTCCATCAGGGGTTAGTCTTTCTTCAGCTCCCCAGTGTTTAGATTGAGGGCCTGTGGACGGCCTAGGAGGCTGTGCGGTCTTTGGATTTATCTCCTCTCCTGGCTCCCCTTCAAAGGTAAAATAGGATCTTCTGTTTCCTGCTCCATGTCTTTCAGCGACTTAGCTCACGCTTAAAAATATTGACACATTCCTCGCTGCTCACACCACTCCGCGGATTTGAGAGCGATCACACGGCGATACCACCCCGCTGCCTTATGGTCGCAACGTTTCACAGACGTTTAACAGATGTTTTGCAGATGTTCCACGGATGTCATGTGCACAAACAATCCGGGATCTGTCTCTTTGTGTTTGTTTGAGTGGACTGAAACATACCTTACTGGGTTACACTTAAAATGGGCTAAAGATGTTCATGGAAAATAATCAAGAAAGCATTCAAGAGAAGAGATCCACCTCCAAGACATAAAACCTATCCTTACCATGTCTTTATATTTTTGCTGGCATTTCAGACTTTAAAAATTTGATTAATCATTTAAGTTTATCACTGGTGCAATTATTACCCTATAGAAGGAGGCAGAACAACTACTTAATTTATCAATAAATATGACACAAAGAAATGAAACTGTATAGCCTGTTTGGTAAAAGGATCACATCTTGTTTAGGACCTTATGTTGATGGTGCTCTTTAATTAAAAACAGAATCGTTCCACAGTGAAAGTTGCTCACTTTTTATTTTACTGGTGGTTCAGTGGGGTGGACTGAACAGCATGCCCTTCAGGCTCTGTGCAGCACTGGGAACAGTAAAAACAGCACCTTGGCTTCAGGTCCCCTCTGTGGATTATAAACCTTTTACTACTTTACTCTCCCACTTTCTTCCTCATTTCTCTGAAAGCATCAGACCTTATCAGTTTCAGATAAAGTATTTACAGGACAGACACACTATCCCCTATCTACCTATTTTAAGCTGAAGTACACAGTGAGTTTTCAGTACTATTTCTCAGTGGTAGCTCTGTGGGGAAACTTGACACAAAACATACGCAAAGCAACTGACTTGACTTGATCAGCTTGTAGTATTGTACTGACATATTCAGTATAATTTCATAAAGTCACATTCCACATATGGCAGTTGACCGCACCTGAAATAACTCTACAGCATTGAACATCTGCAGTTTAACGCGTAGCATTTAATGCAATGCCTACTCCCACTGCTGCCCTGGGCTGCCCAGACAAGGAACGTAAACCACTTAGTCTCCATACCACAGATTTGTTTCTGCAACGTTTCTGTAGCGCTCTGCAGATCGGGGTGAAGGGGGATTGAAGGGCAGTGACAGCAGTGAGTACTCTTCCATCCATTTTTCCTTTTAGAGGAACGGAACGGAAGCGTATCCCTCTCACCCTCTTTTCGCAGAAAAATGGGGAATTAGCATGTGTCAGTAGCCATGAGTCCTTCTGCCAGCATCACCCTGGATAACCTCTTTGGTTCAAAGACGCAGTGAGGAAACTCCCAGGCCTTAATTGCCTCTATTCACCCTGCAGCTCTGAGGAAAGGGATGGTACAGAGTTAGTTGCACTGAATTGCATCATGGGAAGGCTTTCTGAGGGACCCTATTTATCAGCGCTGAGCAGATTTTTGCAGATTTATAGCTGAATTTACTTTTTGTCTTTTGCATTGTGACACAAGCAGAAAGCCCCTGCCCTCTTTTTCAGAGCTATGGACCATCTTAGGGATTCTGCTGGGCTGAGGTTGCTAATTTGGCCATTCTTGGGTTATATTTGAGTTGGATTTGAGTTTTGAGCTGAGGTGGCAAAATAGTTCAAAATAAGTTATCTTATTATGAGCATTGGATTTCATTCAAACAGGCCCATTAATAGAGAACCATTGGTGCGTTCTTGGTTTGCCTTGGTTTAAGCTACATGTTAGTTGGATTAAGGTATTGTTAGGTCCATATTTACGTGAATATGGCCCCATTATTTTTCCCTTGACTGTCATATCAGTGGTTAGTTTGATTATAGTTTGAAAGGGTATTCAGTCAGAACACTAGTGTATGCCCTTGGAATCACAACTAGCTGTGCCTCTGTTTAGAGAAGCTGGATCCAAATTGAATTAACTGGTCCTCCTACATATAGGAGAGAGGTGGACTCTCCACACAGAACATCTGTTAAAATCCTCTTGAGCCCCTCTTCTCACCATATGTGTCACAGGTCCTCGTCTTAATGCAGATGTCGAAGAGGAACCAGAAGGACGAAGTCAAGATGTTCACTGCCAGAGATCATCAATGTGAATAGCAGCTGGTGAGGAGGAAGAGGCATAAAACACAGTATGCTGGATGTACCAAGTGAGAGTACAATCTTTAAGCCCGTTTATGTCTCTGTATAAAGGCCATGGCCCTTTGTGGAGCCCACCCTGAGTCCAGCGGGTAAACAGGAACAGCGAAGCTCAGGAGAACCCAAAGCAAATACTCCTCCACCACATCCAAAAACCACCTATTTAACATTTATTTAACTCCTGCAACATCATATCGTTCAATATGATGGACTAAAGGCCGATGCAGATTTAAAAAATATTTTTACTGCTCAAGAACTGTAGCTAAACGAAACCAGTGTAGAAGAAATTGTGGAGGAGGCAGATAACCCTTGCTGCCATCTTTATTCATTATTCTCTCATGGCACAAACAAACACGCAGATCTCAAGTTCTCCCTCGATTTTCCACATGAACACGGGCATGCAGTCCTTTTCATGGATTTTATAGGGCAGGGGGTCGCTGCGGTCGCAGGGTTAGCACAGTTGTGATCAAATTGTAAACAACCTTTCGCATCAAAACAAATTGCCCATCTTCTGTGGTCTTTGATGAGAAGCAACTGAATTTTCCATCAAAGTAAACAGGCTTTTGTGGGTACGACCTCAGAGCTCCACCTCTCACATCAGAGTTTGAGGTTAGTCTGAGTTCTGCTAAGGCTCTGAGAGTACAACAGAATATAAAAATGGGATAATAAATATTGCAGGCTTTCCTTTTTAGAAAGAAACTTTATCAATATTCTAGACTTTTTTATTTCAGTCACAGAAAAAGTCAGGACATAGATGAGGACCTGTGATGGGTCAGAAAGCAAGTGGGCTGCGCGTGTGTGTGTGTGTATGTCTGTGCATGCACGTGTTTGTGTGAGTGTATGCATATGTGTGTGTGTGTGTGTGTGTGTGTGTGCATTCCTCGTCCCTCCAGTGCAGTAGCAGAATGAGAGGAAATAGAAGAGTTAGGATTAGTATAGGAAGACACAACAGACTGACGCTGAAATATCTTGTTTGGGTTACAGGATGGTGCTTCCGTACAGCTGCCGGCGCACACCGGTCAGGTGGCACAGCTGGCTAACGCCTGGGAGGAAGCTGCGCTCATTAAACGCGGAACGGTAAATCCATTACAGCGCCCCGGGCCACACGGGCTTTGCCCCTGTGACGGATCGCTGGTTCAGGGGCCTGACTGTCTCTCTGGGCTGAACCCTTAGGTGGTCCTGCCAGCGAACTAAGGGTCTGTTGGTAATTAAGCTATGTTACATTGTTTTCATGGCTATCAGTCATTGGTCCATTCTGCTCCCAGAACATACAGTGTATTCAATTTTTGTATCTCTTGAACCACTACAAACACACAAAACACACACACATTCACCTGACATTTTGGTGAAACCTGTCAAACAAAAAAAAAAAGGTGTCCTCCAAACTGACAAAACCGGTTTATATCCTTTTAAGGGCCTTAAATTGACCACATATTATAGGACTGTTGTATGTATTTTTCCACAATTCAGCTTTCCAGGATTCTGGTAATTGTATCCACACTATCCCGGAATTTCGGCAGAAAGACATACCGCCCGTACACTGCTTGGTTATGTAACGATAGAACCATCAGTTATGTAATGTTTGAACCAAATGAGTCCTTTATTCACAGCTCAGGAATGTAGTGGTCTCACAGACGGTCCTCACATCCTCTGATGTCAACTCTGAAAGGAACAGCTCCTTTTACTTCTGCGCTCTTTCTCAGGTGCCGAGGACTGCAACAGGTGTATGTGTGTGCGTGTGTGTGTGTGAGTGTTCCGGGTTGTCATCTCCAAGATAGCCCACCAATTGTCTCCAAAATTGCAGAATTTTTCCATCCATACCTCTTCAGCCCATTGTAGGTTCTGCTGTCTGTTTGGAAATTAGATTTCCATGGCCTGAGGACTCAATTTTAGAACTAGAAGGAGGATGTAAAGGTGACGACCACAGTGACATTAGCATCACATAATTGATAATATCGCCCCCCGATGGTTGTAAGAACGCTTATGTTGTCTCTTTATGTCACTCAGTCATGTAATGGAGTATCTTTCTGTTCTTTCGAATGTCGGCGCTACAAGTCTCACTAACTTCTCTGTGGCACGATAATCCCCACATCTGTCTCTGGCTGAACTGAAACCGCTGTGTATTTTGTGAATAAACAGTGTCTGCACTGAACGTTATGAGGATGTTGTTCAGAGTGCTTTGAATATGAATTGAGGTAAATTTGATTAACAGTGGGGCTATGCTAATGGCACAGTCATTGTTTTTTAATTACATCCACTCACCCTTGGTGGAAGGATGGCGGTTATCAGTTCCACTGTACGCATAAATCAAAAGAGATTCATGCATTCAGGAAACGAAACCCAATGAAAAAAAGGATGGCCGCGTATTGTTTTGCAGGATGGCCACATGCAAAGAATAATAACTAGAGATGTGTATGTTGGCTCAGGCTACACTGAACACTCATGATGAATGTTTTAATTGGAGTTCTCTGAGATATCATTGGACAGTGCACACAAGATCTGTATTGTCCCTCTCCGCTGTTAGGTTTGTCCCATTACTTCCAGTAATGTAATGCCTTCCTTTTGTTACAGTACCACAGTCAAGATAAACACAGTCTGTGTACTTGACAATGAAGAAAGACAGTATGAAATAGTGAAATACATATGCAGCATTCATATGAGGAACATTTATATAGAATGACTATTTCTGGGTCAGAGTGCTGATTTCATTCATGTTCTTGTCAATAGTCTCTGAAATTGAAACGGTTTGGAATCTTCCAGAAACATGTTATGATCTAACTCCCTTTTTATGTGGTTCCCATTCCCACGCTGCCATGAGTTTTGTGACTTCTGCAGTTTGAAAAAACTCAATATTGCAAACCTAAAATGGCAATTCTAACAAGCACTATTTTGTACTGGCACAATTTCTGTTATCCAGTTCTGAATGTACACTGAAACTTACAGAGCAAAATGGAGCAAAAGACCTAAACCGCTGGAGCACAGGGTAGTAGTCAGAGCAGCAGTGTGGAACAGTGGTCAGACCAGCAGTGTGGAGCAGTGGGTACGAAGTGAAATCATCATTTATTTTATTCTAAAAACCCAGCTGTGTAAGTATGTTACATAATATGTAAAAATGCAATGCTGGTTGGCCAACTCAGTCATACTAAGCAAATAACTGATGTGATACAACATCCATCATTCACTCATACCTTCCACACACACCTGCCAATGACCTGTTCCCCTCCCAACACATAACTGGCAGGGACGACAGACAAAAATCTGGAAGTGGATTTTATGAGCCATCCCGCAGTTTCCCATCCCAAATTCCCCAGGGAGCCACCTTACCTCACACATGGGGCCCATCAGGCCTCGCTCTGCCGACTACGCCAGGTGCGATCCAGGCAGAGAAACATAGCAACGGTAACCAGGGGAATGTCAGGATTCTCTCCCTGGCAGCAGAGGAGATGGAGAGAGTGCCAGTCAGACACAGAGCAACGCAGCACCCAAGGGGCCAGTTAGACCTTGAAGCCCAATTTGGGGGAGCCAGGTTAAAACAATGCATCACTGCTTGAGCCATTGCAAGCGGGACGTGATGGAGCAGTTGACCTGGTCACTTATTGGTTCTGGCAAGGAGCATTTGATTCACTAGACTGTTTTTCTGGATGGTGTCTTCACTCAGAGAGACCGCGGCCATTTCAGACACAAAATTACCTCCTCAGAAGGTTAGGTGGCATTACTCCATGAACATTCATATTCCGTGAACTAAATCACTAGTTTCCAGCCAATGTGGGCTTTTAACTCCTGTATACATTAGATCAATACTTCAACAGATTATGCCCTCTCTGTTTGATGTGTTATTTCTATTCTAAGATCGAATAAAACCACGACTTGGTAAGTCTAAAGAAAGTGATATGACAGAAGAAATGTTTTTTGGTGTCTGTATGTCTGTAAGCTAAGCGAGGCTCTGACAGTCATTCCTTTTAACTGTATCTTGCCCATTCAGAGACATGGTGTGTAAACCAGCTAATGGCTGCCTGTAGTATCCCAGGCCTAAGGTTTACAGAGAGCATTATCTGACTCTATACACATCTGTTCAGCAGAGGGATAATATCCCCTCTGGGTGTAGTAAGTGTCAGAGGCAGGCCTACTGTGAGGAGATTTAATTGAACTGAATTTAATTTCCCTTCTCTTTAAGACATGGTGCCAGCCACTAAAGGAGGCATCTTAAGATGGAAGACGGTGAAAAAACAGCGATCGGATCAAAAGCCCGCTAATTTAAAATGTACGGCTAATGGCGGGACAGATTTAGAGTTAGTGTTTATTTCCCCTTTCCCTTGGACTGCCGCCAAATTAAATCGGAACTTACCCCCTAATCAAAAACCGCATACGGTCTCCATTTTAGGTAGAAGTCGTTGACCTCAGACAAGTAAATATCGTGCTTAAGTGTGTTAGGTGTGATTTGATTACTCTAGAAGTATACAGCATGCAGCCATGTGCTCTCCTATTTTAAACACAGACTTGGCACAACTTAAAACTGTGAGGAAGTCCAGGATGTGCCAGAGCTGCACCAATAGGGAGCCTCGTCTGTTCTCTTCCTGTTCAAATAAACTGATGCCATGTCATCTGGGTCAGAATATAAATTGAGACTCGCTGCAGTAATAAAGACCAAACCACACTTATTTTTACATGTAAGGGTCTTCACTCCAGCAACTTCTACCATTTCCAAAAATCCCCATACCAGCTTGTCCCACATTTGAGTGACTTAACCCTGAAATAACCACCTGTGTGTGCTAGCCATATAAATTCTCTACTGGGAATAATTGGTCATAAATTAGGGTCAAAAAAACCAAACCATCAAAACCCATGTTACTGTTTTTAATGTCAGTTTATATTCTATACTGGTCAGGTCACTGGGAACACTATCAGTTGAATAAAAACACTGAAAACCAGGCACAGTTGATCTGTATGTGCTGATATAACAGTGGTTGTCCATAGCAAGGCAATACTTCCTAGTATGAAACAGTTTTAAATCATATCCACTTAAAGACATTACTCCTGGTACAAAACTCTAGATTTATTGCTAGCATATGGCTATACACTCATTTGCTTCAAAAAATAACCAATGTAGGTGGTTTCGAGGGGCAAATCTCATGGTGACTAACTTTGCTTGGGTAGATACTGCATCATACTGGGCACATGCAGTCCTGTAACATAGCATGGGGGTCCCAGCATGGGAACTGAGCACGTTGTAATTTATTGTAATGAAATGTGCCGTTCAGGGTTAGCGATGTAGCGAACAGTTTGCTCAGCTGCGCTCACCTTCAGCCACACAGAGCTCCAACTGAGCGATCTGAATTAATGATCAGGGTGAGCGGTGGGAAACCAGGAAGTGACACACGATGAAAGAGGCGGACATGTGCTCACATGTGGATTTTACCAGTCCCCAAAACAATAATACATTATTGCATTGCATAATATGTACAATACATAATTCATAAATGTGTAACCAAAGTGATAAGGAATTGTTGTTTTAAATGACCTTTGGGTTTTAAATGTACTGACAAATAACTTTTTGTGCCTTCAGAAAATATGTTTTCATATTTTGTGCAGTGATTAATGTATGCTTTATTATATATTGGACTGTTATGACAGAACTGTAATAACAACTGTGAAGTGAACCATTTAAATCTCTTGTGATAAAGTTAGAAGAGAACATCTTATCTGAAAGCCACGGAACAAAAATGAAAAACCTCCATAATGTAAAAACGAGGAGACTGACGTTCTGAATAAAATATCCCATTTTTATTTTTCAAGCAGAAAAGTTGGTGAGTAAAAAAAATAAATGACCTTTTAAGTAATTAGCATAAACAACAACATGTGAATAATATTTGCCTCAATGTAATTGACAAGAACATATAAAACAATATTTCTGAATGTATAGGGCCCATACTGCATGTACATGAAAGCTATTCCCAATCTGAATGGCAGGACAGTGAGAAGCTTTAGTAACACTGAATGTACGACAGAACAATTGTCTTCACTAACATAGAGAGAAGCAGCAAATGAGCAATGTTACTGACAAACAAATATAATCCTGATGTACATGTAGAGTAATGAGATTGGGCTGTAACTTTTTAAACCCCTCAGACATTCTGTATATGTGGAGGGACAGAGACTGCCCTGCAGCCTACCGGAAAAAGTCTGGGACCTCGGGCTGGGAGGGGGAAAAGAGGAGAGGGGGTCGACGTTTAGGGGAGTGAGCTCACTTCCCCTTGACATAGACGTGGGGTGCGTTCTCCTGCTCCACGGTGTTGAGGTGGTGTCCGGCCTGTCGGGCAGCGGCGCTGAGCTTCTCCCGCAGCTCCTTGTTGTCCCGCTCCGCCCGCTGGCTGCTCCTGCGCGCCTGGCGGAGGGAGCGCTTCACCTTGCGCACGCGCTCCTTCAGCTGCTTGTTCCTCTTCTCCAGCTGCGCCATGCGCTCCTGTAGCTTCCTCACCCGCTCCTCTTCCTCAAACAGGGCCAGCTGCACCGAGGAGCACAGGAGCTGGGGGGAGACACGGACAAACAGCTCTCAGAGCCACAGAAAAGGACAGCTTCAGGAAAAGAAGGTTCCGTGCAAGACCATATAAATAATTTACATAAATTACATTTAGCCCTGCCATGGGCTGGCAACCTGTCCAGGCTATCTCTCTGCCTCTCACACAATGCATACTGGGATAGGTGCCAACCCCAACCCCCCAACCCCATTACCCAGCATTGGATGAATGGGTATAGATAAATAATGTATGGATGGATGGAAATGACATTATTACGTTTTGAAATAAAGAGGTTTCAAGTCCTCATTTCCTATGTACTTAAAAGTGTGGACCATTACAAAGGAACAAAAACACATCATGAATAACTAATAATATATTTAGTTTAAGTTTCAGGTAAGTTAATGTTCTATTTCATGTTTTGTCCCTTTTTATAATTTTTAACTTGTATCTTTTTATCTGCTGGTGGTAGGATGAATTTCCCCTCTAGGAATCAATAAAGCATATTCTTTTCTGCTATTATCGGAAAATAATAGGTGGTGTAAAAAATGAAATGTGCTGAAAGGAGAATAATATCTGATTGAGAAGAAGCAGGAGGCTGTGAAGTGCAACATGAGAGTGCTTATTGGAGGTGCTAAAGCGGTTTATTGCTCATGGTGGGCTGAAAAAGCTACACAGCTGCGGAGCGTGGTAATGGCTTACAGCCGCAGTCAGGTGTAGAGCTGCATCGGAACAGCTAATGCTACAGTTCACTGTTATTCCTTTAGCTAAGTTCATATTAGCATTTCATTTGTAGTTGTTTCCCAGCTAGCAGTTTTTGGCTTCCATTGTCAAAGCATCAAGGCAAATATTCCCAGGATGTCAATTTTGTCCAGTTTTCTTTGTGTTCCTTGAATGTTATTTGCATGGAATGTTTTCCTGTGACCTTGTTTGGAACAATGTAACGTTCTTGGAATGTTAGAGGAACATTCACGTTACAACATCTTGTCAAACATTATGTCCACCAGTGAAAATATGACCTGAATTTTTCAATATTCTGGGAATGTTTTCCGTTTGCTGGCTTACTGTCGCTGTTTGTTTTGCTGCAGTTACGCGAGAGAGACAAAAGGTGGGAAAAGAGTATGATGAGCCCACTGTGAAGAGGGAAGGAATGGGACAGAAGAGATGAACAAAGGGAGTGGGGGAAGGGCAGGGGGAGAGAGAGAGATATTTAACCATGTTGTTTTAACAGATTGGCCGTTAATGTGTGAATGTTACGGGGTCAGCCACTCCCCATGTTTTAATGACTGACAGACACAGGTCACTGAACCCCTCCCCCCCACTGTGACATTCTTTTTCCCAGTGGATCCAGTAACTGTCAGCCTCATTAGATATCTCTGACTGATGCTTATTTTGGGGGTGTCTGCCCCCAACCACAAGCCAAGGGAGATACATGACTGGGTTCCCCTGTTTGTGAATTACATTTTTAATGAGGGAGGTCTGATCCGAGTGGGACGTTAGGTGCCCGTCGATGTGTCCCAGTCACACACTCCGTGTCGATGGACAAGGGGGAAGGGGGCGCGGGGTGTGTGTGGGAATGAGAGGGGCTCGATTCGAGGGGGCTCTGGGTCCCACGCGGTGAGTGAGAAAGGAGGCGCCGTTTACAACCTCCCCCTGACAATAGCGTTTAAAGAGAGAGGGGGCTGGCACAAAGCCTGTTCCTGTTCTCTCGCCCGCGGCCCCTGCACCCACCCCCTTACCCCTAACAACAGGGGTCCCTGCACCGCGGCCCTTGTTTTTAAATGGGGTCAGCACCCCCTCTCTGTGCAGGGTGGGGTGTCTTTCTCTGAGGGCGACTGGAGAGGGGAGCAGAGCTTTCATCTAGACCAGCAGAGGGAACTCTGATTTTCCACGTCAGTGGAGTGTGTGGGGGGGGTGCTGTAACACAGGGGACACCCTATGGGGGCCACATTGGGCATTGGGGGTCGGCGGGGTCCTGATAAGTAGGGCTAAGAACACTTGTTGAGGAAGCTCGGGGGAAGCCTGGTTAATATTTAAACATGATGTTCAAACCTCTCTAAACCCATAGGTCAAGCCACACGCTACTGCAGACATGACAGGTTTGTCCTCTGTGCCAATTTCATGTGCGCAAACTCACATGATCTGAGGGTTCATACATTCCTAAATAATGTTCTTTGCGGTAAGTATAACTGAAAATCTCTGTTCTATGTATCTACAGTCAAAAATTATTATTTCAGTTGCAAAACCTTTGATCAGGATTTATTGTGAATGGGTGTCGACATGAATTTCATATGCAATATTTTGATAAAGAGTAGCTGTCTGAAACATTTGGTACAAAGAGACATTCTGCCTTTAGCATCAGGGGTGTCACATCATAGACAGTTCAACCCTTACGATTCATGGTTTTGCAAACTCAGAGACAGAAACTAAAATGTCTCTCCTGGTAGGTACCGAATTTTACATAACCGAGTGTCTTCATCATTCCCTGCGTTTCAGACGTCAAGAGCACTTAGAGCAACAGGGCGACATAACTCAGCCACTCAGCCCGAGGAGTACGATCCAGACTTTGGGCAGACAGTTTCATAACCATCAAACAGCAACCAGACTCCAAAGAAACGCTCTCAGCCGGCCCACCTGTAAAAACAACCCGTCCGTTACCTGCGTGATTGCGCTCGTGTGTCCAAACCGCCGTCAATCCTACATCTGCCTGTATGCGCTAATTAGGCTAAAGCGGCCCCGGTTCAAAGCTTGTTTCTGGCCTGATGAAATGCTTGTCTTTCCACAGTCTCTGCCCTTTTCTTCCCCCCACCCCCTGTTTCTGAGCAGATCTGTGCCTCTCCCCTGCCGTTCCCCGGGCCTCCCACGCATGCACCTGTTAATGCG
Source organism: Albula goreensis (assembly GCA_022829145.1). Taxonomy (NCBI): domain Eukaryota; kingdom Metazoa; phylum Chordata; class Actinopteri; order Albuliformes; family Albulidae; genus Albula; species Albula goreensis. Next base: position 8,349,526 of record CM040757.1, on the reverse strand, counting down.
ACAGTCCCAGAATAGCGCACCTGGTCCACCACTTTAATTGAATAAGAACCTGATCAAAGACTGTGATCAGCTGTTGTTGACCTGCCGTTGAGTGAGGACAGAAATACCTGCTAAACAAAGAAGAGCATTTTTCAAAGACGAGCGTGTGTGTACGTGTGTTTGTGTGTGTTTGTGAAACAGGGAGGTAAGGAGAAAATGTCAAAGCTAAAATGCTTATGTGAGGGTTTGTATATGAGTTTGATGGAAAGATATAAAGAGAGAAGAGAGAGAGAGAGAGAGAGAGAGATCCCAGAGCAGGTGCTTCCTCTCATCCTCCAGTCATGTTCCCATGTGGTTTTAATCCTGAGGTCTTGAGACCATATGAATTATAGCCAACAATAGACGATCCAAATTAGAAGCTCCGCTACAAACTCAAATCCATTTTATTGCAAAATATGGCTGGCACATTGTGACATTAAACACTTATATTTCTGAATACATCTGACAGGCTTGTGCCGCTTCCCAGACAGTGGAATGCTTTTATTCTCCGAGTGGGGAGCTGTGAGGATCCGGCCTCTGGTTTTCTGCAGGTTCTGATGCGATAATCTTAGATCATACTCTGGATCATGTATCAGACTGCAGGAGAGTAAGGCTATATCTGATTAAACTAGGAACATGCTGTCACTACACTCCTCTTTCAGGCAGACAAGGGTCCATTGCCTTTCCATTTATAGCTTATAGTTATTGTACGGGCTTATTTTTTAGTGAAAAAAATGTGTCTGAACCATCGGCGAGTCATGATTTTATCCTCTCAGTGTTGCCGACCACAGCAGAGTACACAGCAGGACTTAAGGCACTGTTGCCAGTTTGATGTTAAGCAATGTCATGGAATGTTTTCATACATGCAATAGGCAATGCACTTCAGATCTGGCTTCTCCCTGACGGCCGGCCCTCTCCGATGACAAAGTGATACGTGATATAAATGTCTGATGTCAAAACTGGGGATGGAGACAGTGAAACCTGCTGAGCTAATGTGTGAGAAAGGAGGCTGGTGCCACTATAGCCATGGGATCACCGTGGGAGATGGGGTGCAAAGAAAGTTTATGGGCTGGTCAGATGTTATTATTGTAGATCAATTATTGCTAGTCTGGACATCAGTCAGGTAACTGGCCAATCAATGATGTTATCTTGAAACAATATTTGAAAATCTGTTTTGCAACCTTGAGTTTTGAATTGCTGATTATATGGTTTTCGAGTCACCCATTTTGACACATTGTCAAAAACATTGTGTTCACAAGGAGGCTGCTGAGGGCTATCGCTTGTGTGTGAGAGTACGTGTGTGCACGTGTGTGTCTGTGTGTGTGAGAGTAAGTGTGTGAATGTGTGTGTCTGTGTGTATGAGGGTACATGAGTGTGAATTTCTGACTAAAGCCACATCGGCACACGCATAATGAAACTCTTTCCGGATACACCAGGGTCCAGGGTGATGAGGTGCTGTAACTAACCAGGCCAGGGCAGGAAGGGGGGAGAACATGCACTCCTGTTCAAATACAACGCCCTCATCTGAAACAACACAGGGGTCTTCACTAGCAGCAGGTGTGCTATGGGTTAGGTTACAGACACATAGACAAGAGACAGACAAACAGATAAATGGGTGTACAGACAAGAACTTCCTAGTCTATGCTTTCACTGATCCTCTGTAACTGTTATAATTAGTGCCAGGGGCGACTAGACCACCCGCCATCTTGACTGTCACTGAAGGTGGAATGTTCAAGGCAAATCATTATCCGTGCTGACTGTGTATGTGTTCATGTCTGCAGACCATTTAAGCTGGTTGAAAGTGTAACCGTTCAATGCTGGTTAAATATTGTAGAGTGGAGGGATTTGGCATGTAGATGGAATTTGTATGTGGAATGTTTGAAAGGAAAGTCTTGGATAATTGTGATGTTTCCCGGGTTCACACATTCATGCACAGTGGCTTTGAAAAAATGCTAGGAATCGGCCATGAATACGTAAACAGCTTGCTGCTTCTCAGAACCTCTGTTCAGGAGCAATTAACGTGTTGTTGAAAATCCCCCACACCCTCAAACCCAGCCCCACCCCAAACAGGAGCTCTGTAAACTTTCCCACCATGCATTAGCAAATAAGTAAACCAAAACAGACACAATCTCCATGTGGTCTCTTCAGACTCCCAACGGAAATACTATATACTGCAACAAACCGTAAATAATCCGAATGTCCTCACAGTACATTTAAAATACACAGGAGTGTATTACATGTCCATGAGGGCTCATATTCTGTGCTGCAGATTGAGTTGGATAGAGGAGGGTAGAACAGAGGGAAGGAGTTTGGATACAGAAGGAGGAGGGGGGACCTGAATCGTACTGGGGCGGTAATGATGTTTAGGGGATGACAGTAGGGGTCTGATTGGAAAAACCTATTATCCTGACTGTCCTGAACAGAGTGGCGGGGGGTAGGTCTCTCTACCTTCAGTGTAAAGCATATTTCTGCAAATAACTGCCACCCTCCAATAAATGCTGCCCTTAAATTCTTCAAAGCCAAGATTATGAGGGCTTTTAAATCAATCCAGGGACGATTATCCAAGGCAATGCGGTATGCACTATCATTCTCCCACTATGCCGTTGTAAGGCTATGGTAGCGCCAAGTATTGTATATTGTACAAGAGGGTTCTCTAGTTTACGTTTGCACCATGCTGCACTGCTGTTCTGTCAGTCCTCAGCCATCACTTACCAAGCTTCTCAGACCAGGGGAGCCGATCTAGAATCAGCTAAGCATTTCAGAAAACAATAAAGAGATGATTAACAGGACCTGGCCAGTTATCCTAGGTCATCACTCCTACTCTGAGAGTTTTGAAAAACGCCAGCCATGGTCCTGAGCACTGCCCCGACCCCTAAACACTGTAGTGCGAGTTACAGGAGACAGCTCATGTATCCATAAAAACTGTTGGGCCATTATCGTTCTCCTGTGAACACAGTGTACAAGGGAATAAGGGATGTCTGTCTGATCCAGCCCCCGTGCCCCATGGGTAATAGAGTTAGGAAATATAGACTCTCATTTACGAGAACAAAGCTTCCTTTTAAATCTGACAAAATGTAATTATTTACCATCTATTGACAATACTAGCCATGATAACAAAGACTGTGCATAATCTTAATTACTTTCAAACTAAATTAATAATTTTTTCCCTAAAAAAAACAATTTGATGAGGAATTATGGGGGTTGAGGCATGCGGTTTTTGTACGTTCTTCGCTGCACCGCAACCAATAAAATGACTTGTTGATTTTTACTGACCTTACTTGCCTGCTACTCTTTGCCAATCCCCTCCGCATAGATTTATTAAACAGAAACTTGAAAAAGATTACATCCATAACCTTGGCTAGCATCCTGAAAACAGAAACAGAGGGAGAGATGCTTGGGCTGTTTATGTCAGGTGTCAGAGAGGAATTCCCTTGAAGGAAGAAGTGTAGGACTGGATGCTTGCGCCGATTCGTTGGTTCTTGGATCGTTTCCCATTAAACTCCGATCGAACCATGGGCGCACAAAATAAACTCTGCAAAGTGGGTGCAGGGAAGCAAACTCTGCTGTGTACAGGCAGCGGTATGAAGGGGGAAAAGCTAATCTAATTAAAATCTGTCTGTCTGTGCGGAACTTGACTCTGGGCCAGTAAACAGCGGCAATGGGGGAGGGGGTTGTCTGTTTGACAGAAGCACACCAACATCGGAGGCGAATTGTGGGACTCCTCAACAGACTCCTGTTGGAGGATTGATCCAAAACAGGCATTCTGTTATGTGTACACACTCAGGTTGGGGGTGGGGGGGGGGGGGGGGAGTACTGATACGCCCCCACATTTTCTGATCATATGTTCAAGATTGAAAGTAGAGAGCATATGGAAGATGGGTTGCGTTGGCAAAGACTCATGACCCAAAACAATATGCCTTTGTTCCTGGCTAACACATTTAAAGAAGCTATCCTTACAGTGTCACAGTAAATAGCTTCATATGTAATTCTAAAGCAGCTAACACATCAAGCATGCTTAGCGTCAGGTTGCCTTGACTGCATTGCACATTTGATTGATTCTAGAGCTGGGAACTGTTTCCACTTCCTTCATTGAATCCAATCTCTAACCAGATGATGTCACTGCTAACTCACCTTATTGGTGGAAGAAGCTGCGAAGTGACAGTGACGATATCCCCACCATCATCAGATCACAAAATTAAACAGAGAACGGTATTGCAAGCAGATCCTGTTGCTGACGCCAAATCTCACCCTGTCAGACTTCCTGTACCAACTTATGACTAAAAAAATAAGATGTTAGGAAGGTATTTTAAATAAAGGCTGGACATTCCAGAGCCAGACAAGCTCATTCAGTCCTCTCCATCCCTGCTGTGGTACACACCTACCGTATGACATTCCAGGAGGGGCTTAGTCCCTATGGGTGGGCAAGAAATCAAAGCTGGGGTCCCCTGCCGCGACTTGCAAATCCCTAACCTGTTACAGATAACAGCTTCCTGTCTCCGTCAGTGGGCCCACAGACAGCTTCTGCTGGGAGCCTGGGGCAGTAACGACTTTGTAACCTGCTGTCATTGGAAAGGACAAAGTTTTGATTTAATCTTGCCCTGTATTTGAAAATGATCCAGGTCGGTTCTTGTAGCGAAAGGCTTTTTTCTGGGTGGGTGGGGGGAGGGAATGTAAAATCAATCCATATGCTGAGAAGTCTGCGTCACATGACTTTCCGAGCTGTCGACTCAGGACTTTCGGAAAAAAAAGCGAGAAACACAATGGGTTTTTTTTTTTATTCCTGTCATTTTCACATGAATTACATGTGATTTTGACACGCCCGTGCTAGGGACTGTAAATGTGAATGGGTGAATGTGGGAAGACCACACAGCAACAGGAATTATAGGCCCTCACTAAGCTGACACGCAACCTTGTTGCAACGCCGGAGTAATGTGACCAAGCTCATGCAATTAACTCCATCAGCCTTTTATGAACGTTCCACATTGGATACCGTCCTGTGGAGAAGCAGCGCCTGCCTGACAGTAGCTCTGGGGTCTTACAGGATGAAGGGTGGATGAGGACCTGTCTCTAGGGGTCGTCCCAGGGATCGCCTGAAACATTGTAAACATCTGCGCATCTGTTTCATTAATCACGATTAACCCCAGTTTTCCTCACTGCATCAGCATAGCCTCCCTCTGCAGGAAATGAAACCTTTAATTAAAAGAGCTTTCAATAACCAGGAAGTCCCTTGTTATCCTCGTTTCCCCAGCTGTTTCTTTTCATCGATCACATGATTGCCACCCAGAGGGTATGTTCAATCAAGCAAGAAAATGCATTTGTTGTCACAAATTTCACAACATGTTTGACTCCATACATTTACAGAAGACTCTGGCATAAACCTGAAAAAAAAACAAGGCTTGGTTGGCAGTGACATGGAAAAACTTGTTGGTTTTCAGGACATCCTGAAATACTCTGTTATACTGTTGAGCTGATCTTTAAGGTATAATTTTTAAAGTATCTTCTTAAATATTGTCCGTAGCTCAGGGGCTGATAGAACTGACGTTTTGTCTCAATACGTTTCCAGATAGATTCATTGTAAATTTTATTTGATGGTTATCTTGGTCCTTTGTAAATATGTACATTTCTCTAATGCAATGTAAACAGGCTTTATAAATGATCATGTTTCGCTATGCTACTCCGGCTCGTTAAACGCAAAGCAAACAAAGTTATCAGGTGAATAATGTCACCTCCTGGAAGCAGATTGAAGGATTCTACATTTGTTTGGAATGTATAATCTCTTCAGAGCGTTTGTCCAGAACTAAGCCAGAGCTTTGGCCATTAACATCACACGCAGTGATGACTCCCTAAGGAGGGACAGTGAAAAAAATGATGAACGGAACGTGGAGGAACAAACACTGCTTCTTGAAAAAAAATACAAGAAATGAGAGAGATGCAAACGATCGCATTCAATCTTTCTGTCTCCAAAAACGCTTTCTTTCTCAGGAGCACAATAATTCTATGTGTTGAGGGACTTGAATCTCTTCTGCTAAAGTATTTCAGTGTGAATTCAATTGTGCTACATATGTTCAGCTCATCTCATCTACTTTGTTCCAAACTCAGCTCTTTCCAAACCTTTAAGTTTTAGGTAAGCACTCACTCATAGTTACAGCCAGAGGACTGGGGTATTAGGGTTCAAAGTCTGGAGAAATTAGACTATTTTCTAAACACAGTAAACACAGTCACTGTGTCACTTTTTCTCAAACAATCTTTGTAGTTTATGAAGGACACAAACAAAAGAAGAATGAGTTCGCTCAACTGACGTAGGATAGACCAAGAAGACGGAGGAAAGAAGAGGATGACATTTTTGAAATTGTTGACAGAATGTGCACGCACCTCCTCTCTCTATAATATAGACTGTATCTAATTCATGAATTGGAATGTGTGAGTGAGAATGGGAGAGTGTGAATAAGAAAGGTTCAAAGAAAGTAGAATCTCATTTCTTTTCATAGGGAAAGAGTTGACTATTCTTACCATCTCTTCAGTCTTTCACTGTACTTCTCAAAGTAATTGAATACCTTAATGTCCTAGGTGGAGATATTTTTCCTTTGTCTGGTCATTTGAATATGAATAACACACCCATATAATGGGTATGCTCTCACTTTTACCATTTGTCAAGAAATGCTCAGACGTGACTTAATGATTATCTATGTAGTGATATGTTTATTGTAAAAAAAAAAAAAAAAAATGTGGCACTAGTGGTTCCAGGAGCACTTATCTGAAAGAGGAGTAGACCATTCTAGATTGTGTTCCTCCATCCTGTCCAAGTCATTATCTACGTGAGGGAAGAGATCCGCAAATTGCACAGACATTGAGAGATTCGTCTATCCTTGGCCGGGGGTGGCGTTCAGTTGGTTGCTGAGAACTGTGGGAAATTACCCAGAATGCCCCTGGGCGGTCAGTGGCATTAGCATCAGTCTTATCACACTCTGGCAGAGACACGGCGGAGACTTTGTGCCAAGTCACAAACGTGTAAAAAAAAACAAAAAACAACTGTTTTTGGAATAGCGCAATTAACAGAACCCTGGCAATATTGGCAGTCAAGAAACTTTGATAGTGAAAACAGTAAAGAGAGCACAACACTGTTATGTATTATTCACACGTTTTGAATTTTCAGTAGGATTGCGATCAGTCATAACAATGGAATGGGAGTTTTAAATCCCTGTACGAGCAGAAAAGCAAAACTAATCTCAAGCATGGCAGAGACTTACACAATTTTCAATTTTTCCCTCAAATGAAGGAATCAGGATCAGTCTGTTCAAATGCAAAAATGTACAGCCTCTCATGTTCCCACTCCTATCATGGAGTTTAGAAAATAATGTAATCTTTGTCATGAATATTAGATTAAATGACTTAGGAGATGCAGTCACATTTCTCCTTTCAGCTGTAAAATGGAAGTGGCTTTTTACATAGGTGCAATAAATTTGATTAACGTCCTTTTATTCATTTCTTTTTAAAGATCAAAGGCTATTCATCACAGACATGAGAATAGCTAAAGAATAGCCGCTAAAGAAGAAATGGGAAAGCCCTGCTATAGATCTGCCTTTCTGAATGTCTTGAGAGCCATTACAGGCTCAACTTTTCTCCGCTGCCAAACATCCACTCTTCAAATTAAACGGCTAACAGTAAAACCATTTGAAACTCCTTCATTTGCATTCCAGGCAACAAAAAGAGGAATGCCATTCTTCACAATCAAGACTGCAAGGGATTCGGAAGGAAAATATGAGTGTGGAATCACTCGACATTCCTGAACCATCAGGCTAGTTAAAAACAAGATGAAATTGAAGGAATTAGAGAAATTCAAACAAATAGCCAGCAGTTTGTAGCCATGGTGGAGTGGAACAGCTCCATGTCTCTCACTCTTGACTGACAAAAGAATAAAAAAAAGTCCCATTACCGCTGTCCTGGTTTGGGGCGGTGTAGAGACTGCTTTCCCACAGGAAAACTGTTCTCAGAATGAGACCAGGCTTGTTATCTGCCTGTTTCCCAGCCAAGTGCGCTGTTGTCATAGGATCATAATAACCTCCATCTGTGTGAGTGGACGGTAATGACTGATCTACGGTTGGCTCTTCTCATGCTGCCTTCTACACCTTTCTCCCCTGCAAATGTCTCTGTTTCATTTAGAAGCCTGTGAGTTGTAATTTGTATGCAATGCGAAACAGCCGAGGCTCTAGAGGATACATAACAAATAGTGAAACACCGAAAGCTTTAAATATGTTTGCTATGTGCAGATTTGTGTGCAGTGCAAGTTTGCAAAAACTTTATTTTTTCAGCTATCCATCATTGTTTGATTTTCCATTTTCTGTGGACCAATGCCTGCAGGCACACACAGTCTCTGCTTTTCTTGTTAAATTAAAAATTCATCAATGCTCTGAAATTGATTAAAGTCAAAAATCTTGTTTTATAAACAATGCAGTATCTCAAAAGGATTATTTGGTGGAGATGTAGGCGGACTTTCTCCGACGCTCCCTTGGCCTTTGACCTTTCGCCTAATTAAAACCCGTCAGCCCGGTCGCGGGGATCGAAAAGTCTCGTTCTCCGTTGTGTAACGTCGGGGGACCAAAGGAGGCGTCGGCTTGCGGAATCGCCGCTGAGATCACAAGGGACGCTGGAGATCTGAGGAATTTCGCTCAGGTCTGATCATGTTAGGTCACACCCCCCACACACCCCCCATGCCCCCTTCCCCCCCTTTTTTCGAGAGAGTTGAGGCCCACCAAGCAGAGGGCCTTCAACCCTACGCCCAACGGATCCCAATCCAGGCTGACTTATAAATCACTTGGAAATAATGTGCTGTCTCTAAAGACAAAGGCTCAGTGGTAAGCGCTGTCTGGAGAAGCTGTTCAATCGCTTTATCCATAGGATGCTTGGCGGTGGGGGTGAGAGGTACGCTACATGCCAAAACTATCTTTCTCATCAAGTCATGTGCACACAACCATAACAAAACTATTGTTTATGAATGATCCATAAAGTCAACAATTATCCAAATGGGAGCAAATTTTAAAGATAATATATCATATTCCTTTTTTTAACCTTCTAATAAAGAGAAAACAAAAAATCCATATGCACTTCTATTCAAGGAATAGTGGGTCTATGGAGATCCACATTAGAGGAATGTCCAGATTTTCTCAATAAAAAACTTTTTAGAGCCCTTTTTACATTTGAATTCGCCATGGATGGAAACGGTAATGTAAGTTCCAAATTTTACAACGGATTTGATGGAGTTTCCTATCCCTGATCCAGTCCAATAGCCAACTATAACCTCAGTCCAGCAAGGAGGATAAGTATACATATAAAAATAACAAAAAGACACCTGCAATGCTACCCATGTATTAGACATCGCATTTATTGAAGCACAACATTTTTGTCCAGTTGTTAGTTTGAAGCCGATATTCAAAGCTAATGAGAGAGCTGTGAAACTGATTAAGCCCTTATTTGAGTTAGTCACATCTGTGTTGTGCAATCCAAGGGAAATTCTGCAGGGCGATAAAATATACAAAGGTCTTTTGATGCGCCGTTGCGTGTAGTCTGAAGCCGTAAACGCTCAGCTAGTGCTCCTACGGAGAGGCTGGGCTCTGTCTCTCGAAGTGCAGCTGGCCCGGAGATATGTATGTTTCTCCAGGAGCTTCTGCAGGCGTACGCATTCTGCTCATACCGAAGCCGAGTCCAACGCAGTTTGCTTAGGGAATGATTTACCATCCTACCCGAGCCACTCCTTCTTTAAGATAATTGCAAGCCGATGTAGAGTGTTTTGGAGGTTCAGCAGGGGGCGCTGTGATGTTCTTTGAAGGTCTTAGGCCAGTGCAGCTGAAAGAGGACTGTGAGATGAGAAATGGAAAATCTGGGGGTTGGGGGAAAAAGGGTTGACTGGTCCTGCGAGCGGCAGGGGGGGTTCTTTTCTCCTCAAAATGAGTCATGTCTCCCCTGCCGCTGTGAAAGCTTTGCTGTTCACGGAGATTAGGAGCTATCTGTGAATCCTTGTCTGTAAAAAATATTGCCATGTGCATGTGTGTGTGTGTGTGTGTGTGTGCATGTGTTCATGTGTATGTGTGCCCATTTGAATGAGTGTGTATGTTTATATTTGTAGGTTTGTGTGTGAGATTGTAACCATGTTGGTATGCGTGCCTGTGTGAGTGTGTGTGTGCGTGTGTGTTTCCTGCACCATGCCGCCTCTTTCCATGACCTTCCTGGGGGAGCAGACAGATGGAGGCCCAAGACGATAGTGTCAGCTGTGTTTTACGGTCTGGTGAATCGTAAACAAGAACTTGAGTGGAACTCCTTGACGTGGAGAGGCGCAGAGGAAGGTACTCCCGCCAAAATACATGTCCCCACGTCTCACGCACTCATGAGCACTGCACACACCCTCCACCCCATTCGTCACCACACACCTCGTCTGTGTCCAAACACGCATACTCTTCACCTCCCCAAAACCCAAACCACTGAACCCCCATGCTCATATCCCTCACCAGTGTGTGGATACCCCCACATCCCCCAAACCCCACAAACCCCAGACCAGAATAAAACAGGATTTCAAATCCATATCCAGAGGGCTTGCGCGCATTTTACCCTCTTTCATACACTTAGTAACATTAGGGAAGCACAGGAAATACAAATAGACAGGAAATAGCCAATCCTACGCAGACCACAGGAAATGCACTAACCTGTGTAGAACATAGGAGCTACATATGTCTGTGTATAGGTAGACAACAGGAAATACACTATTTTATGTAAAAACAGGAACTACACAAGTCTGAGAAAAGTACAAGAAGTACCCTGCCCTGGGTAAAACTCAGGAAGTAGACACACATGGGTAGTAATGAAAGTAATGACTGGCCATTTCTATGATAACAACTAGTAGCACATCCCTTCATCTGAGCAGGATCCTGAATGGATGTTTCTCTGTTTCTCTCTATGTTATTATCGCTAGACATCTGGAACACAATGAGTGGGTTTGCACCTGCCATTTCTCTGGGAAAAGCGAAACAGAAAGGCAGGAGATGTAACGTGTTCCAGGCCCGTCTTCACAGGTGTCAAGAGCGCGGCGCTCCACTGTTACAAATCCTCGGTGTCACCAGCAGAGTGCGGGTGTTTATGGGGGGCAAATTAATAGGGCAGAGCTGCATGAGAACTGAGCCACATTTCAGCTAACTGTAGCATTTTATTATTATTTTTATCAACTGACGTTACCTCCACAAAATATGACATAACACAAGCATGTGCATATGTATGACATTGTAAATACATATGTGTGTTTCTGTGTATGGGAGAGAGGTAAAAAAAATTCACTCTCATTCAGTATATACCCAAAACCACACAAACCTGTTCTGTGCCTTGCAATATATGGCTAGTAAGCATAGTTGGGAACACTGGCTGGAATTCGATCAAACAAACTTAATCTCTTTTAGGCCATACACAATTCAATCAAAACAAAGGCTTATTTGGAAATTGTCTATTTTATTGGAGAAAACCAAAAATGTTCTTTGGAACATGATCTATAAACTCTAAAACTGAATAACATATGCCCTTAAATAGACTTAAGTCTGTTTTGATTGAATCCCTTAAGAGGCTATGTGTGTTTGATTGAATCCCTTAAGAGGCTATGTGTGTTTGATTGAATCCAAGGGTATGACTGCTTTCACTTTGACCTCTGTAGTGAGGCCTTCTACATCCTGCCATTTTCCTACCACGTTCCCCAGCCTCCTGTGTAGTGTGGTGGGGCAGAGTTGGTGGAGCTCTTACCCGGCTGTCCTCCTGGGTCTCCCACTCCGGGGTGAAGGTTTGGAGGGCCTGGCCATGGGAACAGTTGGAGAACTGGAACAAACTGGAAAACGTTCTGCGGTTCTCCAGGTGTCCGGAAAGATGGCATCCTGGAAGTTGACACCGTGTGGCAGGATGTTGTAGTTTTCATCCATCCTGAAACAATATTTGCATAGCTGTTTATAACTGCATACCATACCTACTGATGTATATTCCACATAAATATGGACATTTACCAGAATAATTACTATCGAAGCCCTTGTTAAAAAGTATTACACAAGTTTTCCATATACAAACTCTCAACTCTAAAGTCAAGAGTATGGTGTTCTAAGAGATGTTGACCCAAGGTGGCAATCAAAAGAGTTGAGGACTCTAGAGTAAGTAATTGACAAGAAACACAATCATTTTACACACAACTGATTCATAGTAAAGACTGTTTCACATGACATCCGATATATGCTACAAACTACTGTACATTAGGCATATCACACATGGTATAGATTTGGCAAAAGCTAGAAAACTGTATTAAATTTACAGTAATATCAATTAAATTTACATCAGCAATACTGCAATTATACTTTTATTTTCAAAACCCAAAGGACATACAGCACTCTCTATAAGTACTAGGTCAGTGCAGTTTAAATGTTTGTAGCTGTATTCTCAGGCAAGTTGGACTTAAGATGAAAAGATAACCATGAGATACTGGTACAGAATTTCAGCTTTTACTTTTTGGCATTTCAGTGGGTGTCTGTTTTGCCATTTTAGGTTAGAAACACCTTTTGTCCTCAGTCAGCCAATTGTAGGCGAGCACAAGCATGAGGAGAGATTAACCAAAGTTAGATTAGAATCTGTTAGTCAGGTTTTCACTGCATGTTCCTTGTAAAATCCTGACTGTAATGTCCGTATCAGCTTGTAACTCAGCAAGTTCACCAAACCCTTTAAAGAATTGAGATAGGTTTATAAATTTCAGATGCTTCGCAATGTCTTTATTACAGCCACGCTGAGATGTTAAATATTTTTGAGCTCTTGAGATCTTGAGTTTGATCTTCAGCTAGCAAAATGCAAGGTCAATATGATCTGAATTTCAAGACTGTATGATCACACTTATGGTTTTCAAACTTTCATGCTCAAAAACCCATTTGAGGCCATGTTGGAATGCTTAAGGCTATTGAGCATCAATTTTGCATGATGGAAGATCATAGTGAGATATTAGCAGCTAAAATGTTGAAATCTCAATATGCCCACAACAAAGGCACGACATGGTACAACATGCATCCATTAATATCATAGTCATGTTTTCATCTCAAATGCCTGAGTATACAGAAAAGTAGCAATTTTTACTTAATGATCTCAATACCTGGAAGGATTTGTAACTCAAGCAACATTATTTAACATGAACCACCATAAAAGTAATTAATATTGATTGTGCAGACAGCTGGGGAAATGTATATTGACAAAGTGAAGGTATGAATGTTTCCTCTCTCAACAACATTGGCTAAATGAGGTAATGTCTTATTGTTCCCCATAAAAAAAACATTAAAGCTGGGATTCAAACAAATTGGCCTAGTCTTTTTAAGGGCAGATGCTATTCAATCACAATGGACTTTGTTGTTTAAGGGCATATGCGGTTCTATTTTAGAATGAAAAACATTCCAAAAGATACTTAAAAAAGTGTTTTGTTACATCAGATCTGTTTTGATTGAATGGCATATGTCCTTATAGAGACTAAGTGTGTTTGATTGAATTCCAGTCTAAAGCTTTTGAAAACATGTGCAGTCCTTTCCTTGGTTACCTTTCCTCTGTACCTTAACAAGTCCTTCCTGATCTCACTAACCTACTCTGAATGGGATGCAGCAACAGAATGTAACCTCAGTTTCCATCTGTACAGTCTCAGAAAAAAAGGTGCTTCCTGTCACCTTTAAAGGTTTTTCAGCTGTCCTGCTGGGTGAACCCTTCATGGTTCATCTTAGATAAAGTTATCTTTAAGGGGTTCTTTATGTAACCCTCAGAATAAGGTTCTACAGAGAACCTGTGAGTGAAACCCATATCAAAGAAGAACCTTGAAGGGTTCCTCCAGCAGGACAAGTGAAGAACCCTTTAGGAACCTTTTTTTTTCAAAGAGTGTGTGGGTGTCTCAGGTGAACTTTGGGTCTCTGCACGTGAGAAAGGTGGGGGTGGATGGGAATCTATAACTACGGCTGAGAGAAACAAAAGTTCAGCAATGACTGTAACCAATGACTATGCTGAGTCTACATTGCCTTCTGTCTCGGTCAATGCATGTTGTTGCCCTGTTGAACAAAAATAAGGAGCACAATACCCTTATCCCGGGGTGATTTTCAATGACGGTCTGCCAGTCTCAGGTTCAATAGGGCCTCTCTTGATAGGGGGTTGACAACAGGTAAGTTTTGAAAGGAGTGAAAAGCATTCACATCGTCTTGCCCAGTGTACTGTGATGGTGTTGTTCCTCAGTAAATTAGAGGTATCAGTGACCTACTTTTGTTTTACCCAGATCCAAAGACAATGACCACAGGGTTCTTTATGACTGAATGAACAGGAAACAGGATGCTCAGAGTGAGGAAATAGGGGGAGGCAGCAAAGTGTCTCTGCTTCTTGATTAATAATGGTATCAAGAGGAGGGTTTTAATGGATAACATGTACCCATTTAGAGAAGTTATTATTTGACATGCTAGTCTGACCTTCTACCTTGAGCTGAGATCCTAAACAATGTGCATCAATCATTTTGACCTTTGAACCCGGCAGAACTGAAAAGATGGGTTGTGTCAAGCTTGGGGAACGGCAGCGAAATAGCCGTGTCATCAATCACGGATGTGTCTGAGCTGCCTCCTGCATTTGCTGTGTAATTATCAGTAACTTACTGACCCTAACTATTGTAGAGTTAGTTTAGTTCCAGATTTTGTTCCCCTTTTTGCTCGGACACCGCTTGCTTCTCTGAGTGAACAATCCCATTATGAAAGGAATGTTCCAGAAAAACGTAGTGGATCATAAAGTGCAGTCTACTGCAGAGGGAATTATAAATTCTTCTCTCCTGTCTGTGGATGCCATCATTGACCAGCAAGACTGTAACCTCCTCTTGAGACTCTACAGTATATCCATGACACTAGGTCACGACTCTCTCCTGAAATTCTGAGTCTCGGGGGGATCACCCTGTGACTCTCCCCTCTCCTCCCAGTGACTTTCCACCTTAAGGATATGTGACTCCTGCCTGCAACTACAAATCCCAGAGTACCAGTCTATGAGCTGTGTTTGTTTGAAGAAATATTGTCTGAACTACACATTAGGTCAAGTCTGACCTTTCCTTGCCCATGGTAGGGACAAATAATGTACTTCTAAGCCAGGCTATGTGGTTTATAAAAATCTAATAAACTTGGATAATACACAAATCCATCCCCCACTGGGTAAAAAACTGAGACAAAAAACTTGGTCACACACTAGCCTGCATGAATGGACAAATTCTGCTTTTTGTTAAATATTTATTATTTTATGATGGTCAATGGCATTTATCTGTTTCTCAGTAAAATTCTAGCTATGTTTGTGATAATGCAGTGTTTTTGACTGTATTTTTTAAGTCAAGCAAATGAATGCCCACATGCAGCAACACTGACCTGAGGAAGAAGATGTAGGAGTAATTCTGTAACACCGTGTGCGACTGGCACGAGAAGTAGCCCAGTCCTGTGAGGTTGAGGCGCGAGCCGGCAGGCACCTCGAGCATGCTGCCCCACGCCTGGTCGCACAGTAGCTCGATCTCCGCCGTGTAGAAGAGCCCGTCCTCCGCACCTTCATACTGGTAGGGTAGATAGTTATATACACTACTATACGCCTCTTGATGGATGGCCAGCACCTTAGCGTACACGATTATCTCCGCCAGCTCCGCTCGGCATCCCTCGCTGAGCGGTCTCCATTCGGAGGGCAGCTGGCACCCAAGCCCGAATCTTGTTTGACATGTCAGATATCCCAGGAGCAATAATAACGCCGATAGCATTGCGGTGAACACTTTAATTCCGATGCATTCGCTTAAACGGCTGTAGGTTATCCCTTTTCTGTGTTTTTGGCAAATTAAAAAAAAAAAAATCAAACCGTCCTCCGGACTCAAGATAAGTATGTTTTAAGACTCTTATGACAATTAATGTAAGATTGTATTTTACTTGGATGGCTCCCTCGTGTAACGAGACATGTTTTCTTTTCTTTGTTTATATTAATAAGTTAATTTATTGTTTTAATACCGAAAAAGTAAATCATTCGTTGTTTCCCCAGCGCACAGAACTGTGGCCGGGTTTACGTAAAAGTGTACTCACTATGCAGACTTTTTCTCACGCGCAAAGTCCAGCGATGAGCGTAGGTTGTCATTGATTATTGCAAATTTGCAACATAGGCACAGATAAAAACAAATAGTCCAGGAGAAATTAAGTAGAAAAATCCACCATACATTAATTTAATTAGCCTGGAATATTGGCTCCCTTAATTGATAAGACTGCTGTCAAGCCGCAAAGCTCGGACCTGACGAAGGATTTAGGGTTCTTGTCCCATCTGAGACGTTCTTGAATTCTCCCTGAAGTTTACTCTGAACAATAATCTACAAGTTAGTTTGCGGAAGCCAATCAGACAGCCTCAAAGTTTGCCCAGCCAATTGCTGGACGCCTGGAGTATCCTACTGTTCTCTTTGCCCTGACTGAATTTCACGCGCAGATTGGGACTATAAGAATGGGTACCTGGATTTCTTGACGACAATATGCAATTTAATTTAGATAAAGGAGCGCATATTGCGTTATTTGTGCTGTAACACGAGGATGTAACTACGATGTGAGATTTTTTTTACAACACTTTGGTCACGATTAGAATGGAAAGACTACATCGATCCGCTGAACATTTTTTAAAAACTGAAACATAATGAAACAGAAAATTTGAAACTGAAACATAAGGTTATGTTTTTACTAAAAAAAAAAGAAAGAAGAGGTAATAAAATTAGCCTCACACTGATATCAACCTCCCAATGGCTGCAAAAAGAGTACTGTCTGGGGATTATTCTTCCTCCTATATAACTAACTGCCCTGTGTACAGGCTGGTCTGCAAAGTTTATGCTTTCTGATGATGTCTGATATGACCTGCAGTTATGCTACAATTCAGAATCCAAAAAGGGTATTTCTGGCGTTCTCAATGTGTAGTTGTTTCATTGTATTTTATAGGATACAGTGCCATCCAGCGGTGATTTTTTTTATGACTGCAAGCAAATGAACAGCCGACAATTTCTTTTTCTGTCGGCTACGTAGCCATACATGAACATATTCGTGATATTAATTTAACAACAGTTGTATTCAATGAAGAAATTATTAATGCTACTGGACTTGTCTTTGGTAATCACTGTAAATGTTTCTATATAAAATATCTATAGTATGTTTCTGCAAATATAACGTATTAATTAATCACTTAATATGCAAAAATAAAAATAAATACCACTATAGAACTATATCGCCACAGTGTTGGTTTGGTTTAGGTGGTTTCAGAGGCAAGACACCTGTCAAAAATGGTCACGTGGGAAATGGGAAATCCCTCCTTGGAAAAAAAAACATGGCTGGACGACGCGTGACGAAGCATGACGACGTTACGTCATTGTCAGCTGATCGAGAAGGAGTTCTAAAACGACTGAACGTCAAAAACCAGGAAATAGGCTAAGTACCTCACGCGAGGTAGCAGACGCTTGTTTTCGAAGCACACTTTTCTAGGGGTGTTTGTGTACTTTATTTCTTACACTGGATCGCCTGAAAGAAGAGTGCAGTCACTCGTGAGTATGTTTTATAACTCACAGGTTACATCGAGCATGGTGACATGCAATATAACTGGAGTCTGTTGTGCAAAGAAGTGACCAGATGTTGTCGGTAAATAGCTGTCAACTAGCCAGCTAGCTTATAAGAAAAGTTATGTTTTTGTCCTTAGTCAACGATTATGCCAGCAAATATGTTTTATAAGTATACTGGTAATGACTAATGAACATCCACGACGTTGCTCAAGATCAAAAATGTGTTTATGATGCGTAGTTACCTTTGTGCTATGACGAAAACGAAAATGAAGGATAAAACGTTGCTTTACAGAAGAAAAAAACATCACAACGTGTTCACAGATCGTGGTTGTTGAAACTGGATGGTTCATAAATATGACTCGTAATAAATATGACTCCTCATTTATTTATCCGACTGGAGTCATATTAGTATGCATTTAGTATGTATAACATTTCTTATGATATTACTTCACCAATGACCTTCACTGATCTGACTTTGTTGCAAGGACTATATTGAAATAGCATCATATCAGTAAATATTTTTAAAACGAGTCTTAACAAAGCAAAAACCCAAGCCTTTTTTCAGACTATCAATACTGGTATAGCCTGACATCCAAAAGGTAAAATGTCATATTCTACTTGATGTCCCACTTTAAGACACTCAGGTACTGGTGAAGGTTGGGGAAAAGCCTAGAACCTTACAATATGACACATTCACATTTTGCATATAGGTATTGTGATTTCTTAAGTGTTGAAATTCAATATTGCAATGTAGGGCAGTTAATTAATGGCTTTTAGATTCAGTTAGCCATAACAAACAAAGCAATAATGTGCCTTAAGACCACAATGTTTTCAAACTACAAAAAAAAAAATAGTCAGTTGAATTTCCATATAAATCAAGTTTTTAATTGTGAAGATATTTAGAATTTAACATTCAAGTTAAATGGTTTCATAAAAATGAAACCAAAAAGTATCTCAGTAATAGCATTGCGATACTCTGCTGTGTTGGTCCCTGCCCATCCTCTCTGTTATTGGCAGATATCTGTACAGCCGCAGTAGATTTCATCATGCACCCCTAATGACTCTCAGTCCAGAGCGCTACTCTCTCACCCCCCATCTCTGAGACTGTGACTCATCATCCTGAAAATGCAGTTACTCAGATCTGACTTTGGTTCTCACTGCATTCTCCACCAAACGTACATGTTTTGTGAACCCGTTAAACCTCAGGGATGTAACACGTGTGTTTTGCGATTGCAGAAACTGATCGTTGGATGATGGCATCCAACCCCCCGATGGTGAATGGGGACGTTTCGCAGGGTCCCTTCAGTCACGGGTCTGGGGAAGCGGGCCACCCTGCGCCCCATACAGGCTCTCTGGAGGATACCATCCAGCAGATGAATGTCCTTATCAAAGAGAACAGGGAACTGAAGGGTGAGTGGGTTCTGCGTTCATCTGCACACCGCGCACTGTAGAAAGGCCTTTCTTTTGAGCTGTCAAGATAACCGTGGCGATCTGTGACTGAGGGCAGTCTAGCATGTGTGCATATTTCACAAATCAGAAGTTCTCAGCGTGGAAGCTAGTCTGTTGCGAGAAATTACGTCTTCCTATAGAATCAGGGTGACGGTACCTTCATTTAACCACTGAAAGGAATTGTGGTCTTTTGTGTCATACGCAAGTTGTGTCTTTTGGCTTGAAGCCGCTGTGGGCTACTGTGGAGGCCACAGTTTCAATATTGATTTGAACAATACCCAAAAAAACATAAATGCTCTATAATATTTCTGTATAAGATGGTAAGCTATAAATGCATAGCCAAAATCTGAAAACTTACTTTTCACCTTACGTAAACAAATGTAATATATTTGAGGTATAAGGGGTGCTAGACTTTCATACCTTTTAAGGTCTGCATTGGAAAGCTGCGGGTAGCTCTGGGCTATCTGAATTACTCAAACTGTGAGTTACAGAGGCTACCATGCTGTGGTTTCATATGCAACAGTTTTTGACCGTTGAAAGCGAGTTGAAACTTCAAAAATAAGCATGTTTAAGTTTGTCTTTGCAGTGCAGGAAATATAAATAATCAAGTTATGGTGGAAGTGTGCTCACAAGTATGTTTCTCAAAGCTGAATAAGAGAAGCCCTGATTGATTTATTTCACTCTTTACGTCTGTGTTTATTTATATGTTCCCCGAGTGTGTCCACTTCTTGATCTTTAGGGAACTGTAAAAAATATTTGGTTTCCATTTGATGAAAAAAACCTTTGCAAATGTGTGACAGGTTTGCTACGAGAATACAACCAAAATAAATTCACCTGTGCTAGAGAAAGATTTAATCATGGGTTTTAATTCTGTTTCTTTTAGCAACCTTTGATAAAAAAAATTAGGGTGTGTAGTAAATTTAGACAATTGTAGCTCCTGACTGTGTGACCATATGTAATATATTGGCATTCTTGCCTGTTTAACGTGTTTACTTTGTTCGGCCTTCAGAGGCCTTGAAGCAGACCAACACCTCCATGAAAGAGCGTTTTGAGGGGCTGTCCGCTTGGAAGGAGAAACAGAAGGAGGAGAGGCAGTTCTTGGAGGGGAAGCTGGAGGAGGCGAAGGAGCGCATCACCGCCCTCACCAAACGCAACGAGGAGCTGAGGAAGAGGCTGCAGGCATTGGAGGGGACTGAGGCTGGGCAGGTCAGGAAACCTCAGTGACCACATCAAACTGCAGCTCATCAGCAATCTCTTATTGTGCTCTCTGAGGCTCTTTTTTCTGTTATAAAACCAAAAACAAACCATAAGGAACCCACCACTTTACAGCATAGGGGCATTCTGTTATGTCAGTGAAAATCTGGGAGAAGTTTGTTTCTTTAGGCCAATTTTGAGGCATTTGTTGAAAAACAAAAGACACCCCCATCAAGAGGCCAGATTTCTGAAGAAGGTCATATCTCGAGTACTGCTGGTCCAATTGAAAAACACTTTTTATTATTTTCCTGACTCAGTGAGATTGACAATATACCTTAAAACGAGCAAAATCCCTGACACAGGGTTACACAGCCTTTCACTTTTATAAAAGAATGCCCCCACAGCGAAATTACCACATTTTCAAAAGACTGGGCCTTTTGGCTACCTACAATCTAGTGTAGCAATGTAGTGCTAAGAGGACTTTATCCAGCTGTTTCACTGAACAGTGAACTGAACATAAACAATTGAACTGAAATGTCCATAAACTGGATAGTACCATCAAGCTAACCTTTGGTTGGTGTGGACTGGGGTGATTTTTTCTTAAAAGCTAATGAAAATCAGCCCAAGACAGTATTGTTTTTTTTTATACCATGTTAACATGTATTGGCACACAGCTGTACTTCCTGTTATGCGGAGTTTTTTTTTTTTTTTTCAGAGTAGTGCATTTTTGTCTGGATGTCACATGACCATGAGTCACTGACCTGCCCTAGCAACAGTGTGCCGTGCCCTCTCTTGACTGCAGTGTCAACATGTGCGCGGTGTCCTCAGAATGACACGAAAGAACATCGATGGCCACAATGTAGCTCAACCACATCTCAGACATTTGTCAGACAGGGGCTGGCTGTTAGCTTCTTTGGTTGCGTGGGAAGGCTAACTGCGCTGCAGCTTTGTAAGTAGTCATATCGAAAGGATGTTCCAGTTGGTTCACCGCGCCTTGTTTCTAGGGGGAGCCAAGCTCAGAGGTGGAGATCCTGAAGGCACAGATCGCCCGGCTGCAGGCGGAGAAGAGCGACCTGGTGGCCATCAACTCCGAGCTGCAGCTGAAGATGGGCCAGGGCTCGCCCGAGGACTCCTTCATCGAGATCAGGATTGCGGTGAGTCGCCATGAGACAGAGGAACCCTCGCTCCAAGACTCGCTCCGGTTAGCCTGAGATTAGATTACATTCGATTACGCCGTGTAATGATCAGATTTGTCTTTGAGCACTGAAAATGAAATCAATCTACCAGACATGCACCCTGGTTCACATGCAGGCAAATGTCCTCGGTCCTCAGACAGGGAGTCCTGCTATGCAGCTGTTCAACGTAAACACTGTGGTTATCCAGTATTATTATGCCGCTTCATTTATTCCCGATCAGACATCAGTTTTAGCATTTTAGTAAATGTTCAGGTATGTCATATGAGCAACTGTAATGACAGTGTTAATGTATTGATGTTAGCTTCTGCAGTTTGTTTCGTTTGTGGGTGAACATTTTTGTTCCCTTTGTTTCCAATGCGGGCTAAACAACACAAAAACACAACAGTCATTGTGTATTGTGTGTATTGCATGCCGTTTTGGAAGTTGCTCTGCGAAATGCCTAAATGTAAATATGTTTAGAGAGGATGTGCCAAAAAAGACTTGAATCAATCAGGGCTTTGGGAATTTAGTAGTGTTGACTGTTGAAATGAATGTCTGCATGATGTCGATTTTAGCAGGAGGGAGAGATGGACTTGTCAAAAGATTTGCCAAACAGACGGAAGGACTCCGGGTCTCACGGGTAAGATCCGACTTCTGTCTGCTCGCAAGCTGTTTCAGGGCTACCGAAAACTCGGCGGGCCCTGAACCACGTTGCTAACGGGGCGTAACAATGTTGTGCTCCGCGCAGGGCCAGGGCGGATATGGCCGCTTCCCGGCTCGATTCGGAGGAGCAGACGGTGAGCCAGCTGCTCCAGTCCCTGAGGAAGGAGACCCAGAGGGCGGAGAGGCTGGAGCTTGAGGTCCTGGCTGCCAGAGAGAGGTACGCCCTAGGCCACGATCCACCTCTAAAGCCAAAATGAAGGACGCTACTGAGGTAGTGTCTACAGAGTGGGGGTTTCAACATGCATTGTGTATCAGTATAGAGAGAAACAAAGGGAATCACTACATTTTTTTCACGAAAACTGTTGTCCACGGGGTCAAATCTCAAGTGTGAAAAAGCTGTTTTGTTCTTAATTAAGGTAAATCGTCTGAGTGGAAAAAGTCCTTACACATGGATTAAAGAAGGTGCAAGATAAAAGAAAACATCAATGTTAGTGTTTAAAACAGGTGCCAGGGATTAAATGAATAACAAAACATTGACATAATGCCACTTTACCACACAAATTCCACTCCACCATTCAGATATTCACTTTAACCTGTCACGAGAACAGGCAAGTAGCACGAGCATGTTAGACAAAGGCTTACCAAAATTTACCATGCACATTGGTAAGTATGTAAATTAATGTTTGCACAAAACTGGATTAGCAAAAAAGTATGCAAAAATAACCTCCTCCATTTGCTTTGTTATTTGATCGAACAGTATTAACACAGAGTAATGAATTGTACAATTCTTAATCTGTACATTTTCTGTTATGCTTCTTTGGGTTTGCTTTCAAATACTGAATAAAGACTGTGCAGGGAACAGTGAAACTAATATTTCAGAGTAGGCGATGGAAATCGCACCTGGTGCCTGCAGTGTCATATTCATAAATAATAATGATATGTTTTATTTGTTAGTGCCTTTCTACAGTGCGCAAGGTTACCTCACAAAGACCAGTGGAAACCAATTTAAAACAAAACGACTGTGAATACATTTTGTAAATCACCACAAATGCCACTTAAAGTCACTAACTGTTCCCATGGAGTGTTTGCAGCTATGGATAAACAGTCATATCGCTGAGTGTTTAAATCAACACAACAGTGAGGGGTTATTTTTTTCATTAAAGTCGGTGGTTTATCTGAACCTACGGAGGAGTACTACTGAGAGGAAATGAAGGATAAATCCGGACAAGATTATCACCCTCCAGTACCTGGGAAGAGCTTTCTGGAGCAGTAAACAGTTATTGCAGGACACACTGCATTATTTGAGGTTTTAAGGTGTTGGATATTTCTGCATGTAGGAAACTTCTGCACCAAACCTGTTAAAGAGTCATGCTGGGACACTTTGTTTATTAAAAAGGGCTTGAATTTGGGCTAATTTAATTGTGTATGGGAGGCTTAAACAAAACAAGGTAGCACCGCTTTCTCTCTCTGACCCAGGATCTCCGAACTGGAGCCCGAGACAGGAAGTCAGATGGACGTTCAGACCCAGACCTCCCTGAAACTGGTGGACAAGTCCACAGCCGCCATGCCCGATACCGAGAAAGAAACTCCACGGGGGTCTTCGGCAAAAGAGGTGAGCCAATCAACCATTGACACTGCGCTACCGCTGTTTAAGTCAAGTGGACATCATACAGTTACACGATGCTGATTTCAAAGTAGGAGTCAGGTCACACCAACGGCAAATGGGACAATACATTCTGCCCTGCGAGGTACTGTATTTGCTGGACTGCTGCCAGCTCTCTGGCTGTCTGGAGCCTTCCAATGCAAATGGCCTCACAGAACAGTTTTTATAATGTTTATTTAGGGAGGAGTCAACCGTTATTTCCATGGAGTCAGGGCTGTTTTTACATACTTTCCTCCCTGTGTGTCTCAGTCTGACACCGAGGTGGAGAGTCTGAAGAGCCAGATGACCAAGCTGTTCAAAGAGCTGCAGCAGGCTCAGGCTAAGCTGGACGATGCTGAGGACATGAAAAAGAGTCTGCATGACAGGTGATGACATCACAGAGGCATGACATCACACACAAATGAGATAACTCCCTTTGGTCCTTTCGTATAAGAAACCACTACTTGAATGGGAGTTCTTGTGAAATGTTCATGCAGTTCACTGAATATGTTTAAGATTGTTTGAATGAAGCTTGAACTGTCAGTGACACCAATATTGTTACATGAATTGCCCAACATGTGCTCAATTATTTTGCATAATCTATAATATATTTTGTTTCCATGTTTATGTATTTATACATACACAGTATATAATGTGATGTGAGGGTATAATAAGTACTGCAATCACCTGAGTTTAATTGGTCAAAAAAGACCAGCCTCTGTAGGGTTGAGAAAATGGCTTCTTACTTTACTGAGTGTTGTTTGTACATGTATCGGTGTAGTTAGCAGGGGTGTGTCACAGGGCCATTAGTGAGAGTAACCGCAGGGTCCACACTGTATCATTCATATGGTGTACAAAACTGTCACTGTGCACAGGTGTAAGCACATGGACCAGGACCTGAACACACTGAGGACCCAGCTGTTGGAGAAACAGCAGGTCCAGGCGGAGAACGAGAAGCTAAAACTGCAGCTGGAGAGCATTCAATCCATGAGCAAGATGGAGCAGAAAAAGGCTGAGGATGAGAGGTATAGTATGGGTCAAACTGGGCCATTATGGGAGATAAGCAGAGCAAGGCATTGTGGGAGATAAAAATCAGTATAATGGTGCTCTTTACCAGATGATCCAGTGTTAGTCCCTCGCAGTGCTGCGATTGGCTGAGAAGCTCAACGTAGGAGTTTCATTGGCCTTTGCTTAGCTTGGGGAAGGTCAGATGAGGAATATTGTCAATAGTGATTGTATTAAATAATTCCTTTCTCTCAAAAGGACGAAGATGGCGCTGCTGAAGGAAGAATACACCAAGCTTTATGAAGACTATACTCAGCAAAAGCAAGAAAGGAAGAGGAAGGAGGTTAGCACAGTACATGACCTGTTTCTTTTCATTTGAACTGTTACTAGAACAGATGAACATGGTTAAAGTCTTGTTATTCCAGTCAATTTCATAAAACATTTGAAAGACATATTACAACTTGCAGTGATTTCTGTTTTTATTGCAGTTTAGCCTCAGATATAACTTCATCTAGCTTGATCTGTCTGCCACTCTTCTAGTTTTTCGAGTCAGATTGACTGCAGAAATTTTGCACTTGGAAATCAAGTAGCCTGTACAGTATGTCGTCCCATCCTATATACCTCAGCTATTCTGTCGTGTTTGCAGTCTGTCTTGTCCAGTGAGGAGGTAAGCCAGGTCCAGGCCAGGCTGGATGCTGCAGAACAGGCCTTGGCTGTCAAGCAGCAGAAGATTGATGAAATGAAGCAGGAGATCTTTAAAAAGGAGAAGGAACTGGAGACTATCTCAGTGTTCCAGGCACAGGTACTGAATCGGCCAATCAGGTCAATCAAAAACCCCACCATGCACCTTTCTTTAGCTGTGACAGGCAATGTGAAGAAAAGTTGTAAAATAACTATGGCTGTGGACACAGGTGGGTGTGGCGTAACCTGTCACTGGGTCCCATTACAGGCGGAGGTGTATTCGTCAGACTTCTACGCAGAACGAGCGGCGAGGGAGAAGATCCACGAGGAGAAGGAGCGTCTGGCTGCGCAGCTGGAGTTTGTGAAGAAGCAGAACAGCCAGCTGCAGGAGGAGCTGGAGTCTCTGGGCAGGTAGGGCCACGCTCCCCAACCAATGGAAAACCTTGCTGTGGTCAGCTGACCCCTTATGAGGAAGTCATGCAGAGTCTGCCATCGCCTTGGTCACCAGACCCTAATAGCCGTGTAGCATGTCTATGGTGGCAGTGCAGGCTAACAATTTAAATGTGAGGATATGATGCCCTACAAAGCATTTCCTGTTACTGCTGTAGTCACCTGACCTGAGGACAATGCAGAGCCTGTCACTGCTGCCGTCATGTGACTCCCCCTTTATCATGTAGTCTAACCACTGCTGTGGTCACCTGTGACATCTGTTGTCATTTGACCGCCATGTAGCCAATAGCTGATGGCACAGCAGGTGGTCTGTTTGGCTTTTACTTTTTTGATCTCCAATGAAGATTTTTTATGTTGAAGCATTTGGGGACATTAGTGCGCTGCTGCAGATCAGCTTGTTGATGGAAACACAGAAGGAAGCATGATCTGGAATTAACAGAGAAAAGCAAGACAACAAAAAGTGCCGCTGGAGAGAAATTGTGTAGAGAAACTCACGTGCAACCGGCAGTGTCACATGATCTTGTCTGCTATGCTTTTTATTCTCCCGTTCCAGGCAATCTCTTAGCGAAATGCAGAGACGCCACGTGTCCCGAGGGGCCACCCCACACGGGGGCAGTCAACCACACACCCTGCAGGGGGGCAGAGGTACGACAAAAAGGGCAGCATGAATAATCATTGAGCTTCATCAAAAACAACGTTTATAGTAAATAAGAAGAATGTCATAGCGCAATACAATGCTGCAAGCTAGAAGCTGTTTATAGCCAAGCATAAACAAACTTGCATATGAGAAGCCTATCCTCACTTCAAAAGAGCTTTCACAATAGGAAAAAAGGTGGCTCTCCACTGGAAAAAGGCTCTGCTTAGCTGTTAGTGTAATGTGACTAATATGCTCTGGAGATATTTCATAATCTCACATTACACACAGTAAATTGTTTAGTGATCCTATCAGTATCAATGAAATATGAAAGCTGCAATCAAACATGCAGTTATCAAGATAAATATTTTCACAAAAGCTTCTAAGACTATAATGATGCACAGTTGTATGCTTTATTAATTACTCAAGTTAATGTAACAAATGACTGACCATACAGAATATGCAACATGAATGCTTCTGAGAAATACATAGATGAGTGAGTGAGGGATAGACTTAGTGCTGAAAAACTCAAGGAGGGGTAAGAAAGCAGTTAGCGTAGTTTCTTTACTCACCCCAAAGGGGCGTGTGAAATTTTCCTTGAGCAGCAGTGGGTGGGGCTATTCTGGGGATTCCCATGAGAGAGACTGTTTACTTCCTTAGTGTATAAATATGTGCCGTAGAAGAGCAGGTTGTGTCAGTTGAAAAGCAGAGGTGCATTGTGGGTCCTTCCCTGCCTCTAACAGGTACTGAAGGCAGAGACTGGGAGAGCCAGGTGAACATCCCGGAGCATGCCTGTCCCAAGTGCAACGAGATCCTCCCCGACCTCGACAGCCTACAGATCCACATCATGGATTGCATCATTTGATTTTGGTTGCCCGGCAACCGGCTGAGGGCAGCAGTAAATCTCCAAAAACCCAGCCAGCTTAAATAAGTTAGCTTTGTGTAAAGAAACATGATGATCATATAGGCACAAATATTACAGCTTATCCAATATATTGCTCATCTTTAAGGGATAGTGTTTGAAGGCTTTTGCTAACCTTGCTTTTCTTTAAAGGGTCTGTGGTTTCCCCATGTGGAGCAAAGAGTAAAGCTAACATTGTAGCTGAACTGTGTGAAAAGTATGATATGGTACCCATTGACTGCTATACCACATGAATACAGTATAGAAACTTTTATACATTATGATTGCCCATTTTTGTTAGCATAGCATGTAGCAGGGCAGTCATTATACAATTGCTTAGCTACAGAGCTATACAGCAGGGACTGGTGAACATATTCTTGTGTGCATCTGTCAACTGTGGTTATAGAAAAAAACTGCTTGCAACATGATCCTACTGAATTTATATGGAGACAGCTACGCAGCCTGTGAATTAAGAGGTTAGACACAGTTGATATCACAAATTTGTTGACCACTATTTTGTAATATTAATGGTTGAGGGATACTCAGTTCAACATAACTGATTAAATAAAATATTTTAATATGTGAAGGAAGTTTAATTTCACTCGAGCTCTTTTGTTCAACCTAAAATAATGTGGAGAAAGTCCTGACATTTGATCAGTTGTGGAAAAATGCACGGCAGTTTGAAGGCTAATTATAGTTTATGGTTTTTTGACAGGTTTTTGTTGGAAAGACAATTGTTCATGCAATACTTTGCTTTGAATAATTTGGTTGATTCTTCCAATCTATATTTCCTGGCACTTTTATAGAAAAAGTATTTAATAAATTCACTAAAGCTTTAAAGCACTCATTGTAATATATAATGGAGAAGCAATATGTTAGCTTATGTTCACTATGCAATCTTATATTTGGCATTTTGTTCAACATTTAAAATGATAATGTTTGAGCTATCGGGATACAGATGTTAATTTGATTAATAACTGTAAATTTAGTAACTTTCACCAATATAACAATATTGCTACTTTTTGTCTTGCCAAGAATATGAATTTATCAAATAAATTGTATTTATGAAATATACTTCTGTCTTATTCTGTGAACTCCTGAGTCATTTTTGGATTCATATGTTATGAAAGCATTTTTATAAACGTTATTTTGTCTCACCAGAAATGCAGTAAAGTGTTTGAAACGAAGCACATTTTTATGTGCGCATTTTTCAAATTTTCTTTTGGCTATTAATCAGACAGGTCTTGATTTTACTTTTTGGTTTGAGTACAGGTGACCCTCCCACATCGCAGGGGTTAGGGGTTTTATTTTTCCCCAGGGGGAACCTCAGAAAGTGCAGCCTAGTTTGCCTATCTTCCTGAATGAGTACCGCCAGCTGCCACTTCCTTTCGCTTCATGGTCCAACCGCTAGCATGTGCA
Source organism: Albula goreensis (assembly GCA_022829145.1). NCBI lineage: Eukaryota > Metazoa > Chordata > Actinopteri > Albuliformes > Albulidae > Albula > Albula goreensis. The sequence goes on along the minus strand of CM040757.1, from coordinate 8,320,693 downwards.
GCTATTGGATGGGAGGACTGCACTTATGTACCTGGTGCAAGCGGACGGTAGATGTAGATGTAGCACAGGCACCCAGCTGAGCTGTCACTATGGGACTGTTCACAGTCTGCCTGCTCATCTCTGGAGAATGAAGTCCTTGAGTTCATGTTGTGAAAGGCTGTAGAAAGTGTTAGCATCTGGGATGACTCAGACTGTTCTACCCATTGCAGTAAATTTAATTTCAGTTGGTTTTAATCAATAGAGCCCACCTATTATGATAAAGAGACAATGGAATTTGTGATAGAAAATTTTTTTCTACAAAAGACATGGATGGACAAATTGTTAAGTCTTTCATTGTTTTAGTTTGTTATGATTGGTTACAGTCTTTCCTCTGGCAAAAGCCTGCTGGTTTAGATGTCTCACTCACACCAAAGCTTTCACCTCAGCCTTACCTGGAGTCTCCTCTTTGTGTCAAAGAGCAAAGGGCAGGTTTTACCTTGTTGCAAAGGTCCCGTTGTCTTAGATAATGTCTCTCAGGATGGAAGTGTTATCATGAGGGCGGGGCCTGGCTTTGTCTAGGGCTTTGGAATCTGCTGTTTTATCACAACTCAAAATCACCAACTTCCACCTCACAAAGGCCTTTGCACTGTTTGTGATGGGACCCTATATCTTTTTTTATCAGTTGGTTCTCATTGGCTCAGTTTGAACAGGAAGTCCCTCCCACATGCACAGCTGTTTGTCAGTTGTGACTTCACACTGGACAGTTTCTGGGCTGTGGGATCTGTCCTCTTTTCGTCTCAGGCAATGGTTGAAGGTCTCAAATTCAGGAGAACTGTAAAAGTAATCCACCCAGCTCCCTTCTGTTGATTATTCTTTTCTTTGAAAGGGGGTTTAAATGAAAATCTTTAGTATTTAAACTTTGTTAATGATGAATGTAAAGAGTCTACTCTACACCTTGTTTTGTTTTCATATGAAATCTGTTTTTGGGATCTCTTACTGTGAGTGGAAAAGGCCAAATTTCAGTGAGTGGAATGTTTGGCACAGACCACATCATTATCCTGTCTTCACTGTCTTCATCGTGTTTTTTTTTTTTAAAATCCTTGTCTGTTTTTCAAACAGATTAAATACTATTACTTCCTGCACAACAAATGTTGATAGAACCTAAAAAGTTCAGTTTATGCATTTTGTACTACATTATTGTATTTTGTATGTGTTATGAAACTACTTTTCTTTCATGCTCGTTTGACTGTTTAGTTGGGCTTGAGGCAATAGGAAACTGATCATTTTTGCAGTTTGACTGTAGCCTTTTGCTTCCATTATGTTATTGCCTCTTTTACATTTCATATGCAAAATTAAACAAGTCCCCAAAGTCACATTTTGAGATATTACAATACATGTGTTATATAATTATAATTTGGATGGCTGCAACATTAAGGGATATGATGCATTGTGTTATTGCCTCAAGACAGCAGTCATGGGTGAGGGTGTGTGGTGCAATGTATATTGCAGCGGTCCTGAGATCCACGTAAGAAGATCCCCATGTTACCGGTTCAGTCTCTTTCTCTGCCATCTTTCTCTCCTATCATCTCTCTTCATCTCTATTCTTCTTATTTTTTCAACTTTATGTAAATAATGCAAAATACCTGCAGAGGGCAGCCTGTCTGCTCTACTGTTAAAAATAATAATAATAATAATAAAATAATAAAAATACCAGCCATGGTAGAGTGCTGTATTTTAGCCTCCTAAAACTTAACTGCCATGTTAAGATTATGCTCTCTTAATATTCTCCATTCTCAGTTGAGATAAATTTTAGTTCTGCTCTTGAATAACTGATATTCAGATTATCTAGTGCCAGTGGAATGTGGAGAGAATTCCATAGAATACAGTGACCGGCTCCTGTCTAATGAGTTCTCCAGTGCTTCCATCTGTCTGGAGCTCTCCCAGCAACGGCTGAGCTGTGCAGTGTGTCTATCCGAGAATAGCGCAAGAACCAAGTCCGACTGGATCTGCCTGAACAAGTTACTCTGTTATTTGTTTAACCGAATCTATGGATTCTGAGCTGTGCAATGCTATGGTGTGTGTCTTTTTTAAATGAGCAAAAACTTGGCCTGACTCGGTGTGTCTGGACTGAGGTATTCTGGAATGGCCGTTTCTCTGAGTATGCATGAGCTGGTTCTGATTTTGTGTCTCTATCTAACTGTTCCAGAACAGGGTTCGGAGTGAAGCTGTTTGGAATTAGCTATTATTTTTTGTGCGTCTGAATTTACATAAGCATGGCTGGGCTGTGCTGAACTGGATTATATAGAAATCTCTGAAGTGAGCAGTGTTGTAGGTCCAGCTCAGCTAGCAGCGCATCTGCTGAAAATGAACAGAATTTATGACTAAATATGAATTTTACACTGTTCCACAGTATTGTTCTATTTCCTTTGTATGTGTCGTATATACACTGCATGCTGTGTTACGACTTGAATTGAAAAAAATTTGAACTGAAGTCAGTGAGAGGCTCCATGGCTTCGTACCTGAGCTCTGAATTTAGCAGACCAATGCAGACTGCTTCATTTTTATTCCAAGATTTATGGTGGGCACACACTAGAGGGAGAGATTTCTCGACCATCGATTTTGATGTACCCATACGTCTTTTATTTCGACCTTGACAGTTTTGGAATTTGGGATGTCTGCTCTCCAGAGATTGGCACCCTGGCTTCAGAAAGTAGGCATAGTACGGTTTATTTATACGCACGCACTAAACGAGTAGATTTTTGTTAGCACACCTGTTGTATAATTCGTGAAATCAGCTATTTAGATACACGGGTGGAAGGAATACATGGGTAGTACTTCTTTTTGAACTTGGTGTTTTCCACTTCTGCTGTGAGCTTGTGCTTTCTTTGGTTCACTCTGATATTTTTGGATGCATATTCATAACATAATCTAAATAAATGTTCTCTTAAAATAATCTGTGCAGATATTATAAATAAATCAAGGATAGCCTATATTTTTGGTTTGACATTCTAAATTGGAGATTATCGTACCGTATTCTGGGGCCACCCAGTTATGCTGGTTTTGTTGGTAATCATAATTATAACCTCTCACTTGTAACTATCTGAAAAATGTTCCTAATTAGACAGTTTTAATGTCTGTTGATGGATGATTTGCTCTTTTAAACCATGTTATTTCAGAAGTAGCATATACAGCTGTAAAGTATAAATGTGCCATATTCACGATCCAGGAATTTTGATTATCCATTTGAACTAATGCTTTTGTTTATGGAATGTGTTTTATAGAAAATCATTCTTTTGAAAAGAAGTTACATTGTTTAAATGGTTCTTTTATACATTGCTGTTAAATATGGTAAATTGGCAAATGGGAACATGGGAAATGTACTGTGTGAGGTGACAAAGAAATGGCAATGTACCAAACCTGCATTATGATAAAATGCGCTTAGAGGGAAAATCATGTAATAACTTGAAAATATGATTTCAATTACCTAAATTGATAAAAAGATTAACTGCAATGAGAGAACCGTTACACACAATGGGCTCTAAGGATTGAGTTTAAGGGCCTCTGCCTTAATCTACACAGAGCATCTCAATAAAGTCATACCCTTTTTATGTGTATTTGATTTATGTATTAATAAAAATAAAAAGTTGTCTGCTTCTCATGAAGCAAATATGAAAAACCACTAACCATATCTGCTGGGATTATAGAGTTTAATGATTACTGGTGTTTTGCATTACAAGGTTGTACAACATCTCCAGAGCAAAATAATGATGCACAGTACATGATAAAAAACAAGACGACCCCCACTACAGCATCCAGATAACGGAACAGCCCAGGGTACCATTGGAGTTTCCTTGAGTTCCAAGTACCAGGAATCTACATTTCAACTATGGTCCCATATATTCCATTTGTTCTATATGATTCCGTTTGCACTATGATTGTTTAACTCAGTGTCGTACATTTTTGTTGGAGTGTCATTTTGCATAGTTGGGGCCTTATCCCAAGATCAACCTTGCCAAAAAATTCATTCTACAAGTGAAATGAAGTACTAGAATATGCATGCTGCCATAGATGAAGGTCAGTACCTGCTTTGGCTAATATGAAACACTCTCTAGAATGCTTATGATAAAAACACATTGCAAAAGTGTCAGAAAAGATAAAATAACATTTAACATACCTGCATATAAAAAACAATGAAATATCACTTCAATCTACATAATTTTACAGTTGTACAGCTTTTTGAAAATGAATGTAAACTATCTTTGTACAGAAAGCCTTTACCTCTATTGAAGAGAGTATATTTAATGCACTTGTAGTTTTTTAACTTTGGTAATGCTGCATTTTAAAAAATGGAAAATAAAATCACATTGATGCTGTAGAACAATGGGGATTACTGACTTTAAGGGTATGTGTTTCTCTGAGTGATAGGGGAATTACAGCATCATGGGAAAGGGCGGGGCCCAAGGCGTGTTCTTCCTGTGTCCTGCCCAAATGGAACGCAGCTCTGCGTCTCCGTAGGCAACAGTGGGCTCAGATGCGGTGGCGATTGTACTGGTAGGAGGGGTAAAGCCCGTCATAATGGTACTCCCGCCACTGTTCGGTCTTCTCCCGAGTCCTTTCCTCCGTCTCTGTATGGGGGCAGAGGGGAGGGAGTGGGTTGCTTGTGAGCTCAGAGTGAGGTCAAAGGTCAAGAGCTTTTCAGAGAGTGTTTCGTTGCTATTTTCCAGGTGCTTTCAGAATCCTTAACAGGTATGTGTTACGCATAGTGCCCGAAGGGCAGGAACCTTTTGCCGTTTTAGACATTTATATCAACAATGCTTGATTGGATGGACACTTAGCATGCTATTAGGTATGAATTCACATATGGAAAGTTTTGGGACCTTTTCTTTGCCCAGAAAAGCTAAAAAAAATATGTTTTTTTCAGATTTTTTGTTTTTTGAAAATGTCCATGTCCCCTAATGTTCACACACCACCCATAATTTAGATATTTTCCATACCCCCTTGAAAATATGAGTGCTGTGGAGTAATTTGTAGGGTTTGATTTCTTGCAGGCATAGACCAGACATATGAGACCACTTAAATGTATCTCCTTGTCACATCCCTTCTGATTAGCTGACAGCACACATCACAGGATTTGCTAATTTGTAGCCTTGCCCCATAGTGTTAACCAAACCTCAAAATGAAATATTCATCATTGGTTATCCTTGTCCACAGAGATAATACCCCATATTTTGACTGCAATCGTTGACATGTGAAGCCATTTGGGATGAAATATTGAGAGTATCGAGTTCAATTCAGTTCACTTACAGTAAGTTTTGGAGACTTATTGTCAGCTAGACTCCAAACACCCCCTCCCCCTTTTTCCATACCATCTCGCACTTCCTCCACGTAGTTCTCATATTCATTCCTCTGCTCCTCATAGTACTCCCTCCTGTGCTCATCCGCAGCCAGCTTCTGCCTATGCTCAGCTGCAGAAAGAGAGAGAGAGAGAGATATAGAGAGAGATGGGAAGGGAAGATGGAGAGAGAGAGAGTTTTAACCCAGCTTTATTGGGCCTTTACAGCACACATCTCAGACACAATAAAAAATGAAAACAATGAGAGAGAGACCTCACTTTTAGACCTTCTTTATTATACACTTGAAAACCCAACAACAATCAAAATGAAGGCAAATTAAATTCAATTAGCCAAACAAAGGAGAAGACACCAGAGGAGACCTACACTCATCCTCAAACATCACGAAAATAACATAGCTAAAATAAAATGAGAGAGAGAGATTCTGTTCTCTTTCAAAAACATTACCCACATTGACCCACACTCTCCAGTTGTCTGGGGGATGGGTGTGGGCATGGAGTGGGAAGGGAAGGCCAGGAAGGGAAGGGGGTGGTAATTTTCCATTGGACTTAATGGTAAAGAGTTCATCTTGGCACTGCCATACTGTAAGTTCATATCCATGCCATGTCATATGGAAGAGAAATCATGGGGAGAGATTTGGGTCCCATCTGGCTTCCACAAGTAAGCCCTGTTCATTTGGCTTTAGACATATATAATAAATAATTTTAACACATGCACCATTACTAAGAAAAACTCCCCAGGGTTCTTTGCTTCGCTTCATTTCAATCGTTCATTCTCTACAATCTTGTCATCATTTTACCTTCCTTTCTTTACCAAAGACATGTGCAAAGATACACTCACCATCATCACACACACTCACACATATATCATCACACACATAAACCAAGCTCTCATACCATGTCATTGGTGAAATTAGAGAGTGTCACTACCAATATAGTGAGAATTTATCAAAGCTTCAGAAAAAAAACACTGCCCAAAATGTGTTTCAATGTGGAGTTTGTTTTCGCTGGGTTCTCTAGTTTCTCCCCACAGTCTGGTCAGGCAGATTGCCTGAAGGTTTATGCATTTTTCAGCTTGGCCCTGCAATGGACTAGCAACCTGTCCAGGGTCTCCCTGTTCTCCCTATGAGTACTGGGATAGCTTCCAGGCCCCTGCCATTCTAGACTAGGTGAATTGGGTATGGATAATGAATGGGTACAGGTCAATGTATACTCTTTTATCCAACTACTGTTTTACCCATCGTCCTCCATGACAATATGACATTTCCTCTCTCTCCCCAGCACGTTTCTAGTCCATTTTCAGCCTCTTGTGTGTCGGATGCCCTGTACCTAATCCTTACTTACTCTGATTACCATCATGCCTTTTTGCCAAACTTTCAGTACCCAACGAATCAATTTCTGGTGCATCATGCCCGGACAGAGCCGTCGCCATGGGAACAGTGTGCATTAATTATTATGATTGGCGGGAAGGTCCATTTGCCCAGGACATTCCTCGCATTCTTCCTGTGGTCTTTCTGAGGTCTGAGCATGACATCTGACCGGCCTGAGTTATAACGAACAGGACTAGATCTGCAGAGACAGATCACTGTACAAGGTAGAACTCAACCGTTACAATTCAAGCCGTCAAGTGGTCAAGCAGGGAATGTGGAGAGTTTGCACTGAATGACCTTTGCTCTCTGTAACGTGCCTGCCGAGTAGAGTATGAAATTATGAGCGCTTTTCAAATTTAATAACCCACAAAGTACCCTTCACCACTTTTATCCCCAGATTATTGATGGCAGTTACGGGTACTGTGCACCGTGCTTTGGTATTACATAACTGCATGCAGCAAAGCCTTATTTGTAGTTATTGGGCAGGGTTTTAGAGAGGATGCATGCCTCTCCTATTCTTTTTTGCATTTTCCCAGGACCTGTTACATAACGGTCCTACGGTTTGTTTGGCACCCCTGACCATGGTGTGTTCTGCCAAAAGTGGTTTCGACCTGGACAATCCCTAAAGAGCAAACAGTGTCACCCGTTTGAGTGTCTGTATGAGCCACGCCGAAGTGCTTTTTGAGTTCTCAAGGCCACGGATCTCTAAAGCCATGCCATGTCTCAGCATATATGCACACACACACACACACACACACACGCGCTGGCAGAGATGTCCCGTTTTTGTGCAGCACCTCGATCATCTGGCCAGGACAAACAGGGATCCCCCGAGAACAGACACACCCCAAATATAACCTGCCCTGGCTGAGGTTTACTGAGCGAGGATGTCAAGCTCTAGTCCTCTGGAAGTCTCGGGTCCTGCATGGCTTGAGGGCATCTTCCAGTTTAGGAAATGTTTTACACCTGGAGAAATGCCGAAGCTGCCTGCCGTTGCTTTGATCGAGTTACCCAGCTCCTCATGCCACTCAATGCAGTTTTACCTCTCCGCCCATTCCCTTTGCTTGGCAGCTGCCAAGCAGTTGTGTGCTTATTGATTCTGCTCTGGCTGGGTGATTGAGCCATTGATTTAGTCACCTATATCAAACTAACTTCAATTTCTTCAGCAACTTCTTCTGTCAGGAATAATTGATGAATCGTAGATGTCTGCTGGTTCAATAAGCATTCCATCAACAATCCCAACATCGCGTTACATTGTATCATTAGCAAGCCAAATGCAATTAAGCATTGTATCCAACAATTGATACTGCTGATAGAATACAGACCTGAGTTCTCTGTCTCTCCCATCTCTCATGTGTAACCCATGGGATGGTGAGTTAAAGGGTTCCAAGAAGTGAAGCAGTAATCTCTTTATCAAGCTCTCTCCCAGTATCCATGTCTCCCTTCCCTTATGCATTGTAAATGTTAACTTTGTGTATGTGTATGTGTGTGTGTGAGAGCATGTGCTTTCTCATATTTGTGTGTGCATGTGTGTTTGCTCATATGTTTATATGTGTATGTGCATGTGTGTGTGCATGAGTTTGCTCAAAGTTGTGTGTGTGTGTGTGTGTGTGTGTGTGTGTGTGTGTGTGTGTGTGTGCGCACACATTCCTCCTCTAACTCCAGCCGTGCGCTTCCTCCGGTCTGCAGTCTGATACTCTCTTCTCTCTGCCAACAGGTTCTCAGCATGAAAACAGCACACACACACTCCTGCACACACATACCTACACTCACACACTCACACACACACACACACACACACACATAAATATAAGAGCATAAACACACATCCACTCACACACACACAAACGTATGAGCATACACACACACACACACACACACACTGATGAGAGGACATAAACCACCCGTTTTTACAGAAACTTTCCTGGAGTGTCAGCCTTTTTTCCCCAGAGCAGCAGACAAATGCTACGCTGGTCTGTGGAAGAAGGGAGGGAGGAGGAGGAGGAGGAAGAGGAGGAGGAGGTGAAGGGGAGGGTCAGAACGGGTTCTGCTCCTCCTGAAAACTGACTCCGGGATGGAGGGGACAGCGGAGGTATGGGCTGGTCGCTCCATGCTACCCTGTGACTCCTGCAGCTGCCTCCAGCTTTTCTCTCTCTCACTCAGCCTGGATTCTGAAGCCACCGGGAGAGCAGCAGCACCTGTGCTACCTCCCCTGCTCTTTTGCCTCTAAGCCCGGGAGCTGTTCATCCAGCCACAACCACAAACCGCACGACTACCCAGACACAACAGCCAGCAAGCCCCGCTGCTCAGCCCCTAAGAAGGCAGCTGTATTAGCATTTTAAATCTTACACTATGCAGCCTCTGCAGAGGCGCTCCTTCATCTGGGAGTCTCCTCTGCTGGAGACCCAGATGGACATAAAGAGTCCCCTTCCCCTTGAAATCCCCCCCCTCCAGCCCCCCGTGGAAGTTCCAGGGTATCGGGAAGCGCCTCACCATTGATCTCAGCCTGAGACTTCACCGACCTCCTGCTGCGGCGTTTGAAGAAGTTGGTGGCTTCCTCCTCTGGCATGAAGATTCTTTTCGCTGCGCCTGAGGAAAGAGCATGAGAGGTGAGATTTACATGCGGCGTGCCTTAAATTCAGAGAGGCAGAGGGAGAGAGAGAGGGGTCGGGAGGATGTGTCGCTCACCTTCGGTTTCCTTGCCCTCCGTGTCAGCGGGGTCATCCCGCACGGCCGCACTCTCTGCCCCGTTGACTGTTGGAGAGTAGATGAAATAATCCAGTCTGAATTTCTCCATGAAATCATTTTCAAAGTAGCATCATGAATATGATATTTGTATAGAACAGCTGTCTGACTTTTTTGAAGAAGTTACTTCCAAAAAATCAAAGTCAAGAGTTAGGCAGGCATGAATATTTATGTACACAAAATAAGTTTTTCAGAAACACAGCTAGCAATGGATTCATCCTCAGTTCCCAAAAATGTCCTCTTAAAAGCAAACAAGGTGACATGCCAAACTTGTCCCCCCACCCCCTCCCAAATCCACTCCAGCTCCCACATCCCCTCCCCTCCCCCGGGTCAGGGGTGCCCCACGCAGAAATTTGTCCCTCTGTCATACTCACGGGTCAGGATGAGAAGCGCCGCGAACAGGAGGACGGGACGCATCCAGGTCATTGCGGAGAGCGATTAGGGTGCAGTGGAGGGATCAGAACAATGGTGAATGAAGCGAGTGTGAGAGTGCACTCCACAGAGGAGGCTGGAATTTCACCAGCCCAGGGGAGGGGAGAGAGAGGAGGGGACGGAACGGGACCAGAGAGGAGGGGAGGGGCACAGCCAAAATACACACACACACACACACACACACACAGACTCACATCAAACATACAGTCAACTCAGCCACAGACCCCAACTGCACCCAAAAGCACACATTAAAACAACATCGACGGAGTACGCCCAAACCACAAACATACCCTGGCCATAGAGACGCATTCACAAACTGCGCACATTAAACATACACATAACATGACCACTGACCTCATGTGCAAATAAATACACACCAAAAACAGGCCATAAGGGAACTGATTCCACAGCAAACCGCACTATAACCACAACAACTACTACAGCACACACAGCAGACCCACACATGACCGCTAAGAGACACACAACTCACTCACTCAACAGTCTTACAGAAGTACTGTAAACAAACCCCGCATGTGCAAAACACAGACAAAATATCCAGTTTAACAGTAGCATATAGACATGTTTTAAATTGACATCAAAGGTACAAGAGCAACACTCAAAATGTATCCTTCCTTCTGGGTCATGCGAACAACAGAGGTTAGCAGGGGATAAGAGGCCACCGTAACACAGGAGCTGTTGGTCAATAAAACCGAGGGCCGTGGGTCAGGGGTGGGGGTGGGGGGGGGCGTCTTGGGTCCAGTATAATGTTATCATCTTTCCATTATCCTCATCATCTCAGATCTGGAGATAAATTGGCTCTTTAGTCAAAGATCAGTGCTTTTCACTCACTCAGGACTGTCAGCTGCCTTAACCCCCAACTTGAGGACACACTGGCTGTACGGGAGAAATTGAACACTTTTCTTGGAGGCTGCCAAATGTGTTTCTGGTGTGTTTAAACAGGCATCTAGTTGATGCATGTTTAAAGAGCTCAGATTAGCAAAGGTGTCATTAACAATTGCGATGCGTGGAATGAATTTTGATGGCTTGCCTCAAGTGCTACGTGACGCTCTACGTGTGTGTGCGTGTGTGAAAGAGATAGTGTCCTCATGAAAACATATATGTTTATTTTTTTCTCAAGAGATGTGCTTGTCTTATTTCAAACTGTTATTGACTGTTGACTCTGCCATGAACCAAAAATGGCCACTATATGGTCGTGTGCGATGTGTGAATGACCTTTGACCTCTCCTCAGGGGACCCACAGGCGTGCAGGCGCATGTCGTGATGGTGTCTGACACTGCTTTGAGCTCATCGGTTTGGGAGGTATCTGCGCGAACTACAACAGTAAATCACGCAACACACACTGATGCCTGCGAAAGGAATGTTCGAAAACGCCTCCGGGCGAAATGCTGGACCCTTTGCTACAGAAGTGAATATGAAAGCAATATCACATGACATGAGGCTGTCAGAGCTGTTTCTCCACTCAGTGACATTAGTTGAAACCGGACAGAATTGGTTTTTGGACATTTGTGAATGACTGGGCAGACGTTCCCTTTGGCCAGATGTTGCTGATTGGCTCATGACCAGGAGAACAATGAATAAAATATGCCGCTCACTTCTCACCTGATAATACTCCCTCTCTCCAGTCTGAAAATAGTATCTGATAAAAACCACGGAAACTTATGAATACAGACAGCTTGGCTGTGCGATCACAGGATTTGCAACATTTTCAATCATCGTAATTTCATTCTTTCCTTGAAGAAAGCCAAGAAAGTACAGTTTGTAAAGCTTAAACAACAATTACTCCTCACATGTGTGCATTTGAGTCATTCGTTCACATCTCTGCTTTATCTATCCATCTATATCTCTGTTGTTTAATCTTACCTGTTATTAGTAGATAATACAGTGAACTCTTGTTAAACCAGACTAATTGGGGGGAAAGGGAGTATGATATATGATATAACCAGGTGATAATAAAAAAACACACAGTAGTCCCATCTCAGCTGTGGTACCAAGCCATAATTACTCAAAGTCCGGTGAACAACAACACTCGGACTGTGTCAGTTTAATTAAGTTAAAAATCCTTTGTGATACGTTGTAGCACCACTGTAATAGCTACCAATAACAACAAATATTTAAAGACAGAGGGAAGAGAGAAAGAGATAAAGAGAAAATATCAAGTCAGTAAGGGAAAGAGAGAACAGTTGAAGGAGACAAGAGGTAGAGAAAGGGGGGTAAAGAGAGAAAAAGAAGATTACAGAAAAGTGTAAGGGAAAGAAAAGGGGGAATTTTAACCAATTTTAACCAGACCATGTTGTTACAGCAGAAATAGTCCATTATAACCAAAATCCATTTTAATGAGGTCTGCTATAACGAGGGTTGACTGTATGTGGTTTTTGGGAAGGGGTGGTAAGAAGGGGAGGGGCTTGTAGGTGGGGGGAGGGACACAGTGCAGGAGGATAGGAGGGAAACAGTGTTATTGTCTTTGGTGATTGGATATCCTGAACTCTTTTTAAAATTATTTAAATGTATCATGCTGAAATAAAGATATCCTGCAAACGGTGAGGTGGCAAATAGTTTGAAATAAAAACCTTCCACAAAAGACAAATGCAGAAAGCACTTAAAGCAACCTGAATGCATTGACTGATGGTATTCTCAAATAAATTTTTGTTTTCCAACAACTAATAACAGATCTTATACTCAGTGAGTTGTAGGATTTATTTATGGCTCAAGTCATATCCAAATATATGGATAATTAGACGGACAGGAAGCATTTCCTTTCCTTCCTAACCAGAATTTTAATCTCATGTTGTTTCGGAAAAATTATCCAAATGTGAACACGCGCCCAGATCGGCCTCCTAGCGGATCTTCTGTGCCGTAACATTTTTTACGGTGTCCTGAAATGTAGGGGCGGGTGGCTGTGATTCTGGGGGAAAGGAGATTGCGGTTTTGGAAGGGTGTTATGGGGGCACACAGAGCAACCCCCGGCCCCGTCCCCCCCGTGACACCTCCCTTCAGCCTAATGTCTGCAATAGTTAAAGACCCCTCCAACAAGGTCCTTCTCTCACTGCTGGCTCTACGCCCCAGCAGGAGACTGTGCGGGTTTCTGTTCCTACTCTATGTGTTTTCCACCTGAGCCCTGGCACCGACCCAGCACTCATTGAATGTGTAAATTGTTGAGGAGGAAGGGTGCCCGGCAGCATTGCCTAGAGGGCTGGTAAGGATTACAGGGCTGTGTGTGTGTGTGTGTGTGTGTGTGTGTGTGTGTGTCAGGAAGTGACAGCATATGTATCTTGATGTGTGTGCTTGTGTGTGTATTTCAACGTCCGTGCTTGTTCTTGTGTGTGTGTCTGTGTGTGTGTGTGTGTGTCATGGAGTGACAGCATATGTGTCTTGATGTGTGTGCTTGTGTGTGTATTTCAACGTCCGTGCTTGTGTGTGTGTGTGTGTGTGTGTGTGTGTGTGTCAGGGAGTGACAGCATATGTATCTTGATGTGTGTGTGCTCGTGTGTGTATTTGAGCATCCATGCTTGTGTGTGTGTGTGTGTGTGTGTGTGTATGTGTATGTCTTTATGTCACAGCATTTAAGCATATGAGTCTCAGTGTATATGCATATATTAATGTGTGTGCCCATGTGTCTGTATGTGTGTCTCAAGATGCATGGCCGTTTCTGCCTCAGTGTTCATGAGTACATGTCAATGTGTACACGCATGTGTCTGTGTGCACATTAGTGTGGAGCGGAGAGATACCACAGCAGATGAAGATAACACTAGGACTCGACAAAGGTAACAGGAACGTGTGTGTGTGTGTGTGTGTTTCCGTGTGTTAGGAGCAGGGTGGGAATGGAACCAGTGCTGACTCGGGGAGGTCTCTCCTGGCCTGAAGTGAGACAGGAAATGCCAGCCTACTTTTTCCTCGGCACCTTCCCCTTCACCTACGCCAGCATACCTCACACCCCAGAACACAAGCAGCCGTTCTCATGGCGATACAGGGAGCCATGGCAATGGAACAAAACACATTCCATGTGTGGGTGCCTTAGGAAAGTGCAAAACATAAATTGGTGTTTATATAGCAAACTATGTAAGGCAAAATGTTTTGGGCAAAAAAAAACACCTTTTGTATTTAAGATGCCAGCCTTACTGGGCGGGGAGTAATTGGCCATAGCGCTACCCAATGAGGGATGGACTTCAGTCAAAGGTGGTATGACCAGTGTGGTTGTTCCAGCCAATAGCTTCACAGCTCAGCTGGCAGAGTGCAGGGTGAAAGAAGAATAGCTCCACACATTACAGATTTGTGTAATTGCCTCTTGACGGTGTTTCAGCAATGGAATGGGCATTTGGATTGGCCTAAAAACACAATTTGGCATTCTGAGACCTAAGGTAAATAAGAAAATATGGACACAAGGGCTTTTTTCCTTAAATATCAAATAATGAACTGGTGAATAAAAGAGTTTTGAGTGTTCCGTGTTTACTGCCCTGGGCAGTGTGTTGTCTCCCAATCTTATCTGTGCATTTTCCGTCCTTAACCGCACCCCTGGCTCAGGCGAGGGTCTACGATCCGTCAGCAAGGTCTTTCCATAGCCACAGGCAGACACAAAGGCATGGTGCCGTTTGCCCGCAATTAAAGCACTTTATGAGACTAATTAATCGTCAGTCTGACATTTAGAAAAAAAAAACCTGCAGGAGATCTTACGGTGCTTACACCGTTGGGCATAATTGGGGTCTCTTGTCCTCTATGCCTTTCGCTCTTTGTGTGCCGAATCTGTTGTTGTGTAGGGGCTTTCACCATGGGCAGTGTCTGGCTCCCGTTCCATTTTAATCCACCTGACAGCCAATTTCATGCTGCTTTCACAACCGCATATTAATGAGTCCTTGGGGGGCGGGGTTTGGTGGGGTGGGGTGGGGGGTGGCTGGTGGGGGGTTGGTTTTGGGGTACGGAGGGTTAATTCTGAAAAAGATGCCAGTTTTGGGGTTGGGGGGGGTCTTATCCTCGGGTCTGTCGTATCTTCATGTGGGGCCGGGGAACTGTTCCACACTGCAAAAATGCAAGGGCCAGGGGCTGCTTCCTCAATCAGTAACCTGTGTCAGTTCTTTCAGTTGCAATCAAACAAAAAATGGGAGGCCTACAAAGGAAATGGGCAAGGTGAAGCTGAGGTGAACAGAGTTTATCCCCTACCTCCCAGCACACTCCCAGACAAAGCTTTCACAGGAAACCAAGACAAAGAAAATGTGTAAAAAAAAGGTATTCGTATAATCACACTCCTGAGGGGGGCATAAGAGACCAACAAAACAAAGAAAAAACGGAGAGGACGATGGGGAGCACTCAGATTCATATGGGCTCATGTGAAAATTCAGGAGATGTGTGCTAAGGCAGCTCCCCATCTCTGCTCCCAGGTGAGACCCAAAATGGCCGCCTTTGTTGTTGAAACCCTGTTCCATATGTGCGTGTAGCGCTTTATTGTGTCTGATTGCTTCGCACATTCACTACCAGGGTAATCAGCAGTGAGTGTGACAGTATGTATTGTTTTAGGGCTTCCGTGGGGAGGGGCGGAAGGTGTACAAAGAGACGACAGATTGAATCCGTCTGGTCCCGTTCAAATCTCTGTTCTAATTAATTTCTCGCCGGTCCCTCATTTGGCTGAGAATCTGAATGGAAAAGAAACTCACCCGCATCTCTCTGCGTTCACAGTAGATTAAATCCAGAGCCAAGGGGAATAGCCTCTGTCAGAAGAGTCAGAATGATTCGCGGAGATGTAGCAATAGAACACATCTCCCTCTTGTGTTGTCTTACCTGTGCAATTAGCTTTGAGATTTGCGCTCTGTTGGTCTGTGCTTCCAATACAATATTGAGGAAATACATCTCCAAACAAAGGACTATTCAGGCAGGCAGTCTCAATGATCACAGCTATTCACTCAGGGGCAGCGAAATGACTAGGCTAGCAGTGCTCCATCTAATCTGAATACAGATTGAATGTGTCACTCCATTTATGCTGCATTCAGCAAATCGGCCTGAGTGATGTTGGTGAAATCAGAATGTATTTTGTAAGGCACCCTTCAGAGCAGGGTAGCCGATGATCATTTAAATGGTGGAAAAAGACTCCCATTGTTGTCAATGTTACTGCGAAAAATCTAAATCCTTTTTTAGTAAACCTTGATTTCAAAAAAGGTAGAACTCGCTAATTTCAGTTCAGTCTTCATTATCGTGATGGGAATATACCTATTATCTCAGAAATTGATATTTTATTGGCTCATGGAGGTTCTGAGTGGGTCAGTCTGCAAAGGCTTGTACCATTAGCATTGATTGGGCTCTATGATAATGTTATTAACGAGCCATAACTGGAGGTCGACGGTGATTGAATCGGGCAGGAGTCCTCTGGTTACCAGCACTGCATTCGTAACGCCAAACAATAAACCAGGAACCCACAATTTATCATCAGTGAAAGATACAGGCTGTTATAGATGCAGAACTCGCTCAACTGTCAGTTTGACAATGTCAGCTATTTAACACTTGGCGGCCTGTACCATGGAAAACTGTATATGTGCATCATAGTGAAATATAAAACAGGAAATTCCAAACTGAAGAGAACAACAACAAATTGTTTCTGTTTTTGTTTCCACTGTTTCATTTTTTATTTTCAAGAATCAAAACTATGTTTTTATAATTCAATTAAATAATGCACAGTTTCAGCTATCTATGGATAACAGTTGCCAAATTAAAATGTCTAATTACAAATTAGAGGTTGAAAGCTACCAGTGGACATTTTAAGCTAACTGCAAAAGCTAAGTGAAAATTTTCTTGGAAAAAAGATTAAAATGCTGTCCGTTTCTCCATGTCTGTTTAAATATGTACAAAATGAACATGCGGCCGTCCTCCGTTGGTTATTGTATTACTTTCAATTAGACGGTTACATCTAACCTTACATTAAAGAGAAAATTACTAAATAACGGCTATTACAGTAATACTTTTAAAAATACACCTTCAGACCTTTAAACACATTAGAGACTCTGTTTAAATGATCCTAAATAATGGTGCAATGACCAAAATTACCAGGACATATTAGGTGGGTAATTGCTGCCATTTTTATTTCAAAACTATGTGGCGTCAATTTCACAGAATGAGAATTCAACTACGTGGCTTTCACAGCTACATTCCAAACTGCTATAAAACGAAACTTTGCCCAGGCACAGATGTCACTCATTTCTGTGGGTTTTCAAATAAATTATGTTCTAATTATTCAATATGCAGTCTTTTTAAATCTTTGCACCTTGAGTTTTAACTGTGAAAATGATGTGTCTCGACAGCAAATAATAACCATCTTTATATTAAAGCGGGACTATAAGGCCATAAGTCAGTTCAAAATGGAAGGAGGGGGAGAGGTGATTTTTAACCTCTCTATTACTGTTATTTATTGTAAGGCTCTTCCTCCCCACAAGATACCTCAACTTCCCTTGAAAAGCATTTTCTAGAATGCTTCTTATGAAGGAATAATATCTGCATCTTCAAAGCATGTTTTCTTTTATTTCCATTTTTCATTTAATTGCCTCAGATTAAATAACCCTTATCTGAGTGCATCCTGGGTAATAAGGCCACTGCAATTCATTACATATTCTCGTCACGGTAAATATGTACCCATGAATTATTTATAAAAAATACACATCATCACATTCCAAACTGCTAGACTGCAGTCTGCAGTGAGTGTTAGATACAGGTGTTATTTTCATGGGAGTTCCCAGCACCAATGTAATGATTCTATGGGGTCTTGAGATAAAAAAAAAGGTTTGGAAAACAATGTCCTGAGAATAAAATATGTCTAGCCTCATTATACTGTATTATATAAATACCTACAGAATTACATCTATGGAACATCTGTTCATTCTGTTCAACTTCAGCTGAATCTAACTGTAACAGCACATTGATCTCAAATATATTTCAAGCAGGCCATAGGTATAAAATATACCAAGTATTGTTAATCGGAATTTGACACTTTCTCGGAATATTGTTATGTAGGGAAATCAGGTATTCGGGCAAGCTTGGATAATGAACTCAAAAAAGGCAACACAATAATATTACAACAATGAAAGGGTTCCTAGTGATAGGGACATGATTTTAATGCAAGGGCAATGTCAATCGTTATTTAATGGTACTGATTTATCATCTTCACTCCATGTTGAAGTATTCATTTCCTATGAAAGTGCCTTTCAAGATGACAATAACCTCATCTACAGATCAAGCATAGTCACCCAGCGGACTGAGATACAGAACACCGACGTTATCTATGCATTATCGCTTTCTCAGTCAAAGCCGAGGATTCATGGGTTATTCTGTAACGGCGTTTCCATAAACCGGATGCCAACTGTCTTGCGAAATTGTTATGTCATGTCCTTCTCACAGAATTGTAGTCAAATGAAGATGCAATGCCACACATACCGGACACATGTGGTTGCCCAACACCCTATTTCCTAAGTTCACGTTGGGGTTTCCATTTTTTTTCAATACCTGCATATTATTGTTTTAGCCACTATATTTAGAAGCTTTAGGTGTATTCATAAGGAATTCTAATATTTAAAGGGTTGGTGTCCACACTAAAAAGGCTTGTGTTTCTCAAACTTAAGTCATTTTTGGAAACAGACTGACACAAAACGCAAACTTTTTGTGTTTTTTTAATGTTTTTTTTTTTTTGCTGCTGACATCCAATAAAAAAGAGGTATAAGAATCTCAAAAGCCTTTTTGAGTGCAGACAAAAAAGTCTGTGTATTAATATTTAAACTGGATTAAATCCAGGTTTACCTTTTAATCCAGTCACACTCAAACTTTAAACCTAGTCTAAAGGTAAACAGAAATCAATTTAAAATGTATTTTAATCTCAGTTTATTTTTCACCTCAGAGTTAGATTAACTTTAATTCTGTTGCCCCAGTCCTCAAACTCAAACTTTAACATCAATCAGAAGGAGGGTCATTTAAATTCATACTCAAGGCGGGTTGAGTTATTAAAATAGCTGCAGTTGAGGTGGATAGAGAAAAATGAGATATGATAAAAAAGGAATCAGAGGGAGAAAAGGAACAGATTCAGTCCTGTTGAGTTTAATGATGATGATAAATCATCGTGGAATAAAGACGTTGAACCAGCTAAAAAAATGGCAATAAATATCACTGGTACATTACCTTCAGCTCAAGTAACTGTACGTAATAAGTTGACAAAAGCTGTGACACAAATGATTTGTCTCAAAAATATGTACTGGACAGACATTTTAATGGGCAGGAAGTAGTTTACATAGGGTAGTGAGAGCGGGTCTTTGTTCCTTTGTGACGTACTCCTTTATGCTGATTCCTGAGAAACCGTTAACATTTAGTCTTCTCAAAATGTGCAAGCCCAACCAATATCCTGTTCTCGAAACTCTTTGGCTTCAGCACGCTCTCATTGTGTGTTTTTTTTTTAAAAAGCTTGAACATGAGCTTGTGCCAAAGTTCTAATCTACCTTCTCACACAATCTTGATTATCAGAATTTGGCTCCAAATCCTCTGTTCTCATTGGTTAACCGTTACAGCCAAGGCCTGCCAAAATTATACTCGCTCAACACATTTTTTATATGTATGAAACACCAAATCTCCCACCTCTGAACTACCAAAACCTAAAATCTGTTTCCATAATCACAGAACAATTTGCAAAACCCACAGTGAACACTACTAAACAGAAACAACTGTTACGGCCCATGTCAAGTGTTTATTTTTCCATGCTTTGACTTTATCACACATAATCAAATGAATATTTGGTCAGCAAACGTTTTAATCAAAAGGGAAACTACTTCCATATTACATAATATACCCATGGTGTATTCACCTGTGTATCATTGACTAACATATGCTGGGTGACGTCAGAACACTGTGACCCAGCATTCAATGTGTAATATCATATTTTGAAAAGATAAAAGCAACTATTGAAAGTCTCATTGTGGACAGGGCGAGGAGTAATTGTCTGCATGTGGCTGAATCATTATGGCCCTTCAGGTACAGTTAAAAATAGCCGGGACATTAGATACTACTGCCTTTGCTGTAAATACTAATGTATCAGTTACACTATAAATGGACAAACTATTGCAATTGTAATGTTTTACTACCTGTTCTATAAACAAGTCCTTCAAACTTGGCACCATGAAAAGACAAAATAACCCTTCAGAAAATGCTGTAGCTGCACCATAGTCAATACACTGACAATGTATACTATACCAGAACAAAGAGGAAAAACTTTTAGTTCAAGCTGTTGCCTTATAGTAGTTCAAGCAGTTGGTGGATGAATGGTTTTTAGGTGCTTCAAGCACCCTTTTTGTAAACAATGGATATATTTGGTTTTGCTGTTAGTGAATCTTGTGTACAATAAGATGTGTTATAAAAACCATGCTGATCCCTGTACATGTGACACTATATCGAGCATATCCGTGTTTGACTCCCCTCAGCAAAGAGGATAATTATACGCATTTGACATGTGGTCTCTTTTGAGGGGCGGTGTGCAGACAGGCCCTTTCCGACAGGCCATACTCCTCTCAGAATAGTTGTCTGTGTGGCCCATTTTCGTCATTAAAACATCTATCTAATGTTGCTAGCCACATTCAAAAGCGCAATTTCCCCAGTTCTCACATAGAGAGAGGGAGAAACAGGAGACTGTTGTGTCGTTTCCCTTTGCCCTTGAATAATGAACACATCCTTCACATTGTGTGCCCCTGGACAAAGAGAGACAATACATAAAGAAGAAAAGGCAGAAATGAGACACTGTCCCCATGCTGTGTGAATCCGCAAAGCGCGAGGGCGACCGGGCTCCCGCAAACTGTGATTGATGGTGGGTGTGAGGGACAATCCAGATTCCACTGAGCGGAACGCAGTCACTGCATCAGCTGAGTAGAGCAGACAAAGCAGCATTAGTGTGGTTTGTGAAGGCCATCGGGAAAGTCATTTTCAGCCGAAGTCTGTATGACCTCGTTCAAGTGAATATGTTAAGCTGGGCAAATGAGAAGTGTGAAAGTATGTATTGGCAACGTTTCAGTCCATCGCGGCTACAGCAGAGACTTCTGCTTATATGTAAGTCATGCTGCGTGTCGTGTGACTTTACAAAAACATTCCAAGTATAATCTGCTAAATTACGTTTGAAACTGGAGTGTTGTATCAACATTACTCCATTAAATAGCTACAACGGTTTTGTGCTTGTAGACTCTCCTTCATAATCCGCTGCCACCAATGCTGTTAAAACTGTAAAAGTTCAAGGGTCAAAAGCTGTAGGCGACTGCCAAATGTGGATCAAGTAGAAGACCTAATTGCCATTCTTACAATTCATTCTAAATTGAAACGATCAAAATGGTTTGGTTGGCATTTCCAATTTTACTTGTCATAACTTTGATAAATCATGTTTCTATGACCAGAGAGTTAGACAAAGTACAGGTTAATATTTATTTTGAAATTTGCTTTCAATTTATATACATATTTAATCTGAAATATTATGATGGCCCAAGAGTTTTATCAGAATGATAATGCCCCACTCTCTGCCACACAATCAGATAGTATAATTGCTTACTTTACATCGAAGGCATATTACAGGTAGCCTAATAGTTTCACATTGTAATGTCACAAGATATAACAGCCTCCATATGTTTGGCTTGATAGTTTTATCCTGATAAAACGGCAGGCCGTTGTGTTGTTTTTTTCAGTGAATTGCTTGATAGAATCGTTTCCACGGTAGAGGCCGCTGTGTAACAACAAAGGCTTTGTTGAGCGAGGTACATTTGACCGATAGGCGGCGCTGTTGCACCAGTCGCCGACCACACAAGCTCCAGTGAATTCTCTCCATGTCACATCGAGACGGAGGCGTCAATATGCAGGCAGTCAGTATTCGCTTCCCTCCCATTCTCGTACTACCCACGGTCACCATCCGCTCTCTCACACGACCAGCCCTACTCTGACCGTAGAGCTGAGAAATTGAACCAGGACTTTTCAACCCTTAAAGTCAGCTATGTTTCGAATGATGTATCTGCGGATTTAAGTGACTGACCAAGTGACGAGGAAGAGAAACTTGAACGAAACCAGCTAACATTTGCTAGCCAGTTAGCTGGCGTGTTTGCTGTGGGTGGAAAGACGGCATCCGGCCTCCGAGGAAGCACCGAGGTCGGGGACTCGGGTCGGTACAACGCATATCGTTTCTGGTAAGTGCCATTTAGGCTAATGTTCCTTAACAAGCCAGCTCGTCCGTCAACTACATTTTTTTACAGGTAAATATTTAAGGAAATGTGACTGCCAACAATAATTTCAAATTATAACGCTCACTGGCGTGCACTAGTTAACTGTTTCGAATTGGTTAGATGCAGCAACCAACATTTAGCTAGCTTGTAGCTAAGTGAGATAAGGTTAGCTGGCTAGCCAGCACACAAGCCTGCTCTAACTACGTGCATAACGCTAACGATACTCCGTAGCCAGCTCTCTCTGCATAAAACAATTATTGCTGCTGCTACCAGCAAAGCAAGCCGAGGTACAGTTGGCTATATCGTATTCCCTTACTGAGAAAATAATACAGAGCTTCATAGTCAGCGTGTTTTATTGGTATGAAAATCAGCGTGTTTGATTAGCTGTGGGTATGCCCTCCATAAATAAATGCTTTAGCTCAAATGGCTTGCAGTTGCCTAACATTAACATAGCTGGGGAAATTATTTGAGCAGTTGGTTGGTTAGCTAGCCAAGGTGAATTCCGAATGGTCTCTAAACAATGATTTGCTTTTCTTTTTTTTGTCAGATTTGGTTGTTGTCAGTGTGCGGTGGGAAGTAGTGAGGTAGTGATAGATACTCGCTTTCCACTGCTGGCTACAAGGGGTGGACCCCCACTGCTTTTTGAAAGTGCTGAGTACAGTGGAACGGTAAAAGAAGAGAACAACCGCCTGCGATACGATCTAGTTTATCAATCAGATGACAGTTCGTAGAATTGATTTGTGGCTTAGCCACTGACGGCATTGTTCCGAAGTGAAACTTGATTGTTTCACGTTTTTATCGCTTTAAAGCTAGCCAAGTTAGGTAATAATTGCAGGAAGCCGGATGTTTGATCAACGGACCTCGCAGCTTGCAGCTTGCTAGATAAATAAAATGATTGTGTTGTTATTTACGATCAAGCGTCAGGTACTCACAAGTACGTAGTTAGGCTTGCCGACGTTATGTGGCGGTAGCAAGGGAAAATGCGTATGGAAGACTTGTTTGATGATTGAAGACATTGAACTCTGTGCGATGTCTTCAAACTGTATCGACCATCTAGATGTTATTGGACTGTCTGTCAAAACGTTGATAGCAAGTATAGGTACGTTCTTTAAGACTGGCTAAAAAGGCTGCTGTTTACCGTGCAAGGAATGGCCGCAGCTGGTGTCATAAGAGTAATGAAGACATTGACTCGTTTGGGGATTTTGGTAGTTATTCGGAAATAGCTCAGCTCAGTAAAATGTATTGATGGAACAGATTTCCTGAGAAGTTTAAAGAAAAGGCATTACGTGTTAGATTGTCCATGAAAAACAAGACCTTTTTTTCTTTGTGTGCACATTAAAATAATTAAAATCCTTCCCACTCATGAAAATACTTTGAAAAATAACTGTTTTGTGGTTGTCTGGATTATCTTTCCGGCTAACTGTTGGGATAATTTATGTAAGACAGTGGTGACCATAAGCTCCAGCTCGCTGAAGCTTTGCACAGCTTGACCCTTGAACTTTGTTCAGCTTTTCCAGCAACAAAAACCCTGTCACATAGCACAAAAGAGCAAGAAATATAATTTGATGGGTGAACTTGGATGACGCTTGTGCCTCTTGAAGCGACATGGTTTTCATTCACTATTGTGTGTTAAACAACTGGCTTCAAAGGTTGTCTATGGCCTGCCATGCTTGTTATCATGTGACCTGCTAACATTGCATGAAGTCTTTGAAATCTAAATTTGGGATAAGATAAAACACCAATTATAGAGTTGTTGTGTTGTGACACAGATTATTTATTTAGCCCATCTATGCTGCTCTTTGTTGAAATACAGTGTGCCACAGACCAGCCCTTTGAAATGGAGTGAATATGAAGTGACCCAAATCGTCATGTAATGAACACTTTTGTTTGATTGACTGTGTAACCGGCAGTTTATTCTATGGCCTTTGAAAACGTTGCAAATTGTCTTGTTGGTTGT
This sequence comes from Albula goreensis, assembly GCA_022829145.1. NCBI lineage: Eukaryota > Metazoa > Chordata > Actinopteri > Albuliformes > Albulidae > Albula > Albula goreensis. Next base: position 8,296,645 of record CM040757.1, on the reverse strand, counting down.
TGACCTGTATGTTCAGCAAGTACAATAAGAACAGGAGAGCAGGTCGCCTGAAGACAATGGACACATGATACAGTGGTTTATGTAAGCAGTCCGAGGGGAGAAAAGGCTCTTTATTTCCAGCCTTGTTGGAGGACCATGCTGGTCATGCGTGGGCCTCGTCACCCAAGGGAATGGTGCTTCGCTCTCCAGCATGCTACCAGCTCCGTCTCTGCCCCCGAAGCTCACTCTCTTTCTTCCTCCCTCTCCATCTCTTTCTGTTTCTCTCAGCCTCTCTTCTTTGTCAGCACTCTCCTCTCTCTCCCTCTGCCGTCCTCCTGCCAATCTGTACTGGGGGGGGGTTACCCATTCAGACCGAGATGCTCTCTGTCTGCGTCTATTTTCATGGAAATGAAGCAGGAGGTCTCCACGGAGGAGCTCCGCATCGGTGCCGAGCCGGGCGCCGTGGGGCCGGCGGGATGGGACTTCAGGCAAAGGGGGCGTGAGGAGGATTGGGCAGCTTGGGGGCCGGGGGCGCTTATGGGTCATAGATGGAATGAGTGATGCCATTTCAAACAAGAGAGATGCTCCCCTCCCCAAAAAGCACAAAGTACAGGCTTTGCTCTGCCTTGCCTCTAGAGAGTACAAGGGAGAGAATGCTGGATTTTAATATCTTCTCCCTGAGGAGCTAGCAGGCTCACATGATATTAATCCCTCCTCACCCCCCATACAGTGGGGAACAGCATTTTTTTTTTTGTCTGTGTCACCTTGGTGCAGAGTGCAGGGTTTGATGGTCAGGGTAACTGGAGCACTGGTGAAAGCTGCACTGAACCCAGGCGGTGCAGTATTTCCGGAGAGGCAGATATCAGATTGCACTGGTGTGTGCGTGTGTGCACGCGCACATGTGTTGTGGAGAGGGGGTTTGGGCTTTCAGGGTGAGGGACAGCTGGTGGAAAGTTAATGTCCTTCAAGCCATACAGTTTGGAATGAATGCCCATCTCCCCAGTATTATATTAGCATAAATTCCTATTAGCATAACTGTGTTTTGCCCACCTCGAAGCCACTGCTTGAGAAATGCTGTTGCTGTTGACAACAAGAGCTAGGAAGAGCAGCTGTTTCTCCCACACCTGCTTATTACAGACAGAATTGACTGCCACGCGGATTGAAGCATGTCCTCAGAAGATATCTTACATTTATCACCTTGTAAAATGCCGGTGTGATCAAGACATCGATTAGAAATATACACCCTCATATTTCCAAGATCAAGAGAGATTTTGATGTAAAGGTAAAAAAAAAAAAAAAAAAAAAAAAAAAAACAGCCATTAAAATCTTTGGCTAGAGGAAGAGGGAGCGAGAGACCTATTTTCTCAGTACATGTCTGTGCAAGTGTGTGTGTGTGTGTGTGTGTGTGTGTGTGTGTGTGTGTGTGTGTGTGTGTGTGTGTGTGCGTGCGTGCGCGAGCGAGCATGCACACTCCCACTCTCTTCATATAGAAGAGGCCACAGCATGCAGTAAAGTGAGGTGTTTGGATGCTGCGGGCGGCTGCTCCTCCCACTGTGCCCCGAGCCCTTAATGAGATAAAGGGCTTACTGTAAATGGTGTTTGCAGGGGACAGGGGTGAGGAGTTATTGAATAAATTTAGTCTGAAGGAGAAGACTGCAGTGACATAGACAGTCTAGAGCTAGACGTGAGAGACCAGGTTTTCCATTTGGGCTCATACAGGCGCTGGGCTTTTTATCAGTAATATCACAATAATGGCATCACCGGGGGTGAGATTGTGAACACCTATTTGATCATGGATGCTCAGAGGGGCTGAGCACACGCAGCAGGGTGGAGGAAACACGCCCGTGGCAGCATTTTGAAAGTCATATTGCACCACCCCCCCACCCCCCACCCCACCGGCCTGTCTCTTTGAGACATGTAGGTCAAGGAGCTGCAGAAGCAGCAGGGAAGGCGTGCGGCACAACCGGGCAGCGGCGATCGAGGCGTGGGACGCTTGGGTCGGCCCATGCCGACAGCAGCGGGTCTCCGATCCCAAGAGGGGACAGATGGGACGCACCTCTATGTCACCTGATGCCTGCCACGCAGCATGTGGCAAGCCACGTACAGGGAGGGCCACGGAGCAGGTGGGCGGGATGGGCTTTGGCCGCAGGCCCACAGACCTGCTCGACTGACTCTCCTCCATGATGAGGTGGGTCGGTGAGCACAGGCCCCCCGGATGGAAGGAGCTGGGAGCAGGTGGCTCGTTACGCTCACCTCCACCTCCAGCCCATCCTGGCTGTAAAACTGGTGGGAAGGGAGATGGAGGCTAGGCTGACAGTGGTGATGAGCATGCCACTGAATACAAAGTGGAATTCAAAAACCTCTATCATCAAAGTTAGATTATTGATGTTGGCTTTGATTTCAAGGAATGAGCAACTCAACAGAATATCCATCACACTATAAACATTAGACCGAAAAGGAAAGTGTGTTTCATTTGTGTTTTTTCTTAATAAAAGGCCTGTCAATACCGCTGGACAGCACCCAACAATTGGCCAACATATTCCCCTTCATCTCAGCCCAATGTAGTGTTGACTTTTCTGAGTAATAGCCTTTTGTACAGTGCGATTCACAGGTCATGTGATCAGCACAGCTTGGTGTTTTTTTTTCATTTTGTTTTATTGTGCAACTATCACAGTTCAATGTTTTTTTTTGCATCTACAAGACAGTGGGTTTGTTTTTTTGCAGTGTGTTTCATACAATCCAGTGTTTTTTTACTGTTAAATTCACACACACCTCCATTTGTTTACAGTGCAGCTCATGCAGCTGGAGGCTTTTACAGGGTGATGGACTGTGCTCAAGGTTGCCAAAGCAGTTTCCCTTTCTGGTGTTTTTAATCCAATGACATCTGGACACAAAAGGGGCATACTGTTCTGTATGGGGATAATTCTAGAACAGATTTTATCCTTGCCTCAGTACTAGTCAATATTCTCACCTGAATGGAGCTTGAAGAACATTTTGCTTTATTGAGGGAAAGTCAGTGCCTAGATGTATATAGCATACGTTAAGTAGGCTAGTTGTTCCTGAAAGATGACCTCCTTTTAATGCTATTGGGCGAAAGCTTTGCCGAACACTTTCCCTTGGCCCGTTCCCAAGCTGCATTAACCGTCTCTAAATGAGGATGCCAACTTACATGCTTTAATTTAGTCATGGAAAAAAATGTCACCTGGAGCCGCTCGTTTTAAAATGTTTTGCCGGATTGTTTTAATTATAGGATCCATAATTACTGCTGTCGGAAAACTGCGAGTTCATCTCGCTCTGAAGGCAGGAACATGCTGCCCTGTATCATTGTTGGGCTTTTGGGTGAAGTGCGTGGCACTTAACCGAGAGTGGCTAAGGGAAGGGATCACTGATTGTCACTTACTGAGAGATATCAGAGGTTGAATTGTGTGCTTTGTGAATGGATTAAAGAACACACTGGAGTACAGATTGTGCTTAAATCCCTTTGAAGAGAGGAGGGAGTCTGTTTCTGCTAGAAGGTATCCTGTCACCTTGTAGAGATGGCTGGAGGCAAATACTGCTAGCTAATCTAAACTGATGAATCATTATCTGTCTGGACCTTAATCTGATCTGGTCTTGAATGAATATTTAAATATCTGCTCCTGTCAGCTCAAGACTGGAGGAGTCTGCAGTTTCACTGTTAACCCTAATCAGACTTCTAAATGAAACTTTTTTGCTTTCAGTTTTGAGGAAGCATGCACTGCTTAGTTACTGATGGGACATTTGATGATTGTGAAATTGTGTTTTTTCAGAAGAAAGAACCATGAAATGTACAGTGGAACGATCTGATTCTCATGAATTTGTTTTTTCAGAGGACGCATTTTACGTGTCAGCACGAGGGTTGAGTCATCTGAGGATTGACTGAATGAGTGGAAGTGACGGGAGGCGAACCAATTGTTTTCTGCACTCCAGACAGGAAGTGACCTCATGAACTGCATGAAAAGAGAATGATAGTGGGTGGAGACAGAATGTTTTTGCTGTTTTGCAGTTGCTCATTGGCTGCTGTCTTTGTTTCAGACTCTCTTCTGTCATTGGTTGTGGGGGGGGGAGCTGTCAGGGCAGTGATGAATGGCATGCAGGGAGATGCGGTCCGTTGTTCTGCAGTGTGGCCTCGCCGAGCTGACCATTTTGTCAGGCCACTGGTCCCTACATTCCTTTGGCCGGAATCCAGGGCTGTATCGCTCCCAAATGAGTTGCAAATGAAAACACAGCGATTGTCATTTCTGAATTACACGAAGCTCTCTCTACCAACCCAGCACCAGAGCCCTCCAGAAAGCAGTCCTTTCGTAAATGTCGACTGTTTAACAGTACCGTTTCCTCAAACACGTTTTGACATTTGTCTGGTGGTTTTAGGCCTGGCATGCAGCAAGCTTTAAAATGCACGGCTCCACCTCCAAATTGCTTTAGCGACTCTAAATTTAGCCACCTGATTATGTCCTACTTAGTTGCCTCAAATCTCCTTCAAGTTTAAAAAGTTTTTCCTCTGCAGCCTGTTGTTAAAGTTCATGCCTCGTAATACTGCAAGGCAGTGGCTCACTCAGGTCTTAATTACGTTCTGTTTGTTGGCCACAAGGTGAGTTTCCATTCTGTTTCGGACCCTCTGTTACCTTACCATCCAGGCTCTCCTCAGAAAACCCCAGTGATTATAGCCGTCGGCCCTGGGACAAAGCTGGAAACAGGATGTTGTTTTTGGTGCAGTAGCACTGGCCTTTTAGCTCAAACATGCGCTCTGTGCTCCCTGTTTGGGTAACACAATGGAGAGAGACAGGTCTCCAAGCACTCTTGTTGCCCTGGTAATGTGCCCACACGGTACTCTTCCCTCCTTGTAAGCTGAGCAGAGAGGCAGGCATTGGCAGCTGTTTAAGTCCCGACTTGATACCAATTTGCCAATAAGATAACCATTGAACAGCTTTTAATACATAATAGATTTTAAAACATCATTTCATGTGCTTCAACAGTGTTTAATTTTGCATCACCACCACATCTTTGTAGTGATGCTTGTATTCAGCTCCTTCTCTTTTTCCAACTAATGCCTTCTACACGTGTAATAAATGTAGCTAGTCCATGTAGTGGTTCTGCTGATATCAGTGGTTTGGTTTCTCAAAATATATTAGTAACGAATCCACAATGGTCAGTCTCAGGTTCTCCACAGTACAGGGGGATGAAGCTCAATGTGCAGGCCATTTGAGTGTAAACTGGACACATTGAGAGGAGTATTTCATCCACGCGAGACACCTGTCCGCCCCCACCCTTCAGGAATACGCAGCTGGAAAGACTGCACATGTGGAATGCTCTGCTCTTTGTACATGGACAGCTGCACCTTCACACCATAAGGGGGGAACAAAAACAGCTGAGATTGAGGCAGTCCTACCGACAGTGGGTTATTTTTGGAATTTCAACAGTTGGTGGGTGCATTACCCACCCCAAACCCCGCCCTCTTCAGTGCACATGACTTTACCAGCCTCACCCCCTCACTCCCCCCACACACACACACACACACACACACACACACTCCTCCCCACTCAAGACAGCCCCTCTTAATCCTCTACTCTGCATCACCTGCTGTCTGTCACTGGTGATGAAGGAACGGGAGCACTAGGATAAGAGCACGGCCATAGAAGTCAAGGGACATGCTGAGCTATTCCAGTCATCCGCAGAATGCCGGAGCGCTGGTGTGGAAGAGCATCTATCTGCCAGGAATCAGCGGGGTGTACTGGGGAGGGTTGATCTCTATGTGTCCGCCCTGGGACCGTAAGGGTATTCTGAGTAACTTTGAGCAGCATTTCCTCTGGCTTCTAGTAGCGTGTACTGTGCCCTTTTAACTGTAAAGCCAAGTCCTATGCCCCTATTCACTGTGTTTCTGTGGGGAAGGGGGGTTGTAGACTGGCTAGCAGCCTGTCATTCCTTGCTTGTGTTCAGCAATTCCAGACCTTTAACACTTAGGCATTTTTAAAAGGGATCAGACTCTTACCTCATCAGCACTTCACTCGCTGAACAACTACTGACACACATTTACCAAAGTCTGTGGAAAACACCTTTAAAGGCCCTTTGAAAAACACCACAACAGAGGCATGAATCGCTTCCTTTCAGCGCCGTTCTTTGTTGCCTCTTCATTTTTGTGAACCTTGATTTTTTTTTTTGAAAAGGTTTTTGAAAGCATATGTGCAAGCAGTGACGCACACACACATACTTACACACATGCACACACACTGCGGCTTTCTTCCTGATAATAAAGACAGGGCTGAGGTCATGAAGTCTCATTAAAGCCTGGGCTCCCTGCGCAGTAAAGCCAGTCTCGGCTCCCTCTCAAGGGCTGCTGATTAAAGAGACAGAGCTGGAATTACCCCTCATTTCAGGCCACAATAAGAGCACCATGTAAAGTGTCAGTCTATTAACCCAAAAATAATACCTGTCAATCAGAAAAAAAAAAAAATGTCAAAGTATGCTGCCATTTTTAAACTTAAATCATCTCTTCTTCTTGTATTTTTTAAACAGTTTTTGTCCTTGTTTCTTCTTGTTTTCCTACTTTTATAATGGCCAGTCATATTAGCAGGCCTGTCCTGTAACCACTCCGTCCTCCGCCAGCTTGTGAGAGGAGCAGGTCCGCTCGCCTCCTCTCTGCGGTGTGTTCTGCCAGCCGCCATTTATTTTTCGCTCTGGCCACAGGCTGAGCTAAGCTGCCATTGTGCGGTAGGAGTACACTTGCTCTGCTGGTGCTGGCAGCCCTCGGGCCCCCTCCCCCCCGGAGCACCAGAGGACTTGCTCTGTGCCCAGACCCCTCCCACCCTCCCTGAGTGACACTGCTGCCAGTTGTGTGACACTCTCAGGAGGCCAGGCGGCTGTCAACACTGGCACAGAGATCCTTTCAGTCTGTACAGTGCACCACTGTACCAACAACCATCCCTTTAGCTGGATGTTCCACCTGAGAAGACATTTCTTCTTATGGCTTGTATGCCAACAAATTCTTATGCAGCGGTGTATGTTTTTGTCTTATGAAGACTAATGGGAATAGGTAACCCCCTCCCCATGCCCTCAGACCGTACAGTTGCCAGTCATACCCCCTCCTCGCCTCCTCCTCGGTCTGAAGAGGGCCATTGTGCGGAGAAGCAGCGAGCTGCAGTGGCTCCTCTCTGCCCTCAGGGCCGCCTGGACCACTCCCAACCTCTGAGTCATGCCTCACCACGGCGATGCCGTCCTGTCGCCCGGCGCCGCTGCCAGACACGGCCCAGGCCATTGTGGTCTGCCACACAGACCCAGCCCCCCGTTTCACTGTGCGTCTGGGACAGCAGCCCAGCAGGCCCAAGCCTCAGATACAAGGCGAAGCTCTGTCCGTTTAAACAGCGCTCTCTGACAGGCAGTGTGCAGATCTGCTGGCTGGGGGGGTTTCACTGCTCATAGCTCTTCAGTTTAACCTATCATGACAAGCCTGCACAACATTGTCATGATAGGTTGAACTGAAGAGCTGGGGGCAGTGACTTATAGTAAAAATGTTTCCTTTTTTTGAGCAAAGGTTTTGCATTACAGTGGGATTTTTGTCTCCAGGCAAGCAATAAACCGCAAAGTCACATTACTACCCCATGCACCCTTGTGCTGTCTTGACTTGTAGGCCCCATGAGAAGAGGGCGAATAGTCTACCTTTGTGTATTTTATTGGTAACTTGTTTTTTGTAAAGTTGTGAGCATATATTAAGCAAAGGAAAGAGAAGGATGTAGGCAATAAAATCACCACTGGGTGCCATTTAGCCAGCTAGATCTTTGTTGATGGGTTTATTTATCCAGTCGCCCACGTACCTCACCACCTGCTGTACGGAGAATGCATAACTCCCTATCGGGTGTCTGTTAGCAGATCCGACCTGCTTCAGGGCTGTCTGCCACATTCATCCGATTCCCCCGTGTCGCCACTTTAGCAGTGTTTATATTCACTATTCATACGTGTGTATTTGCAGGTTGGATGGATGCACATTTGGATGCTGTGGGGGTGTATGGATGCCCTCTCAGGGGCCCAGATACCTGTGTGTATTGGCATCTATATAAGACTGGCCCTCCTCTGTCTCAGACTGCTGGAATGCAGACATCTGTATGGTGAAATGGGGCTGTTTTGTTTCGTGCACCTGGATCCACACATGCACCTGCCAGGAATACACACATGCCCCTGCCCACACACACACACACACACACATCCATCCCTGCCTTGTTAAGCCACAGTGTGTGGTACTGCACTTGTGCCCACCTTACCACCTGAGCCCTGTCATCATGCTCTATGGAAGGAGGGAGGGGAGAGACGTCGTGTTTTGATTGGCTGTTAATCTCCAGGGATTAGTTGCCGTGCATGGTTGCTGTCAGGAGCGCTCCCGCGCGCGTTGCCTGGGATTACACAAGAAGTGAGAGTCAGCTCTCCTCGCTGTAGTGCGGAGATGAAGGAGCCAGGTTCGGCTGCATCTTTCATGAGCGTAATCCTGAAATATTCATGCGCCTGTGTTGTGTGGGAGCCCTGTTAAAACACACAGCTATAACCAGGCACCTGGTTACTCGCATACTCTCATACACACCTGCTGCTTCTGTGCTCCAGAGTCCAGGGGCTGCGTAATCAGTCTGTGTGCTATTTACTTTTATTGTGTATGTGTGCGTGCACAGGCATGGCTGTAGAGGTAGATTTATTGACGGCGTGTAGTGAGTGAAAAGATGGAGGCGCATGTATGTTTGTGTGGGGTGGATCTTTCATCAACCTCTATGATGGGCACATTGTTTACATTTTTCATATAGTTTCCCAGCAACAGAGGAACCTGTGCAGACAGTGCTTATCTGTGGGCCGGCTTGCAGTGGCTGTTAGGAGGGAACCGTGTGGTGAGAGAGAAAGCTGGAGGTGTCCCTCTGTGGTGTGGTGTTTTATTGGAAGCGGTCAGTGAGGTCCATCAATGGGGAACCCTGTCTTAATTAGATTCCCACAGCATGCATGCAGAGCTGGGCCAAGCCACCCTGCATAACCATGCGCATGACGATGCCTAGGTTTGTTATCGCCGTCTTCATACATTCACAGGCCCCTCAGCCCCACACACAGTTGATAAACACAGAACCCCATCACACTAAATCCCTTGCACATGATGTTAAAAAGGGGTGTGTGCATTGAGCTGAGTGGGTAATTTAATTCAGGCCTGACGCAGCTCCACATGTAGGCCCGACCTCTGGGGACCAAGGAAGCTTTGTGCTTCGAATGAGATGCGTGACTTTTTTATAAGAGGTCTGGGGTCTGATCGGTTTTCCATGCTACTGTATGAACCTCCTGCATGACTCCGTTATCATTAAGAGCTGCTGCAACTGCTGTGGCCTCCAGCAAGATATTGGCTTCCATTTGTCCAGGATCTCTCATAAGCATGAGGTGCAATATCATAATTTCTGGAAATAACTGGCATTTGGGAATACTCCACTGAATTAGCAGAATAATGGGTGAAATGCGATTGAGTTTTTTCAGGTGGGACATTATGCTTTTGTAAACCTTTCCCTGTTTTGTTTGCCTTCATGCCTGATGTACTTTTTTGTTTTGAAACTGATAAAAGAGGAAACGTGTCGCTAGGACACAGTACTTGCTGTGACTGGCTGGTAGCGCCATCAGAAACCTCATCACCTGAGTGCGGTATAATGGGATCTGGTGCTCAGAACCCCGTCAGTTCCTTGACTGCCCCGTTAGAGAGATGGGAAGCCTTTGAGGAACCGTGTGTGTGTGTCTGTGTCTGCGTGCGTGCATGGCTCTAACCTGGAGTCCACGAGGAGTTTCACTTCTTTCAAACACACACCACACACATGCAGACACACTGCAGTCTGCTTTTAGGAATCACCTTTGGTTTAGGTCATGCTCCTGCCTCGGGCAGTTTGCCTCGTTGTCAACCTGTTGATCAGATCAGCCTGTCCTTGTTTTCTGTGTTATCCATTCTCCTGTTATTCTCCCTCTATCAGGCGGGCACTTCATTCTACATTCCCCCTCATTCCCTGAGGTCACCTGACAGGAGATCTGCATCTCTAAGCTCCCATTTTGAATATGGGTGTTTTAGGCTGTATTTTTATCATTCAAAGCATCATGGCCTCCTAAAGGCACATGCCTGTAAACAGAGCTTCTGGGTTTTCCCTACTATTCTAATTTTTCTGCTGTTCATGCCTCATTGAGCACCTTTAATTGACTTGGCTCTTGTCTGTCTAATAGCTTGTGTAATTCCCCCCTGCCCCAAAGCAGTTTCCCCTTGCAGATATTATTCATTGGCTTGTTTTCAGGCTTGACTGTGTGCAAGTGTTTGTGTATCTGTTTCGGTCAACAAAGGCAGTCAAATGTCCTGCTCCTAAAATTATATTCAAAGGCAACATCATCATTATTTTGCTTTTTTATGCATTGTTTTTTTACGCATTGGTATTTTGACCTGTAATTCCCTCTCGCGTTATATATCACGCTGGAATGGTACTCCACAGGAGGTAGTGTGTTGCTCGCTGTGCGTTCGTCTGGTCCGTGGGACGTCACATGTGGCCCAGGACAATGAGAGGAAACTCCTGAGTCACCGCGGGGCTGTGGGTTTTCAAAGAGGATCCGAGGATTACTAATCTCCTCCTCGCAGCTCCAGGACATCCCTGTGAGGAGGACGAGCCTCCGTTACAAAAGATTACACCCACGCCTGAATCAGTAGCGCGCCATGTGTCAGTTTGCAGCATAACTCATGCATGTTCCTTGGGTTTTGTTCCTGTCGAGCACTGTTTTGCAGTGTGTGAAACAATTAAATAATGTTTTTAAGTCATCTGCTCTTAACACAGTGTATCCTGTCCTCATGTAGCTCTTTCGTCTCATGTCGAAATGTCTGTTTGGGAGAGCAGTCATTTGAAGCTGCGGTCTCCATGGTTACCTTTTTTGGTACGTTAGTATCACAGAAAGGTACATGGATGCATGCACTCATATCATTAGTTAAGTAAAGCATGAGATTAGATTATAAGTAACCCTTTGATTCTTTTCTCATGTAGTAATGATCTGAGTGTGGGTAAGCCACAGACTTTTTTTGTAATGATTTCAGGACGTTGACACGTAATTTTCCAAATCCGAGTACAGTCTGAATCTCTTTCCGCTTTTTTTTTTTTTTTTTGTGGTTTTTTGGAATCCGAAATGGGTCAGATTCTGAGCAGAAGGTGGCGGTTGTCATCCCGAGCCCGCCTCTGTGTGTGACATCACAGACTGCATGCGTGCTTTAAGTGAGCGTGGTGCTGGGAAATCAACTCCACACCGCATCAGCCAGGGCTGTCCGAGTGGGCGGCTCGCAGAAATGTGACCCACATCAGCCCTCCCTGTGCAGAGCGCTGTGATAATTTCACTTTCATGCTGGCTAAGAATAGGGACCCTCCCTTTCCAGAAGGTGTCAACAGGCCTGAGAGAGTGCAGCCATTTTAGGTTCCAGTGAATTTTTATTTTTTCTTTCCCCACTGTGTGGGTTCCTGAGATTTGGAATTGGGAGGGGTGAGGGGAACAGCCCTATGTGTGACCGAGCTCCTGGTCTAAAGCTGCAGTTCCCTTCTTCACTCCTCCTCAGCATTAGCTTTAAGGTTAAGACAGGAAAAGAATGCACTGTGACCCAAGGGGCATCAAAATGCAAAGACTGTCCAGATATGAAAAGCTGATGTGAAATACTGTTGGTAATTAAAGGCATCTGAGCAGTGCCTTTTTGGAATAATGAGAGGCTGAGGTGAACTGGCAGGTGATGAGTTGCTCTGTAATTTGGTGTTGGGCATGAAGTTAGACTTTCTTCATTTGTTCCGTCACACCAATGGTGGTTTTATGGGAGGAGACCTAGTTTGTTCAGTTTTGCAGGCTTGCAGTTAGCAATCTTTTTGATTGTGGAAGGTACCTGATGCGGTAAGCTGCAATTATAAAGTGGTTTGTTTGTTCTTTCACTTCAAGTTTAATTGCTCTTGATGCTTTGCAGCAAAGAAACCCATCACAGATAAACACTGTACATTTTCCTTCTGTGTTCTTCTGCTTTGGTGCGATTCCAGCATATAGGGTCTGCCTAGCAACAGTGATAATTTCGACATCAATTTTTAATTTAGAGCAGCGCGCACTGTTCTCCCTGCACTGGGAGCAGACAAGACAAGTGCTAACTTTGATGATCGATCTAATTGAGCTGCGTTGCCTTGTGCTTTTCTTGTGCTCTCTATTCTGACATGCACTCAGTCACACAAACCATTGACACCTTGCCCGGGAGACAGACAACCAATCACAGAGCAGGAGGCTTATGATGTCATAGTCATAGAGGCTGTTCACGTGATTGGTGCTCCTCTGTCTTCGTCCTGAAATGTCAAAAATGTGTGGAAGCAGCCTGCAGGAAGGATCAGAGCTGTGTTTCTGGAGACCCCGATTCCCAGAGGTGCTGTTTCGACGGAGATTTAGAAACCACAGGACGTGCTTCTGTGGCATCGAATTGCATTCATTAAGTGTAATGAAGAGAGGAAATGCTGTTACATAAATGAGAAGGAAACATTTGGGCCATTATATGAAAAAGAGGAAGAAAAAAACAACACTAAAACAGTGGATATTGACTTTTTCTGGAGCTGAACAAAAACAACAAACCACCACTAAATCTGAGGTTTGGTACACATGAAAATCCGACCTGTTATAAAATCCTCTTTCAAAGTGGTGTAATTTGGCGCTGGGGCTGAGGCATACTGTGCAGCCTAGATGTGGTTTGTATTGAAGCGGAGAGTGGAGAGAAAGTGGAGCAGGGCCTGGTATGCACTAAGTGCAGTGAGGGTGGCAGGGCAGAATGAGAGGAGGGGTCAGAGCAGCCCAGGTGCACATCTCTCTCTGTCTACACCCTTGACATCACTGTCCTGGCACCAGCCATGTCGGTCATGCGCCAAGCCAAATGTCTTCACTTTGGGCTGGGTACCAAAGGTCTGTTCTTTTGGGCCACCAACTGGTCCACATTGGTACCATCAACCACCAAAAAATGCCAAAACAATCAGCGCCAGCTTTCGGTACTACAGCCATTCTATCTAAAACTAAAAAACTCCACCCTAGTGTGTCTGTCTGTGAGCACAAATTAATGTCATTGTGTCTCTCAGCCAGTCACAACCCATTGTCTCAGACCTGGCTAGAAACTCACAGGCTGTCTGATTGGCTTACCAAAGGGAGGAAGAAAATCAAATCAGTCATTAAGTGCATGTTTACAGAGAGTCACTTTAGTGTAGTATAGGTGGCTGTGCCTGCATGCCATGTTGCAGAAACAGTCCAAAGTCTGGCTGTGTATTACCTAAACAGACAGCAACATCACATAACGTATCATACGTTTCAGTGTATTGGAAGCCTGATTGTCCATGTTTCTGGGCTAACACTGTGACTGTGGTACATAACTGTGTGCGTCTAAGGATGCTGTTTTCCCCACCCCACCTTGGCTGAGGTGCATGTAGCTGGCATAGAGGAGCTTTGAGAGAGCTGGGCCTCAGGGCATTTCCATTAGTCTGGGGAATGGTGTGTTCCAGTGCTCATCCTCTTATCTCTCTCTCACACACAAACAGGGCCTGAGCCGGCTCCCAGCCTCTCTGGCGTCAGTCTCACACTGTGACGGAGCTCTGCAAGGGGGACATACACAATGGTATATCCCATGTTTACGTGTTAGCATATTGTCATCTACACTACTGGGAACCGCTGACATTTGGTGGAGATGTCCATTGAGGCTTTTGGATGCACGAGCCGCTCCGCCGGATCCAGAGACGCAGAGGCGAGAGGCAAACGGCAGCCTTCTGTGGTGGAAGTGGCTCCAGCCTCAGTGTTTAGACTGGAACGCTGGAAACCTGGCGCTGGGTCGTTAAGCATGTGCCCATTCTCCACCATTCATTGTGATTATCACCTCCGCTCTTTGTTTATACCATCAGCGCTGCAAACCAGACATCCAGCCCATATTTACGACTGCAGAGAAAACAAGGCATCACCGTAGACGATACACGGACTCTCTTGCAGTCTGTAATCTGCCAGTGAGTCTCTGTAATTGATTAGCCTGGTCCTCGTTTCAGTTATATTATCGCAAATGAGGGAATGAGGAGAGCAGGATATGAGCCCCATCCATCACATGGGCGGCTTTAGTCACGGTTACATAATGGCACGGGGGCCGACCCGCGTAGCGTTGCAGCCGTGACTCCGCCGAACGTGTGGGAATGTTTCGCAGGGGTGCGAATATCAGCCAGCGTGGGGCACAGGGTGGTGGATCGTGTCACTTCCTGCTCCAGTGAGTCAGGCGGTAACGGGAGCCTCGAGTGGAAGCGGTGATGGTGGACACAGCAGATTCCACCCTGGATTTATGACAGAGGGGAGCGTGGTGACAAGGACAGCCTTGGCATGGTTTTTAGCTCTGATATATATCCATCTCTCTATATATGTATGTATATATATATATACTGGCTACGTATCATCATTAGCACAATAGCCTTCGGGAGCTGTGAGTCACAGTGTTGCAGGAAGTGGTTTGACAGTGGACTTGAAAACAGCTGTGTCCTTTTGATATGGAAATGATTCACTGAAAAGCTACCAGATTGTGTGTGTGTGTGTGTGTGTGTGTGTGTGTGTGTGTGTGTGTCATGTTCATGTTCATGTGTGTGTTTGTCTGCGTTTATGTGCGGTGCATAAGTTTGTGTGTTGTTGACATTAGTGTGCAAAAAATATGATGGTGTTTGTCTTCACCCATGCAGAATATGATGTGAAAGTGTGAACTCATGGCCGAGCAGTGGTTTGGTAGGGGGGTGGGTGAATTCTGCCCAGTACATTCACTCTGACTGCTCACATGTCTTCCCACTGCAGAGGTTTTTGGCATTGTGGGAACTTTCAATTACACAGTCCACACAGACAACTTGGGATTTTTGGGTTCTGACCCTTTGCTCTCTGTGGAGCAGTTACTCAATTGCTCAATCCATAATCGGAACAAGGGTGCCACTGTTCACCCCTCTGCTGGTATGGTTTATGTTTATATTAAACTAGAGCTCTGTTTTCAAGTGTTGCTGTGGAGCGGTGTTTCTCTGACATTTTGAACTCTGAATGGTTGTGAGTTGCAAGGTTGTGGTGGAACAGTGAAAAATCCATCTTGTTAACAACTTCATTACCATATTGCTTATAACAGTCTTCAAAATTGTAATGGTTGTAGATTGAGTGTTTAAGCCCTGAATGTTCTCTTTTTGGCAGTGTGTTGTTTGTCAGATGATTCAGTGATCAATTAGACGCACAATTAGCATTATAATGTCTCAATGGTAACTGTTAATTTCTCAAACTCTGTACACCAGTGTGTGTGATCTAGGGTAATGCACAAGAGAAGATGTCATGATGATGTAATGATTACTGTGGTCAGAAGAATGAAGGCATGCAGTGTGAAGGAGGGTTACACTGAGCCCTGACCCCTTTTATCCTTTCACTTGATCCTGTCATTCTCCACTGCTCTCTCTTCTCTCCGGTGCAGCACCTGCTGCCCAGAAATTGGACAGGCTGGTGGGGTCTTTTTCCCCTATTTTTCCAAAGCCAGCATAAATATGAGCTTGGGAGGCCGAGAGAGACATGGTCTGCGGTTCTGTCCCCTGGCCCAGAAAGCTCATGATTATCGCCGTGGTTTCAATTAGCGCCGGGCTTAATTCTCTCTGATGAGCCGGGGGTCTCTTTCATCGCGTTCCGCTCGGAGCTGCTCGCTCGGGCTACAGTCTCTGGCAGCACCGTCCGCTGTCATCACCTCCCTCATAAATATTACAGCGATCCCAACTCTGCTCGTTAAACGCTGACGACCTGGCACGGGCGCGGGAGAGAGGCAGGGAGGAGAGGGTAGAGGAGTAAGGGGTTGGAAATGAGGAGCGGGAGCAAGGGAGAGATCGATGTCACATCAGAGGCGATATCGGTCGTAGCTCCGTCTCTGTTTGATTGGCTGCGGTGGGACTGCGCTCTGTGGCGACCACATGATGCGCATGGTGCGGCGCGGTCAGGACTTGTTCACATCGTCGTTTTGGCAGGGACTCTGCCGGCTAGAGCTCAGCACCAGCTCCCACAGACAGATTGCGCATTCTGTAATTTCTTAATCCGGGGTTTCAAGGTAGGCATGCCCAGCTCAAGACGTTGCTCTCCAAAACATGGAAATGTAATTTGAAAAAAAGTTAGTTTTTTTGACCTCATGTCTCATATTGAGAGTTAAGAGGTGAGCTTAGCAGGCCCCATTCTTAAACCCCCCCTCCCTCCTTTTCTTTACATAGTTGAGGAGAAGATTACGATCTCTCACTCTGTTCTGTCAGGTACATGCTGTAGCGATGCTCCACTTGGCCGTACACCAATGTGGCTTAGACTTGAGAGAGGAACAGCATGTTCACTTTGTGCATTTCTGACCTCCAGTGGCATGGGCGCGTGTGGGAATACGTCCGTTAGTCTGTGTGTGCTCTGATTGTGTGTTGTCTGCAGGGGTCATGCCTTTTTGTCACCGCAGGTTTTGAAAAGGCGCATTTGTTGGCTCAACACGGTCTCCAGGATTCACGTCTAAAAATAGCAACTCTCCTGTTGTCCTGCTTAGGCTGGAGAGGCAGTGCTGGGGCATGATGGGAAATGGGTGGCTATGACAGGGGCAGGGTTTATCTCAGCAGGAGCTGTCTCAGTCATTGTCTCCGCTCGTTAAGCACAGCTTGCAGGAGGCTGGTGTCCATCCATCCTCCTGTTTTGTTGTTTTTTTTTAATGAAACCCATGGAAACCATTGTACACTTTGTGTAAATGTGCTATTCTTTTCTGTTTAGCTCTGGACTAGCCATCACAGCCTTAAATTCTATGTCTGCAGTGCTTCTTTAAACTTGTGATCTGTTTACATGCAACTACTTTCATGTTTTTACATTTCAGGATTAAATAGATACAGTGTATCTGCGTATGTTTAACTGTACTGAAGCCAAGTGTATGCTTAGTAGTTAAGTAACCAATTCAAGGACGAAGTTAAACATTTGTTTGTTTGTTTGTTTTTTTTTTTTTTACAAACAAGACATGTAGCAGTGGTGGCATTTCACAAAGTGCTAAAGAGTATGGATAAAAAATTGTACTTATTGTGAATGCTGTGAACATGAGCTGTGAATATTATGAGCAGATTGGTTTCCCATGTTTTCAGTTAAAATAAGGAAGAGACTGCATAACATGGCAGTGCTAAGAGTTCATCGCTGGGTCTGGAGGTCATTAGTCACTGCTAGTGTGCAGTCAGTAGTAACCCTGTTGGCCTAGGGTGAAGTGTTGTAACTTCTCAGTCAAGCCTCTATCCTCAATCAGGTCTGAGTAAGTGCCAGTCCTCATTTTATGCTCTCATCCTCCCTCTATGTTCTCTCTCTCTCTCTCTCTGTCCCTCTCTTCATTGCTCCCTCTCTCTCTCTCTCTCTCCTTTCATCCTCCCACCCCTGATCGTGTCCTGATGGGTCGGTCTAAGGCCGAAGTGCCAAGACCATTCTCGGACAGCAACCCCATTGGTGTATGAATGCCGGCCGTGGCCAGAGTTGGCTCCCTGGAAAGAGGCCAGGGTTGTGAATTGAGCGCGAGGCGAGATGAGGCTGGGGGGAACCCGTGCGGATTGAATTACAGAAAGCTGTAAGACGGTAGGATAGGGAGCAAACCTTCCCAGCCTCTGCAGTCCACCAATCCTGTGCCTCTCACACCACGGTTTCCCTCTGTGAGCCCCTGTCTGCTGCGCTCGCTTCAGTGGTTAGGTGGAAGCTTCGGGGGAGTGTGTGCGTTTACTGTCTCAGTGGTTATCATTGGAATATGATCCCATGTTGTTAGACAGAAAAGGAGTTACTTGGTCATAGTATGTCAGATTGCTTGCCTGCCCGGTCTTTGTGCTGCAGTCCAGACTGCTGGATGGGATGGATTAATTCTGCTTTCTCACAGTCAGAGCTGATGGTCACTCAGTGGTCTGGCCTGGGAATCAATTGTCATTTAGTCTGGCATTGATCTCCCCCAATCTCTGCTGTCCTTCTATCACCACAGTGTGAGATTCCAAGAAAGTGCCATCTGCTCTAATGACCAAAAAGTGTCCGATGTCAAAATGCAAATACCTGCATACCCCCAACCAGCGTGCTGGGTTATTACTGTCACCTGTTAAAAAATTTCTCTCACTAAAAGTTTATGCAGAGCTTGAGTGACATTACCCAGGTGATAAAAGTTTGGCTTCAGTATCAGTACTTGGACTTAAGGTTAAGTTGTTATAAGCGAAATGAAATGTGAGAAATAAAACTTCTTGAATACAGTCGTCCACAAAAGCAGTATTAGTCATCACTCAGAGGGCGTTTTGTGAAGGATTCAGCTTTTACTGTTGGATGTGGCCACACCCTGGTAATATAGTTTTTTAATCATTTTCTACACAATGAAGAATAAAACCAGAATTAAAACTGATTCAGTCTTGTAAGTTCTGGCTTAGTCACCACTTGTGCACGCTCAGACATGACCCTGACAATACAGGCTAACATCAGTGGGCTGTAATTGGTGTGTGTTTTCCTGAATTAATTGCTGCTCTGGGCCTTTCGGGCACTCCGCTTTGACCCATTTCCTCTTGTAGCTTGGCTTAATCCCGGTGTGCTGCTACTTTACATGGAAAGGTTTCTGCCAGTACAGCAGCACAGCCAAACATGTTATAAAACAGCGGCGTTGAGCAAGAGGAAGGGGGGAAAATACGCCACAAGCCGGGCCAGAATTATTCCTGAGAGGCTCACAGACAATACTTGATGGGAAGGCCGAGGCGCTCTTCAGAGTCTGACGGACAGCACACGGAGCTGTCTCTGCCCTGGAGAGCAGGACCCAGTGAGTCCTGAGCTCTCGAGAAGAGCTACTCAGAAGAGCTTCCTCTCACCAGAGCGGCATGCGGCTGTTTGCTGTCTCACGGTTTATGACTCCTAAAACCGCTCCCTCTCTCTCAAGCTCCAGCCAGGCCCGCTGTTTGCCCACTAATCTGCTGTACTGTCGGGTTCAGATTACAAACCGCACTTAAAAAAAGGCGCTAAAAGCTTTTTTTTTTTCGGGGGTTATTTTTGTCTGGGAGAGGTTACGCAATCCCGTGAGGACGCTTGGAATAGTTTACTTCCCCGTGCGGAGCAGCCGAAATGTAAAGTTAATTAGTGCATAAGGATCCGAAAGGCCCAAGGAAACATTCTGAGACTGAAGTGTGGTAAGGGAAATGAATGAAAATGACTGTTTGTTTCTTTGCTCTGTGTGTATTTTCTGGGCTTTCGTGAAATTCCTCACTCCTGCTAGCTTTGTCTGCAGCTACCGTACTTTCCCGTCCACTGGCCCATATCCTTGTCCAGATGCTTTCTGGTCCATCCTCTTTCGATCCATTCCCTTCTCTCCTGGGTCCAGGTTGTTTTCCAGCCCCCATTGGGGGACAGGGACAGAAAGTGTCCATATCAGAGTGGGGGGTGTGGCTCTCCAGTCATTTGCCCTGACATCCAACCCCCCAACCCCCGTGACCCCGCTGGAAGTGATTTCCCCAGAGAGACAGCCAAGCATCGCCTCGCTGTCAATACTCTCCGGGAAAGAGATGAATGAGAGCAATTTGTCTTCCCATTGGCGTTCTCCACCTCATCCCCCTCCCCTTCCCCCACCCCCATCCTGCGCCCGCACTCCAAAAGCACCGGCTGATCTTCTCCTCGGGGGTCACGCCCCGGCTGTCTCTGAGGGGACACCCAGCCCCCGCCAGGTCTGTCAGGCTGCTGTCAGATTCCAGACAGTCCTGAGCCCCCACCATCCCCCCCCCACCCCCTACAGGGGACGCCGTCGAGGAATGAGGGGAACCCACCAGCTGATGGCAGGTGTGCCGTGACAGTCAGCTGTCCAGCAGGGCAGGGGGGTTAGGCCCCCGCAATGTTGGGCCGTTTTGGCAGGCCGAACACACCCACCCCTATACCCATACATGCACCCATGTGTCAGCATACACTCGCTCGCAATGTGTTCTCAGCTGCATCCCTCTTAAACAAGCGGTATGGCCTGCTGCTCTGGTTTTATTTCATTTTCGAATTCTTACTGTATTGTATGCAAGCACAGTGTACAAGGCCTCTCTTCAAGAGTCAATGTTAGCCCGAGTCCTCATTGTTGACTTTCCCTCTTCTTCAATCACCACGGGACTCCAGTCATGGTCATTAGATAACATTTTTGATTTAATGTGAATAGTCTTTTTTTTTTCTACCCTCCCCCTCCACCGTTTTCTTCAGACACGATTGAAAGAGCCTTATGTAAGAGTCATAAATAAATAAATAAAAGGGACAGCTATTTCTGAGAATATTTTTTTCCCTCCTTCTGGTAAAAAGCCTGACCTTCAGTCACAAGCAGATGATCTGCGGCACTAAAAGAAAGTTCTTGCGATCCTTTAGGGGAGAAGGCTTTTCACAGAGAGGCCATTCATCTGTCTCCATGGTAAATTAGTGATGCAGGTCGGCTGAACGGCCGGCTTTGTGCGGGCGCTGAGAGCACACAGACGCTAGGAGCCCACTGTACCGTTTGTGTCATGGCGTACTGATGTTTGTTCAGTTTGCCCGTTCTGCCCTATGGGTCTAGTCACACTCAGCTGTTTCTTTTGTAATGTACTGTACTTTTTTTTTTTTTTTTTTTTTTTTTGGTATGGCTTGTTTATTGAGATTTATTCTGAGAACTGTTAGGTAAGATTAAGCGATTTTGTTTTTAGTGCTTCCGTAAGTATATTAAGACCTCCCATTGGCGAGTTTCCGTGCAGCCGGGATCAGACTCTTTGGTTTTGTAGATGAAAGTATTTACGAGCGCCTTCTTTTACATGACCCCCGTTATGCCGTTGTCAATATTTTCCTTTGACGATGACACAGTAGAGAAATTATATTTTGATTTCCTGCTTTAAAATGATAATGATGGAGACTTATTTTTTAGCAGATGTATACTCATGAATAAATTGATGGAAACTGAATGGAGATTGAATGGATGAGTGATGGAGATGGAAGGGCGAGAGACAGTGATGGAGTGTTGAGGACCAAATGGGTAGAGTTAGTGAAGCTGTGTATGGATGGCAGGTTTACGCAGTAGAGCCTGTATCCAAAACAGCAAAGCTTTAGGCCAGTGTGGAATCAAGGTTTGGATCGGCTTTTAACCCCCTACGGTACGATTTGCGCTCAGGCTTTTTCATGGTTTGGACGTTTGTTATGCTTTCATAATTAAGGCCCAACATCGTGAAATCATGGCAGCCCTGGAGTAATGCAGTCATGTAGATTAGACACCCAGAAGGCCAAGATGGCCTCTTTAGTAACATAAGGCTGGAGAACGGTGTCTGTTCAGAGGTTGTAGGTGGTTATGTGCATGTAGAGGACTCCCACTGTCTGACCGGGTTTTGTAAATGGAAGCATAGGCCTTTTAAAAATTTATTTTTTGTTTTCACATCGAATAAAATCAAACAAGCTGGCAGCTCTCTGGCATAGAGAAGCTGGCTTCACCCTCCAGTCACCTCGCAAACCAGGACCTTGCCCTGAAACACTGGAAAGATGGTCATGTTCCCATTGGATTAGATGGAGGTACCTTTTAAAGTCCCCCTGAAACCATTTTCTGTTTCATTTAAAATATTATCCTTAAATCCCTATTTAATGGTGTAGATTTTGCTTTGTAACCTAACTGATGCAGATTTAAAAGTTATAATTGTTTTAGAAAAAAATATAAAAGGATAGGCTCCCCCCCAAAAACCAAACAGGAGCAGTAACAGGGGTGTCTAGCTGTAGCTGGTCTGTATTGAATATTCCTTAATTCTCTTGTGATTGAAAATCCATTAGGTGTCCTTATGTATTGGTATTCTTGTTTAGCCTGTCAGTGGTTTTCCCTTAGTGAGTTAGCAAACTGCTACTAAAATCACTTAAGATGTCTTAAGAGTCAAGAGAGGAAGTGGTGAAGAGATCCTTGTTGTACATGTACAACTGGTAAATCAAAACATTTCTGGATGGTAAACCAGTATCGTCACCAGCTAAATAATGTAGTTGTATTGATCCATTGAGACGGCTGGCAGTTACCTTGGCTGTACTCTTACTGATGTTGTCATGCAGCCAGCTACCGAGCTGCTAAGCATCCAACATCTGTATCATATATTTGTGTATTGGGAAAAGCTTGTGCAACTGCTGGTAGTTGGATGCAAACTTCACCATTTCTGAGAGGGAATTTGGCCTCAAAATGTCAAGTATATAACCCAAAATAGCAGGCAGTCACAAAAATGTGGTCACCTTAAATGATAATCTTACAAATAAGTTCATAATATGAATGTGCCTAAAAATCTTTTTATGTCATGTACAACAAGTAAGTTATCAGTTTAACTCTTGTTTGATGTGTATGTGCTTTTGTTTGGATAATAAAAATTAGAAATGGTTTGTAATGACTGTTTTTCTTAAGAGATTATGACAGTGTTTTACTGTGCCTTTCAGAGGCTGTTTTGGTGAAACAATGATGTAAACATTTACAGCAATCGACTCTTGAGAGAAAATATAAAACATTTTATGATAAAAGAGATAAGATACAATAGGTTGATACAATGTTTTGATCATTTTTTTAATAACGTCTGTGTAAGAGGGCTAACTCGATGAGGCAGTTTGTGCATGGTGTGAATGTGTAGAAGAGAATTAGGAATCCAAAAACTATATTTTGTCTGTGTAAGCATTGTTCGTGGTTTTTGTCTCATGTAACAACAGCAGGTGGAGTTGCATATGCAAAAAAAAAAAAAAATGCGGAGGTCCCTTGCAGTACAGAGGAATTGGAGGCCAGCTGCGAGAACCCGAAGGTTGCAGCAGTTCCTGTGTTTGCAGACTGCCGAGTGTTTTTCTAACCAAACAAACAGGAAGTGCCGATCGCTAAAGACGCACTGCTAGCCTTCCGGAGCTCTGTGCATCATTTCACACACCGGCGCTCACGTCATGCATATTCACCAGCTCCACTCACCGCCTAATCACCCAGTCATAGCCCAGATCAAATCCCCATGTGCAGCTAAACGTCTGTGTAGGGAATACACAAAATTAGCGGCGAGGGAATGTGCTGAGGACGTGCTGGGTTGGGTTTGTTTTGATTCTCTCATGTAAAGCAGCGGTATGGAATGTTTGGTGCTTGCTGATTGTTTATTAAATCTCGCTATCGATGAGCCTCATTTGGGAAATATGCACTATTCATCCATAATTTATCCTACCATAACAAACCATTGAATTCATAAGTGCCAGTGCAAAATCTGTTGTGTGACACTGAACCCGGAACTGGTCATATTTAGCCATATGTGTGGGCTGTGCTCGCCACTAACTCAAAAACCAGTGATTTCACATGGAGAATGGTGCAATATGTTAATGCCACAGCTCTAAGATCAGTGGTTCAATTCTCTTCTCAAGTCTGAAGTCTTTTTTTTTTTTTTCTGAGATCACATGGTGCACAGGTTCCTTGCACCCACTCTCTGAAGTAATGCTGCCAGGGGCTACAATTCTGGATTGTTCCTTTAAGTCAGGTTTAATGCAGCGAAGTGGAAATAAACAATGAATCCGAGGGCAATGTTCTCGTAGCTGTGTTTATATACTCCCACACCAACCATAACGCTGTTAGCAGAGAAGAGCCACAGCACTGCTTTCTTCCTCCATTGCAGACTGCACATGAAAACAGTCTTGCCACAAAAAGAAAACGGCGACCACAGTGTGGAAATTAACCTTGAACTTGTGGTTTCAAAAGTTTGTCTCACCAAAAATAATTTGATTAGTGCTCAATTGTAAAGGTAACACCCTGGGTAATCCTATCAGTCTGATCAGGGGTTTTCACAGTACTGCTCTGTTTTTCCTACGCATCATCACTATTAGGTTTTGCAGTCTCGAGAGTCATTCACTTCATTCACATTTTTCACGTTCACAAAATAGGAGATATCTGCTTAAAGTGATCGACATGCCAGTGTTGTTTAAGATGCAGGCATTGCCTTATATTCTAGCTGAGTGTCTGTGTGTGCCTGTGTATTTGTGGGAAAAGCTGGTAATAAAGCCTTTTTTTATTTATTTATTTATTTTTACTGCAACATGAAAGGGTCAGAGCTAAGGCCCTACCGTTATCCAGTGTCAGGCTGAGCGTTCTCGCCAAAGCGCAGGGATATTGGTGTCGCAGGATTCTTTAATTACTGTAATTACCCATGTACACCCACATAAAGAGCTCCAATTACCAACAGGATATTCTCGTTCCTCTCCCCGTGATGAAGGTAGGAGTAATAGAGGGGTCAAATGATTGGGGAGGGGGGAGGAAGTGGACTGGGTGAGGGAATGTGTACATGATGTTCTGACCAAATCTGAAGCAGGTCTTCCTGCAATCTTATCTCGCGTGGCATAGGGGAAAAAAATGTGTATTTATGTCAGCATGTAGGACGAAGACCCAGTTAGCACCTGCTAATTGGATTAATCGCCCAAAGGTACTGATATCTGATGTGTTTACAGGCCTTGTGTATCTGGTGTTAACAGGCAGGCGCCAGAAAATGCAGGCATTCTATGTTACTGGTTAAATCGGTCATGACCAAAGACAACGAGGCACCGTTGTTTGTGCCCAGCATTAATGATGGCAGAGTCACAGCTCCTGTGCCCTCATATACATTGACTGTTCCAGATACAAAAAAAATCTGTCATACATTAACTGCATTATACCTGCTGGACTCATGGTACAGTCCTCTGATTCATAGCATACCGAAGTTTCCTGTTGTAATTCATATGAAAATGTAGCCCCCGTGGAAAAGTTTTTGTTGGATTAACTGCTGTCCCGCAGGCTGCGAGTGATAAGTAAAGACTCGATCCAACAAAATGATCGCAGTCATTGATTTATTTATGTTTTTTTTTTCATTATGGGACCAACCCCTGCTTCCATGTGAATGAACCTCATTCAGAGAGTCCAGCCCTGTGCACATAGCCTGTGTCTCTCAGGTCAGCTGACTGAGAAGCAGTCACATTACCCCGTGTTTATGTTTTGGTACAGCCTAGCATGTTCCGCAAACAAAACTGATTTACACTGATACATGAGATTTACTGACATTTATTGAGTTCTCTCATAGGTGGGAGTTCAGAGTCCCGGGCGAATGTTTTGACTGGCTTTGTTTGACAATTAAGGGTCTTAAACTGCGCGTAGCAGAGCATTTAGAACCTTTCTAAAACACGACACTCATAATTATTAACGTCTGATTTAAACAGCGCACTTTAAAGCAAAGAACAGTGGAGTGACAGCCTTTGTTTCTTACCTTCCATTTCTATCACAGAAGGCTTAGATTCATCACCTGTGAAGTATAATTTAAGGGGAGGTACTTGTGAAAGCCTGTTAGATTTCTTGCCACTCTTGCACTCATTTCTGTGCACTTCTGCTCTACATTTTAACCGTTTCTGTGCTAATAAATAAATAATGCTCTGATTTGTTATGCTGTTATTTCAGACAGCTCAAATTTTTTTACAAACATGTGTCATTCAAATATAGCGAACCAGTCACTTGTAAGCTTGCACAGTGCCTAAAAATACAGAACTTTGACAGCCTGCTAGCAAGTGAGCATATTTGTCGGTATAAAATCAAGTGGAATAAATAGTGACACACATTAGTTCATGCAGAGCTCTGTGATTCACCCTTTATTGACATACACATGGGGTTTTCTAGCATAAAGAAAGCTCCATATTTTCTGTACTATTTCAAAGAGGAGACAGGGGAGTTCAGTCCTTCTCTTGTGATTACATGCTTTTCTGTGTACTGTGACACTAAGGTGCAACTTACAGTCTTGTATGATGAGCAGTTTGTTTTTTATATCCTTAATTAAGCATGCTGGTTTTGGAGTTTTTGTTTAATTAGAAGTGTTGCTGCACTCTAGTGTGTTCGTCTCCACTTTAAATAGTTTCTTTGTGGAAGTTTGGTATCGCATCATCAATGTAGACTGTGGATGGAGTGGAGATTTGCACTGCATGTTCCGAAAATAGTTGTATGCCGCAGACAGAGTTAATCATGGATAGCAAAGCACTGTTTGACTTGTTGAAACTTTAAATATGTCCAGTTAACCAAATAGGTTGTTTCATTTTTATTTTGTAGTGTTTCGTAGCCATGGTGCATAGTAGGAAGAAGATTTTTATCATGATTGTCAGCATGATAACAAAAAATTATGATATGGTTGAGACTGAAATTCATAATGTTGTCTTTTTTTGTATTTTGCTCAGTATCACACTGTAAGATTGAATTTTCAGTTGTAATTAAGGCAAGAAAAGCAACATTTATGTCTTGGTTTGTAGTCTGTGAGCTGTGATAGCCTTGTGTTCTGCTTACATGTTAAAACAAGCATGTAGGAGGTGTTAAAACCATACTACTCCAGTCACCTTCAGAAGTGTACCAAGGTACATAATGATAACCCTTACCATGTATGTAATCTGGCTCATTGTACTGTCTGTACAGAATCCCCAGTCAGTGTGGTGTAACGGTTTTGCAACCTCAAGCCTTGCCTTCTGTGTAAGTAGGGCTAACTCTGATTCTGCTGGGTAACAGGCCAAGCATTTCACACTTGACCAGGCTGTGTGTGTGTGTGTGTGTGTGTGTGTGTGTGTGTGTGTGTGTGTGTGTGTGTGTGTGTGTGTGTGTGTGTGTGTGTGTGTGTGTGTGTGTGTGTGTGTGTGTGTGACCTCATAGATCAGCCTGTTCACAGCTGCACCTGGCATATTAATCATTTAAACATCCATAGCTCAAGTTCCCTTTTTCTACATTCAGTTTCTCACCCAAGGAACCGCCAGAGGGTTCATCAGAGTTCATCCCCAACTCCCAACAAACCGGGTGTCACCTCTGAACCCCCCGGCCTGCCTTTCTGTCTGTGCCCGAGGTTATTGATTTATGAATATCATATCAGAACCTGTCAGCTGATTCATCCCCAGCTCATGGATCTGATGTCTCCTTCTGAAACAGCATCTGTGTCCTCCAGCCATCCTTTCCCATGACAGGCAATTTAACTCAATAATTCCAAATGTCAGCACAAGCCCTCTTCCTTAATATTGTCATCCCGAGTCTCTTATCTTGAAGAAATGGAGAGCGCTCTGTCATCTCTCATCCTCCGATGTGTACTTGGACCTCCGCGCATGGATTATGGCTTGTTTTAAACACTATTTTACCTGCAGTCTGGAATGTTGATAGGTTAAGTGAATTGAAACTGAACAGTTAATTTAATATATAATAACAGGAATGTGCTCAAAGTCCGGTGGGAAATGTTATAGATCAGGAAACTCGTGGATAGATTTGGGACAAGCTTGGATGAGTGACCTCACTTATCATTTGGCTCTGTATATTTCAGAAATCTGATGTGCGTGTGAGTTTATTTCTTTTGAGTTGCAGGTGTGCATGTGAACCTACACAGAGATGTGTGTGTCTGTGTGTGGTGTATGTGTTTCATACAGTGTTCCTGCTCATCCTTCCTCCTCCTATGTCAAAAGGTATTACGGCATGTTTACTCAAGAGCGAGTCATTTTTCCCCTCCTCAAGCCCAAGTTCTGGGAGAGAGAAAGTTTGGGGAAACATGACTCCCCACCCCACGCTGGCCACAGGCAAGCCCTGACCGAGCAGTCTCAGTCTGTGTGAGAAACGGGGCTTGTTTCTTTTCATGTGTGCCCCTGCTTTGAAGTGCTATGCTGAATGGGGTCACAGGGGCAAGGGTGGGGGTGGGGTGTTGCGGGCGAGGGCGGGTAAATGCGATAACTCCAGTCACTCGTGACAGTAACAGGTGGCTGTTTCAACAAGAGTTAGGTGGGACAGAAGGCCAGGTGACAAGCAGGTAGCTTTTTCTCTTTTAGTTCTGTAGTCAAAGGGTGTTACACTTACAGTCCTGCTGGAGGCCCATTGTGCATGCTGGGTTTTGGTGATTTTCAGAAACTATGGTGATTAATTTAAGTCAATGATTTGCTAAGGAGTCCACACACCTCACTTCCAAGGCCTGAATTATCTGCAGAATGAAAGGAAACTACAGAAACCAGGACACCCCTGCTGTAGCCCCTCGAGGCTGTATTTCTGGGGGGTAGAAAATGGGTTAGAGTCTCAGGACTCGGTTTATAGCTGTCACTGGCACCCCCAGTGGTTCCCCAGCCGTCATGCACATGCATGACAGGAGTTAGCTATTGGAAGGTTTGCCTCAAAAGTGGTGCCAGTCTTTGGAGGCATGCGAGCATGCCGGACGAGCCCCCCATCACAGCGCATAGAGCAGAAGGCAAGTCGGCAGGAAGCTGAACTTGATCCATCGGAGAAGAGCATATCTAAAATGGATACGATGTGCTGAAGTCCTCACCCAGAAAAAGGCCTGGGATGCTCGCAATTCTCATTACCGAACGACTAAATACCCAGAGTCTGTAATACGACACGGTATACCTCCTGCTGTATGATGCATTTCATGCGGTTTTGTTGCCTACATTACCTTCACTGAACAGAATAAGAAAACAGTGTTGTTTCATTCTTATTGTGGCTTACACAGTTAGATGTACTGTGGATGCCTACCCAAAGAGTTACTGTGACACTTGATAAATGTCCCGTTCCTATTACTCTTATTAGTGCCTCATGCAGGACCACAGTGCTTAACTGCACGCTGTTTACTACGGAGCAGATTCTCTCCTCCTGACATTCAGCAGTGCCCTGTAGCATTTCAGATGGGGGAGGCTATTGAATTCCTGTCATTTAAAGAAGTGCGTCACTGCACGGGCTATAGCTCCTCGAGTGCCTCTCAGCACAGAGTGAGTACCCAGCTCTTACAGCAGCCTGCCTCTAATGCAGCTGGCTTACTGGCTGCCATCTATGGGGTGCTGCACTTCAGGGCACAGCCAATCAGAAGAGGCCTTGTTGGACTGCTGGGATAATAGTTCTGTTTATGGTGTCGCCATGACGCTGCCGCGGTACCGAACGTGCACACTCACAGCGGGACCCTGGGGTGCTGCACAGCTGGGAGAGCATGGGGTATCTGTGGTGATTTCATGCCTCTTAGACAAACACAAAAACATTGTTCTGCTGGCCCACAAATGCATTCTCTCTCCCTCTGTCTCTCTCTCTCACACATAATCACACACATTCTCTCTCTCATGCTTTCTCAAACATTCCATCCTTCTCCTCTCTTACTCCCACTTGCAGAAATTTTCGTCTCTTCACACGCAGTCATATGTTCTCTTTCTCTCCTTCATTCACACACAAATTTTCCCTCTTGCACACATTCACACAGAAAAGACACACTCTCTCTCTCGTCCTCTTCCTCTAGCTCGCAGATTCTCTCTTGCATACACACCCACACACACAGAGACAGAATCACCCACCTCCAGTTACTGACTCTTTCTCACCCGCACTGTCTCACTCCCACACAAAATGGCCTTTGATTCCAAAGTGCTGTATGGTGCTGCACTGTGCCTTGTGTTTCGGATGGAAGGGGGGCGGGGCTGTGTGTGTGTGTGTGTATGTATGTGTGAGAGTGAGTTTGTGTTCGGGGGGTGTTGGCAGCGGGTTGATGTCATCCTGTCAGATTTTTGGCTAGGATTAGGAGAAGACTGATCAGATCTCCTGTCATTACTGGGAACAGCTAGAACACGATGTTGGGACAGATTACAGGGCCTGATCTGGGGCAAACAGATGGGCCCTGAACAGCATGTCCCGCCGGGGCCCCGGGAAGGCTGGCAGTGCCCACCTCAGGGCCCCCAGGGACCCAGACTGTCTGTTCATGTGTGTGCATGTTTCTAAGTCCTGCTGGCTCACTGTTACCTCTATGTATGGTTCATACAAACCCACACTGTTACTCTGTTACTGTGTCCCCCACTTCCCACAGTGCAGGTCTCACTAGTAATGTGCAGGTGGGCGGGCTAGGTGGACCTGGAAATCAAACCTTCACAGATCACCCACAGGGGTTCTTGAACACCCTTTTAATCCATTTACACCTGTGCCAAACCTGTGTTCCTCCCAGGTTTTAAGAGTGTAAGAATCTGTTTGTATCTGCCTGTGAGTGACTGTGTGTGGGTGTCACAGCCCTACGGTAGGTTAAATTGGAGGGGGGTTGTGGGGCTCCCAGAGAAGACGCCGCTGTCACGAAGCTCATTGTAAAGCATCACACACCTCCAGTGAATGATGTGCGAACACTTTGATTACCTCTGGGCCGTAATGGCGGCGAGGCTCCAGAGGCTCGTGCGCAGGAAACCGGGAGACGTTCAGTAACGACAGGGCCGCCGACGCCGAGCCTCCGGCCCTGTCACCGGCTCCGGTTGCCATGGAGATGCGGAGTGGGCCGGATTAGATGGGCACGGCAGCCCAGCGCAGAGAACGGAGCGCTGCTACTGAATGAATCCTCATAATGACACAGATTGGCAGCAGCGATTTGCATTTTTCATTTAAAAATATCTGCTTAACCATCGTGGGTTTGTGTTGCAAACAACTGTATTTCGTCACAGTTCCCTGCAGTCGTCCATATATTCCTGGCACAATCGAGCAGCAATACAGTGGTATCTCTGAGATATCAGTGTTCATTGCCACACACAGTGTTAAGCATTGCCTTTTTTAAACTTGCCGTCTTTGAATAGGAGAAGCTGCATTCCTCAGATGTCTGGGAAGCCAGGCCGGGGTGAGTTTAGCTGATAAGACCTCTGATAGCAGCACTGTATGGCCCTGAGCTATAGCATGAAAGGGTTTACGGAGCAGACTGAACATATAGAGATCCGGGAAGTGGTGGTGAATAAAACTGCTTATCCCTAAATCTCCGCAGCCACATTTTATATTGACATGAATGGTACGGCAGATTTTTTTTTTTTTTATGCTTTTGTTATTTACTGTCTCAACCACAGTGTTGTTTCTGTGGTATGCTGCTTATGTAAAATGCACCACTCAGATACCATGTCTAGATAAACCCCGTCTCAGACAGACACACGGGGGGTGGTTGGTATGTCCCCCCTCGGAGCGCATGCTCCCCGTCCCGCAGCCTCGCAGGGTCTGTGCTGCAATATGCCTGTGTTGTATGTTTCAGTGTGTGTTACCCAGAAACCCAGAGCCAGGGCTCAGACTGCTTTCCAGGCCTAATTAAACCCAACCCGCTGTCGCTGCTGGAATTCCCATGGGTGCCCTTTGAAGTCTGCTCTTCCCATTATAATTGAGCTCTCTTTGAAATGGATCTGGCGTTACCCGCCATGCAATGGGAAGACACCCAGGGCTTGTGTCTCTGAGACACAAATCACAAAACATTTTTTTTTGCAGCAGCTATGATCACAAGATGAATATGTATGAGGAGGGGTTGTTTGTGTGGACTGAGCAGGTGAGATGTGGGTTTTTAGTGTGTTACATGACCAGTATGTTGGCAGAAATTTTGTACAATGGACTGAGTGGCTCATAAGGTTTCCCTCCATTTTCCAGCAGCAAGTAACCACTCTTAGCCATAGCTGAGTGACTCCTTGGCCTCGTTGTGGGTGTGAGGAGGAACAGGAAGTTTTCAGAGTGAGGGACAGCTTGTGATTCACTTTCCCAGAGCCTGTTTGCAGTGTCGGCGACAGCCGGCCTGACTTTGACACACTTCCAATGTGTAAGTGGGACATCCCCGCACACTCTCTCACACACACACACGGAGCGCCTATGGCGCGGTCACTTCCAGAGCCCCCCCACCCCCATCTCCCAATACTCACACCCCTGAGGCTAGTTCCCATTTTACTGAAGCAGTGTGCAGTCCACCCTACACTGCCCGTAATCAGCATTCTAACCAGGTCATTGAAATGTAGAGCACATAGGATGGAGTCTGTGAGCCTGTGGCCATCAAGGTATGTGCCCTGACCACTGCTCCACACTGCTCCAATCTGACCACTGTTCTACACTGACTTCTGGTCCCCCACTATCACTGGCCCATCTGTGCGAATGGGGAAGTTAAGTTTGTGCTTGTCGGACAGTTTTCTAAATTTCTCCCTCATTCTCTCTCTCTCCCCCTCTCTGTCCCACCTTCTGTCCATAGGCAGAAAAGTTTTTACTCTGTCTGCCAGACTTTTCCATTCGTATTGGCACAGTGTTTTCATGAGACCTAAACACGTGAGAAGAAACCAGGTCATACCTGCCCCCTCCCCACCCCCGCCCAAGTACTAGAACATCAAAGGGCCATCACTTCATCGCACCAGAGCTAGTCATATGAGATTTAATCAGGCCCAATGGAGTAAGGGGGCAAAGCTCGGTCTCCAGTCCTCTCCCATTTAAGCAAGGGGGGGTCCCACATTTGTTCTTTTTCTCCTTCCCAAATAGACCAATAACATCAAGCAGATTGAGCATATGTCTTACTTAATAGAGAGTAAATGGCTGTGTGAAACAGCTACTCTGTTCCTGTTCATCTTGCCCAGTCTTATGGCCTGTGGGAAAGCAAGAAATTTGGGGAAACATTGTGTTTCCTTTTCCTGTTAAAACAGTAGAACTTTTTTTTCCACCAGTAAAAAAAAAAAAAAAAATATTGTCAAACTGCTCGGTTTTACACTCACTCTTCAGTTTACAACAAGGCTTATTTTATTCAGCAATGTGTTTTATTAGCGTTGATTGTGGCCATCATTCTTGTTGAACGTTTACTAAAATCACTGTATTAGCTGCTGAGGGCCCACTTAAAGTCCACTCTGTCAAAGCCCTGAGAGTGTTTCTCCTGCTTTTAAGAGAGTCCATAAATTAGTGATCACTGGGCCGCTGCCAAAGCCGTCCTCTCAGTGCCTGTTGAAAAAGGGGAATGGAAATGTGATCAATCCATAATGTGGACCAGACTGAAGCCAGGCCAAGGACCCGGATCGGTGGTGATTGGGTGGGGGGTCTGTCTGTCTCTCTGGATCGGTTCTCAGGCCCAACATGCAACATGAAAGGGATTTATACATTAACGGGAGTGCAGAAGACTCTGTTCTCAGAGTGTCTCTCTCTTTGTGTCTTTACTCATTGCAAATGCCTTTGGTTTAGAGGGAAAACAAGGGTAGTGTGTGTGTGTGTTTTGTGTGTGTGTTTTGGTCCAAGTGGCAGATTGTAGACATGCCCCACATGTCTGAATTCAGAGATGACTGCAGTCATCTTTTTTTTTTTTTTTTTTTTTTTGCGGCAAACGCAACCCCCAGTTCGTGCTTGCGTCATCGGGGGGTACGAAAATAAACTGGAGTCTGTCTGCCCCTGCGTTTTTCAGCAGCGTGTTTGCGGTTCTGACGTTGACCAGCCCTCAGACTGTCTGTGTGGTGAGCCAGCCAGCAGGACGCCCATTCAGCACTCTCATGTTCATTTTATATACGAATATTAAAAGCCTTGTCAAATCAAGTACAAGTTATAAACCCAAGCTCTTTACAGGATCCTAGCTGTGTCATGTCTGCTGCCTCAACTTAAGAAATTAGATCCAGAAATGTGTGTGGGCGTTCTGTTGAGGGGAACAAAATCTGACTTTTTTTGATGGCCGATGTTAAGATTTATCTTGTCCTTGCCTTTTGGATTGAGTTGTGTGACATTGTAATGACAGCGCTGTGTGTGTGTTGGGTACAACGGGATTCTGTTTTACAGTCAGTGTGGGTTTGTTAGTGGGTCTGTGGTCTGTAGGCAAGACTGTCCCCTCCTGGTGAGAGAAATCTCCCCCCCGAACCCCTCACCGCATGTCCCAGAAGTCTTCCTGGAAAGACATGTGGTGTCCTGCGTTTCCATGGCGCTAATTGCACACTATTATTGAACAACATTCTGTCATCTGCTCCTCAGTGTTCCGCCCTGCTCATAAAACATTTCATTCAGTCGCTCTCTGCCCGGTATCTCTCTGCCTCCTTCCCCCGCTGTGTTCAGAAGCATCTCTCACCCTCTCACTCCTTCATCATTTGTCTTTCTCTCTCTGTCTCTCTTTCGGTTTCTCTCCACCACCCACATGTTTTCTTCACATCCTCTTGTATCTTCCTTCATTTCAGCGAATGCACCAGTGAGGTAGAAATTGGCTTCTGTGTATGAACAGGGCCCAGCTTCTTTTCCCCATGTGAGCCAGATATCGCCCGCTCTTTTGCCAGGTTCTCGCCCCCTCTCTGGCAGGCAGCAGATATGAGAAGCAGCTGTGGTATTTCCTGCCATTTTACCACGTTTCGCTGGCACGCACACACTCACCCCACACACACACAGACATACACACCGCGTGCCACCTTACCTTCCTGAAAGGCCTAAAAAGTGCTGCTTACACACATATATACACACACACAGCACACGCAGAACTTACACAGTGCGGGAATGCATGCACTCACACACACACGCACACACACGCGCGCACACACACACACACACACATGTGAATATGCACCCCCAGTGGAACATGTGTAGGCCTGCACGCCCACATCCACTCTCATTCAGCTTAAGTCTCCTCTTTGGGAACGTTTGGGCTTCCCATTTGACTGTAATAGCCAGTTTCCCATACAAAGGCCGTTATATCGCCAGATTAGTTCGCAGGGATCGGTTCCCACAGCCAATGTTCCATTATTTCAGTGTGCCAGCCATATTCCCACACAGCGCCTCCAATCTGACAAACCCCAGCAGAAAATAGAAGGAAGAAACAAAGAAAATTAACGGTTCTGTTTTACCACAGAGACGGAAATTAAGCTAATCTTAGCCTGCTAGTCTGAGACTAATTTTTAGGCTTGTGGAAGAGACGACTTGCCTATTAGTCAAGTAAGATTTTCAGAAGACTTGTTCCATTTAATACTTCAGTTCATTGGAGTGCATATTCATTTTGTTATAATTTACTTATAACTTTTTTTCATTATGTTGTTATATCTAAGTAGCTGACATATTATGACTCAACATGTAAAGAAAACGTGTTCTTTTTATTAACTTAATAGAAAATGTGTTCTTTGTATTAACCTATAATAGAAAATGTGTTCTTTTTACAAACTTAAACATTTTTCTCTTGATTTTCTGATTTAAAAAATGGTTGGTAATAGTTGTAGTTTTCATATATGTATACATGACATTTTCTGCACTACCTGTGATGACATGTGACATGGCATTTCACCACCTTCAGCACCTCGGCTAACAGAATTCCTGCAGCAAAATCGTGCTTGTTCTCACATGCTCATCCATAGACACATGCATGCTCTCCTGCTCAAAGGCCTGCATGCTTACAGAAGTGGAACATGAAAATGTACCAACGTGTGTTGGGGTGGGCCACACACCTCATGCGTCAATCCAGTAGCCCAACCCCCCCTTCCCCCCCTCCCCCGTCCCGTTTCCGGCCGCGGCGCAGCTGGGTGGTGAATGTTATCGGGCGGCCCGGTGCACGGGGGGCAGCAGGGAGAGTGACGCAGGAGCGGGGTGGGGCGGGGCGCTCCGCTCGGGACACAATGAGCGAGGGGAAACATGGCCCAGCCTCAGGGCGGGGGGGAGACCCACGTACGCGCCTGCTCAAGGTGTTTCCTGTGGCCTGGGTGGGCACTGCATCCAGGGGCAGAGCGGAGGGGGGGGGCACACGCACCGGTCTCCTGGAGTACTGCTCTTGTGCGCACAGACACGGTGACACCGGCCGCCGAGGTCCAGCACCAGCCCCGGTTTACTGCCTGCTCGTTACCTGCTCCTGCTCCACACTGTTTCCTCTCACAAAGATAACACATGACCCCGCCCAGCCACCATACCCTTCCCATGAAGCTTTATAGCATGGCTGTCAATGGACCCTACAGATCATAGCTACTCAGGGAGCGCAGGCCTCCCTCTGTACTTTGTGCCTGTAAGATGGTGACTGAAAGACTTGTATGATCACAGCTTTAGCTTAAAGGTCATTTCATTGATGTCACTTCCAGCCAGTTTTTAACTGGAATATATTATTATTTTTTCAGATCCTCTGCTCTGTGTGCCTTTGTATTTTATTTTAAATGTGCTGTTCTCCTTGTAATATAACTTAACAGAGCTGCCCTCTTGGCCAGGTCTCCCTTGCAAAAGCGATTCTGTCTCAGTGGGACTCTTCTGGTAAAATGAAGGTTAAATAAAAAAAAATGTATAAATTTTTCTGTCCCTAAGATGGTGACGGCAAGACGTACCATCACAAATAACCTCGAGTTAATAGTCATGAACGGCATATTCAGACTAAGCTGCCACAGCTTGAAGGTTATTTATTTCATTGACGTCACTTCCAGTCTGTTCTTAACTATGTTTTTCAGCCATGTGGTTCATTTCAGTTTGAACAACCGATGATAATTTATTAGTCACTTTAGATATGTACACTGAAAGTGAATTACCCGGCTTTGAATTTAGGTCAAACTTCAGCACAACTTAATTGCCGTGAACGTTTTGGATCTATTTGCTTTGCTATCCGCAGTGAAATAGCTTAGATGTCAGTCCACCTGACAAGTGAACCACCTACATGATTGACATGATTATAAGTTACTGAGAGGTTGTTTTACTGTGAGTGAAGCAGGCTAACTGTGGGTAGCATAAGCATGTATACAGTGTAAACAGTGTTTATTGAGGAGGATTTGTGGTGTTTGAAAGATAGGGAGCAGCATTAGAGTATGTCAGTGCTACTGTCCTCTGTTGAGATATAACTCTACTGTAAAGGCAGTATCTTTTACAGTGGGGTTATATCTAAACCGAAGGTGCCGCTCTCGGCAAATCAAGGCAGGCTGTACGGCAGTAATGTCACCTTAGATGAGCACATCGGGATTAGAGAGCAGACTCAGGGTGATGGCAACGATGGGAAAGATGATCTGCCCTTTTCACCTTGACTTAGCCTCACACAGAGGCTGGCCTGTCCCAGCCAATCAGCACGAGCGACAGCTGCCCCCGTTCCGGATGTCATAGCTGAGGCAGCCCACCAATGGGAGGACAGCTGTGGTCTCTGGGGGGGGGTGCAGTCTCAGGTCGCCACCCCTGAAAGATGGTCATGAGGAATTTGGTGATCGTGTAGAAGCTTCATTGAGACTGAACTGTGATTATATTTGCCCTTTTTATGCATTTTTCAGTTTTCATTCAGGAAGCACGTCTTCAGCTGTCAACAGTTTTTTTTTTTTTTTTTTTTTTTTTTTGAAAATTCCTCATAACAAAACTGCGGCTTCGATAAAGTGCCTGTTATTTCATTTTTAAAGGTCTGCCACTTTCTAGCATAAAGCAAATCTATTAGCCAATATTGACATATGGACAGCATGAGCAGTTGGGTTGGTAACAAGAGCTGGTATTTGTCCAGCTCTATCTGCGGTGTTACTGTCGCTGATAGCATTTTTATTGACTTTTCTGCAATGGTGAGGCGTAAGAATAACCCAGGGCTCCCCTGGCTGCGAAAGAGCGTTGGTCTCACAGTAACTGTAAAGCCAATAGCCCATGTTTTATTCATGGCAAAAACCTTGTGTCCATGTGACCCCCAAAAGCTGCCCTGCTATTTCCATAAATACTTCATTAAAAGCATTTTAAAAGCATTTTATTTCCTCTTGTGTTAGCTCACAAACGAACAGTTTCCACGGTGATAGAGGAAGCATCGGCTTGCGAGACCGGTTAGAGTGGAAGGGTATTTTTCTGGTGTGTGTGTGTGTGTGTGTGTGTGTGTGTGTGTGTGTGTGTGTGTGTGTGTGTGTGTGTGTGTGTGTGTGTGTGTGTGTGTGTGTGTGAGAGAGAGAGAGAGAGACACAGAGAGAGTCAGTTGTCAGTTGGGGAAGACAGTCTTGATTATTAACGTTACCAGTGCAGCCATAGTTAAGTGCTCCACTGTCTGTCATTAATGTATCCACGGCGGTCGCTTCAGCGCTCTCCCTCTCAGCAGTCAAGTGTGGCAGACGAGCAATGATGATGGTAATTGAAGTGACCGGTGGTGTAGACGTGTACGTGCACATACAGTAGGTGGGAGTTTTAATTAACCCCTCCCCTCCTCTTTGTCCGCATCAGCATCCTACGCGTCCCTCCCAGATGATTGGCTTGTGCAGTACTGGAGGGTCGATCTTCACAAGAGTCTTAGCATATTCCGGTCTCATACAGTTTTTTCTTAAACTACTCCCAGGAATTTCCTTTTTGTTTTTTCTCATAAAGGAGCCACTTTCTACCTCATCAATCTAGGTCTCACTCTTTTGCCTTGAAAAGCACATTTAATCGCAAGTTAAATGGCTTCTGGGCAGGTTTATTAGTGGTAATTCAAATTTTAGTAAAAATTTGGTGACCCAGTTCTACCATCATTCCGGTAGATTTGGCACCATATTCGGTGGTCCTGGGCTGTGAGGCTTATTGTCGAGCCCTGCCTTGTCTCCGGACCCTCTAACCGTCCTCTTTTCCTCCTCCTCCTCATCAGGCCTCCCCTGCCAGAGCGCTCCATGGAGAGGATGAAGAAGTTCAAGCGCCGTCTCTCCCTCACTCTGCGCGGGAGCCAGACCATCGACGAGTCGCTGTCCGAGCTGGCCGAGCAGATGACCATCGAGGAGAGCAGCAGCAAGGACAACGGTGAGACGGACACCTCGGCCCTCTGAGACTGGATGCACACACACGCACACACACACAGATGCACACAAGCACACAGTGTCCTATTCCCAAGGTCTGCTTTTTTCCACAGTGTGAATGAAGGTTCGTGTTGACTGTGTCACATTCACCGGTCCTTGTAGGCTAGGTCACTTCAAATACCCCTCAGGTGATAACAACCAAAAGCTACCTGAAGTACTGCAGTCCAGATACGGCTCACTCACTCCCCTCCTTGGTTTCTATGGTTTCAGTTGCCACGCACTGTCTCCCTTCAGGCAGGAAGAGGCCCGCCGCCTCAGGACCCTGCGCTTTTGCCCCTGGAGGAACATTACCCCGACCTTACGAGCCTAACGAGCATCAGGCTATTAATAAAGCCTATCAGGAACCATTACTGGGAGAGCGCGTGCACTCACACACACACACACACTCACACACACTCACCCACACTCACCCACACACACACACACACACACACACACACACACACACACACACAGACCGTGCTCCATTCTCCCTGCAGCGCTGCCAAGGCAGAATCTATAAAGGTAGAGGTGGGCCAGCTCCACAGCGGAATGCATCTAACTCCTGAGGAATGCTGGGGGATTAGAATCAGTTTAAAGCGCCTATTTATTAGGCTTCGCTGACCTGCTATCCCCCCGTCCCCCCCCTTCCCCTCCTCCTCTCATGTGGTCTGCGTAATTAGTGCTGCTCCCTCGCCGTGACGGTAACGAACCACTGGAGGCCTAGCTGTGAGTGTGGAAAGAATGCTTGGATCAGGAACGTCAGACAGTGAGAGACGCAGGACCAGGGGTCAGAAATCAGGACAGAGATTATCAGGTTCCACAGATGTGGAGGTATCCCTCTCATATTCATGCGAAGGGAAATATAGTCAGAAGAATCATCATCGTTTTTGTCTTCAGGCAGTGTATAGCGTGCAGGGCGGTTTTACCCAGGAGTTGATTGATGACTCACTCTTAAATCGTTGCTTGTTGCTCTGTTTGATAGCGCCCTTATTGTAGGGACGGACAGAATGTGTGATAGTGCCAGCTGTAGAGGTGTCATCTGTTTGTGATGTCAGCGCTGTGGAGCATTCCAGAACCGTGGCATTGTCACTCTTCACATTCCAATGTGTGTCATGTGGCCCCTGCCCCCCCCCCCCCAACACCACAACACACACACACACACCCCCACTGCTCAAAGCTATGCTGTTGACCCGTATCACATCAAAACGTCGATGCCAAAACGTCGATGATAAATTGCTGACAATCACATTTCCGAAGGCAATTTCTTAACGGTCACTGTAATGACTGCCTACAATACCATATGCTGCCAATAGTATCAATGGTTTTCCCTCAGCAAGACATTTTTTAAATGGTTTCTATGTAAATATCTGTGTTAATTATATGTATCATATAGAAAACGTATCGTGAAATTTACTATTACTCAAAAGTGTATGTCAGTTCTGCATTTTCTTCTTCATATTAATACAAAACAGTGTCTAAGCTTGTCATGACAGTTATTTTATCTACCATAATACTGTGCCATAAGCAGCAGGAGTTTTCTCTGTTAGTACATGATGCTGTTTATGTTACAGTACCTGCTGTTTTATTCTATTTTTAATCACTTGTTATTATTAGTTTCTTTTCTTATAGTTGTAGGAATAGAGATGCTAGGAGAGACAGCAGCTGTAGTGTTAGTATTATAATAGTCTTTAAGATCAGGCTAATGATATAAGGAAATAGTTATTCAAGGAAAAGGAATTGCGTAGCTGTTATAGTAGTATGGTATAGTAATGAGTTATCCATTGAAGCTGCAGAGTTTTTAGTCTGTGACTTTGATGTGAATTTTAAGTCTCTTCTCATCCAGACAGTAGCACCAGCATCACTCAAAACACTCGCATTTAATGTTTTATGTTCTCTCATTCTTGGCACAATATAAAACTGACAAAGCCATAAATTAGATGATGTCAGAGCAGTCAGCATTAATTGTCAGTTTTGAAGGTCTATTTTGAAAAACGTTTTTATTAAAGGAGGTGATAAACTCACTCCTGTGATCCCGTTGTAGCACGGACACGTAAAAAATAAGAATTCAGCTTTTTAGGCAAACGGTGCCTTAATGGCTGTGAGCGGTCGTTGCAGATAAAGTGTGGTCAGTATTTTCCTGTTTGCTGTGTGGCAGCGTATCCCACAGAAGGGCTTGTGTTCTGGTGGTGCTTTCCTCCTTGATAAACGGTTTGGGCATCCTTGTGCTCTCTATTATAGCAAAGGATGTTAAAAATACAAAAACAGACTGGGCTAATTGTTTAAATGGATGATTTTTAAATTTGTGGGTACATTTAGAGTTTGCAGTTTGGAGATAAGGGTGTGGGTGGAGCATCGCAGGGCGAGTCAAGAATGTGTCATACATTTTTGAAAATGTTTAAACTGAAATATTGTTAATGAACCGCCTCTACTTGTAACGCAGAGGACTCTAAGTCACTGTATATGTTTCAGTTTGAATTACAACCATGCTCTTTAGAAATGATTAAAATACAGAAGGGATTGTATTACAGTGAATGCAGCCAGATTACAGAGCGATGTGGTTCATTGTTATTTAGCAGAACGGACCATATGTTAGATTCTCACAGCGTGTGACATCATCCAAAGTGCAGTCCCTGTGGGAACAGGACCGATCAGTTATATCATATGTCAGTTTCACTTCAGTAATTGAGCCCCTGAATCGACCCCCTGCCGTTCCCTTTGTGGGCGTGTGGAGGGAGAGCAGCACTGGGATGAGAATCAGAAAGTGCTGAAATCACCAGTCAACTGGGCGGGCTTTCATCAGAGACAAACGTCACAAAAACTCTAGCTGCTGTGTAGTGTTTTAGCTTTTTGTTGTCATTTTCAATTTTCATTTTGATGGAAAAATCTCCAGAGTATGGTCCAGAACAAGTTTTTTGGATTCCAAACACATCCACCCTCCTGGTGGGTTTCATCATTCTTGCGTTGCCCTTTAAATGGCTGCGCACCCATGTAGAGGAACGAATGTGAAGAATTTATTATCAGGGCTGCACTACAAAGGTTTTCCAGTTTTCATATGGATGCCTCCGTGAGCAGACCATGTGAATTAGAGGCTGAACGTACAGGAGGAATAATACAAAGTGCAAAAATGATCAATGATGTCCAGCCACCATAGCGTGGGATTTCACCCCACAAAGAGATGGAATAAATCGAACACATACTTATTCAGCAGAACATCATCTCATCAGGGGGCCATTACGTAAGTGACGGAGATGGTTCTGATGTCTTTGCTTTCCACACTGTGAGGCTTGCGTTGTCTCCCATTTGCTCCCTGCCCTGTGCAGTGGGACTGCCCCTGGTCCATTGCTCTGCAAATCGAGCAGGAGACCGCCGCTTACGACCTCCATATGCTCCCCGCTCGGCTTCTCGCACAGCGATCAAATGGGAGGGTGGGGGAGGGTGGGGGGACACAGGTTTGGTGGTGTTGGTTGGTGGAGGGTTTGTTCCTCCCCACCAGGGCTAAGGATGGAGATTACACAAGGCAAATAACAGCACAGTTAACAAGCCCCTGTGGGACCCCGCAGCCGCTTGGTGGTCCATGCGTAACAAACGGAGAGTAGCCCAGCGGTTACCCAGCCCGCTCAGCCACTAATGCCCCCAGAGAGGGGCGGAGGGAGGGAGCTCCGCCAGGGTCTCTGCCTGCTTCTCCCCTGCTCTCAAAGGGAGCTAAAGGTCCTCCAGGATGAAGGCTTCATTCTTCTCCGGTGGTTTTTCTATCCTCAGTCTCAGGTCAGGTATGAGGTCGAGTTGACCTGATCTGGGGAAAAAAAAACAGATTAATTGCTGGTGTGCTGTTAGTAATGGCTGAATATTAAATTAAACTTGAAAGAATGTCATTGTTATAAAGGTTGGGGATGTTGGCAGCAAATTCGTGTAGGTTTAACTTAATTGGCATCAGGTTAGCCCACTGAATTTAGTTTAGTTTAGTCAGGAGTAACCCCTCTGCATTCCAGTTGCCTTGAAAGGCTGAAAGTGCCATATTTCTTTCACAGAAAGTGTTGTTTTTCTCCAGGTAGCAGGAATGGTATCACTGTTTTGGAAATAGACATTCCATGTGTCTTGTTTTGTTGTAAGGTTGCGTTGAGCCTTATTTGTCATGTACAGGTAAAGACACGCAGATTAAATGCGTCGATAAGGACACTGCAGTGATGTAGCTCATGGATGCGGAGGAATTCTCCAGTGCAGTCAGGTGGTGAACATTCTGAAGAGGGACCCAAGCAGAGCTGGGAATGTTACAAGATGTACCCACGTTATCAGTCCTGCAAGCGTTTCATAATGGCCAAATGGCAACAGGCTTTCTCACTGGGCCTTGAGAGTGACGACGCTGCACAATGACAAGTCTGCGCCCTCCACAGACGCTCTTCTGTAACGGCCCGCCTGTCTCCCTGCTTTTCACTTTAGCTTCAGCGCTGTCTAGCGCGAGACTGAAAGCCGAACTGAAAGCTGACGATTGAACAAAAACAAATGGAAAAGGAATGATTTTCTTCACGGGTTTATAACCACCAGTGGGTCAGATCAATGGGTCTTTTAAGCCTCCCATGTTGAAGTGAAACCTCTACTGCAAAACAGTCATGATGAGGTCTCTAATGAGGTTTTCTGCCGGCAGCAGTCAGCTGTCAGGTGTTGTTGGTTTTTTTAAAAACATTTTTGTTACATTTTAAGACTATGACTTTCATTAGGGGACATTAGTGGGCTTTGCAGTGTAAATGTACAATAG
This sequence comes from Albula goreensis, assembly GCA_022829145.1. Taxonomy (NCBI): domain Eukaryota; kingdom Metazoa; phylum Chordata; class Actinopteri; order Albuliformes; family Albulidae; genus Albula; species Albula goreensis. The sequence continues at coordinate 8,253,471 of CM040757.1, read as the reverse complement.
GAAGTACATCTTCTAATTCAAGTATGTGCCAAGTTGGATAGCAGAGGGTATTTACTTTTGATTTTGGCTGAGGACCTCAGTGTCTGATGCTCCTAATCGTTCATGTTTGCTCAGCTCCGGCCATAGAGCACAATCTGTCAGTCTTCTCTACTTAAACATTTAACAACCACTCTTCCTCTGTGGTCGTGCGTAACAGTCTTCAGTGTGTGGTGAGGTAGCTTAATCCTTAGTCGAGCGTCTGAGTTTAACCTCCACTCAAACAGTAAAGGTACTTCAGTTCAGCCTCTGCGGCCAGCGTGGCCACATCTACGCGCCGACGTCTTCAAGTAACCTCATTACCTCGATTATATCTACTCCATTGTGTTTGATAACACTGACGGCGGTAAGTGAACGCTGACAGGGAGGTGAGCCCTTGATTGTGTTTACCTAGCATTTATGGCTCCTTGTGGTGAGTGAGGGCCCAAAACACCTTCCAGCCGTCACGGGCGTTGGTGAATGGCGGGTAAACAGCATCTTCTGATTAAGGCTCGTTAATTATGCAATCGCTTTGGAGTGCCTGGATAAGCTTCTGGCTTTAAGTCAATGGCGGTGTTTGAAACTGACGAGTGGCTGCTCTACAGGTGCCTCACACAGCCGAGAGATTTAAAAAAAAAACAATGTAGGCCGTGTAACTTTTATGCCAGTAAGTTGTATTTAGTGAATCAACTTGGACCCAAAATGGCATGCAAAGTTAATGGTAGAGAAATTTTTTTTTTTTTTTTTTTTTTTTTTACAGTGGGTTGTGAGGTCTAAAATAAAAATGAACAGTGTCTTGTGACCCCTCCTCCCAAAGCCTGTTTGTTGAGAATGACTCTTCCCTTGCTTGTAACAGTCATCACTCAAGTTTGCTGAGAGAGGGGAGAAAAAGGCCAGTCCTAAATCTTATGACATCATCTCCCAACCAACCACCAGCAGCTATGGCCTTTTTTGGCAGATTCTGAGGAATATCCCTGTGTCAAGAGTGTGGAGAAGACAGAGGCCCTGTTCTCTGTTCCCAGCCCTCACTCTCTGGCTCCAGTTAGTCAGGCACTGTTCACAGACATTGACTGTGTTAAGAGCCAGCATGCTATAAAAGCAGGGTACCTCCAGCTCCACTATCCGCCCCCAGTCCGTCACACATCACCACCTGACGACAGGGTGAAAGGGGGGGGTGGGGGTGGTGGTGGGGGGCGGGGGTTGCCATACCTGCTGCTCTGATTGCTCCCATTTCTGGGTCTCGCATGACGCCGAGCCCTGAAGAGGGTGCCAACGGTGTCCCCCCTCGCTCTGTCAGAGACGAGAGCGACCCACTTCCAGAGTGACCTGCTTCCTCCGATTGGCCGCAGCAGAGCGAACATGTTCCACGCTCACTGGGGGCAATCAGTACCCTGTCTGGCTGTAACGAGGCCCTCTATCTCACCATGGTGCCCAGAGCCATCACTCAACAGGGCCCAGTGCCATGTGTGTTTAACAGTTGGGTTTAAATGACGTGATTCCGTGGAAGGAATGGGGAATGTCCTGAGTTTCTGAGAGGCGGCAGACTCTGCAGCTGGTCTCAGTTATTCCTGTTTAGCCTCCTCCTGGTAACGTGCGTCACTGTGGAGAGGAGAGACCTACGCATGTGTGTGTGTGCACACATGGACACAAACAGCCATGGAGGGACAGACGTGTGTGTGTGTTCGTGCACCTGCTTGCACAGGCACACACACAAACACACAATCATGGAGGGGCAGACGTGTGTGTGCACCTGCTTGCACAGGCACGCACCCACACAGCCCATGTGTAATAACAGGGTTAATGCAGATGAAGAGAGCCGCAGAGATGGAGGTGGTGTCTGCAGCCTCGCTCTCTGCTCACGTTGCCATGGTGTTCGCTCCAGAACACTCAGGAGTTTCCATGACGCTGCCATGCTGCCGCGGTTCACACCTCGCACCAAAGACATCTTCCCCTGCCTCTTCCTCTCTCCCACTCTCCCTCACCATAATTCTGCCTTAATTTACCATATGCTGTAGCCCTGTTCACTTTGTACTTATTTTGGCACGTTGCTTATTTGACAGCATTTTCTTAGACATGGGAATGAGAAAGGATTGGAGAAATGAAATCCTGTTGAGCATGATGAGCTAGAAGCTGTAGCTACAATGTATGCTTTACATATAAGGTCAAAATCAGTATTTTGCCAGCTGCTGTAATTGTGTTGTATTTTTAATCCCTTGTCTGCGTGCTTGGCTTTGTGTGAGATCAAAATCTCTGACAGTGCCAATTAAAGTACATACCATTCATTTTCCCATTAGCCACTGAAACTAGTTACACAGCTGTAATGTTACTGATGCAATAGGCTTTTACTGAGTGTATTGTTAATAATGAATAAAGGTGCTGAAAAGATCAATGAATGAACACATTTATATTTTATCAAAGCACTCAGCACTAGTATACTTCTGGACATCCATATATTTCATAAAGGAAATTATTTCAATCACATAACATGATTATAAGCAGTCAGTCTCCTGGGGGATTCTGCTGCTTCATAACAGCCTGTATCTGAGAGAGGAGCCCAAAGGACTGACCAAGCCTCACCCAGCCTCAAACAGACGGGGACAGTCCTCCTGGTAACTGTTAAAATTCATCTCCCGAAATCAAAAGGCCCTGCCAAGGGATCATGACATAACAGATCTGGATATGCCATCTGTCCACCACACGAGCGGGGTGGGTGTACCTTTCCCGGGAAACCTTATCGGTCACGGGACTCTGAACTTAAATAAAGGAAGTGGGGGATGTTGACCACAGTGAAAAGAGTTACACGCTCCCGAGGCATGTTTTTCTGTAGTGATTATGAGGTTGCTGTAAGTGAGACCCAGGAGTTTCAGAGAACCCCCTCGGCGGTGTAGGTAGGGTCTTGTTGTGCCCAACGGGGGCCCGGCCTAGGCTTTAGGTGGAACAGGAATAATAGTGCAAGGTCACAGCTCCTGACTGCAGCATGGGGAGGAAGAAAACACAAGCGAAGCGTGGAACGTAAAGCCCGCCAAGACTCGCGGAGACGCAGTGGAAAGCCTAGACTTTATCCGCTTACGTAATACATGCAATATCGCAGCAGCAGCAGCGGGGTGGAAAAGCCGCTTGTTATGAGTGCCGTGTGGCAACCGGGAGCTGTGGGCTTTAGGCTACTAGGTGGACCTGGCACGACAAACTGGCACAGGATGGGGGGACAGCTCAGGGGTCAAACACCCTCACCTCCCGCCCTCAAGACATGAGAATTCAGACAGTTTAATGTCCGGCTCATCTTAGAATTGCACTGCAATAGGGCAAATTAGAAGTACGAAGGGCTGGACCAGCAATCAGAGTTAGCTTCACCTCTGTTTCTGGAGCTCCAGACTTTCGCAGTTAAATTACAAACCCCTACTCCCGCTTGGGGCTAAAACCCACTTCTTGTATCTCTTGTTCTGGGTATTAAAACTCAGTGGTTATCAGTGCTGTCCAGCTTGAATAACTAGTAGGAAAGCAGTTTGAGAGGCTTAGTGAAATGAGAGATTTATGTAATGTCCCTGATTCAACTCTCCTCACAGAGGCTTCTCATGTCGATGGAAGGACTGGAATACATTAGAGTTCTCCTTTAATAATAACCCAGATCAGGCCGAACCAGACTCTCCCGTGCCGCAGTGGCAAATTAATGTGACCGAGGATAACGTAAGCAGTCCCAACAGACTCAAATTAAAATATTCTGACTTGGCTATCTCTTTTTTTAATGTATCCTCTTCTCACAATATGTAGAGCTAAACATTAACTTTGTCAGGGTCAAGTTACTGTCAGGTAACCATGCAGACAGGGGGTTTGGTAGTGTTCTTTGTGAGATTACCTCCTGGCATAAGTTTAAGCAGTTTTTCTTTAAAATAATAATGCACATGTCCATATCTGTATTACCATAGACACCACTATAAACTGAATGGCTGTTTAACCACTTTTCAAATATTGGCATCGGCAGGTTTTGGATGATCAGGAAATTACTTGCTCACGGTGATTGGTACTTTTATTGGCAAAATATACTGGATATCACATTTAATTTTGGCTAGAAAACATTTTTTAAACCATTAAAAATGTAAACAGTTCAAAAGCTTGTCTTTTGTAACTGAGCGTGCCTGAACGCGAGTGTGTTTGTGGGGAAGAGAAAGATAGTGTTTCTGTGCAGCTTTGTTTGGTGAATAGATTTGACTGTACTCTTGGTGTGCTTGTTGTTTTGGTTCTCTGTTCTTCGGTGTGTTCCTTTGCTGGCTGACAGACAGGCTGACTGAGTGCTTCTGTGCTGTTCTGTTGCAGAGCCCATCGTGAGGAACGGGCGACCCCCCACCTCCCACAGTATGCACTCCTTCCTGCACCAGTACACAGGCTCTTTCAAGAAGCCCCCCCTCCGCCGGCCCCACAGCGTCATCGGGGGCAGCCTGGGCTCTTTCATGGCCATGCCCCGCAACGGCAGCCGGCTCGGTAAGCAGCTACCGCCGCCCCAGTCCTCCTCTGTGTGTCCCCCTCATCTGTGTCCTTCATCTCTCCCCTCTCACACCCTGTGCCCTTCATCTCTACCCCTCGCACCCCTTAACCCTTCATCTATTCCCCTCACACCCTGTGCCCTACACCCCTACCCCTCACACCCTATGTCCTTCATCCCTCACCCTAACACCCTTAACCCTTCATCTCTACCCCTCACACTCTGTACCCTCCCTCCCGAGCCTTCTAAATGGAGATACCAACATTAATAAATGAGGATGTCAAGAGAGTACCCAGTAATTGTTCAATGCAGGAAATTAAATCTTGAATAACTGGATCACAGGCATCTATGATTCATGTAGAGGTACAGGAAGTACAGCGTTCACAGATTTCTTCCACCTGAGAATATAGACTCCCTTGTTGTGGTAGCCCAGATATTAAACTCAAGGAGCTTTTGCTTTTGATTAGAAACATTTGAGCCATTCAGTTTCTCTGGCTTCCTGCTCTGTGTGAATTCAGCTTCACAGAATTTTCTGAAGTATCCTTGACCCAGTTCGCTATTCTCCCTCTCAGCACAGAAGAGCACCTTCCTGCCCCGCAGCATGCTGGGAAGAGTGGAGCTCCACACAGTTAGCTTGCTCCATCAGTGAGCACTGAGGAGGAGAGACTGGTGACCCACTGTCAGAGACACTTGAGGCACGCGCATGCCTGTCATCTGCCCAGCAGAAAAGCCTGTCCCAATTTAATATGGACACATGTGATGCCCACTGTCAGTGACATTTAGAAATATGGGTCACAAGGCAGCTATAAAGTTACCCAAAATAAAAATAACGGCCCCAGTCGTTTTCTGGGAGCCAGATAAGTTTTTGTTGTTTGATGAGCAGCGTTTAATGACGAGGCCTGCAGCGCGCTGGTTTAAGAGTTATGCTTTGATCAGACGCACACGGGAACATGGCGGGGGGAAGGTGGATGAAAGCGTGCGTGTTTGTGTCAGGGATGAAAGCCTGCTGAGGCTGCCGAGCTGAAGGTTCAGAGCCGGGATTCATCTGCTCATTAAACTCTCATTCTTAAGTCTGAGGGACTGGAGCTGTGCTGCACTGTCACCACATCGGGCTGATGGCATGGAGAATAGCACTGCAAGGTCTTCATTAGGAACAGCAGTAGTGTTGGGGAATAGCACTGCAAGGTCTTCATTAGGAACAGCACTAGTGTTGGGGAATAGCACTGCAAGGTCTTCATTAGGAACAGCAGTAGTGTTGGGGAATAGCACTGCAAGGTCTTCATCAGGAACAGCACTTGTTTTGGGAATAATACTACAAGGTCTTCATTAGGAACAGAATAGTACAGTGTTTAAATTAGGAGCAGCACTAATGTTCTTCGGGAACAGCAGTAGTGTTGGGGAATAGCACTGCAAGGTCTTCATTAGGAACAGCACTAATGTTGGGGAATAGCACTGCAAGGTCTTCATCAGGAACAGCACTTGTGTTGGGGAATAATACTAGAAGGTCTTCATTAGGAATCGCACTGGTGTTGGAGAATAGTACTAGTGTTTAAATTAGGAGCAGCACTAGTGTTGGGGAATAATACTGCAGTGTATGTAGTAAGGTTAGCACTAGAACTGGTGATTAGTACTTCATTTTCTTTATTAGGAATAGCACTGCAGGATAACACTATTGGTTCATTTAACCAGGAACTCCACAGACATATAAAATCTCATTTTCAAAGGAGACCAGGCCAAGACAGTCACTTTTCAGTAAATACAAAGACTTAAATTAGAGTAACACTTATTATACATTACAGTATGATAAATTCATTCGATAATCAGGAATATTTGACGTAAAAGGAAGAGAATGATCAGAGACTGTGAAACATTTGCCTCCATCAATTCTGCTCATTGTAGGTGTCTTTGTGAGGGATAAAGACACAGCTTTGTGGGTTGTAAAAGCAGGCAGGTTTTGAAGGTTATTTACAGGTGTGTTGTGTTCTGGGGGGGTGGGGGAGCTGTGGGGTTTTCCGTGTGAAAGTGAACCCTCTCTCTCGTTAACGCTAACCAAACCCAGACAGGATGTCCCGCTGAGCCAGCGGATCAGAGCCTGAGCAGGCCCCCGAGCTGAGAGCCACCGCCACACTTTTACAACCTCAAGAGGAAGCTCCTCCGCTTTAATTGTTTAATCTTTGGCCCGGGGGTTATTGAGAGGTTTTTAACATGTCAGGCAGATGAAAGGGTGACCATTAGCAGAGTTGGTTTACTGGCCCTCTCTCCAGATGGGGGGGCGTGTGTGATGGGTCGGGGGTCCGAGGGGAGGGGTTGGGTAGTCAGGAGACAGACCTGGGTCTGGCAATGAAATTTTACTGGGTACGTTAACTGGAACTCTTTCGCATGCCCTCAGTAACCACAACCCGAGGCACTGGAGAGACTGAGTCTGCAGAATTGCCAGCATATATAGCAGAGGGAGCCTGAATTGACCCAGTTTATGGATAGGATAGGATAGAGTTGTGGAGATTTGATTAAAGTATAACGTATAAAATGCGCAGGCTGTCTGGTAACCAGGATCAGTGTGTTGTTATGTAATGTCTCTGTGGTGCAGAAGAGCACAGACTGAGCGGAGGAGGTGTTTAGATCAGAGGAGGGCAGTGGGAGTAGCAGCATGGACTGCATGGGCGTAGGAAAGTATAGACTTGAGAAGACTATCAGCCACATTGATGATAGAAGAGTAAAAGAGACTGTGGTGTATCATGGGAATTGACTGAGCGTTGTGTGAATTGTGTGAGATCTGTTACGGATATAGCTTGAACTGGGTATATTATGGGTGTTGACTGATTGGGGTTTTTTATGGCTATAGGCTGGATTGGGTCTAGGGGGAGAGACCAGGGTGGGCAAGAGGTTTGCGTAAGCCAAGATGGTTTAGCACTTCACAGTTTCATTATTTATGATTGCCTTTGTGCAGTATATTGTGCCAGAGGTGTATTATGTGATGCGTTAGACTTGTTTAGGCCAAAGAGATCAATGCTGAGCCAATCTGATGATGTAGTCAGTCTTGCTGTATGTCTGCTCAGATCCAGGCCTGTATTACCATGTGGTTTGGGTTTACCTGTGTCTGCGTGTTCATTTATGTAAATAATTGTGAGTTGGACTTCCATTACATCACTGTGTGTGTGCGTTGTGCGTGTGTGTGTGAGAGAATGATAGAGAGAGTGTGCGTGTGTGTGTGTGTGTGTGTCTGTCCGTGTCCATGTCTGGCTGTGTGTCTGTGTCTGTGTCTGTGCGTGTGTGTGTGTGTGTGTCTGTCTGTCCGTGTCCGTGTCTGGCTGTCTGTCTGTCTGTGTGTGTGTGTGTGTGTGTGTGTGTGTGTGTGTGTGTGTGTCTCTCTGTGCCTGTGTCTATGTGTGTCTATGTGTGTGTGTGTGTGTGTGTGTGTGTGTGTGTGTGTGTCTGTGCCTGTATGTGTGTGTGTCTGTTTGTGTGTGTGTGTGTGTGTGTGTGTGTGTGTGTCTCTGTGCCTGTATGTGTGTGTCTGTTTGTGTGTGTGTGTGTCTCTCTGTATGTCTGTGTGTGTGTACACTTACTCAGATGAATGGGCTCTTTCAGGGGCCCCACCAGCTCAGAGGTGCTTTACTGGCTGTTGAAACACCCTCAGAGACGCACACACCAATAGAAGCTGCAGAGAAACCATTCCAGTGCTGATATAACCCCACAGAAATCCCATTCACATCTGCCAGCAGCGGCCAGAAATAATTCATTGTGTCAGGCTGCTGGATACAAATAGGGGAAGTCCTCACTGCAAGCTCCAGTGCATTGCTCCCTGTGCAGAATGTCCTGAACCGCTGAATGCCTGTTGTCCTCTGTTCTCCCCTGGGCTATGGCCACAGTCACACACCTGGACCCAGTCCTGTCCAATCCTGTACTGTCGCTCTCTCTGTTTTCCTCTTTGTTTTTGGCACATATTTTTTTATTTAACATTTTAAGTTTAAAAATTCCTTGTGCTTGCTTCCAGGCACAGTTTAAAAATAAGCATTTCAGTCTGTTGAGCATTTCAGGGTTTTTTTTTTTTGTCCTTGTCCTCTGACCTCTGCCTGCTCTTCCTCCTCAGACATCGTTCATGAGAACCTAAAGATGGGCTCAGATGGGGAGAGCGACCAGGCGTCCGGCACGTCCTCCGACGAGATCCAGTCCCCCACCGGCGTGTGCCTGAGGAACAGGGTCCACCGCCGAATCTCCATGGAGGTGAGCGAGGCCCCACCCCCATAGTCCTCATACATTACCTTCCACACCTCACCTTCTCCCCAAATCTCCTGCCCCTCTCTTCTCCCCCTCGTTCCTCCTAATTGTCCAGCTGTAGACGGTTTTCTCTAACCCCATCCATCACCCTGTGTCCAGCAGCAGGAAGCTTTCCTCTGCATTCCCCAGTGCTGGCAGCCCATCAGGGCCCTATGCAGTTTATCCTGGATCCGCCATGCGCAAATCTCTCATATTTAGCACAGCGTGAATCCCCCGACAACACATTCACATTTTCCAGGTTGAGGTGGATGCGCTACCAGCAGACCGTATGTCTGCCGCCACAATCTGGGGGTGGATTCCAATCTGTGAAATGTAGTCCTTGATTTGAGTGTCGGTTATAACCCACTGATATTCAAATGGGCGGCTCAGCCAGCAGATAGTCCGTTAAAGGGTGGGACACATGGTGTTGGCTGAATGCGCAACATGTTTTGGACGCTGGTCGCTCTTCCGTGTCAGGGCCAGGAAATTCCTTTTTAATCAGTGGTCGGTCATTCCTGCAGCTGTCTGATTGTTGAATCGCCGCCGGAACCTCCTCTCTCGGTCGGCGAGCCGTCTGTGAAAGCATTTCCTAAGTCATCAAACCAGCAGCAAACGGTTTGTGTTTGGCTGTTGACTGCTGTGACTTTTTATGAAGCACTAGTTCTCAGTGCAGTTACCCACCCCTACAGTACGGTGTCATATCTCTTGTGTGTCAGTGATAACAGTGACGGACATCCCCACTGGGTTGTGTGTGTTCGCGTTTGCGTCACCCAGGAAGTCTGATTTCAGTCAGCATCGTTATGAATCATTCATTCAGCTGCGACCTGATTGGATGCCTGCTGTCTGCTGGTGCCAACTGCACAGGAAGTGTGATTCTGACATAACGAAGCTCATTTGGTGACCTGCACAGTGGGGAAAAGCAGTAACTGGCACAGTGATCATTGGGGGGTAACATGTGGTTGTCTCTGTGATGAGATGGGTCTACAATACAGTTTTAAATTTGGAGAGAATACAAAAACATTTGTTTAAAAAATTGTTTTTAAAAAAACCGCAGGAAACAGTCAGTCTGTGGTTTTAAAGAAACCGTGTAGGCTGACCCTTTGAAGTTCAACTGTGACACTGACAGAACCTTCCATAGGCAGATATGAAAATTTTTGCAGTTTCATGTTTTTTTTTTTTTTTGTCCTAACGAGGACTAAGCCATAACTTTGTAGCCTTAATCTATTGTTGTTCCTTTGTATTTTATTGACTCTGTATATTAACTGAATCCATTTATCCAATTTGAAATGTTTATTTAATCTTTAACAATATGCTTCCTTACTTATCCTCAGTGTTCTTTATCAGCAGAAAATCACTTGACAATTCACAGCAGGTGAAATTCACTTAAAAGAGACTGCAGAAAGACAACATTGCACATATTGTATTGCAAGTATGTTGCCCCCCCACTCCTCTTTCACAAGAGAAACAAAATATAATTAAAAAACTATCAATCAACAATCTCTTAATGAAATTTTCCCTGTTTTTGACACTGATGGCTCGTGTTAAGCTGCAGTTGTGACAGGCCTAGCAAAAAAAAAAAAAAAAAAAAACAACATGGTTGCCAATGGTGATCATCTTAATTGCTCAGCGGGGCTTATTAAGATCCTTTGAAGAATTTGCTTTGAAATGATTGACCAGTCTTCCTCGGGGAAATGTTATCCACGGTCACATCTTTTATTAATTAATTTCATTGTTTCTGTAGCATGCTGCTGCTGTTTATGGGGCTTTTATGTCCCACAAAAAAGCAATAGTATGGTAGATCCTCAGAAATCTGGCAGTTAGAGAGCCACAAACACAAGTCGTTCAAATGGGCATTAAGCCCTGAAGTAGCAGTCTAATTACGCCTTTTCAGTTTCAAACACTGATGTGAAAGGGTGATCGTTACAATGAAATGTTATCACAAACGATCAATGGAAAATAGAATCATAACTGCACAAAGAGACATGGCCTGGCACTATTGCTGAAGAGTAAATACTGTTTGGGGAAATGATCTGAATAACAATAGCTAGTACTTCACTGAGGGTCTGATTGTTCAAATCAGTTTAATGAGGCAAATGATTGGCCAGAAAGCTAGCATGCAAACTAGCTGGACCCAATTTAAAACAAAAGTAAATGAAGCTAGCTAGCTTTAAGAATAATCAACATATCAACCTTCTTATCTTTATTATCACCAGTGCAAAATACTGGTAATAATAAAGAAAGACTTGAAGCTGTTAATCATACTTTCCTTTGTGGAAAGTTTGGCAGAAACCTCTCCTACACATGCATAGGGAAAAAACAGCCTTGCACAGTGTGATTCAATGAAAAGCTCGGTGCTTACGTCCTCCTGCAGGCTACAATTAAACACATGTTCTTAAACGTGTTTGATGCATCAGGGGCCGCCTGCTCGTGAGCTGCTGCCTCTCATTAAAGGATCCTCTGAGTCAGATAACCACTTCCTGTCCACAGCGCGTACCGGCACACTGCCGGATCGGACCCAGAGCATGGGTACGCCTGCTTAAATTCAGCTGGAACACAGCCAGCCGTTTTAAATGCCAACACCAACGAGATGTGATATATATGTATTTATATTATATGGCACAAGTGCAAAACATGTTCACCCTCTCCAGCTGTATAGTTTACCCTGGGGGGTCGGGGGTGGGGGAGAGGATGGGGTGCTGGAGGAGGGCTCAGTGTAGTTAGAGGTGATAATAGATCACCCAGTGGGTATGCAGTGGTTTATCCCCCCCAGCCATTTTTAGAGGGGATCAGTATCATTTAGAATCCCACTTATAACACCAGTGTAACAAATCAGCGTAACAGATACCGGGGATTCTCGCTGCACTGCTCTCCCTCTGAACCCAGCTATCGTTTCACAGAGATTAGACTGTGCCAGCCCATCCTCACTCACTGCCTTGTGCAACTGACGGCTGCTGCAGCATATGCACTGGAGAAAAGATCAGCGTTCCCCCTCACCCAGCCAGGTGAACCCTACATGCTGTTTTGCTCTGCGGGGGGAAAGCCAAGCCAAGCCAAACCCAGCCATTTGGGATTATGTCATCATCGGGATTAATGTAATTCTCCCCATGATGGCCAGAGAGCGGAGATGGGGAGGGAGAAGGGGGAGGCTGATTGGACAGCTTGGAGGGGTCAGAGGTCATTCAAAGCGAGAGAACGGGTTGTCACCCTTCCTTACGTCACCATGCAGCCCTCGTCCTGGATCAGACATCAACCAAGCAAGTCCAGTTCAGAACACAGAATGCACAGACCCAGAACCTGAGAATGGAATACAAATTTATTCCCACCTTGAGGGCGCCTAACTGAAGGGGCTAATTTTTTAACTGGACAGTGAAATCAATCCTATGCCCTGAGTAGCTCATTAGAGAGGATGATTTAGTTACACAGATTGTGTGATATGAGGTGTGACAGGAGCATTGTGGGTAGTGAGATGTCCCCAGTCGGGAGTCGCTGCACCTTTCATTACCTGATTCATTTTAAAGAAATCCGCTACGTTCGCATATTTCACAGCGTCCCCAGCCTGAGTCGGGGTGGACAGAGACGGCGGGCAGAGGATTCAGATTAATGACGATCACACAGACAGAGGAAGCGCGCGCGGTGCGGGGAGCGTCCTGTGATTTGCGGTGGTGTTATGCAACATCCCTCGCTTTTCTGCAGAAAAGACCTTCCTGGGAATCACTGCGCTGATTACGTGCCATGCTTGCAGATAGCTCCACCCCCCTTTCTCATTTTTCCACCCCTCCTCCTACTCCTCTGTTTTGTGGGTGGTGGGTTGGGGGGACTCTGTGGCGATTGGCCCCTGGGGAACCAGTTTTAAGAAGCTTTTATTGTCTGAGAGGCGGTCGCGTGTCGCTCCAGACAGGCCTGAGCTCAGCTCCTCGCGGGGCCTTTCAGCGCAAGAGGACCTGAACCAAACCACCGCCTAAACACAACAAAGCCAGGCCAAAACAATACAGAGCGCTGCAAGGCCCCTGTTTTCATCTGATTTTCCCGATTCAAGGTTATTCTTAGCAGTGTTGACATTCCCTGTTACGTACCACTTTGCCGAAAGCCAGGCCGGAGACAGGCCCAACTGCGCGAAAAACTGCAGTGACAAGCTGAAGGCCACAAGCTGCCTCTGTAAAACATGTAAATACCTTAAATATTATTCATGTGGGGTCAGCGAATGAGATGCCCTCATTTTCATAGGCAGGGTGTGGCGGGGGAAGGGGGGGCTGTCTTATCTCGGCATCTCTGAGCAACTATGTAAATGATGTAGCCGCATCATGATGCGCGCGCCAGCAGAAAATTCTCAATGGCTGCTGCAGACGGCTGAAGAGCGCATGCATCCACGTTTCTGTGAACGCCGTCTCCTGACTGCCCTATGGGGAAAGGCAGGGATGAGTGTGCAGGGAGGGATTATAGGCTTTTCTCATGATATGGGCGGCATCACGGCGGTATGAAACGGGGAGTGAAATCGCCGTGGGGATGGGGGAGCTTGTTCATAATCCCGTCATCTAATTTAAGTCCTGTTATGAGGATTGTCCCTCAACAGCAAACATCAACAACAAGGATATGACCCCTCCCGTGAGGTCATGAGACACCACAGAGCTTTTAGTTAGAACTGTATGTTTTCTTTGTGTTCCTGCGGTTTTGCGAAAGCTGTTACCACTTTGTGTTGAGACTGAGGGAAGGATGGAGAGGTTGTTTTTACAGAGGAGTGAATGTTTCTCTGCAGTGTAATCATGCAGTAAATCCACACCTGTATAAAGTGAGTAACACAGTAGTGTTAGTTAAGCTGCTCTGCTTTGGACTGGTGAGGGAGATAATGTAAAAGCCAGCTGTATGTGCGTGGATAACACCACAGATTGGTCAGCACACTTATCTGTAGTATCCCACAATGCCCCTCTCTTTACCTGTCCTTCAGTGGGTGAAATGCCCATTTCCTGATTAAACATCAGAGCCAACACTCTCTGGCTCTCTTCCTTCTGTGACATTGTGACATTATTCTGAGATTGGGGACCCAGAATTTTACCGCTCTCAAAATCCCATTAACATTTGTGAAAACGGAGATTAAAATAACAAATCTGACATTAATTCAGCTGTGTGACGGCTATTATCCACAGATCTACTTGTTGCCACCTGTGAGTGCTCTTCAGAGATGGAACAATCGTATCGAGCAAAATGATTAAACTCTTAGTAGGTTCTGCTTGGCGGTCTGCAGATGCAAGAATTTCTGCCCCCTGGTGGAGAACGTGTGTAATGTCTTTGTTGTGATGTTGTCAGGTATGGTGAAGCCTACTGATAGGCTGTTTTTCACATTATTTCCTGTGCAAATCTGATCTCTCTTCTGCTAAGCTGTTTTAGTCTACAGAGGGTATAATATAGTAATGCAAATGTGGAATGAATTATGTAAATTCCTGGTTTTTAAGAAAAAAAACTCTTAGCTTCAGAATGCATGAGAAAATAAATTTAGCATTCCTGTGTGGCTGCAAGCCTCGTCATGTCGATTTTGTCTGAGGAGGAGGCTGTGGGAAACAGTGTGAACTGCAGTTTTTATCTGCTCAAAAAACACAGACACACACACAGCCACTTTAACAAACACTGACACTCTCAAACACCCTTCATCTGCACAACTCATCCTGCTAGTCCCTGCTTCCCAGAGCAGAACACATCAGAGATGTACAAACACTTACACACACACACACACACACACACACACAGGAACGCACATGCACACTTACACACACACACACACACACACACTCATCTGCATGCCTCCTGCAGCTTCCCTGCACTCCTCCGAGGAGTCTACCACAAACAGACACACTCACGCTAAAGCAAACACACACAAATAAAGCACACACTCTAAACTGTCAGCACACGGAGGCTGACCTACATTTCCTTCCCTCTGAGTGAGCGCAGACACAACTCTTGGCTTTTGAGAAAGTTCTGAGTGCAGAATTACAGAGCACTCGGTCTTCCTCTCTGCTGCCACCCCATTGGGCGAGGTAACGCACCACAGTCTGAAAACCCCAAGCTGAAATGGGAAAACAAACCCCTCTGTATGCGTACTGACATCACTTCGCTTTCTCTCAGCAATAAACGAAGGCTAGCACTGCGTCCCATCATGCATCGAGTATCACAGTGTCAGTCTTCCCTTCTCAGTGGAGATGACAGGAGAAGAGGCCCTCTCTTGTGCAAAGATAGCCACGAAAGAGAATCCTTTCCATGCAGCGAGAGACGAGGGCGGCAGGTGTGTCTGCCGAGCGCACGTTGCAGGACCGCGCCGCGGCATCTCATCAACCGTCCCGGGCTTAGCGGGATTATCCCACCCACAGACATGTGACTCCTACTGTACTAATCCCACAGCGCTGTGATGGAGGGGGAACAATGGGCCCGGCCTGCTGCGTCGCCTCCTCCTCTCCCGGCTCTACTCTCCCCCTGTGTCTGTCACACTGAGACAATGGCACCAGTCTTGTGTTCCTGTGTCTCCTCACCTTGTTTTCGCTTCCCCATGCTATCCATCTCTCTGTCTCTCTCCTTCTCTGTTTCAGTTACTCTTTCAGGGAGATTTATTGGCATGACATGCACTGTGCTGGCAAAATGTCGCAAGTAACAACAACAAAATTAGACAAATGAATCCCCTAACTAGTTTACTAATGTGTCTGTGTGTGATGACATATGTCTGTCACATTCTATACGTAGTAACATCTCTTTTTCTCTCCTTCTCTCTCTCGCTCTCTCAGTCTGGTTGAGAATTACCATAAGCCCCCCCTGCACACCAACAAAGGCACAATAATAAACTGTGGACTCCACCCCCCTGGCCCCCAACCCCCACCAAGTGCAGGTCAAATGGCAAATGGCGGTGGTATGGCTGAATGTACACAAGCTCAGATGTGAGAGCTTTATGTTAAAGGAGCTTTATTGACACGTTGTTCACTGTTTGTAAATCTTCGCCAAAGCTCCTGAGCGCTGAGTGCATGGAGAGTCGGACCACTGTCGCATCGTCCCACAGTGTTTTTTTTTTTTTTTGTGAATGAAGTCCACTCTGCTGCGATCATCGGGGGAGGGGCAGGGGGAGGGCCCCTGCGAGTGACCGCCGGTCCTTTCTGACCCATATCTCACGGCCGGTGGGGCTCCGCGTCACTGTGGAATGTCCCTTTACGGCCCCCCTGGCCATCCCGTTTTAAAGCCCCCGCTCCCTCTGTAAACACTGCCGCGGCTGTAAAAGTCTGCAGCCTGCAGATGGCCATGTCACCATGGTAACCGAGCAGCCAGGCTGGGAAACGGCTGTGGAATGCCGCGTTTAACGCACAGGAGGGCGTCTGCTGTGTCCCTACATCTTCTGAGGTTTCACACACCTGAAGGAAGAACTATCCCAGACCGTTTTTACATGTACCCCTATATGTCATTGTTCCAGCCCAGGTTGTTTTGCCCTTAGCTTAGCAAACATGGAGCAGCCTTACTTACCCTTAGCAGTGGTGACAGTGTGGTAGTAGCCATTGCACTAGGTTACTGCCAGATGCTGTTGTGACATCACTGAGATAAGCCACATCATGCTTTGTCAACTTCTGGTAAAAGCCCAGGGGAAGGAAGTGAAGTGTAGGACACTGTTAATGGCACCCAGTGGGACATCTAAAAGTGGGACAGAGTTCTTTTTAATTTGTCAGCTAAAGACTATATAGAGGGCATCAGTAAAAAAAAAAAACTGCTGCTTATTTTGGGTTTCTGTGTGACTGTGAAGTTTAATTTAGTTTTTAGTTGGGAATACACTTTGCAGATGTGCAGTGCATTCAGTACTGTAAACATCAGCTGTTGTGGACGTGAATTTTGGTTAAAAAAATATATTTGATTCATAAGCTGTCATTTTGTTTGTTACTGGTGAGTGTAGCATATGTTGTATCAGTTTTTGTGGTCGGACTGAACTGGAAGTGGTCTATCTATATCAGACTGTTTGTGGGGTGGAATATGTAGTATATTTGTATTTGTATGGCGTAAGTGAATTGCCAGAATGGAAAGTGTTAGAACATGTGTTTGTTTGTGGGTGTGTGTGCGTGTGCATGTGTGTGTGTGCGTGTGTGTGTGTGTGTGTGTGTGTGTGTGCGCGTGTGTGCGTGTGTGTGTGTGTGTGTGTGCGTGCGTGCGTGCATGTGTGTGTGTGAGTGTGCTTGCGTGTGTGTGTGCTGCGTGATGGGGTCTCTGCAGAGCGGGGCTGTAGATGAGTGCGCTTGGGTTCATGGTGTTCTCTGCCAAACCGCAGCCAGGCCCACGCTCCACCACTTCCTCCATGTCTGCAGCAGGGCCCACTGCGTGTGTGCTTTAGTGTAGATATGCACGTATAGCACAGCATGACACCACCAGATACTGGAGAAACAAGAGTTTGTGCATACGTGCCATTACTGAGGATCTCTCTAGTCAGGGGAGAGTACCTGTGTGTGCGCTTCATTCCCATGCTCCCACCGCGTCCCAGGCCAAGTCTGACAGTCGACAATAGACCAGAGGGGCCGAACTCACAGAGTTGGGCTACAGTTAGATTGCTGTCTCACCACTTCTCCATCTCTCCCTCCTCCTCTCCTCTCGGTCTCTGTGGCTGAGCTGCTGCAGAGGGAGGAGCAGAGCGGTTATTTCTGGAACAGGCTTGCATGTGAGGAGTTGTGACTGAGGCTGGCGCTGCCTGTCTTCTCCCCTCTCCTGTGTTTTATCCAGCTTCGCATTTGTGTGGCAGCGATCCGATTGCAATGTTCTGAGAAGATTTGTCTGTGCTTCGTAATGAAGGCTGTGGAATTTAAGCTTTTAGGCCTAATGAGTCGCGTAGCAGAAATGGTTACGAAAAATGTTTCCAATTTAATTAACTGGTTTAAATTATGTTTGCCATTATACTTCAAGCAAACCGGCGCTGTTGGTAAACTTCCTGTGTACCTGTGACAAGCTGGCCCTCTTTAGCAACCACAGCAGATTGTATACTAGCTAATGTCCCTAATATATCTATGGTCATATGTATGGTCTCCCCAATCCATGACCCTGTAAAGCAGAAGGTGGTGCGTTTGTGTGTAAAAATGCCTGATCCTGGTGCTTTATAGCTTATGATGAAAGAAATGCCAGTAACCTCTCAGGTTTATTGAGCAGCCTTAAAATAGAAGCAGTATAGCTAGTCTGGTGTGGGCAGTGCAAAAAAAAAAGGTCATTTCTATAGATATCCAGATCCAGCATGGCTTGAATCAGTCAGTGAGGTCATATTAGAACAGAAGTGAGGCTAGGCAGTGGTGATGCAGCTGTTTCTGTGTGCTTGCCTGTGTGTGTGTGCATGTCAGTTAGAGGTGTACAATGTGGGGGGGGATATGTGATACATGATACCGCTGTTGAATATTTCGATGATGATATTGCTTCAGCTTAATGAATGTTACAGTGTGCGTAGTTCTTTCTTTCTGCAGCTTTCAGTATGCTGATAAAATATACTCAGACCACAAATGGCCTATTTAATTAAAAAATGAAAACTAATTATTTCCAGCATTTCCAATGTCTTTTTATTGAGCAAACCATTCAACACAAACCATCAATTTAATGAAAAACATGATAAATACGCTTAAAAGCACTGTTGTCCTACTGTCTTTCATCTCCCTCCCTTCTGTCTCTCCCTACTCCTCCTTCTACCTCCTTTCCACTGCTCCTCTTTAAAACTTCTCTTCTCTACTCGTAACTTGGTTAACAAGACAAAAAAATACCTACCCATCTGGATCGTTAAAACAGAAGATCTAGAGTCGGAGCTATGTGTGCATGTTGTGAAATATACTAACGTTATGGGCCTATTCAAGGTCAGGTATCACTGTCTTATGTGGTGTGTTTGTTGTGCAAGTTGAACACAGTACATCGTGTGTTTACCGGTGTGTGTTTTGTGCTGCCCGGTCGGTGCATCTCTAACCCAGCTCTGAACGGCGCCGTCGTGTTTTGCAGGACCTGAACAAGCGGCTGTCTCTGCCGGCGGATATCCGGATACCGATGGTTACCTTGAGAAGCTGCAGCTGAACAGCCCGCCCTTCGACCAGCCCCTCAGCCGGCGCTCCCGCAGGGCCTCTCTGGTGAGCCTTAGCCTGCTGCGGCATCACCTACACCCCTACACACCTCCCCAAAACAACCATTACACCCCTCAATATTACACGCAACCCCCTACATACCCTCCCCAAAACAAACATTACACCCCTCAATATTACACGCAACCCCCTACATACCCTCCCCAAAACAACCATTACACCCCTCAATATTACACGCAACCCCCTACACACCCTCCCCAAAACAATCATTACACCCTCAATATTACACGCAACCCCCTACACACCCTCCCCAAAACAACCATTACACCCCTCAATATTACACGCAACCCCCTACACACCCTCCCCAAAACAACCATTACACCCCTCAATATTACACGCAACCCCCTACACACCCTCCCCAAAACAACCATTACACCCCCAATATTACACACAACCCCCTACACACCCTCCCCAAAACAACCATTACACCCCTCAATATTATTCGCAACCCCCTACATACCCTCCCCAAAACAACCATTACACCCCTCAATATTACTCGCAACCCCCTACATACCCTCCCCAAAACAACCATTACACCCCTCAATATTACTCGCAACCCCTACACACCCTCCCCAAAACAACCATTACACCCCTCAATATTACACGCAACCCCCTACATACCCTCCCCCTCCCCAAAACAACCATTACACCCCTCTGTATCACACAAGACCCCCTAAACATCTCCTGCCCCCTTTCCAAAAAACCTCCACAACCCTCTACACACCCACTATCACCCATCCCCCCATTACACCCCTCTATATTACACACAATCCCCTACATATCCCTTACCACCTGCCTGAAAAACCTCTACTCGCACCCTACCACTTCCCCACCACCACCACCACCCCCACCCCCAAAAAAAAAAAAAAAAAACCATCACATCCCTCTATGTCACCCAAAACCTCCTTCACACCCCCTACTACCCCTCTAAAAAACATCACACCCCTTTTATAATATCTACAGCAGGCTACACCATCCCCCTCCCTCTAACATCATATTCTATGTCCTATCATCCCCCTTCTGTCTCCACGACAATATTACACCCCTTTACATCATCCCTGCCCCTCTCACACAACCCTAGCCTTCCCCTCTGTCTCCCACTCCACCGCTCTGCCCGTCCAGCACTGCTCAGCCGGTGGTCAGTCTCCTCTCATGCCTGTTTGGGGTCTCCTGCTTTATGGACCTATTTAGTGTTACTCAGTGAACCCCTTCCGTTCCTATGGACAGAACAGCAGGCTGTTCTCATCAGACACAATGTAGTGTTCTCAAATGACGAGACGCGTCTCTGTCCAAAACCAACACAAGTGTAAACTTTGATAACACTCTCTTGTCCTTGTATCATTGTATCGGTGTTCTACCCCAGATTTCCTCCTTATCTGCACTATTCTGTGATAGTGGTGTCTGTCTCTAAGTGTTTCTGTGCGATATGCTGTTGCAATTCTGCTAAGAGGGCTACATGAAATTATATTGTTTACGGTGATTTACGCTGCCTTTTTGGATTTGCACCACTTGAGTCGCTTGTATCTAATTGGGTGCTCATATTAGAGAAAATGCTTTGTTTTCTCCCAGGTAACTGAAACACAAGTAATTATTTTCAGGCGAGTAGATGTGTGACCGCTTGACAGTTATGTAAGGGATGAATCACAACACAAGTGCCATGCACATCCCTGAGAAAGACGATAGCTAACACGCTGGACGGGAGCCAGTGCGAAATTAAAGAAGATGGCACACGAGCTGAGCCCTTCTCAGTCTGTTTTTCATTTCCAACCAATGACTGAAATGGTTCCAGTGTTGTCTATTTAAGGAACAATGGCAGATAAAGTTGGCACATAAGTAAACGTATGAATATGTAAAAGAGACAGTACGTAGTCTCCTACATGGACTCTACGGGGCTCTCTCTGTCTCTCTCCTCCTCCTCCTCTTTGTCCGTCTCTTCCGTAGTAGTTAGTAGGTTTTGCATTTGAATCACCAGCCTCAGTGTTTTTTTTTTTTTCTTGGTGCTCCATTGTTCTTGGCTGTCATCGCTCTCAGTCGCGCTCTCCTCTTCTCCCCCACTTCGCGAACAGAACACATCAAGAGCGGGGAAAGGGCCCCCCCTGCTGTTCACCAGCAGACACATCTCTCCCCCCCCCCCCCCACTTCAGTCAGAGTGGCCGCCGCACAAGACGGATGGCCTGGCGAAAATTGAAATTAGTGCCAGATATCTGGGGCCGTGAACACACCACAGACACATGTACGGCGGTGATAAGGGTTTGTTCAGTGCTTGGCCCGGCCTATTTGGCTCTAACAGGGACAAAAATAATCTCATTTACCCCCCCTCCCCCTCTCCCTCTCTCCTTTCTTTTTTCAGTCTGAGATTGGATTTGGGAAGCTGGAGACCTACATCAAGCTTGACAAGCTGGGAGAGGTCAGTGAGTTTTTCCCCTGCACCTTCTATACGAGTCACTCACCTTTATGGCCCTGCGCAGCTAATTAGCATCAACCTGTGTTTTATGTTGCATTATTGGCTTTGGGCAGCTAATTAGAATCAACCGTACATTTTGCTGTAGCACAGCATAAAGTATGCCTTTTGTATTCTGGTGTTGTCCAGCTCAAGGCTTTTTTTGAGTTAAATTAGCAGTTGATGGGCTTTTTTAAGATAATTAGAACTGATTTTGAGCTTGGATACTTGCTTGCTAATCACAGTCAGGTTGGAAAAAAAGATCTCTTTCAATTTCTCTCTCGCTTTCTCTGCAGGGGACGTACGCCACGGTTTTTAAGGGGAGGAGCAAACTGACGGACAACCTGGTGGCGCTGAAAGAGATCAGGCTGGAGCACGAGGAAGGAGCCCCCTGCACTGCCATCCGGGAAGGTGGGCGGGCCATCTCACCTGTTCCCCCGACACGCCCTGATTCCCTCCTCTGTCACAGACACACACCTAATCTAGAGGATAAACACCCACCTCCCCATGGTCACAACATATATGCCCTCAGTTACTCCTCTGCCCTATCAGACACACCTAGATACCACACCTCTTGTCTCTGATCTGATCTCAGGCTTGTCCTGCTGAGAGGAAAATCTCTCATTTCCCTATGCTGTAGATGTAATCTAAGCCACTACCTGCTCTTTCCTCATCAGAGCCCATCTCTCACTCTCTCTCCTGCAGTGTCATTACTGAAGGACCTGAAGCATGCAAACATTGTGACGCTACACGACATCGTCCACACAGACAAGTCTCTGACGCTGGTCTTCGAGTACTTGGTGAGTCCTCTGACCCGTATGTTTAAGGACCGGTAGCGAGGAAGGTGGGGAGCTGAGAATTTAGCAGGCAGCCAAAGGAATTATTTAGCACAAGTATTTAGCAAAGTATTTCTCTATTGAAATGACCTAAATTGTGTGGCCTGATTTTTGTTTTTGTAAAACTGGATGTATTGACTTCATTCCCTGTAGACGTTCTGTCCCTTGCCAGTTGGACTAGTCTAGGCCCACTAGTGACTAAATGTGTACAGAAGTCAGCTCCATGGTTACCATACCAAGGTTATGGTCTAGTTTGTGACCCAGACCATCACTGCTCTGAGGGAGCTCTTAAGTTCAGCCCACAGCTGAAGGAACAGAATCCTCCCCTGTGAGAGACGTATGTAACACCAGAGGCAAGGGACTGGTCGATACTGCCCGTCTGTGAGCAGTGTTCATGCAGTCATAGTCTTGTCATATATGCCACGTTGGAGAGAAACACTGTCTGTCTATGCCTTTGTCTGTGCTAGTGCCTCTGTGCATATGCGCGTATGCATGTGCGTATCTTATGTGTGCATGAGCTTGTGCTGTCGCACACGTGCACATCTTTGATAATTTCCCTGGGCTTCCTGTGTCTTTGCATATCTAAATATGTCACCGTTAGTGGGTTATTTTTACCCATCATGCACCTCAGTTGATGAGAGCTGGAATCATTGACTGAGCCACACAGGGTGTAAAAGAGTATAATATAAGAAATGGTTTGTCACTTGGCTCTGCCGTCTGTGGCTGGCTTCGTCTCAGCTCCTGCATTTGCTGTAGATGAAATGCATTTCCTCCAGCGGCTTCCTGTTGTGACTGTGACCCCTCTGCTTTTGCAGGACAAGGACCTGAAGCAGTACATGGATGACTGTGGAAACATAATGAGCATGCACAATGTGAAGGTGAGTTGCCTCAGACCATGCAGTGACTTAAATTACCTATGACATGACTTAGAACATAACTAAAATGTGAAACTGGGGTTGTCCTACTTTGGGATGATAGCGTACTGGAAACACTATAATAATTATTGCATTCTAATTTGTGGTGTAAATCCTTTAAAATAAAACATCTTGAATGACACTAGTTTTTTGGGGACGTTTTTAGTGATGAGTTGGTAGTGGAGTGGTAGAATGTTCCCCCTGTATGAGTTTTTCTGATGTGTGTTTTTTATTTTGTGTCCTCCCCCGTTTCAGATCTTCCTGTTCCAGATTCTGCGAGGCCTGGCGTACTGTCACAGACGGAAGGTTCTGCACAGGGACCTGAAGCCTCAGAACCTGCTCATCAACGAGAGGGGCGAGCTCAAACTGGCAGACTTCGGTGAGAGGCCTCACAGAGCCCCACCACACACTGACCCTGGGATACCTCTCCGGGAACGGGTTAAATCTGCATAATGATCCAGGGAGGGATGAGGGAAGGGGATAGCTGATCCCAGATCAGCGCCCAAAACCATGAAAGATCACACAAAACAAGACCATATCGAGAAAACTACAAAACACTGAAAGTTTCTGCTGTATTCTTTGTAGGCAAAACTAGGCCGCTGGGTTTGTAAACAGCATTTTAGCACATATCACAGATGACATGACGTTCATCAGTGTCTATGATTTGTTACCGTTTTATTTTTAATCTTTGCACTTCACTGTTCTAATTCGGTCTTTGAGAAGGTTTAATATAGGGTTAGTTTGTCACATTAACAATCAGCTGTTTTGTTTGGAAATGAGATCACCCACTGGTAATGTTGGAGAGGACGATGGAAAGCTCTGCTAATCGCCAACGCCAAACTGAAATATCATTCACAGTCATTTTACGATTCAGCCAATGTTATTATTAATAGCTCTTGTTGTGTGCGTAATGTTATTGTCTGTATTGCCCAGACTGCTTATTTTAGTCTGAAATAGGGTTGCAAAATCTCAGATTGGGATCTACACAGGTTATGACATGGAGGGGGGGTTTCTCTACGTCTGTTTTCCCAGGTCTGGCCCGGGCCAAGTCTGTTCCGACTAAGACGTACTCCAATGAGGTGGTGACACTGTGGTACCGGCCCCCGGACGTTCTCCTGGGCTCCTCTGAGTATTCCACTCAGATCGACATGTGGTGAGGGCCTCCGCTCTATCGCAGCCGTACCCGACTCCCAGTTTATGATGTTTCTTAGTCACACTCATGGTTTCCGTTCCAGTCCTTTGGCCTTAACAGCTGGGGCTGCGATTTTCATCTCTTCTGCACTTTTTCCTGCTTCATCTTAGTAAAGAAAGAATGAGCTTGGCAGGTTAAGAGGGGCTGATTGTGCAGAGCTGATTACATACAGAGTAGATGAGTCCTGTGGACCTTATGAGTCACCCTGTAGTGGTGGAAAAGTGTGTGTTTGTGTATGCCTGCGCTTGTGTGTGCGCACATACATGCACATGTGCTCGTGTGTATGTGCATACGTTTGCGTCTCCATAGATACCAGAGATAAAAAACAAACAAAAAACCATTTATATTTATTAGTATTAAAGTACTTCATATTTCATGCCATATGTATGTTTCTATGTGAGAGAGAGAGTATATGAGAGTGTGTCTTACAAATGGTTGAGGGTCTAATGCAGTAATACCCCAGGTGATATTACTGAATTAAGCAAACGAAAAGCTGTCGCACCCGATCCCCTCACCTGCCCGCATGATGTGGAGTGGTGACCGCGCGAAGCACCTGCAGTCATGTGACCGTGTGTGGTCTGCCCTCACAGGGGTGTGGGGTGCATATTCTACGAGATGGCGGCCGGCAGGCCCCTGTTCCCTGGCTCCACTGTGGAGGACGAGCTGCACCTGATCTTCAGACTGCTGGGTGAGTTCCTCCGTCTGCAGCGTCCCAGTGTAATCACAGTTTTAAATAAAGGGCGCTTTGCGTGAGTCTGAGTGTTAGATACAAGTGGGTGCTGACTTAGGTCCACAGTTCTGCTTTTGTCTGGGCGTGGGTTTCTTATCACTGTGCACATGGTTAATTTTGTTAAAGCATTATCATCACAATTCCTGTTCGGGTTTTGAGTGCTGTTTGTATGAACTCCTTGAATTCAATGTGAAGTGCATGATCCATTCTGATTCCAAGTTAATTGTCTGAGCCATTCTTGGCTGCCTGTCATTGTGTACATGACCTATTTTGTTTAAATGCTGTTGCCGTTATTCATGTGTCTGGGTATTAAACTCTGTTTTAGATGCATGATTCTGACTCACCCGTTCTGATGCCTTATTAATTGCGTGAGCCATTCTGACTGCGTTAAATGTATGCACTTTCACAGGCACACCCACAGAGGATACCTGGCCAGGGATCTCTTCCATTGAAGAATTCAAATCCTACAATTTCCCTAAATACAAAGCCCAGCCGTTCATAAACCACGCACCAAGGTACAGTTCCCATAGAACATGCCTGTTTATGTTTTTATTTTTAGCTGACTGAAGAATATGTGTTAGGTGTGAGGGAGAAGTGTGATGTTCTCACTCAGTCCAGATTCCTGTGGAAGGAAATGGGCTGATTCTCTTAAAAAAATACTGAGCTAGCAGCCAACAGAGAGTGTTTCAGTTTACCTCAAGAGACATCTACCAAGACTTTTACTGAATTCCTATATTGATATGGTAAATTTGGGTTTGGTTGTTGTGCTGCTCCTAGTTTGTCTGTGTGTGCGTGTGCGTGTGTGTGTGTCTGTGTGTGTCTGTGTGTGTGTGTGTGTGCGCGCGTTTCTCTGTGTGCGTGTTTTTCTCTGTGTGTGCGTGTTTTTCTCTGTGTGTGTGCATGTTTCTCTGTGTGGGTGCATGTTTCTCTGTGTGCGTGCATGTTTTTCTCTGTGTGTGTGCATGTGTTTCTCTGTGTGTGGCTGCGTGTTTCTCTGTGCATGTGTGTGCGCACGTGTGTCTGTGTGCGTGTTTCTGCGCGTGTTTCTCTTTGTTTTGTTGTGTGTTTCTCTATGTGTGTGTGTGTTTCTCTGTGTGTTTCTCTATACGTGTGTGTGTGTGTTTCTGTTTCTGTGTGTGTTTCTCTATATATGTGTGTGTGTGTGTGTGTGTGTGTGTGTGTGTGTGTGTGTGTGTGTGTGTGCGCGCGTTTGTTCCAAGCAGGAAATCCTGTGGAATGTTTGACAGCAGACTGCTTCCTTCCTCCAGTTTGCCACCAAATACCCATCAGTCAGCAGTGACAGTAACACTGATCTCTCTCTTTCTCTCTCCCTTTCTCTGTTTCTGTCTTTCTCTCCTCTCATCGTTCTTAGACTGGACACCGAAGGCATTGAATTGTTGTTAATGTTTTTAAAGGTGAGTTATACGCACATGATCACAGTCAGGAGTGAGATGTATAGATTGTTTATGTCCTGTTTGCAGTTTTCAGTCGAGATTTTTTTAAAATTTAGTTCCAGAAATGACCACCAGGAGGCAGACCAGTTATACAGCAATGATACATTTTTTCATATTATACATATCTAAACACTGGCCACTTTGACTTCATTTATATCAGCTGGAGTTGGAAAATTAATTTCCAACAAGTTTATTTAACTTTCTTTTTGCATTCTGTTCTGAATAAACTTGTTCAAAGTTTCCAAATGTGTTTAATTTAGTTTTTTTGTTTTTTTTTTTTTTTTTTTTTTAATTTCCCTCCCAAAAGTACGAGTCCAAGAAGAGGATCTCAGCCGATGACTCCATGAAGCACCTGTACTTCAAGAGCTTGGGGATGAGAGTGCACACTCTTCCTGAAAGTGAGTATCTTTGGCTGGGATAGGAGAGCTACTCTCGGGCCTAGGACTAGCAGGCCTAGCTAAAGGGCCTAACCTATTCCATCTCGCTGACAGTCAGCATTGTATATGTAGGATTAGTGTAGGTGCTTCTGTAGGTGCTAGTATCTCACCTGAATGGAGGAAGTGATAGATTTATGCTGTCACTGCCAGGAACCAGGAAGAGATAGTAGTTCTGAATCTCATGTATGTGCAGGCTCTCACCCACAGGCTCTCTTACACAGGGCCAACACAAGCTCTTCATTCTGAAAGCACTCTGGCCCAGAAAAACCTGAAATAAATTAGCCGTCCAGTTACTGTATTGTATTTAAATGTTTTCTTCAAGTTCAACTGATTGAGCAAGTTCCAGTTAACAAGTGAGAGATGGATATAACAAACACATAACTGTCTGTTTCCTTCAACAGGCATTTCAATATTTACACTGAAGGAGGTCCAGCTGCAGAAAGACCCAGGTTACCGAAGCTCATCTTACCCAGAAACAGGTTTGTAGCTTCTTCACAGGGCAGGGACTGTTTTTGAGCTACCTGCAGTGACTGTTTCTCCACCAGAGGGAGCCGTCTGTCACCCCTCCCAGGCATGAGCACTGTGTATGGGGATTCAGTGAGCAGGGCTTCCCCTCTGCTCAGCTGGAGGGAACTGGGTCACTGATAGGAAACAGTGCAGGATACATAGAGTGTGTGTGTCTCTCTGTCCGTGCGTGCGTGTACATGTATGAATGCATATTAGAATGCGTTTGCTTAAAAGTGTGTGTGTGTACATGTGCCATTCTACAAAAGTTTTGTTTGCAACAAAGATATCATATCAGCGAAGACCTTGCTATGTCTTATTCAAACATACATGTTTGCTCAGAACTTTGATTGGTCTGTTATCTTCTCCAAACTCCAAACTGTAGTATATGTAAACAACTGCCGTTAGCTTCCGAGAGGAACCAGGGCAATTATAGTATATCCTCATAAGAATGCGTGTCCATGTTTTCACAATAAATTGAGAGGAAGGAGTGAGCTCTGCATTTGTTTAAGTTGTGTAGATAGATACATGTATATGATATGTTGTTTCAGGCATTAATGAAATGATAAATAGACGTCCACCATGACAATGAGAGACCATTTCACTGTAGCACTTCCTGAGTTACTCAGTTCCTGTTTACCTTGTGGGCTTCACAAAGGCCATGGCCTTTACAATGGAACACAAAGGATATGTATGGAATGAGAGTGATGCATGTCTTTTGGAGGTAAAGGGTCACACCTGTGTGATAACCAAGTTCAAAGGTGAAATTGAGTGCAACCTAAAATGCAACTGCTCATGTGGAAAAGACTCAAACCGGACCGATAGTCTCTGAAACGATTTAACCATCTCCCTTCCTCTCTCTTTCTCTCCCTGTCTGTCTGTTTCGCTCTCTGGCACCCTCCATCCCACTTTCATTCTGTCTCTTCCTCCCTCTCTCCCCTCTCCACAGGAAACAGCAAGAACAGAAGACAGAGCATGCTCTTCTAGACTCACATTTCGGCTTAAACGAGGAGCAAGGACTTGATTTCTGTCGCGTAAACTCACACCCAGCAGCCCTGAGAGGAGGACATGAGGGATGGAGGGTGGCCTTTCTCCTCCAGCAGCGTGCCCCTCCCCCTCCCGCTCCACCCACCCCCCACCACCCCTCCACCCCCCTTTTCTCTGGCGGGGGCCCTTTTGAAGCCCCTGCAGGGCAGTGTGGGACCCGAGAGAAGAGACTGACTCTGTGTGTTAATTTATTGGAGAGAGAAAAAAATCATTTTGCTGCTAAACAACTACTGTCTGTATTTAACACACTGTTTTATCATGTGAACTTGCTTGGTTACCCTCGACAACAGACCAGTCGCTAAGAAAAAAAAAAAAGACAAAAAAGTTTTGTGTTATTTCGTTGATGTTGTTGTTGCTGTTGTTACTGTCGTTGTTTTCAGAAATCGAGTGCTTTTAGTGTCCTTGAAGCTCCCCGACTCCCCAGCTAGACTTGAGTTTCCTTGCATTGCAAGCAGTTTTTACAGGATTTTTTTTTGTTTTCTTTCCCAAAATTGTACTCTGGAATACTGTAGCAGACCTTATTTCAGCCTTGAAAGCTGTACAGTTTGACCCTGGATCATGTGAGAACTCTTGGCTGAAGGCAGACTGGGGTGTCTGTAGACTCAGTAGCAGGGGTGCTGTACTCCGTGTCACCCTTTAGCCCCTCCCACCCATGTGACCAGTACATTTCAGACTCCATCGCTACAGTCCTCCACACTGGATAACAGCATCTACCTAGCTACTGAGCACCGTGGCTCTTGGCCGCTAGTCCCACCTCTCCGAAATCAGCAGGGGGCGCTGATAACCCCAACCACCCTGAACATTCCGAGATGTTTTTTTTTTTTTTTTTGTGACGGCTGATTTTTCGATAAGGAGCCAAAAACTGGAGGGCAGAGGAGTACCGAAGAATTTTCCAACAAGAGGGCATTACCTGAAGTCACATGACCGTCATTTTTTTTTTTTTCCTAATAATGCAAGCTCAAGCGACATCAAGTTTTTTCAGATTCCCTATATGGACCCCTCCCTTAGATCACCCCCCCTCCTGCTCTGGTTCAATCAGCACCTCTGATATTCTCTGGACAAAACTGCTTTGTCTACAGTCTTGTTCTTCTCTTGTAAGAGCTAGTTTAGTGAATCTTCGATAACTGTAAAAAAAAAAAAAAAAAAAAAAAAAAAGAAAAGTCTCTTTTTCCCAAATGGTAGGATTACTCTGTAGCTGACCATCAGTGGGAGGGGGATGCGACAGTCACTGTACTGGACTATAGGGACTCTCCAGAGACTGACTTTTGCTTGTAATGAATCTGAAAATGTAGTTTATTCAGCAGTATTAAGAGACTTTTTTGTATGTTACATTTTAACTTTATTTGTGAATAATTGTGTCATTGTGGCATGTTGGGGGATTGCGTTCCTACCTTTGTGCTATTTTTTTTTTCCAGAAGAGAAAAACAAATCAGACAAAAACATGCGCAAACTGAAGTGGGGGAAATATATATATATATATTTGTGTAAGAGTTTGCATTTGGACCACTGCTGTTTTTTCCAGCGTTTGTACACATGTCTAAAAAAAAAAAAAAGAAAGAAAAAAGATTTCAAATTGAAATTTTAGATTTAACAAACCGCTGTGTTGTTTTCAACTGACAGTAATGTATTAATATTGTAATATTGTACTTTTTTCCCAATATGAGAATGACCTTATCCTACCTGTTTGTGGGAAAAAAAGGTGTGGAGGTCTGTACCTAACGCATGGAACGCCTGGTGTGGTGTAAATTCTGCCTCTCTGGAACACTGACTCAAAAAAAAAAAAAAAACGGTCGACCGATAGCAACCGTTTAACACTTTTTACTGGAGTTATTTATTTCTCATAACCATTTAAGTAAATTTAGTCCGTTTCATACAGACACCCTGAAGTGCTCACTTGTCCTTATTTTTTGGTAGTTGGGATGAATTTGAGGGCTGTCCTGGAAAAACTCTTACGTACACAAAAGGGATAAAATAAAGTGAAGGAAATGGTTTTGTTTATAAAAGGACAATTGGAATAATGAGTAGAATAGGCAGTATTAAATATTTAGTTTTGCTCCTGCTGCTTGATGATTGAATAAAAATCTTCTGAGGAAGTTTGTTGTACCAAACGCACCATGACAATGTGGTGAACTAAAACAAAACAAAATCCAAATGATCATGTTTTTCCAGGTCTCCCCTCAATTTCCAGGAAGTGCTTTTCATAATTGCCTGTTTGACAGCACAAGAGCATTCTCCAGTAGATGGAGAAAAAGCATAGATTCAGTTGGGATTACATACAAAGCAAGCTACCGCTTAATGCATTCAAACCAATACCAGATTGTTTTGATACTGAGGTGTTTATAACTCTTGGTTTTTCTACCCTCTGATTGGAAATTTTGTTGGCCCTTTCTTAAAAGTTTTTGTGTCTCCACAGCAAATTAGGGATTGGGTCAAATCATTGATTAATTGATATCATGAGTTGGTTGGCCCCTTAGTTTTCATGAACGGGCAAAACAATCCCTAGAGACATCTGATTTCTTTAGATTGAGTTGTCAATACATTTACACATAAGTCATAACATAAGTTATCAGTAGCACTGTACAAAATTTTTTGGTGATTAGTTGTCAGAGGTAACTAATCTGACCTGGAATATAAACGTGGAATTTATTATTTGTGCCATTCAAAGCATAAATTGGCCTTCAAATGGTCAAAAAAGTCATATGAAAACAGTCCTTCAATACACATCAAATGTGTCTAATCAGAACCTCTGATTGGAAGGAATTGATGTTCAAGTTAGGCATTAGCAGGTACACATTTCAAGTCCCTCTGCTTGATTTGTCAGAAATGAGGATGGAGCCACAAAACTTACCTCGAACAAAACTTTGTCAGCCATCTTGAATGTGGCCTAAAGTTTTGCCTGTATCTGCTGTATAGACTTTGAGTAATAGGTGTCCTAAATTTGGATGAAATTGGACAGTGTTGTCAGGAGCTGTGCAGGAAAGAAGAGGAATGAAAACAACTGGCTTTTGGCAGTTCTCAAAAGAGAGTTGGCACAGCTCTCTGCCGGTCCCACACATTCAGGCGACTGCCTGTTTGCGCAGTGCACGCGTACACCGTCCGTGCTGACACACGGAGTCCACTCCCTAAAGGTTATTATCCATGGAGACTGCAGGGCTGAGCCACGGATTCTTCTCGCGGAGTCCTCTTTGAAAACAGGAATTGTGGGTCGGCGCAGAGGGCTGCGAGCGGGGGCGGGGCAGGGTTGGTTTGTATGATGATGGCGGTCAGCTAAAAGCAGGACAGGAAGCGCAGCACCAAACAGATGGGAGGGAGGGAATTTAGCCTGGCTTGATACATGGATACAGTTCAAGGTGACTGAGGGGAAAAACTTTGAGAAAGCTGTCAACACAATATGAGAGTAAGGCTATGCAATCTCAGAAATGAGGCGGAGCTATCAATATCTGGCTACTCTGAGCCAATTGTAATACTCTGCTATGTACCACAGGTCAATTTGATTCAGTGATCAGCAGCTCTATAGTAGCTGCCCCCCTATGGAAGTGTTGATGAAGCCTCTCTTTCAAACGGCTGCAGTGGAAGTGAGCTTAAAGGCAGAGAGGGAGTGTATGACAGAATGAAATTGAGCTACAACAATATTGCATCCTTTTGGGTGGTTTGTTACTGTATGAATGTTCATTTGTGAGAAGCCTATGTGCTTTATAGCTGTATAATATTTTATTGTGCTGTAGCAGGTAGTAGTTCATTTTACACAGAGGGCATTAATATAGACATTAACTGTGCAGTACCTACTGTGCAACAGATCTTAATATTTGTCATTTGTTTAGAAGTATCTGGTCTAATAGATAAGAACAGAAAATGATTCAAGTTTACATGTAATGTTTTTGATCTACATTGGAATGTGTTTTGATTTCCCAGCAGTAGCCGTGTCGCGTAGGACTCCATATGGACACAACATTTGTGAAATGTCACATCGCCAAAAAACCAGGGCTGGCAATAGGAGTGTATTCGTATTAAAAGAGAGATCTAGTTGAAATTGACATCTTCTGGCTCGTTAGCTCAGGAATTGATCTTCATCCAAAACTCCCAGCGAATGACTTAAAAAGAGGAGTACATCAATCCGGCTAACAGAAAACATTCCCAGAGAACATTGGGAAAAATTTAGGTCATATATTCACTAGGGTTTGCCATGTTATAATGTGAACGTTCCTCAAACATTTTAAGAATGTTACATCGTAAAAGGTCTGTCGAGGTCACAACAAAACATTTCTGGTAAATAACATTGAAGGAACAATTTGGCTGGATAAAATTTCAATCCCATGAACAGTTGCCTTAGCATTCTGAGAATGCTCTAGCAACCAAAAAACTGTGAGCAAGGAAATCAGCTCAGCAAAGAGGTGTACAGCTCCAGTCCTGGAGGGCTGGTTGTGCGTGCTGGTTCTCTGTATGTTTCAGCATTTTAATTGCCTAAATTAAGTCATTGATTGGCTGCTAAGTCTGCATACCTTGGCCTGCCACCACTCCCGCTCTTTAGGGGACATCTTGAGTTACATAGTTTTACAGTTACAAGTGTTGACACGCCTTCTTTCCAAGGCTTAAATTGGCAGGCAATTAAAAAGAAAACCACACAAACCAGCATTTCACCCTGGCCCTCCAGGACTGGAGATTTGTTCCCCTGGCTTAGCAGCACATTCTTTGCAAATATGAAAAGACCCTGTTATGTACGGAATATTAGCCTTGTCTACAGTGAAGCTAGGCTATCCCACTGCTTTATATTGCATGAATATGAAACTCACATGTTTTTGCTCATATCTGAAATTTTAAATAAGCGTATGACCACATTATTCAGCATTCAATGCTTCAAGTTTATTTAAAACCACATTAGGCATATTTTCTAGACTCTTAAAAAGCACAAATATAAAATTAATATGAGAATACATTTTTATCAATTCCTTTATGAAAAAATAATTAAAAAGCTATTACAAAGCTTTTTTCAATATTATATTGGAATTTCGTCCTTAAAAGATGTTTTTTGTTTTCTTAAAGCTGGAAAATAATACATACTTCTTACATTTATGAAGGCACAGCCGGTACTAAGTTTAAAAGCACAGTGCATACAATACAATATAATACAATACAATACACAACACTAAAAAAACAACCAGATTCACAGCCTCTGATGAAATTATAAAAACAAAAAATATGAAATGAGAAGGAAAATAACTGACCCCATGTGAACTGAGTGTGAAAAGTTTTTTTTTTTTTTTTAAAAAGGGTCAAGCAGGACATTAGTGTCCCAACTAACAAAAATGTTCCTTGAAAACACTGGGAAAGAGTTCACTTTACCATATCCTAATTTTGTTGTAAGGCAATTTTCCCCAAACTGTCCTAGAGGATTTTATTGTTTCTATTGAGTTATTTCAGTTTATCAAAATACCATTCCAGGTTAATAACATTTAAGGGACATGAGGAAACTGGACATACTCCAGTGCTGGGAGCATTTACCAGGAATATTTTGGAACCAAAAAACAAAGTTGGACCAGTGAGGAGAAGCTATAAGCGTAGTTCTCAGATCTGTATGCTTTTCAGAATTTTCTCATGATTGAAACTTGAAACCATGTGGTTTCTTTGGATTCTCTGGTTTGAAGCTCAAGCTATTTAAAGTTAGCTCCACTTTACAAAGAAGCGCACACCTTTTGTGTGATGGGATGGAAAAGGGGCATGTCTGTACACGAAACAGACGTCTCCATCTTCAACATGCATCATGGGGCAACAGGCCTGCATTTGCTGCTGCTTTACACCCCCTTTACATGGACCGAATGGCAAGAGAACCCTTAAAGTTGGCTGTTGAATGCTCAAAAAGTTTTTGTTGGGGAAGGGGGTAATGAGATGACTAACATTGCTGGAAACAGTCTACTTTAAAAAAAAATACAAAAAAGCCCCAAAATTACTGTATGTACAATCACTGTATGTCTCCCTCCAGTTGTGCAGCACCAGAAATTGTTTTGGTGGGTTTGCCATGTGAAACAAAAACAAAATGGCTGACACGGTCTCTGTTGATGATGATGATGATGATGGGAAATGTAGTTTCAGGGGTTGATGCTTTCTTCATTATGGTGAAGATCCGGCCCTGCTGGGGGGTTCAGCATCCAGAATCAGGACTTCTGGGCACTGGAGGACAGCAGTAGGGGTGAGGACGATCCGTCCAGGTTTGGGATAGGGACAGGAATGTGTCCGTTGAGTAAGGTGGGGAACTGCAAGCACAAAGAGGGAAGGATACCAAGGTTAGAATCTCAGATATTTATGACAAAATCTGTCTGTCAGCAGGCTTATTAAATCAGCTCTTCTACACTGGCCATTTTATTGCCATTCAGAGGCAATCTTTAGGAAAAAAAGACTTAAAACTATGTATACATGTACACATATCTATTTCAACAGCCATTTTCCAAAAAATAAATTTAAAAGGGAACTTCAGTTCTCTTTCTAGCTGTAAATTAGGAGTTCACTTTATGTTAACATTACTCACAATAGATTTTGGCAAAACCTCAAACCTTACTGTAATTATCTATAATACCAAACTACAAATTCAGTAAAAACCCCAAAATCAGTGTCTTCTCACTCTAATATATATTTAGATACGGTTGCTAATAACAATGATGTGGAGTAATTCTGTGCTGCTGGTGTTGGCGTGTAAAATGAATGAACAGGAGTAGCTCCTCCTTGTGATCACAAATGTATCACTGGCATTCTTCGCTAAAGGCACATTCAATAGATGCTGGAAAAGTGGCTTTCACTTGCGAGAAACCCAATCTACGCGGCTCGCTCAAGGTCCGCAGACCAACCGGCGGCTTATCGCCTGCATTCTACAGTTTTCCCCGCAAAGGAAGTTGTATTTTTCCCTCTCCTAACCAGAACGGAAACATCTGTAGTTTATTTTCAAAGCAGCCACTCACCCTTACCCACTCACTAAATGCATTCGCACAAATATTTATGCCCATCTTAATGTGAATAAAAGACAAACTAATCCAGTGGAAGCCAACAAAGGTAATGAACTTTGACACCTTTCGGTTCAAACACCCGAAAACACTGTTTGTCCCTCCCATCTCCCAATCCACAGTCAATACTTTTTCATGATGCAGCTGGACATTTTGTATTCAATAACCAATGAAACAGCTGTTTTTTCCCCAAGAATAAAGGACGTTGTTTTCCTTCCACCCTCTAATTAGGGGGTGGGCATGGATCTTTCAGTGCTATTTGTGGTGCATACTCTGATGACAGTAAGGATGATCTGTAAATAAGATAAAAAGCAGGGAAGCATGACTCAATATAATTTCAGGAAAAAAAAATACAGACATACTACTAATGTAGAATAAAGTCTGTGGTACTTCGGGGAAGATCACAGTAAAATTTTCATAGGGCAGCCATGTCGCCTCCCAAGATTTCCTTTTATTGTGCCAGCAGCCCTGTCTCTAGTGGAGCAGAGCAAACAGACAAACCCATCCTTTGTTAACTGATGTGTTTCTCCTATTTCTGAGCAAAGTTAGTCAGCTCGTCTTGAGCTGTGCCACGTGTTGCTCTGGCGATGGCTTTTAAGGGGGTCTGAATCATATTTTCGTGAAACTTGGCTCTGCGACACCATGGACCGTCTGTCGCAACAGGAAGTCACATGACCAAACGGAACCCAGTGACTAACTACTATTGCAAAAGAGGAAGCTTAATCTCTACAGGGTTTTTACCTCTACCTGTTTTTAAACTTTGTATAGCTGGCTGTAGTGCACCACCCTAATCTATGCCAACTTGTTTAACTTACCACATTAATCTCCTGTCCTCAGCAACCTTACGAAAGAACAGGTCTCATAATAAGGATGAAAGGAGCTTGTAATGAATATAATCGTCAAAGGGAAGGCTGTCATTGCTCTCGCTGTTCAGACTCAGTTGCTATGGTAACGGTTTCCTGCTTTCTTCCCCTCACTCCTTTTTTGAAAATATTGACATCACATCAAGAAGTACATTGTAAAGAAATATCTGTCCTTTTTACTGGCCCCCAAAAAATCCCACCAGTTCACTGCAGTTAAGGGGTACAGGGTGAGGGAGTGTAAATAGAGACCAGGATAACACCCCCCCTTTCCCCAGACCCCGCCCACGCTGTTCGAGCCGACCTCCCCTGGGGTCGAACAGGAAGTATCCGCAGGATTTCCCTCTCATCTCACACGAGCGCAGAAACCCGACACCACAGCCTGGGCCGAGGCACGGAGAGAGTGGAGCTCACTCAGGCACGGCTGGGTCTTTCCAAAAAGCCAGCCTCGGAGGCCTGAACTGTGCCATTTACTGACACACACACACACACACACACACACACACAAAGACTGTACCAGAGCCAAGTACTGAAACCTACATTAACACTCACACAGAATTTACTAGACAAGCTTTAGCGATCTACACTGTACCATTTAGTGACACACAAAGACTACCAAAGCCAGCCTCTGTACTCTAGACTGTAGTGTTTATTGACACACACGTAGACAATACTAGAGAGGTTATATAAACAATATAACACTGCATAATAGACAGCCTTACCATTGGCATAAATTCTGTGGCCCTTAAAATATAAGACTCATTTAAATTCCGCTGAACTATGGTAAGCTGCATAAAGGAGGTAACGATCAGAGCATGAACACCTGAAAACGGAGTTGAATAAGGCAAATAACGTTCTGTGAATGGGTAAGTTCAACTCCATGGGCAAAGTTGTACCAGTTCTGGTCTCTGCTCCACCTTAGACATATAGCACCCTACCGATCAGTTGTGTGTGTAGCCAAACCACCTGTGACTTCAGGCCTTGTCTGTTTGCTTATTTAAAGGTGCTTACCACGCTGAGTCAAACTGGGGTTGCTGCCCTATTGATATAATAGACTGGTTAGACTCAGAGCAAGGCTACAGGGTTCGCTCAACCAGAGCTCTAGGTTATCAAATGGAATATAGATCAGTGGCCAGATCTGTCTAATCCTTGCCCTAGGTCCTGAAAAGGGTGCGCTCCTAATGCCGATAGTGAGATCTGTGCTTGTCAGTGCTCTGTCCTTTTCTCACACTTTCGTACTCAATTGGATTTTCTCCAGGCATTTTCCGTAAGACCGTGTAGCACAGCCCATAGAAAGGCTGAATTTTGAGTCCCACAAACAAGATCCCCTGGATGGCTGCGGTTCAATCCCTGACTCAGTACCTTCCTGTACTATCACCTGTTTTAATCTAACTTCCTGCACTCCAGTTGTCTAAACAAATAAAATGTTTTAAGGAGTGTGGACCCCTTTAAGGAGTGTGGATTTCTGTCATTGCGATGGCAAATAATTTCATCTTTCCAACACCTGCAACAAAAATGGGAAGAGAGGATAAACAGCGCCCAGTGTTCCTGAATGGCTCCCCCTGTCGTTAGCTCCTTACCTGGAATAGGGAGCCGTGTCCCTGCAGCCGGGCGGGACTCAGGGGGGCGACCGGACTCAAACTGCTCCAGAAGTGAATACCGGATAACAGGGGGCTGGGGGTCAGCAGCAGCCCAGAGGGAGTCTGCAGAGATGAGGGGAAGACAGGTGAGCTTCAAAAGACCGGCGCAAAGCGATACCGTTCCAAACCCAACACCAAGGGGATGAGGATGGGGTGAGTGGACCATTGGGTCGTCTTCCTTTAACATTTACATCTCATCTGCATTCAGATCAAACACCTGCAGGAGGCATGAGGTCTTGCACAGGTTTGACAGCTTCGTTGCATCCACACACATACACATGTTCTGCCTTCAGACGCCACTGTAGGTCGGTTTCAAATGAGTGATGACATAACCACTGCCACTGCCACCACCCAGAACGAACAAAATGAGATCTTTTCCGGTGGCCCTTTAATGGCTTCTCTGGCCATATTCCATCAATGCTAAATGAGGCGGTCATCATCGGATCGTTACAAACCTCCTCCATGATGGCCGGTTATGGGTCTCACAGGTCAGGGGTCAGCCTGAGTCTAATTCACTATAATGCACTGTGTAGTGAACACGGAGTCAATTCCGACTCAACCACATTCCATCTACAACTGAGGGGCTGAGCTTCCACTTTGCTGTGGTAAATTTACTGACAGCAACATTTTATGATTTATTTATGTACATAATGGAACTAAACAAAAAGAAAATAGGTTAGATTCAAGTCTAAACCAGATACAAATTAGGACATGATTTTTCACATTTTATCAAATGCCATCTCTCCTTTTTTTATTAATGTTTCATTTAATTACTGTATTTTATATGTCCTTCATGTGTTGTGTGTACAGAGTGAGTGACTTAAGGTGTTAATTTAGGTATAAGGTATAAATCCGACTTACGTCAAAAATCGGCTTACAACAAGTCGTAGGAGCGAAACTCGTTCGTAAGTCGAGGACCCCCTGTATATATATATATTTTTTTTTTTTTGTTATTTCTAACTTTTTCCTATAGCTTGTTTATAGTGGTAGCACATCCTGTCTAAAAGGGGATTTCGTTTTTAAATGGTAACCATTTAGATTGACGTATAACAGCCGACTGGAATATATAACCAGCCTTAAGTTTGACTTAGGATCCTGAGGTCTGTGTGAGGACAGAAGGGTGAAGTACTGGTCATTGTAATTGTCGTAGATGGTAGTATTTAAGTCATGAGCTATCTGTGGTGTTACAGCCCAGCTGTGTAACCACGCAGTGAGCGTTACTACACTACACCCAGCCAGCCAGGGAGGCGGTCTGAGCCACGGATGACTGCTATTTTCCCACTTCTATTTGTGTCCAGTTGTTTTTTTATTTTGCCTGGGTCAGTGTGCAAGAGGTGAAGTTTCTCCCTTGATTGGTTGACAGCATCGGGGCGGTGGTTTTGCTTATGGGCATGTCCCAGACATTGTGTATCAGTGTGGACAGTGGAGTGTTGACAGTGCTTGATTCTATACTCTCTCCCTCTATCACTCTCTTCTCTTTTCTTAGGTTTGAGGGGCCAAAACCGTAACTGTGTAAGAATGAGGTTTCTACCCTGGCAAGCCGTCTAGGAGGTTCATGGCGGATTTGGGTGACCAGCCGGCGGTCGGTCGGGAACCTTGGAAACCCGCAGTCAGGTTAGACAAGAACATATGAAATCAATTACTCTTTTGCTTTCTCTCTCTCCCTCCCTCTTTCTCTCCCTCTCTCAGTTTTCCTCTCTCACCCCCCCTCCCTCCATCTCTCTTTGCTCTCTCACTCCCTCACTCCCTCTCTTTCTCTCATGTCACATAAATGAAGAGAGTGTTGTGGGGGGGTAGGGTCCTAGCCTTACATTCACGATTCACTGGATTAGGAGCATATGGCATTGCTTACAGACTCTTCTCCTTGCACCCCGGCCTTAAGAAAGATTTGTGTGTCTTACATTTTCCTTTTGAACTCAAGATGTGCACTCCTCTGCGCCATTCACGCTAAACCCTGTTTGCAGAAAATTCTATTGATCTTAAAATCGCTACTAAATCACATTAAAGTGTGCCTTTTTTCCTGGTAATATACTGCCCACATCTGATCTGCATCATTTTGCCGGTAGAAATATTGCACTTATTAGAAAAACAAGTCACTTCTTGGCTATTTAGAAGTACATGTGAATTCCCCTCGGGAGGGGAAATCTGTGTGTGACTTGGAATTTTCCTGTTTGTTTGTGTGTCACTTTTATATTTTTAAGTTCCCGGCAGGCCAGAGGAGGGTGTTAAAGTTGCAATGACCTAAGGAAGCACTGACCAACTCAAACCCATCCTCCTGTCAAATAAGGGACCCAGTTATCTTTGGCTCACTGTGGACTCTCACTCATTTAGCCAGCTAATGACAGAGTGCATGGTTAAAAATGCATTATCTAAGCCATAGGCCTTATCACCTCTGGGGCAGTTTCGCTCGTTTAGGCTATTCACCTATAACGATAACAATCAATATAATTTGTTTACAGCATATTACTGTTCACAACTATTTGCATTTGCATTTATGAGTTTTGCTCTTTATCTAATTTTACTCAAGCAAGTCAGGTGAAGCACCTTGTCCAAAGGAACAATGACACTACTTAACATGGGAATCAAACCATGTCTCAAAAAGGTAGCCAAAACACATGGGAGCATTCTCTGACAAAGTAAAATTAGAATTAGAATGAGATATTTTTCCAATGTACTTTAGTAAACACTATCTGTCCCAACTATGGAAGAGTAAGGAGACAGTAGGTCATAAAGTGGCAGCACACAAGCTACCACATACACTGCTTGAGATGATAAATGAATCGATCTAGGATGCCTGAGAAAAGACTACCTCATAAAGCCGAGATGAAGCAACTACAGATGAAAAAATAAGACCGGAACATCTACGGGTCTTTCATATTTTTATTTGTTGTAGCATGACAGTGTCCTCAAAATTTGCCTTAAATTCTTTAATACACTGCACTTGAAAATAACAGAAAACATGACTGCCTAATTCAATATCTTCAGAGAATTTTCAGTGTCTTATGTGCGGTATCTGACTTGTGGCATTGCCCTGTAATAAAACTATGCTTTTGGCAGAATGACATCATAGGCCTGGATAGAATCAGTGCTTGGAATAAATTTCATCCACAGCGGCTCAGATTGCAAAACAGTAAGAATGATTTACTAAAAACTATTATTAACTACTGAGCCGTTCAGCTTGACAAATAAGGTGGTCACAAAACAAATAAGATACGAGGGGAAATTTCACGAGTTCGACAAAGTCGAGATTGTGTGGCACACTGACCCCCCTCTTTGGCTTAGTGCTCTCATTAACTCTGCAGCTATTCTTAGTTCCTTCCTGCAATCACGTTAATGTTAAACACATTTTCTACCTGCCGCAGTAACTGTGACATCATCTCCATTTCCCACCAATCAGCATCGCCTGTAACCTCAGGGAAGAAGGTGGGCGGTTCTGTCTATCACAAAGATGGGCACTTAGCTGGATCTGATATCAGACTAGCCAGGATCTTGTTTCCACAAACAAGGAATCGATTAACTTCATTATCAATCGACTGCACGTCTAAAGATAGCTCCCATACTACAAAAGTGGGGGCGGGCAGGAAAATCACATCTCTTCTTTTTTTTTTTTTGTTGTGATGCTTTGAACAAAGTCTCCACCACTTTCAGTCTATGTGCATAGACCAGTCATAGTGGTTGTACAGAAACTTCCAGACTGTTTCATATTAAATTTGTGGCTTGAGACTAAGGTAATGTACTGGAGTGAGGGTTGATTTACATTCTCGTGAAGCCTTTAGTGATGTACTGAGTGAAATGTTTATGGCTTACATGGAAAGCATATTCCTAAAGAAAATTAGAATAAGGGCTTGTTTCATATGGCCAGATTTTGAACTGTTGGCTCTAATGCTTGACAGCAGAGAATTGACACAAGAAACAGGCCACACAACAAACAAACACAAAAAGTGTCAGGAGTTTGTGTTAAAAGAGACGTATAACCATGTGAGAGACTGGTATGGAATTTGCCTTCGCAATGAGAATACCAGGTGAGAGTCAAGGTTTGAGACTCACTTATGCAGGTTTGAGATTTATTAGACGCCCCCGTGCAGACTCCCCTGTCCTTGACAGACTGACAGGTGAGAAGCAGATATTTAACTTGCCTATGCAATCAGCGTAACAGGTGAAAGACAGGTGTGCCGTAAGAATGACAGGTAAGAGACTGGTTTGAGACTCTCCTGAGCTGTGTGAATAACAGGTGAGATACAGCTGTGGCAGGTGTGCAGCTCACCTGTGCAGTGAAGAAGGCGGGGGTCAGGGACCCTGACGGCAGTGCTGGGCTGTTGAGAGCGATGGAGCCGATGTCACTCGCCGACAGTAACAGGGAGGGGGCGGAGATCTCCAGGCCCTTGGGCTTCTTGGCTTTAGCGGGCGGGCCGCTGCTGCCCGCGCTCCTCTTCTCCAGAGCGTTTGAGACGCGGTCCCTGTGGCCCGCCGACAGGTTCAGGGGCTGAGCACACTGCTCCGAGTCGTCCGTCTCCACCTCCGGGCTCCGCCCCCGGCCGGAGCCAAAGGCGGGGCTGCGGGAGGGGGATGGGGAGCGGGAGGCCACGGGCCGGGGGGAGGGCGAGGGTTTTGAGGTAAAGAAGACCTCAGCCGAGGAGGAGGCTGGAGGGGAGGATGGGAGGGACACCACCGGCAGCGCCCCGCTCTTCTCCGACCTGTTGGTCACGAAGCGGATGACGGTCCGCGCCTCGTCCTCGCGCTCCGTCCGCTGCTTCTCCACCTTGATGGCGCGCAGCAGGTGCTGCTGGTTCCTCAGGGAGCTGACGGTGAAGGACGAGTACAGGCCGGAGTGGATGTAGTCATTGCGGCAGGTCCGCAAGGCCGACAGTGGCAGCTTGGAGGAGTCCTCCTCCTCACCCTCCGGCCCCAGCTGCTCCGCCTCCTGGAGCATCGCCCCTCCCCCATCCCGCCCCATCTCCACAGCCTGGGGGTCCATCTTCAATATGTCTGGAAATGACACAAACTTGTACACGAACTTCTGACCAATCACCTTCTTGATGATGTTCTGAAAGGGAAAAAAGGGGGGGAGGAGTAAATACGTACAAGTTATCTTCACCATACTCAAATTTGCCTGTGTCTCTAGTGTACAATACTGTTCGACCTAATACATACCACTGATAATGGACCACACAGCTGCCAATGGATTTCAGTGGCATGTGGAAAGTACAGTAATGACAGGTATT
The DNA here is from genome assembly GCA_022829145.1 of Albula goreensis. NCBI lineage: Eukaryota > Metazoa > Chordata > Actinopteri > Albuliformes > Albulidae > Albula > Albula goreensis. The sequence goes on along the minus strand of CM040757.1, from coordinate 8,210,351 downwards.
AGTCCATAAACAGTCCATTTTTTTTAATGACACCATAACACAATGGTTAGATTTATGGCCAGGCGCATGCTCGTAAAAAGGTATTCCATCCCTCGAGCTCGGCTTTGGGCGTGACGTGCGAAAAGCAGAAGTCTGGGGGCTTAACTGCAGCTGGGCCTGTTTGTCTGGTGAAAAAGAGGAACAAGCCACGCTCGCAATGCAAGAATGGGCTCGCTTCCGTTTAGACCAGAGGGGGATCAGGAATGATTCAGAGGATGTTCTTTGAAAATCAGTTCAAAAGAGGAAACCAGGGCAAAAACTTAAAACCTCACAATTCTGTTAAGAAGTGCTGAGGCGTTCCACAATTACTGATAAAATATACAATAAAATAATCTAAGTTTTTATTTAGAGAACCAACCTATATCAGATGGTTTAATGCTGCCACCTCAAGATAAGGCCACAAAATTACAGAAAACAGATTTAAAAATTATGACATAACTGTATTGACCTCCTTTGTGGCTTTAGTGTTTAATGTGTTTTTCACGATGTGTTTAGTGGTAACGTTTGTCTGGCTGTTTGTATAATGTGTCACTATAAGGTACGGGCTGTAATGTTGGTGTAATGAGTCAGCATGCATGATGCGCTCACCTTGTCGTAGTAGTAGCGCAGGGCTCTGCTGAGCTTGTCATAGTTCATGTTGGTCTTGTTCTTGCGTAGGCCCCACAGCTTGGCCACCTCCTCAGACTTAAGCAGCTTGAACTCCCCGTCGTTGGAGGTCCAGCAGATCAGGTGTTTGTGGTTCTGGTCCAGGAGCAGCTGCAGCAGAAACTGCCACAGAGTGATGGCGCTCTCCATACCTGCCGCGATAAAACACGACCCCCGACAAGCTGTTAACCACGGCACAACAGCGCAACATAGCTGGGCCATTCATGTAGCACAGACAGAGACCCCTAGTCAAGAACAGCCTTGACATGGCGCTGCATACCAGGCCTGCCCAAGTTTGGTCCTGGAGATCTACATACCAGGATGGTTCACCTTTTACCCAATCATTTCAGCAACTGTTTCAAATTATCCCCTTAAGTTAGCTTATTGCTACAGCCTAAAAGTGGTGCTCCTTGAAAGAGAATTGGAAAGCATCCTGATAGGTAGATCTCCAAGCCTACAACAAAAGACAGAAGGCATAAGATGTGCTTTCACACTCTGACTAGCCTGTCCTCCGAATCAATCGTGCTTATGTCTTCATGTTGTTATACGACCACCTTTGTCCTGAATAACCAAAGCCAAGCTGCTGATACAGCGGTTGGCCACAGCACATTCGTATGGTTTTGATCAGTGCGTGACATCAGCGGCATGAGATCTCTGTGGGGGATCGATCGTCTCACCAACACAGGATGGTGAGTGATACCCATGTCTGACCTGCATTTCCCACACAGCAAACAGCGTAAGGCCTTAGCGATGGTCAACACAAGTCAATCACCATCAAGATTACGTTGTCATCATCATCATAGGAGCAGATAAATAGTAGTAGAAGAAAATCAGTCCCTATGATAACTACTCACTTTTCATGAATTTCACTGATTGAGAACCCCTTGTCTACACACTGCTGACATGTTGAAATCAGAAGCAGCAAAAAAAGGTAAAAGTGAGACATGTCCATCTCCCATCTCCATCTCTATCAGCATGATAAAATTCCCATGATTCCCCAGGAAACATTGCGTTTCTGTCTACCAGCCTTTCTTTGCTACTTCTGGACCTCATTAGTGCATTTAATTACAGTCAGACTGAACTCACAGACCAAAGGGGAGTAGGGTCTACACACATTGCTCTCACAGTGGAAGATAACGGAAGCCACTGTATGTCTGAGACTGTGTAATGTGGTTATGTGTGGGTTAAAGACCATCAGGTATCAAAGCCACACCCTAACACGCCACCCAGAACCTGCATCTTTTTTCCGGCTTGGAAAACAAAAATAAACAAAGCTGTACTTGTATCCACACGGGAAGTACCTTTACTTCCTGTAAGGATACATTCCCTTGGTCTTTGGTTCACTGAATTGTCCCCAAAACTATTTCCAGTGAGGCTGTCCTTGACCTAAATGTTCACAGTGAAGCTAGCCATTCTATGGGTGGTTTGAATATGCTTAATGCAATCTGACCATATACCTAAGGAAGGTTACATGATTTAAACACAATTTTAGCTTACTGTAGCCAAATCTGTGATTGGGAATTTACCTGATACAGATTCACTTCAGTCTACTTCTGGGCCATGAGTTGGTTGATCCCTTTTCATGTGTAAAGGACAAGCAAGGTATTCTGGTCTATAAGCCTAAGTATGTCCAGACATCGGCCTGAACCACCAAACACCAAAAGCCACCAATCTCTGAAGAGTATCTGCATTTCCCCTTTGATAATGTAAATTCCAAATTCAAACAAGTTTATTCAGCTGTTGTTGACTGCTAGATTGAATTTCATATTTGTATCACTATGGAATTGTACTTCATAATATAAAATTCTTTTCCCTTTTATCTACTGGGTCTCCCATAGCAACAGAACAATTGCTGTGGATGAAATTATCCTTCGACTATTTTCTTTGTAGACAAGAGTGGTATAAATTGGTTTTAAATGTACTGAGCACAAATGTATTTCTCTCAGCGATGCCTGTAGTAAATATATTCACCCCACCCCTTATTCAACCTTCCTCGTTTTTTAAAAAATACCCACATCTACATGACAATGTGCTGCTTTACGATTGTTTCCTTTCTTCCGCATGTCACTCCGGCGTGTTGAAAATCAAGCTCCAGGAAATGAAATGAGAATTTTGTACTTTAATGGCTCGGTAAGGGCTGTCAAGATCGAGCAGCGAAGCAGGCCCTGTTTACAGAGCATTTCCTGTGGCCTGGGAGAGTGTTTGAGCAGGCATTATGCGGTGCAAGGCCAGACGACTGCATGGTCCAGGGCTAATGAACGATGATCTCCGTTCTGGAGCCTCAGCGGTTGGACCGACTCTGCCTCCCGAGCCCTGACTTAACCTACCGTAACATACCAAAACACGGAGGCGCACACACTCCCACTCACGTTCTGGCAAATGTCCCACAAAGATAAGAGCGCAATGAAACACAGTCTTTGTGAATGAGGCCAGTTCCTGTGACTGTTGATCTTGAAAATAAAAGTCTGAGTACCACTTCTTTGGAGAATCTATCCAAACCATGTTAGAAACACCAATGAGTTTTGGGATATGGGTGAGATATGAGGTATAATTTAGGCAGAAGGTTGAATTAGGTTGAATTTGAAGGTATTCCCAGTTATTACATGCCAGTACTTCACACCTCTCGCTAAGGTCGATCTGCTGTCCTCTCTTTAAACGACTTTTAGCTAGTTTCTCCTACAGTGTGACTACTGCTGTTTTGCCAGCAGTTTTTTCATTGCACATAAACCCCCACTTAGTAACTTTAGCTCAGAAGAATAAAAATGTTTTAAACTCAAGAATCAAAAATTTAAAGCCACTCAGACTCAGTCATATTTCTTACATGGGGGAGGATCGTCTTAGTGCCGTTTTCACCCCGAATCTATCCTTGACCCTTTGTAAATAATTCATTAAAAAGGACAGAGTATAACTCAGATGGAAAATGGATTCAAAAAAATGTTTTTTTTCCAAGTAACTATTTTCTAGTTATTAAGGTCTAGTGTTGGATTCTGAAATGATTTACTATTTCGTACAAATAGCACTCTTAGATTTTAGGAGACATTAGGGGCTTTGTTCAGCTTCTATTCAAGTGTATCGAATTACAGCTGAGACAGAAAAAAACTCCCGACTTGAGCGTACAGAGATGGGACATTTGGACCCTGAGGTGCGCCGCTCCGCTCTGAGGTTGGGTCTGTTGTTCCAGCGAGGGGCTGCTCGACCTGGGGCGGCACAGCGTTTCCGCAGGAACTGGTCCCTTCCTGAGGGGGCTCCAGTGCCCATTCCAAAGACGACGAAGTCGGTGGTTTTTATGGGATAGCAGTCAAGGTTTGGGCGGCCCGCCAACCCGTTAGAGGGGTGTAGCGTGGAGAAAAAGACGGGGAGGACGACTCCAGCCAGAAATATGCTGTGGTCCACCGGGCCCCTGGTTTTACAGGAAACGTACCGACGGGCCAAGGGTGGGAGGGTGTAGCCACAGGCTCAACGACCACAGCCCTGCAGGAGCTGTCCGACATTATTGTTATCTGTTTGCATACCGAGCCAAACTATCCATGCTTCCTATCTATATATTTGCTCAAAGACTTACCCAGCCGATTATTTATTCAAGAAAATTCAGGTTGAGTGTTTTTCTCAAAGACATGGTCCCTTGAGCCGTCATGGACTCGGACATGGACAAAATAAACTAGTTTCTTAATACCAAGCTTATTTGTTTATGCCAAGAAATAAAAACCTTAGACATTAGTAAGGGAAACTGTGCCGCCTTGGGAGTTGAGGCTGTGCAGGGTTTAACACCACCAAACACAACCATGGTTTATGTACAGTTTGGCGATGTAGAAGTTACAGTAGATGTGCAGTTTCCTGCAGCGCCACACACTGAGGTACTTGTTTTAAAAGGGCTGTACCTATTTCTGCCTCTCTTGAGAACGTAGTGATGAATTACAAGAGAAAGCATAATGTAGAACAGTGATATGCGAGAGTTTGGACAGGAGCAGCAGGTACGCCGACTCACGTAATGGTTTTGTGCGCACCCCACCGCGATGGGTGAGAGAGAAGATGTTTAATGGCCGGAGGAAATCCCTGATTGCATGATCTCGGGATCTGCTTATTTTGGGAGAGCATTTGTCATGTTTCTGCATGCACGCTCATGTCTTCAACACATATTTCCAGCAGGTCAAATTAATGGCTGGGAGTATTCCCATTCATCAGTCTGACAGATTCAAATTCTAAATCCAAATTTCCAAATATGAGCAAAAATTATTTGCTGCTCATTTCTCCCTGCTATAATCCCTATGTGTGGGATCCTTTTACAATGGGCTATAAGGTGGAGAATTGTGGTTAGCACACACTGTGCATAGTACCTGAACATAGAATACTTTGATTATTTGACTGAGTTACTTCTATTAACTGATATTCAACTAGTATTTGTGGCAGAGTTCTTTACCTCAACATCCTCTGTAAAATTCAAAATTTCTGCATTATATAATGTGTGATATGTAAAACTTGGTTGTCACAAAAAGGGATATACTCTTGTAAATTACTTATTATAATTTGTGTATTGTATTTTACAGGAGCCAGTTAGCTCTACCATGGTAAACTTAGCACAGATACATGTATGTGTTTTAAAATCCTTGTTAGCATGCTAGCGTCTTTTTCAGCACTGGAGATGGGCCTGAGAAACTGATGCTCTGTGACTATGGGAACTATTGTAGATTAATACGAGGAATGTGTAGAGGTTTAGGATGTATACCAGTGTACCAGTGTGTTCATCTGTATAAAAATATCCAGAGACAACAAGGGATCTGTGTTGCTGCTCTTGCTGAGGCCCAATGCTGAGTGCTGAGTAGAGGGGTAGATATTCGGCCTTAGGGCTGAGTCAAGCATGTTTTCTTGATGACAAAGAGGATGTGGTTGGAAGGGTTCGAACCCGCTGCCAAGAGGAGTCCACAGCCCACTAAGGGGATCATGTTCACCAGGAGCTCATTCACTGTCTGTTTTTCCCTCCAATCTTTCTCTCCGTCTCCCTCTTTTCCCCTGTCCCCATCACAGATACAGTATGTGGTCATGTCATTAACCGATTCCTCCAGCATCCAGCCGCTCCATCAGCCCACCGCAGGGTGTCTCACATATCCCATCATGCACCGCTTCATGGCACATGAGGGAGCAGTGTGCAAAGGTCAAAGTAAAAAGTTTTTTTTTTTTTTTTTCCAGAAGAAGCAAACTAAACTGTTTCCTGTCTAAGCATCCGCTGAGTTTCACATCTGCGTTGAGAAACTATAAAACTGTCTAAATCAGGACTTCCTCCAATTCTACTTCGAAGGGCGTCTTCCTGGGAAAAGGCGATCCCCAACTGAAAGGTAGGAATTCCTGCCACGGGGAGCGATCGGAAATGCAGAGACCGCACAGACTCTCTCAAATGGAAGATTTCCTCCCTGCTTCTGTGCTGCCATCAAACTGCAACAAAACATCTTCCCTTCCAAGCTTTTTTTCCCCCTCAACCCACAAGGAAAACCAGTCGATGTTTTCATTTTCAAGAGGAAGCAGTTGATTACACTTTGTGTATGCTTCGACATTCACAACAATACTCAACAAAATTATTGCAAACAAAACACCACTTTGCATTCATATCTGAATGTGATACTTTGCATGTACTGTACTAGGCCTACAGCAAATGTTCCACAGCTCACCATTTTCACAAAAAGAAAAAAAGGCGAGGGTTTGTAATTGAGGAGCTTCAAGGCAGCTTTGGGGAACACACATAAACAAGCTGAGACATATCTGAACTCAATGTCCAACCACTGGGTTGCAGAGCTTGTTGAACCACCATTAAACGCTAATGCTGCGTTTTATCACTGTAATTGACGCCATTTAGAAGACATCCGTATATAATAACCCTTATATAAAGGCAGTTTATCAGGTGTCATTTGTACAAGATTTGTCTTCTCACGGAATTCAGTAATTAGAAAGTAATGTGGTAAGTGTTAAGAGCTTGCAGCAATCCACGTTTGTTTAGACACCGCGTCATTTGCACACACTTACTTTAGGGGTAATCTAGTTTATGGAGTAAGTTTTGTATGTATATTTAGACCTTGCTTCCTCTTTAGAAACTCGATCCTTGAGAATAAAGATGACTCACTGTCTGATGAGCAACAGGTCAGCAAATAGATAGAGAGAGAGAGCAACATTAAGAGAGAGAAAGCGTTGAACTGAAAACTGCTATTAGTGGTCTCCTTTTCCACCAGTGCCGTTCAGAAAGTGTACACACATCGTATCCCATGAGTCACTGCTCAAAAACAGGTGCAGACTAAACAGTCCTCCGCACAAACAAGGATTACACCACCAAAGAGACGGGAGCACTGTCAACATCCAAACTTCCCCCCGGGTAGCCTCGCCTGGTCAGAGACAATTGCAATGCTTACAGCCTAGACCACAATGCAATTCTCTGCCCCTGCATGTGACAAACTACATTTGCAATGCAATAGCGGGATATGCATATATGTTATATATACAGATAACAGAACATACAGCTACTACAATACTGGACTCCTCTCAAATGTGCATAGCGTTGCAAAATTTGAGAAGTACACTTGGCAGTCTGCAACAGACACTCACATATAGGATTACACAATCTGTCATTAAGTAATTTGTGGTTACTACTCACTTCCTTATTAAACAGTAATTACATATACATAATTCAACAATTGATTAGTTATATTTGATAAGAGTCCATAACTACGGTTGAGATTGAGTGGGGCTGTATGTTACATAATGAAAGCCAATTAACTATCTCTGCAGCTAAAATTCAGTGCCAAGGCCAGGGTGGCTGTGGAGCAGGTTACCATGGACACCAGCTGCTAAGCACCTTAACATTGAGACCAGGAAAGGTTAAAATGCCAGGTCCTCTTTACTAACTACCCATGCATTCACAACTCGGTCATATTTTCACTCCAGTGACTTGAGTATGATCCAACCTTGTGTCGTTTCGCCTGTGCTCAAAGAATCCAAATGAATTCCTTAATCCAATTAGATTCATTACTGTTGACAGCGAATGGTGACTTTCTGCTATAGACAGGTATATTTGGGAATATTTTGAACCCATCTTTGGCGACTCCACCCATCGTGCCTTTGGGTGATCACCTGACTTACTGGCTATGTCCCACCCCCCACTGTACCTGCCAGTCTACCTGGACAGGTGCCCAGATATTCTCACACGAAAGCTGTTCACACGTGATGTAACTGATGACTCTTTGTTCAATCTGTTTGACGTTCACCTAATGCACACACGGAAGCAGACATTATGTGTGACAGGCCTGCAAAACGTCCCATTGGGGCAGGTTTTGCCAGAACTCAAAGCCGTGCACAATGTGAATGACTTTCCCCATTGCATGTAAACAGCAACTCTGCTGACCCCAATTGTCCAGAAATCAATACATGTAAATAATGACACTGATAGAGTGAATCAAGTTGTAGTTCATCACCTTTGCACAAATTCAAATGTATACAGTGATTGCAAACTAAAATACAATGTAGACTGGGTGGGAGCATCTGTTAATTTACAGCTAATTATCAAATGGGCTTGCATCAGAAATTGAATCTGCAAAGTGTGTTTGTAGACCAGCTTGTTTTACTTATTTTAATTGGGAGGGTTACGATATAAAGAATACCAACATGTGAATGTTCAACTATTAAGATTTAATTTCACGTAAACCTTACAACAATGTCAGCCAAACCCTGCAATTGTGTACAAAGCAAATCATTTTTAAGTCTGTCTGTAAATAAAGATGTCGAACTGTTTCCTTTACAGATTCTAAGGTTTGTGCTGCACACAAAAACCTTCAGTGTTGGGGGAACGGAAACTCCTAATGAGATTAGTTGGTGTGTGCAGACATTACTTAGCCATGACTAAATCTGTTCTTTTCCTGTTCGCAAGCAGTGGAAAATCCAACGAGCCTTAGCAAGCTACCTTCGACTCTCAGCAGCATCCTTCAAAAAATAAATACTTTTTGGGGAAGACTTACAAAAACTACTCATTCTCGTCATTTTCCTCCACTCTAGCTAACCTGTCGCAAAATAACACTGCCAACAGAAGATAAATGACACACTTCAAACGCAAACAAAACCTTCGAAAGTCTGGATAACTCAAGAGTTTCTTTGTTTGCCCCAGTGACTCATTTTCAAGATGTTGTCTACTGCCAGCTTCAAACCGGAAGCGCATGGCAATTAGTCTTGCCGTTTCCAGACAAACCAGAAACTCTACTTGTGCTTTTTAAAGGGATATACACACTTTTTCTCCGATCACAGGGATACGTTTCTTAAAAAAAAATTCCGTTGTGTTGTCAAGGTACAAACATCACAATGCAAACTTCATTTTCGTTGGCATCTTAGTCAGTAGTATTCCATTCATAACATGCACATATGTATCAGGTTGTAATAGTGACAAATTAAACAAGTTGTACATGCAGTGCCCTGTTCGCACTTCAATTTAATTTGAAAAATATTTCTTAAATATTTTTCTGTCACAACCGTCGCCTGATCCTGGCCAAGTAGTATTGTACAAGTTTGATCGTATCAATATCAAAATAAGCAACACTACGTCCACTGCCATCTCACATTTTCAAGCTGTTTTAGTTTACATCTCCATTAAAAATATATAACAATGTAGTACCATTACATATGCGAAACATTCATTAGAAAAAGTTACCATTGCAAGAGGAAAGCATGCTTTCACGTACCCAGGCGTCTAATGCGTGATTTTCTCCCGTATACTTTTAATAGGAATTTATTAAAATCCTCTGGTTTTCCATGCTTACTGTCGTCTAAACTGCTCTGTTGAACTGTAATGGGATCCTGATTTTTTTTCTTCTTCTTCTTCTTCTGAGCAGGAAGTTGGAGCAGGCAGACAGAGCCGGCTCACTTCCTCTCGTGCATTATTCCCTAGGCGGTTTGCCGTCTGTGTAAACAGGCTTTTCCTCCCCTCTTCTCCCTCTGCCCGCCGATGTCCAACATTGCGCTATTATAACACACATAGTAATATCGTAAGTAACTACACGGAGAACGGCCCCAGACTGACGTCACTATCTTCCTGTTGAGCACAGCTGGGAGGAGCTCGTGTTCCTTCCTCCTCACAGCGCAGCAGCGCGTGGCGGCTGTAGACGGAATTTTTTTTTTTTTCAGTTCGCTCGGGGCAGATCAAATAAGTTTAACAGATGCTCAAGGAAAAGTAGGAGCTAGATCTACCATTCTTTAAAACTCGAACCATTGTGAATCAAATGAAATGAGTACATGCACACGGTCGAGTGTCTATTCTCCAGTCATTTTTATGAGTTTTTTTTTCTAAATATCAAAAGATGCAGAAGACACGTCACTACCAAAAATAGTGGAGTACCCTCATGGAAGCGCGTGTAATCCCTTGCAATGTATTCAAATAATTGATAATTAGGCCTCTAGCAACGATAACCGCTGTCCCAGAGAAATTTACAATGTAATTACAATTTGTTTTATTTTCTGAAGTTAGTTTCCGTACATGCTCACAAGCTGAAAACATACATAGTTATTACAGTCCTCCTTGGTGTTAATATTTTAAATTTGTTTTACTTGGCCGTGACTGTCTGAAACGAATTATCAATTTTAAGCCTGGAATATGGGCCAATATTTCTAAAATAATATATATTATATTTTAATTTTCACATAATTCAGTTTTATATGATTTTGAAATTCCAACACATGAAAACAAAGTACTGAACAGTGTCCATTGAAAATTTTCAGTGCATTAAAACATACATATTTTCAAAACTATCCTGTTATTGAACATGAAGGGATGGAGCATTTTAAAATCGTTGAAACTCACTGAATAAAGATTTTTTTTCTAGAGGGAAATGAAAATCCATTAAGCCCAGACCCAACAGGGGAGATAATGACAAATTATATTCACTGGTCCTACAAAAGGAGGTTAAGAACGTTTATGGCAAATGAATTATTTTGGATAATAATATTTCCCCCACCTCTATCTTGCTCTCCTCTCCATCATCTCAGCACAAGGGCGGAGACTCACATCTCACAACAATGTACACACACACACACACACAGAGAGAGGGGCCTCCTGGGAGTGGATCCACTTTCCGCTTTCCTGGAGGGATATCCTCCTGCTGGCAGGAAACTGGAGCCCACAAACATCTGCGCTCACATGACCAGCCCGTACCCCAGCGAGGACGTAAAGAAAAACACACACACTCTCACAGACAAAGTGCACACTTTCACAAGGTGCACGCTGACACACACACACACACAGTATGCGCATATTTAACAAACACCCAGCCAATAATGCACACGAATGACAACAGCAGTATCAGCGAATGGATGTTTTCAGCAACAAGAAGGTAAATTCACATGCCCTTTAAATAAATGTTTGTATTTCATAATGAACAGTATGTTATTTACCAGTCGTATACAGTCAAAATAAAACTACTATGACTGTATAACACTGAGTTCATGTAGTTACTCACATGAAGTGACAGTACGCCGTCTAGTGGTGTGAGGTAATTCAATGACCAGAAACATGCTAACAATTACACCAATTACATGCGTGCTTGCTTTCACTCTAAATGCCTTTGGACTTTGTAGTCCCAGAGTAGTGGATTCACGTAATGCTTGGTCATTCCTGACCTATCATTATAGTACAAACCAGACACACCGGTCCCATCTTTCTGAAGTTTAATGAGTGTACACAGGGAATGCCAAAAAATAACAGCAGATAGTGGAGAGTCCCAACCCCTTATCTTCATTAATATGACAAAAAAACAAAATATAAGGGTTAAGCTTTGTCTATTGCCTCTTATCATTCTCCCAATAACAATGGAATGCCACTGTTTGTAAAGTCAATGTGACCCAACAGGGTTTGTTTTTATTCAGCTGGACTCACATTTTATAAGATGTGCATTTAAATAATTGCGCAATTTAAAAAATACCAGCTATTTACTCTGGTTTGTGTCCTAGTGTCTATTAATTAGTCCCACAAATTTGCTTCAATTTATTTTTTTTTTTTAAAAAGAATGAAAAATATTTTTACTTTAAGTCTAGGATATTGAATGATGAAAGGGTATTTCCCAACCAAGAGTCTCCATGTAGAATCGAGGAGAGACATCTTCAAACTTATTCAAGACCAGCTGGTATGAGACACTATATCCTCAAAGCCAGCCGTAACATATTGTTAACCCTGCGTGTATTGGGTTTTATTATATTGTGCTTTCCAAAATATTAGTTGTTTTTAAAATGACTATTTCCCTTGAGGAACAAACACAAGGGAGCACAATCAATAATGGTGACCTAGCAACAGGGATAAAAGACCATTTGACATAAACACGGAGGTTCACAGGCTTTGTGATCTGTGCGGTGGGGGGGTAATATTTTCCACAGCTATTGTTTCGGTGCCCTCCCGGGGTAGCGGTGGTCATACTGATTTATGATGTGTCGCGTCCTGACATCTTCCGCCCGCAGGCCCAGCGAATGTGTGGGAATGTACGCGGACGCTTCGCCGTAATTTGGGTGTGCAGTGGGCAGTGCCACAGGAAGCGTGACCCCCAAACCCCCCCACGCCGCGCCACACGGACTTCAGCCTCACACCTCTCCAAACATACTGCTTGCCAGTGGTGGCCAGAATGCTCACACACACGCACACACACGCCCTCACTGATCTCTGCGCTGAAGGGAGTGGCGGAGGAGAGACTGTCAAAAGACTCCCAGCCACATCCTCATGGGGGTGACGGGGGATACAGGTGTGGGGAAACCTCTGTGCACTCTGCCTCAGCCTCTGCCCTTTAGTGGGTATGCGTGAGAAAAGTCAGGTGCAGTAATGCAGGTTAACCAGTAGATGTCACTAAATCTAAGGAAAACATAGCATGGTTGAAATTCCTGTAATATCAACACATCCACCAACAGTCCTTCCAGAACGAAGATACTAGCTAGGTGAACAATACCTTATACAATATGACACAATCCTAAAGCGAAGGCAAAATAGACACATTCTCCCCTTCAAACCTCTCTTAAGTTTTTAGCTCCATCTGAAGGTTAGGCCAAGAGACCCATTGATTGTACAGTATACAGCTACCTGTAAAGTTTATAGTTTGGTACTGTGGTGCTGAGTGGGTGATTGAGGATTTTACCTGGTGGACTGAAGAACACACAGAATGTTGTCTCTCATTGTTTAATATCTTAAGTTTTCCCTGACACTGTCCCTTGATCACATGCAAAAAGGAATGCACCAGGTCAATAGTGCAGAACGTGTGTTCAGACTGTGTGTTCCATTTTTGTTTGCTGTTGAGAGACTGATTCTGACCCTAAACTGATTTTGTCATTTATTTTCTGTGCAGGTGTTTGTGGTGGGAAAGGGCTGTGTGCTTGCTCTGTGCTTCGGGTTTTTGTTGGTGAGTCACACTGAAATGTGTGCCCCATAAAATGAGTAAATAAAAATATGAAAAAACCTAATTTTAGGTGTGAAAAAACACATTTCTCATTAAATATTTGCAATATAATCTACAGTTATTAACTTGAGTATACAATATTGCAGCATGGATACAATGAACCTGAATGAACACAATCAGCCTTCCTCAGTGTATAACTACTAAACAATTCATAGTTTGTAGATACATAACCATGAAAGAGTAAAAGGTGCCTCCATTAAATTGTGTTGTATCAGGAGTGCAGACTCCTATAAAGAGACACTTACAAACAGCAGTAGGAAATGTATTTATTATATTTCGGAAAATCAGCAGTACTTGGGGAAAAGTATGGTTAACACTTTTACAGCCAGTAGCAGTCGACATTGTTTACTGTGAAGCTTTATATGTATTGTGAGCATATGCAGCACCTACGGGTAAAGGTGATATCTTTACTATTAAAATTCAGGAATGTTCCCCCCTCTGCTGGAGTTCCCTTCACCACTTCTCCTCTGCCCCTTCTTCTGACATTTCAACTTCCTCTTACCATTCTGACCTGAAAAAAAAACTCCCCAGGTACATTTTCACTGCTGAATATTGAAAAGGTTGGAGACTTCCTGTAGAAATACTCAGAAGAGGCCTCGGAGGTACAAAGCCTAGCCAGAACATTGTATAAGTTTTCTCTGGTGAAAAAGAGTGGCAATAGCCCCAGTCTGTGCATTGTCTGTTTTACACTCAGCCACAAGGGGGCAGTCCACCAATTTTCCACATTCTAGACATCTTTCATCTACAGTTACATCCTTTAATCAAAATGTACTTAAACAAGTAACATTGTTATATCCTCTAGATCATGGATATCTCTGAAGCCCTTTTTGAATTTTCCTATGCAAAGGAGTGACAGAGAAAAGTCACACCAGAAATCTAGCAGCAGAAACCAGCATTGCCTGACAGGTCTCTACTCTATATTGTCTGCTAAAAGGAATAAAAAGATCCAGTCCAGATGAAGTATGGGAAAATTCCAACTACGTGATCTGTTCGGTGGGTTCCTTCTGCTCATGATAGTAAATCCAGAATTAAACTACGCATCCTGCTGAGGCAGTGCCAAGATATACAATCTATATGCATTTCAGTTGCACAGACATAACTAGTCTCAAATAGCCTAATTAAACGTATATAACTTTCATTAAATCAACGTATACTGGAATCTAAACGAGCAATTTCACCCATTGATTTAAACTGATGATTTGGGACAAAAACGCTTCACTAATCCGTTGTTTCAAAACTAACATTGACGTAACTGTCCTACATAAGTAACTCCTACACCGTTTTCTAGTGCTGTGTATTTATTTTCCTGAGTAGGGGGTGGGCCCTTCGGCGGTTTGTGATTGGTGGTTCAGCCCCTGTGTCCGCAGGTCTTCGCGCGCAGGTTGAGTTGTAATAGAACCTTGGATAGCGACCTGCGCAAAACATTGCAGTCAATCCGCCGTTGAGAACGCGCAATGACCCGTTACACTGTCCATGTCAGGGACGAGTGGCTTACAGTCCCTTGTAGAGATTCTTCGTACACTATTCAATGGCTTGGACTCGAAGCGCTCAAACGCTACATCAAGAACAAACCAGACAACGGGGGCATAAAGTCGGTGAAAGACGTCAGCTTCATTGCGCGGAGGTGTCAGGGGCAAGGGCTACTGGACGGAGATGACACGATAGAGGATGTTTTGGAGGACAATGATTTTGTCGAACTTGGTAATAAACTTACGTCTTACTCTGTTTGAATCAGTCAAAGGTTTCTGACATGAACACTAAATTAATACTTGTGTATTATAAAGGAATACACTAGCTTGACAATACTGAAATGTACTTAAGTGACCAGGATTTTTAAAAACAGTTATCGTTTGCAACTTGAGATAAATAGTTTAGACTGTCTGAGGGTATGGGCTTGACCACATTTTAATTTGTGATCTACAATACCTCATTTTATAGAATGCGGTGTTATGCAAGTTTTGTGAATGATATCATTAGTTTTATTTAGTATTATTTTATAGTTTTGTCAAATATTTGTGTTGTCCTTTCAGTCATCGAGGGGGACACGATGTCACCCGACTTCATCCCATCTCAGCCTGGAACATCACGCCTGTATCCTTCTGTTGAGAGAATACCCTCTGAGACAGGGTAAATAAATATATAAGCATTTTAGATTTATGCCCTGAAAAATTAATATTGTCCGTAGAAATCATAAATAAGACGAGATAGAGCACAGAGCTTTATTGATTCCAGAAATGTAGACTTTGGGCCATCAATACATACATATGTTCTGTAAGAAACCAGCTAGCTGCTTTGGTGCTTAGCCCAATCAAAATAGTGTGTTATACTGTGACAAGGGCCAAAGAAAGGTAAAATAATTCAGTTTTCTGTCATACCCTACACCGACTAGGTCTGAAGCCTGATTATACTGTACTAAAATATTGCTACCATGAAAAAAAGACATTTTAGAGGATTAATTTTGGACTCCAGAATCTGGAATCAAAAAGGTAAGAATTAGAGATAAGATAACTCCAGTCTGAAAAATTAGAGTTGTGATAATGATTATGGAGGTCTGAAGCAACTCCACCACCCTTTCAGCCGGGTTGAATATACGCTGCCTCCCACTCCTTCAGGATTGAATTAAATGAAATGAGTTCAATTCAAAATAGAATCAGAGAGCCAGCATTTTTCCCTTCAAGGCCTTACAAATCAAATATTGACTTAATACAGTGTGCCCTGGTATTTAACTTATTGACATATGCATTTTCCAGTCAGCTTGTTCCTTTACAGTTGTTTACAGCACAACTACATACCGAGAACCAGAGGATGTGAGTACTTTCTTTTATTTGTAAGACTACACAGTCATATTCAACAGCTATACACATTGCTGACAACAACTATACACGTCAAGTTAAATATACAGGAAGTAGTAATATACACATGTATTCATCTTCTATAGTACATCTTCTTGGACGGAAACAGTCTCACGTCAACAGACCTGGTCAATTTGGGAAGAGGACTCTACAAAATTAAGGTGATTACGTATCAACAGGGTCTTTGTTTTTTTGTTAATATTTATTTATTAATCTCTGCAATTGCAGCTGTCATAAGGCTGATATACAGGTAAATTTCCTCTGTTGCTATTTCAGCTTACACAGGAAGCACAGAATAAAGTGATGCAGTCAAGGGAACTGCTGGACACCATCGTAAAAGAGAACAGAGGTGTGTTAACAAGCAAACATATCCACATTACGCACAAATGTTTCTCAGACTCTGAGAGGCTCTGTTCCAGGAGTTTGGTGTAAACTTAGGACAAAGTGATAGGTCACATGCCTGACCACAGCCAATCAGAACACTTTCAAACTTAAACGCAAACACAGAAGTGGTCAAAGACTGATGTTTTTTCTCTTCTTTTTTTTCGCTTCTCCTTTTAGTTGTGTACGGGATCACTACAGGGTTTGGGAAATTTGCCCGGACTGTAATCCCTGTCAGCAAGCTCAAGTACGTTGTCCTGTGGTTTGTTTGTTTGTTCTCCCACCATTCCCTGCCCTCCCCCAACAACTCTCATTCACCATTCAATTGTTTGTTTGTTTTTTCTCTCCATAGGGAGTTGCAGGAGAACCTGGTGCGGTCTCACTCAGCGGGTTAGTCAGAATACTTCCACTTGTCCTTTCTCAATAAATGAACAGGCCTTTAAGGTTTTATATTTAATCCTCTACCCCAGAAGTATACAAGAAATTTTAAAGCCCTTATGGATAATCTCAGTTTACATTTAACACTATTTCACATATTTGGTGTCCATCGCAGAACTAAATAAGCTACCTGTATAATATGTATTATTATGCAATTATTTATATTTTATCACACAATAATAATAACTTCATAATGTGTAAACTTCATAATATAAAGTATGATGAAATGTGCTAATGGGGAATGGGAGTGGAGAAACTACATGAAGGTTAAAGAGGAAATGGACAGACTGTAGTTTATTTATGCTCCAATGTTTCACTATTCACTGCTTACTGTTGAGAGCAGGTGTGGGAAGCCCGTTGAGCCCAGAGAGAACCAGGATGCTGCTGGCCCTGAGGATCAACGTTCTGGCTAAAGGGCACAGCGGCGTCTCCCTGGAAACCCTCCATGCCATGATCGAGGCTTTCAACGGTAACCCTTAGTCTGGCCCCTTAGGTTCCAGTCAGTGCTCTGTGTGCTAAAGTTTGAGTGATGAGGGGTGACTCATGTCCTTATATCAACAGCGTCCTGCTTGTCCTTCGTCCCTGAGAAGGGGACAGTTGGTGCCAGCGGAGACCTGGCCCCCCTGTCCCACCTGGCCCTGGGGCTGATGGGAGAAGGGAAGATGTGGTCACCCAAGAGCGGCTGGGCTGACGCCAAATATGTGAGCTTTTTATCACCAACGCCAAACTGCCAAAACACCCTCCACACACACACACACACAAAATACAAACACACACACACACACACACACACAAACACACACTCCTCTGGGCTAATTCTTATTTATTTTTCAATTCACGACCTTGTGGTGGTGTAACCTGACTTTGGATTAGAGTAAGATAAACAATAGCTTTATTTACCCTCTTGTCATCAAACTCATTCCAGTGCACAAATACTTACTGAGTAATAATGAAATCTTATTTATATAGTGATTTTAAAGCTTTGTTTTCCTCTGTCATATTGCTCAGGTGCTGGAGGCTCATGGCCTGAAGCCCATATCACTGAGGCCTAAAGAGGTACTGTGGCCCACTGCCCTCCATTTACACAATATGCTGCATAAACTACATACAGTATCATTTTAAGTAGTCATGGTTCCTTATTTAACATAGCTTTGTAACTAAAACAGACGACCCCAGGAACAGGATATTCTGTGACATTGTTTTGTTTCTATTTCTTTGAATGGAACGTCCCTTCAAATTCTTTGTTCCCGCTCCACCTACCAGGGTTTGGCCCTAATCAACGGGACCCAGATGATCACGTCTCTGGGTGCGGAGGCCGTGGAGAGGGCTCAGGCCATCGCCAGACAGGCCGACATTGTCGCTGCGCTCACCCTGGAGGTGCTGAAGGGGACCACCAAGGCCTTCGACAGCGGTGAGCGACACCTCAGGTCGATTGATATGAATGCAGAAAACAGTATTGAGGAGGACCTCTCTATTGATCATGTGGATTGATCTGAGTGTGCTTAAGACAGCAGTAAAAGGCATCTCAAAATTGACATATACAATTACTTCACATTCATAAACACTGTATAAAATGAGTAGTCCTTCTTTTAGTACAAACAAAGCACTTCCCTATAGCATGAATGGATTCCTCCAAAGGCCAACTATTATTTTCATTCTGAAGGGAACCGCAAAGTTCTGTCAAAGTAACACTCTGCACCCATTACATTTGATTTGGGAGGGAGACCCTAGCACAAGTTTCATAGGTTGAGCAGGTGTCAAACCCAAAGAGGTGACTCTCAGGTGACCATCTCAGGTGACTCAGGTGACCCAGACCCTTAGCACGATAGCACTATTCCGCTAACTCGAAGACGTGATGCCACCTGTAGGACCGAGACATGCAAAGCTAACAGGGAGTCCTCAACCTTTTTCACTTAAATTTTAGAATTGGGATGCTTTAAACACATATCCAGACACACTTATACAGTCGCTCTTCCAATGACTTTGTAATAACCAAAGCTCTGGGGATATAGGTGCCATGAACACAGCTTAGAAGAGTCTGTGTGTGTTACTCTTCACCTCATCTCTCACCCTTCCAGACATCCACGTCCTTCGCCCACACCCAGGGCAGACCAAAGTGGCTCTCCGCTTCCGCTCACTGCTGGATTCGGACCACCACCCCTCTGAAATTGCAGGTGACCGAATAAAGTGTAGTTAACAGTAGAAGGAGGACAGAGCTGTCTGTGACCTCTGTGACATTACAGTTCTTCTTTACGGTTTAACCCCATTGGTCCTGAATGTCTCTTATATGATTTCTAATTTCGCAGAGAGCCACAGGTTTTGCGACAGAGTCCAAGACGCATACACCATGCGTTGCTGTCCTCAGGTAATGGAAGTGGTTCTCTACGGATATATGGTGCCAAAACTGACACTGCTCAGTCAGTAATGTATTGTTATTGTTTTTCCTTCTGAACACAGGTGCATGGTGTGGTTAACGACACAATAAATTTTGTGAAGGACATCATCAATACAGAAATCAACAGTGCCACTGACAACCCTGTATCCTTTTGTCCAGCTGTACATACACACAAGTCCCGCCCTCTCCAAATATACCATAACATTACCATACCATACCATATACCAAAGCCACATTCACATTAATCTAGGTTCCTACTCTGGAACATGGATTAAAATCTACAATGATTTACATTCTGTTTAAAACTATTACATATCTCCTCGAATGTAAATGCAGCCCTCCTTTTTCACGTAGCTCATAACATTTGGCATTGGGCAGTTCTGCGCTGGTAATTTGATTTGGGCACAGTCTTACACAATGTTGCTGATGGGGGATTATGGGATATGAAGTCCACAGCAAGACATCATGGAATATGGTTGGACAAGCCCTTCTGCACGATGTCAACATGTCACATGCCTCTTTTATATCCCACCCTGTTCTGTTGAGGTGTCCCTCATATTTTGTACAGTATAACTTTAACAGCCTTCTTAGATGGTTTTCTCAGAGAGAGGAGAGACCATTTCTGGAGGAAACTTCCATGGGGAATATCCAGCCAAAGTAGGTGCTAAAAACTGGAAGTTCAGTTGGGCCAGTAGGAAAGTTTGGAAAACAGATTTGCAGAGACTTGGATGCATCTGCAACAACATATCCTCCCTCCGTAGGCTCTGGACTACCTGGCCATCGGGGTGCATGAGCTGGCCTCCATCAGTGAGAGGAGGATCGAGCGGCTGTGTAACCCCTCTCTGAGCGAGCTGCCCGCCTTCCTGGTGAACGAAGGGGGCCTGAACTCAGGGTTCATGATCGCGCACTGCACCGCTGCAGCTCTGGGTCAGTCAGTGCTGATTTAGACTCCTGTAATACTTTGTGTGTGGTTCTGTGTGGTGGTAGTTGCGTGCGCAAATGTACGCAGCAGGTAACACCATCCTGTCCCCTTGCAGTGTCAGAGAATAAAGTGCTGTGCCATCCTTCCTCTGTGGACTCCTTGTCCACCAGCGCTGCCACTGAGGACCACGTGTCCATGGGAGGCTGGGCAGCCAGGAAGGCCCTGAGAGTGGTGGAGCATGTGGAACAAGGTACATACCTGACCCTTACGACATCTCTCTCCTGTAGTACTGTGGGTGTGATGAACCGTGTTTTAAGGCCACTGTCTTACCCTGTCTTGAATGCACAGTGGCAACTTGGGAGGAGGCCATCCTGGTATTGTTTCAGTATTGTATCCATTTGTAGTGTATGGATAATGTACAAGCGCTTACCTGTATGGAAATCATCTATGGAAATCACTCTCAAAACAAGGTGTTGACTAAGGGGAGATTTTAATTTTAATTTCACACAGAACAGTTAGTCATTTGTACGGACTGTGCTCTGAATACAACTCCCTTTAAAAAAAGACTGAACAGTAATACTGAGTAAGAACAATATGTTACCTTAATGAGAATGATGGCCCTAGCAATGTTTGTCTGTCTCAAGCTCACACACATTCCCCATGACAAAATGGGTGGTTGCATGGGAGTAAAACAAGTAGGCCCTGCTGACACAGTTTTTTTCAGTTTGTCATCCATATTGTCATGCATTTGTGGACCCACCTATGTATACTCCAGAAATGGAGGTTGGATAAAAATGGGCTGACAGAAAATTGAGCCAAGCTGTAAGTCTGTGATAAAAGCTTTCGGACGCACTGCAGTTAGATCAAAACAATCTTTTGGCAGAAGTAAGACTATGTTTTACTTATAACGTTTGAGGTCAGGGCTAAAGCTACGAGTATCCCAGACGAAGGGGCGTGGTTACTGATATCCCAATGTTTCTGAAAAAAAAAAAAAAGCCTGTGACCAGGTGTGTTTTCCCATTTGCAGTCCTCTCTATTGAGCTGCTAGCAGCCTGCCAGGGAATCGAGTTCCTCCGCCCCCTGCGTACCACCACCCCATTGGAGAAGGTTACGACCTTGTGCGCACCGTGGTCAAGTAAGTCAAACAAAAATATCCTATTTACACTGTTGAAATCGCAAACGGACTGGCTAATGTTTGGCCAATGTACCCGTCCCCTACTCCCTCTCCCTCTCTCCCCCTCTCCCTCCCCTCAGGCCGTGGATTAAGGACCGTTTCATGTCCCCAGACATCGAAGCTGTCCATCGACTGCTGCTGGACCAGAAGGTGAGTAGCCGTAGCACGACCTGTGCAGACAATCTTACTTCAATGCTTGGAGCAAAGATCATGCCAAATTCTCAGGTCCACTCAAGAACTTTAACCTTCCTCTAGACATTCTTTGAGGGGGCTCAAAGAAGAGTGTTTTTATAACACGGCAGTTCAGGCTAAGTAAATAGTCAACAGTTTAAACGATTTGCAGTGCTTCTTCTTTCGTAATGGCACAGATGTACTCAATGTTCCATGCAAAGTTACAGCATGCCACTCAAAAAAGCACAAACATTAACTACAAGTCTTAAATGAAGGCAACTCTTTGTCTCATTTGTCATAAAAGCAAAACAGTGATGGGCTACGTTTCAGCAGTCAATCATAGCATCTAAGGTGTAACAAACCATTAAGGAAGATAGGGAACATTTTCAAATTTTTCACAGAATATGTAAAGACTTTATTCTGGGTGAGAAAAGAGGAAACAGGAGGATCCAAATAGATAGCTCACCGTGTTTTCTTACCTGTTCCATTCAGGTGTGGAATGTCGCAGAGCCCTACATCGAGAAGTACCATATGGAGCACATCCCTGAATCCCGCCCCATCTCCCCGACGGCCTTCTCACTGGAGTCCCCAACATCTCCAAGGAAACGAGTTCGCCTCGAGTGATGCTGAATAACGAGACAGCCATACAAACTTAGAACACCTTAGGTGGGGAAGGATGGGGAAAATGGACAGATAGTGAAGAGATTTTACAGCCAAAATCCTCAGTGACATTGCAATAGGAAAGCAAACCCATTCCACTCACACAACCAAGATGCCACATCACAGCGCTATTGTAATCATGCTCATTTCATACAAGAGCTCTACAGTATAACTGAAGGTTAGTAACACAATAACAGGAAAAAATCTATCCTTTTTCTGTACTACAGCTTAGAACCTTGGACTGAAAGCAGACAAACTGCTGTAATATATCTTGGAGTAATTCAGCCTATCAGCTGAGAATAGGTAGTGGATATAATTGGTAGGAAAACTGAGCCTTAGTTAAATTATTTCATTCACAGACATGAATAAAGAGAACATGAGCATTGCTTCTGTTGAGTAAGATATCATGTTTTAGCGTAGAATCTTGCCCTATTATTGTGGGACAGGTTTGGGTAGCTCATTTGGTTAAGGAATTTACCACCTTAACTGACTCGGCCCTGTCATCCCTAGTCCAAGCTTGGCCTACGACAACAGCCTCGAAGCTCCGACAAAGTTGGCTTCAGCTCAGCCTGAAAAAATCAATATGCATGTTTTTGTCAGTCATAGTATCTCTGGTTGTCTCTCAATGACAGATGAAGTTCCCACATAGAACCAGTCCTCATCAGTGAGGTATATATACAACTCCTCCAGTTGTTTTTATTCTAGCACTGTGTAGGTAGTAGGGTTTAGAATAGTTACTGCTTCATGTGAAAAGGCTTGTGAGGAGTTAACCCACTTCAGTCGCTGTTCTCTTTTTACTGTAAGTAAATAGCACAACACAGTTTGGGGAAAAATTGGGGAAACAAAGTAAATAAAGCAAAGTTGGCGAGAGAAAGACTAATATTTACAAAATGGGTTCATGACTGAAACAAAGGCGGCAAACTGAAAAATCTGTGATGTGATGAAAATATCACATGTGACCTTGGATACGTCCTTCAAACTGCACTTTCTCTTACGTGACCATTCTATTTTCTAGATTTGTTACAGTTCAGTTTTGGAGGTAAAGCAGAACTTGAGAGAGAACCATAAGAGGCATATTGTTAAATTTAAATAAAATATCGTTTAGAATAGACTTTGTTTACATTTCTTGTCGTATTTGCTGAAAACTGGTTTCTGTAGTACTGTAATTCACTGAAGAAGCACACTGAAAACACTCTTGTCAATCACATTGATGTGTCTGCTGTCTTTTCCTCATATTCCATAGAAGATTCTGCTGGCTTCGTGTAGCTCAGACCATGAGAGCTTTGAAATACAGGGCTATATGTGTTTACACTATGGCTTGAAGCAATACTCGATGCTGATTGGCCAATGGCTGTGTGTGTATGATGTTTACACAGGATATTCACAGTCAAACTTGATCAATTCTAAATCCATTTCCATTATATTATGCCACATTATAACTGCACGAACCAAGGATCAATATTAATAGTGCATTATTTTGATTTCAATATGTCCATGTCTACATATTACATTTCCAGGTGTTTCAAAAATTTGTAACAAAAGAACAACGGGGTGTCTAAAAAATGTCTAATGTATATCCTGAGACTAAATACAGGCTTCTCAATCTTTACAGGCATTTTTTTACAGACCAAATTCAAACACGTACATTAAACAAATTAGTGACCTGCATTTTATTGGTGCTCAGAGGAGTGAATGATGATTAAGTTTGAGAGGAGGGACACGGAAGGATATTCAATCGCTCCAGACATCTAAAAGTTTTATTATACCACTAAATCAATGGTTGAGACACCACACAGAATCGTCCGGACCTTCTTCCTGTTGCTTGTGTTGACTGGTTAATATTAACCGTGTGTCCACATTGGCCAGGCCATGGGCTGACACATTAGAGAAGCGAGGACCCAGTGACTTCAAACAGATAGTCTATGTCAACCTGAAAAAGCTAAAGATGGTTAATGAGTAATGCACTGCCCTGAATCCCAAAACGAAACACTTTTCTAGTACGTTTTGAAAGTAAAATGATGCCAAATGTCTTCGCTTCCACTCCCCCTGCACATCGACCAATAGAATGGCACTAATTCTGTTCCAGCGTGGATGAAAGTGGAAGATTACTGCACAAGTTAAGAAATGGAAAAGAAGTGACAACAAAGACTTTCATTTAAAATCTCTTCAGAAATTCTTTTATAGGTTTTTAAAAATATAACCACTGACAGGAATATTAAATTGGTCTGTGCTTCTTTGCAGAAAACATTTGATAGTGAAATGCTATGATAACTGGAATTACAAAATAAACAGTCACCAAAATGGGGGGCAATTCAGTCAAGAAAATGGTTGCCACCCATTTGTCATACAATTTGCACCACCATCAAAAGAAATATTTCCTGCTGCAGATTAGATAAACTCTATTCATTCCAGCCTTCCCCATGTTACCATGGTGTATTTAAGCAATCACTAACACTTTACCAAGTAGTAAAGAATCAAACCACATTTTCCTTTGTGTGAGAACCATTAGAAGTACATTCCGGTAGTGAAGATATGAGCCACACACACAGACCGGTTCTTCCCATTCTGAGGACAATGACACAATATGACTCCTGTTTAGTTTATTCTTGATTTTATTGAAGCCTGCACAACAGCGATTGTGAGAGTTTTATTTTACTTTAAGATGAATATTTTAAGAATGGCTGACTGGACTTCCAGACCATCACAATTCAATTTGCACCATGGTCAGCGATAGTTCAGTGCTCAGTACGGAATTGTATTGGTTTTGACAGTTACATACATTATTGAATTCCTGAGTTAAAATCAATCATTACAAATGTACCAAAATACTGACAAAGATTTACAAGCAGAGTACAAAGGCCATTACCAACAGAAGACACAAAATGCAAACACTATCCAACATAAAGTGAACATGGCATAAAGACTGATTTTTTTCAGTATTTTCATCAAGTTTTTATGAAACAAATAGATACACAGTTACTGTAGTTAAACAGTGTTGCATCCATACACACAAAACATGCTCTTTATCCCTGGTCCATTCAATATAGGGATGCCCACCACAATGAAACACCATCTTTTATTCTTCACACAGTTTTAGTACTCATTTGAACTTACGCACTCACATTGTGTGCCTGTACCATATCATCTTGCACATCCGACGCTGAGGGGGTTAATAGTCCATGGTTTTGTCATTTTCATACACCACATTACCTTTGATAATGACATATTTAATAAGCTCCTGGTGCCCACCAAACTGGTAGATCAAATGCTCCCACCTGTGGAATCCAGGAAAAGGCCATGAGTCTCCCACATAGACAATGCCACATTCAACACAAAGCCTACATCATTTCTAAAAACAGCTACCTGAAATAGCATGTGTGGGAGCTGCAGGGTGGACACAAAATGGAATTGAGGATGTTTAGCTACAGAGACATGAAGAGGATTGATTGAAGAATGAGAAAAGGTAAGATGGTAAAGAGCAAAGTTCTTATAGTTTCCCCACTGAAAATAAAGATATTCTATTCTATTCTATTCACTAACAATCGAAATTTAAGATGAAGAAGAGGATGAGTTTGATTAATGTGCGTGCTTTGTGCAGGGCGGAGCTAATGGTGAGAGCACTGGAGGGCTGGGGAAGGGCAGGTCGACAGTACCGTGAGGAGTTAATGATGAGCAGGTCCGCTTGCTTTCCAACCTCCAGCGAGCCGTGGCTATGGGACAGGCCCAGGGCATAGGCCGCGTTAATGGTTGCTGCGGCGAGGGCCTCGTTCATGGTCATCCTCATGTTGACACAGGCCAGGTGCATGACCATTGGCTTGTGGGGTGGGGCAGAGATGTTATATGTGAGTGGTACAGACTTGAATTGAACTACAAAGCGCTAATGCACTCCTCTCCTGTCCTAATGACCTGGTCACTGAGAATTTAACAGACTCTCTGTTTTTAGTTTTATTGGCAGGGATCATTACGCCTAAGCCAAGTCCTGTGTCTGATTGGTCCAACATTTTCTTTATGGGTTCCTATTCATGCCCACACATTTGTTAATCTGTGAACTGCAATGCCAGCCCCACCCCCAAATATTGCCATCCCACTTAAATCCAACTATATTTTCAATTAGTTTCCTAAACATTTAAGGATACAGTTTTGAGAAAACAGAAATCATCCACAAATTATAATTTGCATGGATCAGTTTTATTTTTCCAATATCTTGCAAAATGAGGCAACCATGACAAATGAGATGCAATTATTGCAAAATGATTTGTCTACACAGGCCCACATCGGAGGATATCCTTGCCAGAAATGACCAGTTACCAACTATTTCTGGTAGAGTTAATGTAAAACTAAATTGGCAAGCCCAAAGACATAATGTCTAACTATAAAAGTATTTGGTGGTGAGCCCACTCACACTGAAGTCAGGTGTCCTGTTGATTCCCTCTGTCAGACATTTAACATGACAAATAATTATCTCTGATTGGTGGGTGCTCTAATAGCCAGCCAATGAAAAATGCTTCAGAAATCCTGAAGTTGAAATAAAAATCTATCTCCCTTGTTTTCAACAACTTTAATGGTGCTTAAAGTGATACCCACCATAGAGCAGCAGTAGGCATTGGGGTTGAAGTCGCTGCCTAGCGCCACGATTACTCCACCATCCAACATGTCTCTGGCCCGCGGCTGAGGCAGTCTGGGATACGAGCAGACACGCTTCTCAACATGTGCTATCCTCATTGGAATTCAAATTGTTCTGAGCCAAAAAACTTACCTAAAGGGACAAAGTTATGGTTTAAATCTTTTACGGTCTTATTAAAGCTGTCTTATGCTGAAGATGTCTGATTGATTACTGCCTAAAATACTGTAAGAAATTTTAATGTTTACTATTCCCTTTTGGTATAATTATATTACTGGTCACATATATTTAAAATGTATGAAAAGCTTCCAAAAAATTCCAAAAAAGCTTACAGTACTGGAAAAAACACAACTGAAAGCCTTATAACTTTCTTCCTTACTCTTGGTGCTTGGGATTAATTTATACATGGAGGGTTCAGAAACATGAAGTCTTTGGTCTGTTGTGTTTGACCTTTGAAGCAGGCGAGATGCCATCAAATATAATTTAAATATAACAAAACATGGTTTTGTTATTTGTATTATTTGCAATTAAACTAAAATCCTAGTAAAACTAGTACCTCAGTATGTATGCTGTAGTTGGCAGAAGCACTGCTGACGTCTTGGCCTTAGCCATGGCTGCTATCCCCTCATTGGTTACTTCCTCCAGGTGACTGATGGCTAATGCGCCGAGTTCTGCGCCTAGCTGAGACAAGACATTCCAAGATATGGTAAGGGAACCCTATATATACCTATGCCTGTGCAGGTTATGGTATGCATATTTATAGGGCTGGTTAATATGATCTCTATGTAAAGATTATGGAAACTGTACCAAGGCTGAATCTCTGAGACAAATATATAAACATGTAGAAAGTGGCGATCTCTATGAATAGATTATGGAAACTGTACAGAACACATAGATAATGGTGGACTGTGTAAAATGGGGTATGTGCTATGGCGGATGGCTGGTGAAAACACAGTGCGTGGAATGAGATACGTGGACTTGCCTGGGCGGCGTTCATGGGGTTCAGCTCGTCTCCGTGGAAGTTTATCTGTAGTCCCATGTCCTTTCCCGCCTGCAGGATGGCGCGGGTGGAGTCCAGGTCGAAAACGCCCTTCTCACAGAACACGTCAATGTTGTCCACCTTCAGTTCCCCTTGTGCCATCTTCTCCTTAAGCTTTGGAAGCTGGACCTTGATAATGTCCTCTGTTGCTTCTGAAACCGTCTTGCCCCTGTTAACAAGATCACAGTACCCAGTCTATCAACAGATACTGGTTTTTTATTGGCTGTTTTCATCAACAACCAGTTAAGAAACCGTGGATGTGAGTAGACTGTGTCATCAGTTGCTTTAATTGACTGATTAAATGCTGAGAAACAACTAAAACTGTGGTCCCCTTGGAATATGAATGGCCACTAAAAATATTCACCAGTTAAAAGACCACTCAGAGCTTCACATCCTGTAGTCAATATATTCATGTTTGAGGAGCATCAATGCCATCAGGTGAAGTCAGTGCCAGTATGTGATACTGTGGTTTACACCATGAATGTGTTTTCCTGCACAGAAAAACGCATTCAAAGGTCTTTGCCCATGTTCCTACGTGACTGTGTACATGTGTTAGGTACTTGGGTACGGCGTGCGCTCCACAGTAGGTTGATGAGATCCCGATGTCCAGGTTCCGCCGAGCCGTCTCGATGACCATCAGCATCTTCAGCTCAGTGTCCAGCTCCAGGCCGTAGCCGCTCTTGCACTCCACTAACGTGGTCCCGGACCGCAGCATCCGGGTCAGTCTTTGAGTCAGGCTGGACAGCAGCTGGTCTTTGGTGGCCTGCCGTGTGTGTTCCACAGTGAAATGGATCCCTCCACCGGCCTCGTGGACCTCCATGTAGGTGGCACCTGCCAGCTGTGGGCCAGACAGAGACCTGATGGCTCCCATAAGCACACGCTGCTATAGTAAACTGGCATGATGAAAATTTTGTAGCTCAGTTTTGCACTGGATATGAGGGGAGAATCAGGTTTAATTAAACAAAAATGGGAGGATCTACCATTTAGTATCCATTTGGACCAATGGCCACATTGGCTGTGGAGAGAAAAACATTTTTCATTGGTTCAAACAAGTCAATGATTGACGGCTGAGTGTAGTCCCACCATAAAATGGTTCATTAAACCATTTTTGAACCACTAGTACTAGTACTAGTTTGCACATACATATGTGTACACATGGCAGATGTTATAACAGTGTCCTAATAACCCTGAAGTTTAATAATTATTCATCTCCACATTTAAGATATTGCAAACTCAGTCCATATTTAAGGAATTTAATGCATAACTATATGCTATACCTTCATTGCAAATTCATGCACTCTGTCCCCAGCCCATACTGGGTGAGTATGAGCATCAATCAGTCCTGCAACACACAAAGTGAACAGGGATCAGCCATGGAAAATGTTTCTATATTTAACAATCATCAAACACAAATTTCTGCATGTTTACATTTAGCTGACACTTCTATGAGATTTACAACTTTATACAGCTGAACTATCATAATTGAGCATGCAATGGCACCACCCTCTCCAGGAATTGAACCTGCAACCTCTCAAAACAAATCCAACCATTGCTCCTTTATACTTCATGGCCGCCCATGTATGTTGATGACAGGTTAAAAACAAATCTTGGACAACTGTTTAATTGCCAATTAAAAGAATTTTCAAATCTATTACAGAACATTTTAAGGCACATTCTGAGGTGTGGTGATTGAGGGCAATTATAGGAATATTAAAATGTAGAAGGAAACTGCATACAGAAACTGCATGTCTGTACATGGTACAATATTAGTCTATAATCTATAGGCATAAATAGATTAATACTGTGAAAAATAAAAAAATGGAAAACTATGTCTCAATGAAAGAAATGTTAGTCACAGAAAGACCAAGATGGCTATATACCACAGGTGTAGAACAGTATCTGACATTCCCCATACAAAGCACCCTTACAACTCCTTCACACCCTTCCCAAAATACTGACACAAAAACCAAAAACAAAAGAGGGAGTGAATAATACTGACCTGGTATTACACACATTCCGGCAGCGTTGATTACTTTGTCAAATGTGGCTCCTTTGAACTGAGATTCTATGGAGTCAGCTGGCCCCACCACTTTCAACATCCCATCTCTATCAAACATACCACATGCAGCTGTTATTCACATTAGATACCATTTTTTACATGTATCTACACACATGTATTTCATCATCATAGACACGTCTTATTTTCTTTATGTATGCACACATACTACGAAAAGGAATAAATTATTCAAAACTAAACGTTAATCGAAAGTTCACAATTTTAATCACATGAAACGGATACAGTAATGTCCCTATGTACTAAAATTAGAAAAAATAAATCCCTTTTGTAGATCCGTTCTGCAGCTGGGGAAATATACTTGCATGTGCAACTGTGCACAGATACAGTGTCAGAAGACAGAAGACACCACATAGACTAAATGACCAACAGAATATTCAAATTTCAGGAAAACTTTTAAGGAAATGGCATACGTTATGGGAAACGTTAAACTGCTGTCAATATCTGATTTTCAGGTTATGTTTTCAATATATACTTTGAAATGCAAAAACATAATCAAATCACGAGTAGAAAACGTTTCTATTTTACCAAAAGGAGGTCGCCGACTTCAGCGCAATACATGTACAACCTACTTTAAATTCACAGATAAAATGCTAAAAACTTTCCAATCGACCAAATAAAAAATCATTATAATTTATAATGGATAAAAAGGACTTACTTTCCGATAATCAAACTGCAGTTCTCAATCACTGACAGCTTTTTCATTGCTTCCTGGGTGAGGAACCTTTCCCCATTGTTGCAAACTAATACCACTTGTTTCGCGTTTTTTACATAAAGTCTAAAGCTATTCGACATTTTAACGTTACTTTTCGAACAAAATAGGCTAAAGTAGCTGTACTCAGTTTTTGATGCACGGTGAAAGATTTAGGAATGACAGGTAGGAGAGCTTTTGCGCAATCTCAAACGAACTTTGAGGTGGGTGGGGTTACAAGTCTGTACAAGATTCCTGTGGATATTTGGTTTTGCGTGTGCACGCCGTTACAACGTAGTCCTCAAAACTTCAAACCAACTGCGCATTTTTCCGACCCTCACTACCTTTTAAGGAGGGGTACTGTTCTATCTGCAGTGTGACGGAGGTGGTTTTATTGTTTTAGTAGCCACTAGTACTAAAAATCAGTAAATCAGGAAACTAAGCAAGCTGCAGTCCAACGTAAAGTGGAAAAAAATTGTGTCCTTCGAGCCGGATTCGAACCAGCGACCTAAGGATTACCATGTGCAATGCCTCTACAGTCCTCCGCTCTACCAACTGAGCTATCGAAGGCACATGGTGGTTAGGGTCTACATTTCGGTATTACCCTTTCGAATGTCATGTTGTTCGCGTTGCGATTTCTTTAAATGTTCATATGCTAAAAGGCTACATCAATGAAAACAAGCTACAGCAATGATATGATGAGCAAAGACAAGGTGTCTTTGGCTAAATTACAATTGGCCCAGGCTCAGGAAGATAAAAATGTACATAACTGTCGACTGAGGTCGGGGAGTACCGTTAGCAAAACGTGACCCTATCTAACCCAGTTGGCTCGATAGCTTGAGCAGAAATACGAATTGATAGCTCGGACCGATTATTAGGTAGCTACGTCCCCTTATGTGTCACAGCTCTGTGTGAGAGCCTACTCCAGCTCAGTCGTAGTTGGTGTCAAAAACGGATCAACATCACTAGCATAAGTATATTTAGGTGGAAGTTAACTGGGGGCAGAAATACATTTTTTTCTCCTTTTCAAATAATGGCACACCGTGGTTCATGCAATAGATGTAAAATAATACAGTTTTAGAAGACAATTGTGGTTGTGCAAGTACATCAAGCCAAAAAATATGCTGATTTCATTTTTTAGCTTGCTAGTCATTGAGCACTATCAACCCCCAAGAGATCTGAAACTGGAGTTTCACTGGACCTAACCACTTACTCTCATTATCATGTCGTTTGTTTTGGGAGACTTCCCTCTCCAATGCTTTTTTTAGTTAACTGAAAATTCTTTGGTTGGATGAAATGTTAACTCACATTTCATCTAAACTAATTGATAATAACCTGCTCGCTAAGATCAGGCCTGTAGTTTCTTTGGCAATCTTTTGAAAAAACATTAAAAAAATTGCTTATCCTGTCCTTAGAATTACTGCAGGGGGTCTGCCAAATTATTTGATCCCAATTTTTTCCTCCCAAAAATTAAAATATGTCTGAAAATACACTAACATAAATAAATAAATACAACCAGTGGTGGCGCCAGAGATTTTCTTTAGCTGGTGCTATGGGGTTGCTCGACTTTTCAGTGAGGGTGCTTTGAAATTTAGGGTATCCCATCAATGTGCCAGTCGCCACTGTTTTTTTGTCCTGCAAAACCCCCAACACACGTACACACACGCACACAAACGCAGTACCCGCTCTGCAGCAGTTACAATTATAAATACAAATTCTAAATAAAGAAATTTCTTGGGGTGCTATGACTACCCTAGGGGTAGCTACAGCATGTCCAAGCCCCCCGCTGGCACCGCCTATGAATACACCAGATAATAAGCAAAAATCAATCTTTCTATTCGTTAAAAAAATACAATTAAAAAAGGCATGTTCTATGAATAGATGAATCTGTCAAAAGTTATTAATTTAATGGGTAAGTATTGTATGCACCATTACAAAGTACTTTAACACATGACACTGTAGGCTACCCTATACATTATCATAGGCCCAGTTTAAATAGTAACACAATTTCATAAAATATTTAAAAGGGTAAGAATATACATCTTTAGTTGGTTCTCAGAGAAATAAAATTTTCCAATTTCCATTTTTCTTCACTTGGAAACATTTCTGGTGACTTTTTGTCTCTTAGTCCAGTAAAGGGATGGAAAAACTTTATTGAAATAATTTCGCTAATAGTTTCCCTTCCTGGTTTTTTTGTTCATTCCAAACTATTCAGTCTGGAGTAAACACCAATACAACACAGAGACAGTATCTGCACATGAGCATTTCATCAATGAGTTAGAAATTTTTTGAGCCTGCTTTCAAAAATGGAATCAAAATGAACTACAATACAGTACTCAAAGTGCTGCTTTCTCTGCCAGTAACAGAAAATAAAGAAGCTTGTGTTTACTACTGAAATTATTTAATGTGAACAAGGGCAGTGAGAATCCATTTGAGATACCAAAAGCAGAGATTTCTGGCAGCTGCAAGAACAAGGTACATTTTTTTGAGGCTAGAAACAAAAATACTTGGGATTTACAAAAAGCAACATGTCCTTTATTTTGAAGTTTTTCAAGCAAAACTGAAAACACTTGTGACTGTCATATTACAAGTATGAACAGCAGTCTGTGGTATTTTTTTCTTTTAATGAATACAAACTATTGCCAACTCTTTCATAGCCACCTGAATATCAACAGGGTTGAAGTATTTTAATGTGCCCCATTTTCCCCCAAAAAGTCACGAAAACCTTAACCACGTTTCACACTTAAGTTTCCCAAAAAAGGCCTCACCATTAAAAGTTAGAGCTCTGAAAACATAACATGTTAAAAGGCCCATAGTTAACACCTTGTCCATTCCATTTGTGAGGAAATACAATCTCCCAGGTGAAAATTGTATGTTGAGAAAGAGCCCTTTACATTGTGTGTGGTCAAAGTGGCAGGAATTTCTGTCCATTTCAGATATACCATTATGTCAGCGGCTGATAAACAACTGCAATCACTGTAAGAGAAAAAATACCAAACCATGGGGCTTGCATGTGCAATAATACACAAATTTGGAGCCAAAGTTGCCCTGACTGGGCATTGTGCTCAGCTAGTTCACTAGATCCAATCACTGCAATTTTTCACTTGTATTCGCAT
Source organism: Albula goreensis (assembly GCA_022829145.1). Classification (NCBI taxonomy): domain Eukaryota; kingdom Metazoa; phylum Chordata; class Actinopteri; order Albuliformes; family Albulidae; genus Albula; species Albula goreensis. Next base: position 8,176,684 of record CM040757.1, on the reverse strand, counting down.
GTCTCTTGCATTCATGTTACACATGGTGCATTCTACCCTCAATGCCATAGATTTGACAGCAAATGAATTTGTTATAGACTTGTGAAAAGTGCAATATGTACAGTTTTATTACTTTTATGCCATTATGAACACAAATTTGCAGTATTGGTCTTGGGTAAAAAAAAAAAAAAAAAAAAAAAGAAAATAGACAAGTAGAAAAGGTAAGGCTACTTAATGTAGCAAACACCATCACAAAAACAGGAGAGCAACCTTGTGCTGTGGCAAAACCTTAATAAGGATTTTCCAGACGATTGTGAGCAACAGGTGGCTCAAATTTTCCAAAATGTCTGTTCATATCCTCAAGCCCATAATGCACTCTGGTTCATCCCACAGAATGGTTCAAAGGAAGCCTTGCTGCTTGTGTGACAAACTACCAAGCTGCAATATGGGAAGGTCCTACTGTGGCTTTAGTAGAATGAATGGATTGGTTTTGAGTATTAGTATGATAGTTCCTATGGAAAAATCCCTTAAAGTTACAACACATTCCAGCATAAGATTGCCCATTTGCTTTGTGTGACATTACAACAGAAAATGCAAAATAAAGATCCAAGAGGTTCATGAAGCTCTTCATTATTCTCTCATTTCACCATCTTCCTCCTCCTCTTCAACACCTCTTATATACAAGACGTTATTGCATCTGTGGGATAAGGAAACTCACTGTGAAGTAGCACAACACACATGATTTTAGAAGCACACGTAATGTTTGAAGACAACTGAATTATCTACAGACACTTTGCCTAGTATTTCTCCAGAATTGTGAGGCTTTTTTTAAATGAAGTACCAAGCTACCCTAAGGTCAAACAACACAACCTTAAAAAAAAATCCAATATGAACAGGGGCCCAAATTAAGATGAAAGTAAAACTTGCCACAGGGATACCCTTCTTACAAATAACACAACCCACTTCAGTCACCTTAAGCACTGCAGGTAAACGACTGAACTATATCAAAAGTGTTACTTCTAATACAATATTATTGCAAAGGGTTTTGTAAGCGGTTGTTATTAGCACTGCATCTCACCAATTCTAAACTCTCTAGGTTAAGTGTACCCCTGGAGCTATGTAGCAAGACTGACAGTACTGAGAGTACTGAAAGTGATTATTGAATTGGTGGAATTACCCAAAATCACTGCTGACGCTCAATTTGAATGATCTTATCTGATTAGAGAGGGATCAATATGGTGGACATTGTGCCTTTTTAGCATTATTTACGTTACAGAGTTCACCATCCAAGGTTTGCTTTTTAGGTCTGAGCATTAAAGTCTATGATCAATGTTCATGTTAAGCTCTTTTGGGCATTGCACTGGTCAGTAGCTGATCCTTGGTCTGTGTGCAAGTGAGCTGATTACAGGAAAGTGTGTTTTATAATCACACTCTATTCACTTTTTGTATTTGAACAATGAAAGTGTTATTAGTTTTGTGTTGATAAAACTGTGGAAATCCTCTCTTTTGCATGTACTTGTAAATAAGACAAAGCCATGGAGTTTCAGGTAGAAAAAAGTTACTCACTGGGTCAGTAAGTTTATAAAGACGGCTTACCTGACAAGGACCTCTCCCAAATGACCAGCCAGGGCACCGTCCACATACTCTTCAGTGTTAGCCAACTTCATTAAGAAACAGAACAGGCAGAAACAGTTTGTTATACTGTAATACCCTTACTTGCCGCAACAGGGTCTGCACATCAACATTTGATCAAAAAATGTATATTACACAGCAGCGACAGAAGAAAAGGAATCCAGATGCATAGGACATGGATCCATTCCAGGTTTTAATAACAAAAAGTTATTGCATCCCTATTATGCATCGCTATTAGGCAGCTTCCACTCAACATGCTAACCAGGCATATGCAAGACCTGGAACGGCTAAAATTAACCAACGGCAGCAATTCTACTCCCATTGCTGCTCAAACTGTTTACTCAGTTCTTTATGCACACCTGCATGTTCATGTAGCCATCCACAGAGACCAGGTATCCTTTGTACTCCATGCCCCACTTCAGCTTCACCATCACTGGTTTGCCCGTTAGACCGTTGAGGAAGGGCTTCGGATTCAAGGGTAAACTCTGGAAACAAAGTATGTATTAAATAAATGCTTAGCTGGTTTTTAGCCAGTCGCCAAAAAACAGAAGACACAGAATGCTCTTTTATTAGTGAGCCAAAATGATGCCAGCTGAATGAAGATTTGGCGCTTTGCCCCAAGCTTTTGTACTCGTTTTAGTCCTGTTTGGTGCACTGAGGGTGTAAAATCAAACAATCAACAATCACTGATTCATTCATAAGGATATGCTCACAGCCAGAAACAAACATGAATGAAAAGAGTACCTACGCTGCATTGGTCTGAATGTAATTACCTAAAAACTATTAGATTGCTGTCATAAAGTGATCTGTTAAACACTTTTAAAATTCCTTACAAATCTCAAAGATTTAAAAAAGAAAATGTATACAATCAATTTTAACATAATTTAATTTACCCCCTACACACAAAATGGTTACTAGGATTTATTACACATACTGGTCAACACATTGTAGGTATACAAGAATATATGTAAGAAAGCCAGCAACATTGCTTTCATAATTGTTCTGGTACAATTTCTCGTGACTCGTTTCTTTGTTGCTATATTCAATTTATAACTAATTACTTAACGTACCTACAAAGACATTGACTGCACAGCGCCAGACCTAGCAGTTATTTGGAATTAAATATGTGACGGATACTTTTCATTTTTGTGGGTACCAATTAATGAAAATGTAAACGTTACCTTATTACTTACATGGATCTAAAGCACACCATTGCCAAGTTAAGTTTCACTGGCAAATGATAACTCAGATGTAGCAAAGGCAGTACTCCTTTCAGATAATTGCTCCGTTTCATTTTTATGCACTCGCTTAAAAATATATCACATCACTAAACTACCTAACTATTCATAAGGTCAACAACATAGTTAGTTATCACGTACTTAACTCAATACACTAGTTCGATGCACCAGTAACTAACTTCGCTAGAGTTAGCTACATTTGCAGCTAGCGTGTGAGTGATATTTGGATTTCTGTACATCCAAGTGGTTGGTGCATAAAGTAAATAAAAGAACAATAAAATGTACTCATTAAGGTCATCAAAAATACTCAATAAACCCTTTAGACTAAAACCAAATGGCAACCCTACGGATACAGGCCTACACAACGAATGAATGAATGGAGGAAAAGTTCAAAAGAGACCTAGGATTTCTACAGCTTAAGAGAACCAAGCTCAAATTCAAAGCAACCATTTCATGCACTGCCAAAACTTACCATTTCTGTTGACGAGGTTTAAGATATTAAACGGTTTTTCAGGTTTCGAAAAACCAAACAAAATATTGATTGTACTATTGCTAGCACGTTGCGGCAACGACTACAGGAAGCAGTTCCTCACGAACTCTCAACTTCCGTTTGAAATGGAACTTTACTCTGATTGGTCAAAATGTACGGTTCATATTTATTGGTCAGAAGAAGAGGCAACAGCGATAACCTGCGCGGGAAATATATAGGAGGCAATCCACAGAAGTATCCACAGGCTATCTACAGTGATTTAATCGAGACATATTTACTTCAACTTTTGCTTAAATAAAACTCTACAAGCTTTCTGAAATATCTCAGTGAAATGAGATGTAACGACTAAGAAAGAATTCCCATTGAAGGTAAATGTAGTCGTCAGATGTTTTTAGAGTACCGAGGAACAGCGGGGGGTAAAATCAATTTCGTTATATTTTCCAAGTGTAAAATGAGATTTGTAGTCCTACTTTATTCACCTTTTATTTAGCCTCAGCAACTATTTTAATACCATGTTAAACATAAAAAAAATGTATACCCTGAGTCATTAAATGGTATTTAAGGTAAGAAAATCGTACATTTCTCCACCACATTGTATAATTTCAGTTTTCAATATCTTCCATCTTACATTCTGCATGATTTAAAATATGGGGAGGCATGAGTTATTTTCATCACAGGAGGAATGAAACAATTCTTGAAAACTGAGTGATCAAAAATAACTAAATTCTGCAGCATGCCACTAAAAGTACCTTGATGAAGTTTTTAGTTGATTTGAGACAAGACAAATGTATGTGTCCTGTTTATTTTTTTAAATGTAAATACCTTTAAATCTCACACTTTACACATAACCTTGGTTATGAGCCTCACAAAATATCCTTTTCAGTAAAGTCCACATGGTGGCAGTATTTACTGGCTCTCCTCTGTGAAGGGCAATTGTCTAATTCTTCATTTTTTCTAATCATCTTCTATGAAAATCCAGTCACTGTACCTCACCCTTTGAAAATGCACATTTCCAGTTATGACATGTCAGCTGCATTGTAAACTGTAGGTTCTTTAGACATTTTAAGTACAAAAACTTTTGATTACAGTGTTTACAGTGGAGTTCCCGTTATGTTAAACTCATGACCTGTTGTGGTAAACTCAAACTGTTTACTGGGGCACTAATGTCATACACTCTATTAAAATTTGCAACCTCTCAGAAAAAACTGCTTTAGGATAAGACTTTATCATTACTTTAGGATACTGTTTTGTTTCTTTGACCAAAGGCATCTCTTTGATCGTTTACCAAAGATGACACATCTCACATTAGGTTATGCTATCCAGGAATACCAAGTAAAAGTTACCATGGTTACTCATGCCATCGCTGAAAGAGCTGGCACCCAGCAGTATGACTCATACAGAATGTCTTACAGCTAAATTGAATTTGGTGGTTGAATTTATGCTCATTTATCTTACCATGAATACTGTCAAAGAAAAATTACCCAGGTGGAGGTAAGGAGGGCCGGGGGTTGGGGGAGGGGGTGAATTCAGGTAACAGACATGTGGAGCTGTTAGCACAATCATCCATTTTCTTTTGGACAACATGACACATGACTCGCATTCTGGAACCTGCTAATTCAGCTGGGGCTTTTTTTTTGTACCAGAGTGATTCAGGAATTCAGGTAACATGCCTGCCTGCCTGCCTGGGGGTGAAAAAAGTAATGTCTTACAAATCGCAAAGCCCTTAGATAATCATAGCCTGAGAGTTTAGAGCAACACTCCAGATTCCTGCTCAATTACTTAAGACCGGCTCCCTGGCCGTTGATGCGCATTGCTGCTGTGACCCCTGATCTACACTGCCATCCTGATTACTCCTCCATACACTGAAATGCTTAGTTGGATAACATGAGATCTCCAGCCTTCTGATCTGATGATATCCTATAGTACCGATGCTGAAAGGTTCTGGTGAACCCCAGCGGAGTGTGTCTAATTTACAGGACAGAAAATTGGACATGCAAGTGGAAAAGACGTTCAAATCCTGGATTGGGCTTGGGGATGGATACCGTACCTTTGATCAAGGTGCTGAATTTGAACTGATTCAGTTAAGCCCTTTCACACCTCTTGTAGTGCACGATTGAGTTTAAGCAATTTTTACATGGTCCAAAGATCTCGACAAAACCTGTTAGCATCTTCAGACCAAGAGTGTCCATGCATATTTAGGTAGGTTTATGAACAAAGAAATATAGATACTAAAGTAAAGCCACGTACTGGAGTTTCTGTTGTCTGTGCTCAGTGGGATTGTCTACCAGTGCCTTGACTTCTACAGGAGAAATACATAGAATCATTCCAAAATATACCATAGAAATGGTATATTCCATAAAATATAGCAACCATTTGGTTCAGATCTTGTGGCAGCAAAGGCCATGGAATATGGATAATATCAATCCCATGCACCTCAAACCAGGGGTGCCTGCAGGATATGATGTCATGATACGTACAAAACGATGCTCATGCAAATGGTGAAATTCTGAGAAAATTTGAGTTGTGTTGAATTTAGTTTTTCCCCATACTTACACCAACCGTATGTGACCTTTAGAAACGAAAGAATGCAGGTTAGTTTCATACATCAGTAATTAAAGGTTCAAAACTAATTTCTGTAACCCCTTATAGTATGTATAGTATGTCCTGGCATCTGGCTGCAGGTACAAGTGCATTTGTGCCTCTAACATTTTGGCAACTACTTACAGTTTAACACTGTAATTGTGTTTAGGGTAATAGCTTATTGTATCTGTACCTTGTAATTTGTAATTTGCACTTGTATCTCATTTGACTTTGTGTACTTGTATACCTGAGCATCGTTGGCACAATGATTTCCATAAGTCCTTCCTAAAGTCTTATCTTAGACAGCAGCTGTCATCTTCAAAGACATTCCTCCCTGCAGGAAAGAACTTCTTTTATATAGGGTAAAGGGGATCACTTGATGCCATTCAGTAATTATCGACAACCAACAACCTTTTTGATAGCATGAGTACATGCTTCTCACACAATTCAAAAACCATGAGATTCAAAAACCACTATTAGAACACTGTTTCCATTTTTGCTTGTTATCCTGTTCCGCCAAATGAAGACTTCATAAATTTTCCATTCAAATCCCCCTTCCATCATTCCAAGCCACACCAGACATAAAAAGGTTAATATCCAGCTACAATAATTGATTAAACAAATACAGGTCTATGCTTTACCTGGTTAAGAGGGCCTGATAAGTTTTAATGTAACATGTCATGTCGATGGAAGGCAGATGGTGCTGTCGATTCCTGATGCGCTGGTGCAGTGCCTAGGTTAAAGCTTCTCATCTTGGCACGGAAGCCCCCAAATCTCAGTGAAACATTGTAAAAACTTCAGAGGGTGCATTTATGGGGATCAGGCTCCTACATATCTCTTCACTGAGCTCATCACAGTTCGAGCAGTGCTGAACACGAAGTGCTCAGTGAAAGCAGCTCAGGAATAACAATTAAACAGCACAAGTGTTTGATCAGCTGGTCATGTGGTCTGCCTCTGCCCGATTTTACTGTCGGACAGGAATCCAAAGACCCTAGGAATTTTCCAGACCTTTTTGTTGGGGTTCTTCGTTTTGCGTGTTTCTCATTAGGACCAGGAGTCGGTTTCCATGACGTTTAGCTTGTCTGCCTTAGTGTTTGCTTTAAGGATCTGATCAGAGAGGTTTCCCGATGTATCGTGACAACTTCTTGTCAACTGGTTTTGAAAGTAAGTTTGCTTGAGCTCCCTTTCTGAATTTTTGGATAATCCTTGTTAAAACGATAAAAAAATAACATCTAGCCGTGATCCTGGAACCATAATGAAACAAATATTCCTTCCTTCCACAAAATATTTACAGATTTCAGTTGTGCTCATAATATCTAAAAAACTCTTTACATGTATGATATACTCGGCACTCCATTAAATGTAATATAATGCTTCAAAACTTTGATAATTGTATCATAAATGGAACCTGTTAAACATCCATAAGCTTCAAAACACAAGAAACGTTTTCAGGCCTATGTTAATTTAACATGTTATATTTGAATACAGCGTAATCCAATGACCCTGTTTGCAAAGCTGCTTGATTAACCTGTCCAAGTAAATCTGTCTGTTAGCAGGGGGTTGATCCACCTATCATAAAGCAGCCTTATCTTGACAATACTGGCAGGTTTACAATCACAATAGAGATACTGATACGCATGATGCTGATACAAACAAACAAAGAATGGGTTATCAGACAATGCATACAGTGTATTCTCATAAGAATGGGTTACTATAACTCTGCCCTGTCAAAACTTCAGCTCACACCTTCTGCTCCACAGATAAGATGTTCTGCGGCGAAGTTCAAATACCTGGCATTGAAGTGTTTCCACCTGTTTGGCATGACAGGAGATCCAGGAGAGAGGACAATGGAGTTAAGACGTGGGTCATGGTTCATCGAGAGTGGATTGAGTCCCTTGTATAGGTCCTTATGATCACTCATGCCATCCACAAAGTTGTTGTTAGGAGAAAGACAACACTTGTACTGTTGCAGGTGCTTGGCTTACCGATTATTGATATTGTTGTAGATATCTTATCTTAGCTGATTGAGATAAAGGTGGCTTGACTAAATTGTTCTTATTGGGTCAGGAGGGAGATAATATGGTGATATTCACAGGCTAGTAGCCATACTGTCTGTGTCATACTGCTAACCAGGGCTAGCAGACAAGCATGATAGCATATGGTTAGCCGTACCAAAGGTTTGCAAGAAATCATTAGGGTCTCTTTCTGTAGAGCTAATGCTCTTGTTGATTTTAGTTAGCATACAGTTTTGCATTTGACAAGTGTATCTGTGCGACAAAATGACTGCACACATCAACTGGTAAATTGCATCGTACAAAGATATGATGGATGGTACTTCAGAGCAAAACATATGCATGTTGGCACTCTCCAAAATTGATGGAGGATGTTTTCAAGATGGGACAGGCCTACAAATGTAACCTGCCATTTGGAGCAAAAGATTAAAAGTCTTAAAATGGGGTATAGAGGAGATTGTGGTCTACCACTGATAGATATTTGTTTGGTTGTACTGTCTTGACAGGTTAGAAACGGTTGGTCCCCATGACCCCCCCATAGTGAATGACATTGTGCTGATTCCAAGTTACCGATGGCAGAGAGCCATTGTTTTCCTGATAAGCAGAGCATTTTGGCTCCTTTCTGTATTTTTCCACTCAGATTGTCCCCAGGCTTGATACTCAGCTGTGTAAATCACACCATCACCTGGGCTCACTAATCCCTCTGACTAATGAGGTGAGGTAGTACTTCAGCAACAGCCAAAAGCACTGACAAGTATCACGGTCAGCTATGAATTCATCAAACTGATGCCAAAGAATTAACCAACATTCTGTATTTCCATTTGTTATTTTCCTAGAAACAAAGCATGTTAGCTTGCTTGTGCTCCTCAATGAACATGGAAGCAGAACTGTGGTATGTCACATCTGGATTTGTGAGTGTTATTTTTGTCATGTTGCCATGTTGTAAAGAGGTTTGAGATGCGGTTAGGTGGTCGACATAGGTGCAGGAATGGAAACCAGGCGGAGGGTCATTTTCTGGTACGTTGACCTCTACACTACAGGATGGTTTGGCCATGTGTTTGACATTGGCAGACTCTTGAAGTTGACTGTCAAGTGGAAAAACATCTGATTGTAAAAAGCAAACAGCACTCCTCTTAAAACCCCGAAGAGAGAGAGAGCATGAGAGGTATGATGAGACCAACCCATATGCTTCATGAGGAGTTAACAGCAGACAGTTTAGAAACTTCTGTAGCACTTGTACTGTGCATTATAAAGCCTAAATAACACTATAAAAAGTATAACAGTTCATAACAAAATCTTTAACACTGGCATAATGCACAGCTTATCTCAGGTGCTCAACTTGTAATATAAGCACTGTTCAATTCATGCAAAATGACATTTGTCATAAACTGCAAGACATTGCCATGACAGATTACTACAGATGTTATGTCATGCTTATGGTAGCACTATATAGGCTTCAAGTGATACAATGTTACCAAAAATTCACCCAAGCCTCTGAGCAATGAGAGCCATTCAGCTAAGAAATACAAATGCATATCAGGGAATGGTGATTCCAGGTGCATACAGGGTCTGTATTTACACCTACTGCTACTGAGCTTACCCGAACGTACCTGCCGCTCTGTCAGCCTCGTCCACAGCATGTCTCTGCATAACCTCTGGCACAGACGGAAAGTCTAAGCAGCGTTCACTTCCAATATTGGCACAACTGTTTTATGTTCGCCCCCTTTCTGACACAGGAATGTGGCCACCCATCATACTTGAAGCCATTATTTATTTTGAGAGAGCTCCTTTCTTTCACTCCGTCTCTCTCCTCTCCCACTCCTTCTCTTTGATATGGTAAAGGGTTGGGGGTGGGGTGTCTGAAATTATAATGTAAGTTCTTGAAAAACATTGAATGCTATTTTACTGGGTATGTTTGTCATCTCTCACATGTTATCTCTCAAGAATTTCACAAACAAACCTAACCACCATAACAAACAGAGAACCTACCACATGTACGATGGGTGACATGCTTGGTCATGAAATTCATGATTTGATTTTATTGTCACTATCGACTGTTTGCATACAATACAACTTAACTATGCCTACTTATATAGCTCACAATTACAAAAATGTTGTAGCTGTATTTTTCAGATCAGGTACTTCACTCAAAGGTACCTGAGATTTAGGTCTAGCTCCTGCTAGTCTGTTCCCTAAGTATGTGCATTCTAGGTTCAAGTGTTAAATGTTCAATGTTCAAGTCTTAAAATCCATCAAGTCTCAGCGCATCCTCATTCTGTGGCTCCCAAGCAACTAAATATACAAATATTTTCCCATTAAAATGAGTCCTGCAATTCAAGTGCTCACAATACAGCTCTGTTATGCTGAATTCTAAACAGAGACTTCAGATGCCATTTTCAAAGGTATCAGTGTTACCCATTTTGGAACCAGCTTGCTGTCCTCAGGTTTCAGGTCAGACATGTTCATGACGGGTCCACAAAATCGCGCCATGCAAATAGCTCAGTTACCTGAACAAGCCTTCATTCTTTGAATGTGATCAAGAAGTTCATTGCTGGCTGGCAACTAGACCTCAGCTGAATGTGTTACAGCAGCTGGTCGGTGTCTGGAATGACTTCCTACGCTCTGTGAAGGAGATGGATATTCTCAGGCGTTTGAGTTCCTCAGATCCAGATAAAACTGAGGGATCTTGGTTTACAGTCGACTTTAGAAAGCGGCGCAGATGTCTTGAAATCCCCCTAATAATGGATTAAGTTACAATAGACGTGTGTTCGTACCCACCTGCAGCCACTTCAACAGAAACTTGCCAGTTCCTACCCATAAACAGGATGTACCAGAGACTATTGTGTGGACACATTTTTTTTAATTGCCAATAATCCCATTGTGCATTCAGAAAAAATCAGGGAAAGTACAGTACAAAGCAGACAATCTGCCTTTATCCTTGGAGATACAACAGGAGAGAGAAGACAAAAAGGAAATGAGAAGATTCCACCTGCACCTGTCACTGCTGGAAAGCTTCAGACCCGAACGAGTAGCAACACGTGGGGGTGGGAGGTGTTTGCACCTTCGCTCAGTTTGCCAGCAGCATTCCGCAGGTGACCTCCTTGGCCTTGTGTCGCTGTTAATTGTATGCACAGGGCGCATTCCAAGCCTTCCCGCGACCGCGAGACGGAGACGCACAGATGGCTCTCTGTACACACGTGCACTCGCTCAGCACCTCCTCCGTGCGAAATGCACGCCGGTACACGAACGGCAAACGTCAGTACAGATGAGATGTCAGGCTGTGTTTACTTTCGCCTGTGATGAATATGAGAGCGGGAGCATTTCGAGACATGATATAGGTACCCTTTTCAGATAAACTGAAATGGAATTTGACTTTTATAAGCCGGCTGCATTAAAGATAAGATCAGAATCAATTTCTTTTCATAAGATTTTGAAATATATGTACTAGTCACAGACATACGTTCAGGTCAGCTGTCTGAGTACAAAGCTTTCCTTTGCTGAGGAGGTGCTGTTCTGTTCACGAGAAATGTGATGGTGTAAAGGCATGTCTAAGGTATGCAGAGCAAACTTTCTTCTCAAATCAATCATCTAAATCGTTCATCTAAGGCCCTCTTGCCTCCATGAGGGAATTATTAATGACTGGGATTATATTAATCTGCTCAAAATATGTAAATATCATTAAAAGCAAATATTTGGTTCAAAAATAAATATTTAAGTGATTGCAGAAGTCTGACATTATTGGGGTCAGACATTCCACTCAATTGGAATTTAAATAAATAACTGGAGTAATTACACTGAAATGTTTAATGCTTCAGTTACTGCTGTTGTCTAAAAGAATATTATTGTATGAACTTTGAATTCTTATGTCAGTATAACAGATGGGGGTTAAAAAAGCAGTATTTCTGATGACCTCTATGGTTAAGTAAGTGTGAACTTTTATCTTAGGAACATTGTCTCCTTACACAACTGAAAACATCAATTTCTGTTATGCTGTCATTACATTATTTTTTCTCCTAGTTGTGGTCTGGACATTGGAATTCTCTAAAATGGCTTTATAACTGAGTTATGAGGAAACCCACTGTCTAAGTGAGTTGAAGTGACAAGCTAAGGTACTGGTCAGATGACATATTCCTTATCTGTCAATCTGTATGGATCAGATCCTCAGGTCGAGTCAAGCTTGCAGATCAGGAAAAGTTTTCTGTCACTCTAGAACCTTCATCATGACAACCCACACAAGTCTATTGTTGGAGTCTGCTCTCCTCAGTCTTGTGAGCCTGCGCTCTGTTCCCCCGAAATTATTCTGGCTGACACACACCCCAGAATACTTTCAGAACTTTGTTACCAAGCAACAGGTCATTCTTCTGAGGCTTGAGCAGGTTTCATGAAAGGGAAGGTTGACAAAAATATTTGCTCTGAGGTTTTCCCTTTCAAATATCGGCCATTCAATTGACTTATTGTTAAATCGTTATTTAGTGTTAAAATCTGATATAAAAACCCAGGATACCTACAAAAGCAAACATAGATTTATAAAAATAAAATGAGACAGAGAGCAACAGTGCTTGTCTGTGTAATTTGGCCTGTTCTGTCTGGTATCTCCTCCAGCCTCCTTGTGTGTCAGGGAAGAGACCGTGAAGTGGGGGTGAACAGATTCTTCTCTCTGTAGTCTAAACCAAATACATGAAGAGCAGACAGTTACAGCCCCTAAAGATCATTTAGAAACAACTCCATGTGTGCACCACTCATGGAAGGGAGGGAGCTAGCACAAAGAATTTTTCTGAAAAAAAAAAAAACCTCACTTTGCTATAGCCTTGCTTTTGCCTTCTTATGTAATGCAAGAAAAGGTGGGAAGTTATATCATTTTTGGGACAAACAGAATACTCTATCTCTATGCCTATTCTAGTATAAACCTTTAGCAAATACTTAATTTGAATGGTATTTCTGTCCTAGCTTTCTTTGCAAGATACTTCTGGTAAAAGCTCAGCTCTGCCCATCATAAAGTCTTAACCCTCTGTCTGGAGCATCTGGGAAAAAAACTACAGTTTGTGAGATTAGGTTCCTGAGGTCTGATTAGTTATAGCAAGTCTATGCCAGCATTAGCGGTGGAGTTGGCTTGAATCAGTCCTTCCACTTGGAGCTTAGCCAACAAAAGATTCAGAAAAAGTAACTGGCCAACAGTTTATTCTGGAATGGCTGAACTTGTATAAAGGCCAGTCCCATCACTTCAACATTTTCCAACTTTTGAGACAGTGCAGTTTGGAGAACCTGTCATCTGAATTTCAGGAAATCATGTGCTACTTCTTTTAACCCTGCAGTCCACTAACTCCCCTAGGGACTCCACTGCTTGCATAGATGGGTCATGCACACTACAGGTGGCTAATTGACCAAAGAAATCACAAATGCACTGGGGATAACCCTGGTCTCTCTCCCTGGGTAACATGGGGTAACTATGCACCACCTGTCTATGAAACCCCCAGTCACACTCAGGATTGGCGTAGTCAGACCATGGACCACTGCACAAAAGACACAAGTGCTTAAGCTAAATGTGGAACCTGGGCGGCCACTTTTAGACTTTTTAAATCAAAGGCAAGCTGAAACATAATTGCATTACAGTGGTTAACAGTCAGGAAATAGAACAAGTTGAAACTTGTTGCATCGATTAGACTGTATGCGGAGAAGGATGTGAAGGGAGGGAATGCCATTGGCTTACAGCAGGAGAGACAACAGAGAATTCCGTCCAGGCTTCATTGTGCAATTACGTTTCTCGGCATTGCTATTCAATGCTATATACTCAATCAATTCTCTGTTGTAATGATGGCCTGAGGGAAGTCAGAGATAGAGCTTGTAAGGGATTGTGTAGCCACTTAGATGAAGGGGATGATCAGGTGGTTCGAAATAGACAGCAGTTTGTTTAGGTGAAACAGATCAGGACTCCAGGGTGAATACCCACGCTCTTTCAAAAAGCCTAATCATATCTCATTTGTGCCTTCTTCAGCACAGTGTGTCCATTGCCATTCCAAGGCATTGGAGTTGCCTTTGGTCCAGAGGGGAGAGTGCTCCCTATTGTTCCATAAACACCTCTTGCAGCAGCCAACACCAACTTTTCCCAGGAGGTCTCCTACCCAAGTAACCAGGCCCACACTTGATTAGCTTCATCAGTTTGACAGTGAGAAGGGTTCAGGGTGGCATCACTGCTGGCAATCTCCAGCAGAAGCTGACAGAAACGTCCATAAAGTAATAGAATATGGTATCCATTTCTGTCTGGCACTTTGCATCACAGATTTGGGTCATATCCCAGTAACAGACAGGCATCAAGCCATTTCTCAAAGGAAACCACCACTGTTTGAACAAATGTTACTTATTTCATTCATCAGACTATAATTAATAGCATTCAAGCAGTAAAAACATTCTTGTGGCTTTTGTTATTTTTTAATTTGCCATGAAAGTCTGTTTTAATTTATACGGGGGCCGTCATTTTGGAAAGATCTGTGGGAGTTGATGTCAAATGGTTGTATGGCCAAAAAAAGACTGACCTAATTATTAGCTTTGACTGTTTCCCTATAGATAATAAATGAAGAGATGCCTGACTTAAAGCTGTTCGCTGAGTTTCACTACCTAAAGATGCAAACTTATATTCATGACACCTCAGTCCTAATTGTTTTCATAACAGAGTAAGAATTTGCAATTAACATATGGGATTCTGCAAATGAAAAACGTAAAGTCAGGAATTGTTCCCATTTTTCCCTGTAAAGCTGTATGAATCAACATGTTAATACATTAACTAATGATTCATGCATGAACATAATGTTGCACATGTTAAAAATATTAACCTATTAAAATGATTAATATGCTAATACTTTTGAAAGACAATTTTGATTTTCTGTCTAGAAAAGTTTACTTATCTGGCAGGGGTGAGCAAGGAGTTGAGGGTGTTCAGCACCTGACACAAACGTAAATATGCTCATCTTATCTGGGTGTCAGCACTGGATTCTGCCACGTCTGATCTCTGCGGCTAACAACGGTCTTCACATAGCTGTGCTAGAGGAACGGCAGCCAAAAACCCTGGGATCGGCTGGAACCGTGCCGGGACAAGGATGGGCTTCCTCCAGATGTGTGAGAAGAGTTCCTCTCAAACCCAGCCAAAAGCCCCAAACTGTGACCTCACACACAGCTAATGTGTAATCTGCAGATCTTGG
The DNA here is from genome assembly GCA_022829145.1 of Albula goreensis. Classification (NCBI taxonomy): domain Eukaryota; kingdom Metazoa; phylum Chordata; class Actinopteri; order Albuliformes; family Albulidae; genus Albula; species Albula goreensis. The sequence continues at coordinate 8,161,560 of CM040757.1, read as the reverse complement.
GTGGAGGGGTTTCCTTTCCCTTAGCTGGCAAAGCACGGTCAGATACATGCAGTCCTGATAGATGTGCTAACCTGCCGACAGGTAACAGTCAGCCTGCAGGAAATGATGATCTTGGTTCAACGTACGTGCAATTGTTCCAGTGCTCTTTATCTGTCAGCTCAGAAGTGTGTTGACTCTTCACTGATTATGGATATATCATGTTTTTTCACAGCCAGGCCCCTTCAGCTTCAGATGCATGAGTGCCTGGTGACCAGAGGACAGTCCTGAGCTCCATACCAAAGGCTTGCTGTCCTTATGTAGTAAAAACCCCTCTCATGCCTGTCTTCTCCATTTGGCAGCAAAGTGGAAAGTTTTATTGGTGGAAGTTTGAGCAGTGAGAAAGCCAGAGTTATGTCACTCTATCCAAAACAGATAAAAGGCTTCTTTAAAATGGTGTGTTACAGAGCCTGCTTGGATGCTGCATTATTGATGATCTGAAACCTTATTAGCAGGTTCTTGCAGAATAGTCGTCTTGTATTTCCCAGTGTTACTAAACCACTGCTTGTCTATCTGGAAAACCAATATCTTACCATTTTCACAGAAATGGTGGTGTGTGGGCATTTCGATCTTCAAGTCTATTGTGTGTGAAATCCCACAAAGAAAGGGCAAAAGCTCAGGTATTATCATTAAAGGGTTCATCACCCATAACATATCACTGTCTGTGAACTCTGATTCCACTCTACAATTACAATTTACAATTTAGGCATTTAGTCGACCAAAGTGACTTTGAACTATGTGCTCCAAGATCTGTGAAACAAAAGAGAGAGAAGTAAATCTTCATATAGGTGTTGCCACTTGGCTTGGATTCTGAAAGTCACATTGGGTCATCCAATGGTGTGGCCATGCCAGGTTTGTGTAATGCTGATTTATGCCAAAAGGGGGAGCTAATGAACCCACAGGTCTGTTAAAAATTGTTTGTGTATTGCCTTACAATCAGAATTCATGGAAGTTCATTCAGTTTTGTCCGAGCATTTTTTTTGTTCCTACAACATACATTATATTCCACCTGGCTCAAATTATTTTATAGTATTTCAATAACTTTAAAATATGTTTCATAACATATATATTCATTTGGTTTAAAAATTGAAAATTTCAAATTCAAACAACATCACTGTAGGTTTGCTATCCTCCATATTTTTCCTATCTACAGCGATCACTGTCTGGTTTCCAGTAGACAAAAGCAATTAGTCACGATCCAAAGGGTTAAAACGATCCAAAGGTTTAACTTATATTCAAGTTTTAATCAAATAATATTCAAGTGAATTATGAATGGTTATTGATATCATTTTATCAGGAAAGTTCGGGACATATATGACACTTAAATACTTACATAGTTGCTATTTATTGACTATCATTTAATCATAGACACAACCATAAGTTTTAATGAAACCTGCCTGTGCCAATAAACATGTTCTAAGACTGTTTTGCGAACATTTCGTCATAACATGTTTCTGACAAAAAACTTCAGTCCAGATGGAATTTTCCTCTGTGGTCCTGAAACATTTTGTTTTAGCCAGGGTCATGTTCCGTGCGTACATTCCCAGAAGGCTTACCGAAGACAGCCGTATATAAACGAATACAGGTTGAGAAGAGCAGAGGAGAGATACATCTGAGAGTCGTACTGTGGGATGTGTGTATGGGTGAGCTGTGAGGTGTGCGATTCGGCAGGGACTGCATGTTACACAACCGCTCCGGACAGGCATGGGGCCTGAAACGGGGTCAGGCCCGTGAGGCGGCAGACATTCCGAACATAGCGCGCCCTCCCATCGCTGATGAGCCCTCTGCTCTTCCCGTCCCTAACCTAGATAATCGTCCCGTTCGCCCCTTCCACCCGGGACCCAGGAGGAGCTGTAATTACACCCTGGGGTGAGAGCTGGGGGAGGGGGGCTGAGTGTGTCTGTGTGTGCGTGTGAGGGTTGGGGGTGTGCATCAACTATCCCTCAAACGAATGAAGGCTTTAATTTGCCCGAGTTGAAGCAGGTACATATGTCAGAGACAGACTGAGTCATGTTAGTTTCCTCACCATAAGGTGTGTGATGAATGCTCTTGTGGTTTTATCTGATGGATTCCTGACTTTTTTTTCTCTTTTTCCTTTAAACATGCTCAAGAGCACACATTCCTGTACAGATTCTTCCCCAACAGCATCATGAATTAAAACAGTAACGTGAAGATTTGTTGAAGGAGTGAATCCTGTGTTTATTTGAACAGCAGATAATTTCTGACATACTTTGAAAAATCAAATCCTTTGAGATGATCCAATCCCAGCTAACACTTTTCAGTCTCTTGTACACTCCCAGAAAGTTAAAGGTAAATATTCCCAAAGTGTGAATTTGACCAGATTTATGGATATCTGTTGAATTTAGTGCCTGGAACATTTTTCTGCGACTTTGACGCAATTTGTATAACTATAAAATGTTCTGACAGTCAGGGGATAATTGTCCCAATAACGCTGGCTCAAAACCAAACTGGAATTACACTAAAATCTCCACCTTTTATATATTTTGTGTTACCTGGGAGGCCACTCCCTATTATATATAACACTAGACTGTCTGATGTATTAACAACATTAATGGATAGAAAATCCATTTCAAGTTACGAGACTGGAGAGAAGAGCCATCATCCAAACCGTGACATGACAGGTCAGAGGTCAAAGGTCAGATCCTCATTCCTACTGACAAGGACACCTCACTTGTTGGCTGGTGGGGAGGGGGGTGGCAAACCAAGTACAATTCTCCCTGTTCCAGTATCCATCCTCTCCACAACAACAAGACAGATCCTGCCTAATTTTTATTATTTTATTGTATTTATTGACTCCCATACCCAGGTCTGTGCATCCCATCAGATACACCTTATCGATTTTATACCAGGATTCAGTGCCAAGAAAGGTCCTCAAAGTCAGAACAACGGTACTCCCTGCGGTTATATTTGCCTGTTCCAGATCTCCACAGGCGTACCGGTTGTGTTTTTCAGGTCACAGAATGCGCCCGTTGTAAAATCATGTATATCCTGGACGTTTTGCTTTAGAAAGTCCCAAAGGCCAGCTTGTTCAGAGATAACCATCGGCTCCTGCAGATCTGTGGAGCTCATTGTGAAAAAGGAGTGCATTTTCAGGCTGTAAACATTGTCGATGACGACAGGTCTATGGGGAGCCATCTCCTTGTGCCTTGTGGCTCTGTTTGTTTTTGGGAGGAGTCCCTTCAGTCAGCCCCCATATCCTAGCCTCACGGATTCTGAGGTGCACCGGGGTGGGGGTCCATTTTTCCCACAGTGCCCCGCTGTTTCCCCTCTGAGCCCCTCCGTCAGCCCCCTGCTGTCCTGGGAATGCTGCACTGTTCCCCCTCCACGCCCTCCCTGACAGCCCAAATAATGATCCGCCCCAAGACAAACGACACCGCTGCTCCTTCGCTGGGCCTTTGGTATGGGAGGGAGAGAGAGAGAGACCAGTAGATCCCATTCTTATTCCTGTCTCTCTCTTTTATTCCTCACTCCCTTATCCCTTACATTTCTCTCTCCAATAACCATTACATCCCTCATTTCCCCTCCCTCTATTGAGTAATACTGCCTCATAGTCTCATCACACTTTCCACTTCAGTATTACCCCACTGCTCTCTCTCTTTCAAATTCAAATTCAAATTCAAATGCTCTTTATTGGCAAGACAAGAGCTCTTGTGCTGCTAAAGCAGTAAGATGCACAAATGATGTGAACAGCAATCCCCATAGACACAAACACATTCACCCAATACACTAATGACTTGCTGTCTCTCTCTCTCTCTTTCCCTGTTTCTCATATAAAACACATTTCATAAGCGTATGCACACAAAACATACGCCATGTATACAAAATGACCAATGAACATTGATTGGGTCATAGTTTTTCTTGTAATTTTACATAGTCTTTTATGTTGAGTAGTGTTACTCACTTATCCCCAGTTACTATGAGGTGGCAAAATTTTGAGCTGAGAAAGCTACAGTATACATTCACAGACAGATTAGCGGACACATTTCTGAAACAAGCACAGATTCCTCTTTTCACACCTGCTGAGCTGTGAGCTGTGTGACCATCGCTCCAGACAAGCGCACGTTCTGCGCAGCAGGTGCTAGCAGACTGCACTCCCCTGATCAGCCACTAGGGGTGCTATTGTGAAATGATAATGGGAGAGTGATCACCAGACTAAAACTTCTCAGCTGGACACAATGGGCAATAATGCATGACGAAACATGAAAAATATGAGGTAAATCATTATACCTGGAACAAACTCTAAAATCGCTTGCTTTAAGGGATTCCCGTATGGGTACACCATGTGAGAAGGCCCTGTACCATCACAACAATCAGAGAGTAATTGCTGCAGGAAAACCTTTCTTTGGGAGCCCTGTAAGTCCTACCGTCACACAAATGCTGTGTTTGCATGGTACCACGTCATTTAGCACCGCAATGTTTTATAATGTTGTGTGTAATTTGACTGTTTACTGTAAATAAGCACTGTAATAGAGATAATAGCCATCTTCTCTACTCAAAGAAGTCCCCTCTATTTTGTTGTTAAATTGTAATGATGAGATTAGATGCATTATTATCAATGCTGAGCTTTTCAGTGTTTTTCAGTGTGTTTTTGTACATGCACCATCTGCAGCAGAGACTGTGTGTGATGCTGAACTGGCTGGCAAAGCGCTGAGTTCTCACCAGTCGGTATGAAAGAAAATGAAGTGAAAACTAACAAAAATACATTGTCTTTGGTTATAGTTAATGTAGAAGAATATACCATGATCCCTAGCCCTTAATCTAGCAATCTAGCTACATACATAACAAAAGACCCCCTCTCCATACACACCCACCCCCACAGAGGCACACACACACACACACACACACACACACACACACAGCTCCTGACGGTCTTGCTTGTTTGCTGATACATTTCCAGTGACTGACCCCTGGGACATTTAGCCTTTAGCCCTTTGTCAGCGCTCTGAGAGATCTGGGACGTGCCTTGTGCCGCTCGGGGGTCACAGCGAGAGTGAGGGGAAACTGACCCCCGGCTCACGGACAACAACAGCTGACCATCCATCAGCGGGCTGTCTGTCTGTCTCCCAATCAATTACGCCCGCGCCCCTACGGTGGGGCTGGAGACCCTGGCCGGGCAGCCCGCGGCCCCAGCGGAAGAGAGGGATCCCCGAAACAATGGACGTTGTTTGTCACCATGCCCTGGGATTCGGCAGTACACCACCCCCCCCACCCCTCCCCCTTTCTGCTGTCAAACAGCCAAACCCTCCATCTCTGCCACCTGAATAAGAAAACGTTAAGTGGGTCAGAAAGAAAGAGAAAGATGGATTGACAAAAAAAGACAATGACAAAAACTGGGACAGCATTTTTATGAAAATATGATAATGTAGGTATAAATATTAATGTAAATATAAATATGTACATAAACCTGAGTTGTTGAAATGTGTGCTGTGATGCACTGGCAGAAGAAAACACAACGAAAACAGCCTTCTAAGTTTCAGCAAAGATCAGCTTTGATGTCTTCAAGCATCAAAAATATCAACACTTCTCCCTTTGTATGTGCTGAGTGTCAAAATGACAATGATCTATTAAGACACTGGTAATATGTATCTCATTTGCGGTTCCTTTTTTCCTAACGAGTATAATTTTGAAAAAAGGAAAAGAATATTTGACCTGACTGACAAAAGTCTAGATTTTACCCAAAAAAAGTATCAGGGGAATAAAATATCAAAACCACTCACTTGAAAGAAACTGAGATACATTTAGAAGAGTTTTAAAGCTTTAATGAAATTGCTTTGATTTCTTTTCATTTATATAACACAACAATACAGCACTCCCACTCCCACCCCACCCAAACAACGACTCCCCTCATCTACCCATGCTCCTCCACCAACCAACCCCCCAGCTCCAATGGGAAAGAAAAAAGCAAATCAGAAAAAGCTGTAATTAGATTAAACTGTGAAAAAGTGAGGACTCTGGGAAAGGTCTCAGAGGCCCCCACAGCGCCCCGAGCACCTCACCCTCACAAATATGCCATATGGCTGCCATATTCTGAAATATTTTACATAAAACCCTCTAGGGGAGTATCAAATGTTCTCCAACTTATGATATTGCATAATATCTCTTATCCAATGGGTGAGAGAACTTAGGGTGGCTCCCCTTCAGGCCAGTGACATCCAACACCAGGCTATTGATAAAGCAAAGCCTAGAGAGCTTAGCTGTGATTTAGTATGGACCAACTGGGACCAATCCAAAACGTGCCAATGGCGAAACAGGCTAAGGAGGGTTTTTATTATACAAATAAAGAATGATGGAGAGTGTGAAAGATTTTCAAAAACAAAAACCACAAAACTCCCCATATCCACAACATCTACTTATGGACATCAATTGGTAACAACGAAAAGAAAAGGGCATTAATGTTTTGGTCATGTTGGTTAGTGTATAGCATCCTGACAAGGGTTGACAAGGACTGACAAGTTAACACCATTTTTAATGTTTAACTCTGTAATATGTGTAATTAGCTTGTTACTATTTTTATACTGAGGGTTGTACCTACTGTTTTTCAATTCATAGATTCATTAAATGATATATGTCCCTTTGTTTGTATCAAAATGTATTATAGCCTGAGTAACATGTTATGTGTGATGTGTTATGTAACGAGACAGGTCCACGTTGCTCAGCTTTCTTGTTAAACAATGGAGAGAAAGTGGGACAGATCACTGGGCCTGACTCTTAAAAACACATGAAAGCACTGACAAAATGTTCCCGTTTCTTCTGCTCCTTTCCCTCCTTTATTCAAGCCTGGTTTCAGCCAGACAGTAAATCTCCCAGCGTAACGAGAGGAAGACCTCACCGAAGCCGGCCGAAAGCCAACTTCCACAGCAATGTCTGAGCTAACGCAGGAAGACTCCCCTCAGGGGAGGGTGGGCTCCCTGTGAGGAAATTGAGGATAGATTCAGGAGATGCATATCTAAATATGGGAGTTTATCAGGTAAACCGTAGTCGCATTGGTTCTTACTATTGTAAGAATCATCTAAAATCGTTAGCTTCCGGAGGTAAATGATCATGCAAGTTAGCTAAGCTCAACGATTAGCTGCGAGACATATAAGAGCAGGCCACAGGTCTCATTTAAAATAACTATCAGGACAAGGAATCAGACTCTAAATCAGAGAGGCCTGTCTCTAAATATCTATTGGCAGACACCTTCATCTCTGTTGGGTTACAGATTACAGAGGTGGGAGGGAGGGATAGAGGGATAGAAGGAGAGAGATGTTTCTATCCTGTCAGGTCCCTGCGACCACAAATAACAGTGGCCTTTTACAGCCCTCTTTTTGCAGCTTGTCTCGTTTTTCTGAGAAACCAGGAGCTCCTTCCAGAATTTCTCCACTCCAATAAGCATGAGGATCTAGGCCATGTTAATTACGAGAGAATCCCTTCACAGCAAGACGGTGAAAACTTGCTGGTTTGGAAGCTTTTGTTAAATTAGCCACAGAGGCCATCCTCAATATCACCTCATTACAGTTCCATGAAAAAAGACTCATGATGGCTGCTATTGAGAATGATTTTAATGAAGAATATTTCCAGAAAATAGGGCAGCAGTGCAATATGTTATACTCTTGAGCAAAGTACTAAATGGATAGTCTGTAAAACTGTAATCTATCTAAGTCACTCTGGATGAGAACATCTGCAAAATGTCCAAAACGATATGGGAAAAAAGGCATATGACTAATGAAGGGGTTTAAGACTAGCTGAAAAATAAATAAAAATTTGTATCAACATTTTTGTTCCATCAACTTCCCCTATACAGGACATTGTGGATCTTCTTAGAGACATCATTGAGGGTCTCAGAGACATTTCCCATAACACAAGTTATATTTTCATTGACATAATGTTATAATGTGAAAGCTCCTCAAGCATTCTGAGAACATTACATCATTCTGAATGCCTTCTGTCAAGGTCACATGAAAACATTCCAGGTCTATAACGGTCAAGGAACATGAACTTTCGTTGGATGAAATTTAGGTCCAAGGAACATTTGCCCAAACGTTCTGAGAATGTTCTGGAGATTTAAAAAAGTTGGGATGGCTGAAGTGGAGACATAGGACTATTTCACTGCTTCATCATATGGACGCCATGTGGTAGCAGAGCTTGTCGTATTACTTCATGTGCAAGTGTGTACCGTCCCACCTGTTATGTCAGAACATGTGATGTTCCCTTGTGATGAGTTTTGGCCATTCAAAGGTGAAGGCCCATTATCCCAATCAAGTTGTGTAACTTTCTTGTTTCCCACACAATGATTATAGACCCTACCTGTGTCCTATATGTGTCTTTGTACGGCATACTCTATGCAGCCCAGTAGGGTTTCCTGTTGGCGGCACTAAATACAGACAGCTAATAAACTCTTCTAAGCAGTCTCTGGGGTGGGGGGTTTGGGGGGGTAATGTCAGGGTTAGATATGTAATAATATACCTTTTTATGCTTGCAATTGTATCATAAATGGTACCTCCAAGGCAATCATGTTGAGGGATCAATGCCATTTTTCAGGATCAGAGGCAAAGTCTATCTCCCCAGGCGATCTGCCTGTGTTCTATTTGATTATAACAAAAGGAAGCCTTCCAACAGTAGTTACGTCTCATGGTTTAGACTCAATATAAAAAAAAAAAAACTCTTCTTTGTGTGTCTTACTGGGCAGGTCTGTCATGAAAGTTAATGTTTTACATTAGTGGCGACTGGAGCAGTCAGTGCACAGACAGTGAGGGGGTAAGTGGAGTGGAGGGGGGACAACTGGGACCAGGGTAGGTGAGGGGTTTGGGCAGGATAGAGGCACATGGGAGAGAGAGAGTTTATACACACACAAACACAGCTCAGCTGAGTCTAAACATACAATGTGTTAATGTTATATATAAAGCTATAAAACTCCAACATTTATTTAAGACTACAGCACTTAAATACTATATGCAACTGAAAAAAGGTCTTTTCTTTATTTACTTTTTGATTTACTTTACTAACCTCATGTTTTCATATTGGACAGCTCTCTGAATGGATGTCTTAATTATAGAGCAAATGCACTGTGTTGAAACTGGCAGACTTGTATCTCTTTTACTGCATGCCTCTCGCTAGAAATTAGTTGCAGTTTCACTATAATTAAGTGAAACTATTACACTTAACATCTACAGCTGTGTAGACCTATAATTTTCAGCATGTTATTTTAGTCGTTATTAGCTGTTTTGATAATTGTCCAAGCAGGTTAGTGGAAAAACAAAAATAAACTGCTACGACAGAGAGAGAGAGAGAGAGAGAGACAGCTCCCCTTGGCTAAAAACAGGATTGAGGCAATGAATATAGCAAGTGTCCTGTTTCTGGGGCATGATATAATAAGTCTTGGCAAAATATCTCCATATACATGTACACAGCTTTGGTCTGGTAAAAGTTTTCAGTGGAGAATCATCAAAAAAAAAAACATGTCAAAGTTTACGCCTGTGTGCCAACAACTTCATTACATGTCAAATGGATGCACTGACATTTTGGGCATTAGTCTACTTACCAAGAGTATTGGAACCATTTCAGTTTCCATTCCTTATTCTGGTGAAATCTATGGGACCGTTGCACTGGACTACACCTACTGTTACCATAATGATTGGAAGTCCATGGAAAAATCTGGAATGCTAACGCCAATCAAAATCTTAAATTTTGATCTAAATAAATGTTAGAGATATGGGTTTGTAAGCATAGGTAGGATATATAAATCAAAGCAAAGAACACTTTTAAAGATGTGGTTGATTTCTATGGATGCATCCAGGAGAATACAGTGATGAGTCAAGCAACGTTAAGCATGGTGCTGGAATGTAAGTGCGCATGGTACGGCCCTACTCTGTTTTGCAGTTACAGTGAATGACTTTGTTTGGTGAGGTCTGTTAATCGGATCACGGAATTCCCCTTGTCAGTGCAAAACTCACCACAGAACATATACATGAACATGCTGATGCCTATATCTGCTGTACATTCTGATATAGGACCTCTGAGGCTGGTTTCCTCCAAACCTGAAGTTTGTTTTTTTTTGTGTGAAACCAACCATCATGCGCTTTTATTTCAATGTCACCCCTCGATGATGTTTGGAAAAATTTTGGAGGTTAACTGCTCCCCTGAATCAGGATAAGACACAAATATTAGCAAGAAGTGTGAAAGATATTGTCTACGCTGGGACGAGGAGCCTTGTTGAAACTTGAATCAATGCAAAAATGTATTGCTGCTCTTTATGCTTGTTTAACTGATAGCTCATTGGGCTCAGGAGCAGAAGCTTGAGCCTTGTTGCAGATCTGAGGACTAACTCTGGTCCTCCATTGAATGCATTCTCTGCCATACACAATTTCACGAGCTAAAACAGTCAGTGGATCGGGCTTTCTAGACACATCAAAGCAATTCCTTGCGAAAGTCCGACAGTTTCTCTCACATGCCTCACAGTTGTGGAAAGCTGAGAAGGAAAACTGTTGCCAAAGAAGCAAATCTCTGGAAAAATATTTCTCTTTCTATTCATTAAGAAAGTTCTTCTCACTGATGTGCTGCTTTGCAAAAAAAAATACTGTAGGCAATGGGAAATTGGATTTGACAAGGGAGACGGTGTCTTTGATATGTCTCTGGTGAGATAGCATACTGTTAGCTCCTAGAGGCTGGTGTTTACACATCTACCTCCATACTTAACCATTATTAGCTTGACATGACTTTTTTACATTATGCTCAGTGACTTTTTTTTTTTAAATTATGCTCAGTGAACATTAAAGGAAATCAGACCGCTAAGAGATATGAGAGAATACAGTACAGGAGAGAGAGAAGTTATTCAATGTTACAGATTGGAATCAGGGTGTCCATCGACCCTCCCCAGAGCAGCGCTAACGAAGAAGACGAGGGACAAGTTAAAGGATACATACTCAACCTGCTATAGTGAGAGAGGCGTATCGGGGCCCGATAGATGCCTGTTGCCTGGATACATACATTCTACCCGTTTGAAACTCTATGAGCTACATTCTACAAGCAGAGGCCCTTTGAGAATGTTCTATTCTTCCACTTCTTGTCCTCCCCAGGGAGTATAGGGCTAACAGTAAAGAGGGAGGGAGGTGGGGCACTTTACTGAAATGTTGATACATCAGAGGAAATTGATTCACAAAGTGCCCCAGCCTAGTCTTTCTTCCCATAACCTACTTTAAGCCTTTTTTTGCTGCTGTTCTATCATGCAGTGAAAGGGACTTCCTGTGTCAGGTAGTTATTATACAGACTGTGTAGTGGGTGGAGGGTGTTAGGGAGGTGTGTGTGTGGTAGTGGTGGTGGTAGTGGTGATGGTTGTGTGGTAGGGGGGAGGGGTTTTGACATTTACATCTTATAATTCCCTGTTTGTGTATTTTTACTAACTGGGAAAAACACAAATGTAATTCTGCTTAATGAGCAAAGCAAACATCTGTGCAGCTGCCGTCAACTACGGCAAAGCCGGCAATAATTACAACAGTAAGTACAAAGAGTTTAGGGCATAAAGCCTATAGAAATTACACCACAATGATGTAGGACTGGGGCCTACAGAAACAAAACCAGAATGGTTTAAACTTTTGCTCAGTCCAATTACATGGATATACTATTCTGCACTCTATACACTCCCCCTCCCAATATTTATCAGTCCTCTTTTAGCTTCAGTGCAAACCCCCGAAGACAGGGCAGCTTTTTAAAAGGCATAATTTAGATGCCCTCTTCTGATATCCACAAAATATGTGCTGCATATTTTCATTGGAAGATGATGAAAATAGCACCAGGCAGATCAAGGGAAATATGTTTGGGACTCATTTGGGGGACAGCAAATCCCGTGAGGAAAAGCCCGTCCATGTTAAAGAGGTTCGCAGCGTCTGAGGAATGTGTCATTCCCGTCCGTCAGGCGCGTATTACGTTGATGGAGGCGAAGGGAGGAATGCCTGCAGTGCTTCGCAAACAAGTCACATCATCTGCAGAAGACGGTAGCTGACTCGACAGCAGGTGGGATTAAACGTGAATGCTGGGTGTGGGATGGGGGGGTCACAGGGGTCGTTTCTGACCTCATGCCGTATTTACATTCTCAGACACCTCTTCTGTTGGCTGTCTCCTTACTTCCCTCCCTCCCTCCCTCCCTCCCTCCCTCCCACAAGTCAAGATGCCTAAACTGGCATAACCAGAAGCTTGTGCTGAATTGCAAAAAAAAGACGGCAAAGAAATGTATGTATATAAATGTATGAAATAAGGAAAAATATTGTCAATTTTATGATGGATTTCTCTTTGTCTCTGTCATCAGTTTAGCAGCAATGTCATCACGGTGCAAATGAGGTCAACCACTGCCATGCTGATTACTAGTCAGCGGGTCTGTAGGTCACATGCCCCAGGTTAGGGGCAGTGCGCCATCAGGACTGCCTCACTGACAGACGGAGTGAGACAGCCAGGGAGTGACAGTGAATAATAACTGCTGATGAGACTACCTCTCACCACCAATGGCAGGAATGCAATATGACTGATATGCATGTCAGAAAACGTGTAGACCTGCATCAAGGAGCACTGAGGCCAGACAACCCTAAGGCCCCCTTCAGACGGCGGTATTGAGTTTCCGCTCTACTTACAATGCTGATACTACTGTAGGAAATTATACATTTGTTCATCGAAACTGCACTAGGAGAGAGAGAGAGGACAGACATGAAACATTCGTATCAGTGACTCATTATTAAACAATACACAGTATATATGCCATGGTTGATCATCTCATGACTTGGAAGTTCCTAAATTGCAGTGACAAAATGAAGCACTGGGGGGCGCCACGAGGAGAGAATATTTTGTGTCCTCTCGGTTTTGATGATTAAGAACGTATGGAGGTTAACACTTGTGCGCCACTCGTGTTAAGCATTGAAATAAAATCTGTAATTAAATGTGCTCTACAAAAAGCTATATTAAGCAAGTACGGATAACTCACCACTCATTGCATTTTAACTACTGAACCATTTAAGCATGTCATGTAGGCTACGTGAACATATAAGAACAAATACAGAACCACTGCGTTTGTCATTATTAAGGTAACAGTTTAAAGACTTAGGTACGGTATTAATTACAACTGCTACAAAGTCGCGTTGTTGACTGAAATAGCCCAAACGGAGCAACAGTTTTCATTCATTCGTTTAGTTTGCGAATCATTTCGCGGCTATGGGAAGTATTTACTAAATCCAAGGAAACAGATTAGTGGAAAATCTTTTTAAACGCGTAGCATTCCAGACAGCAAGACACTGTGAAAAGGTTCTGTAAGGATACGGTGCTTGTGCTGTAAACAAAACAAGTTTTTACTGGGCTATATTTGCAAAAACTTGCACCTTTCCCTTTTGCTCAGATATATCAGATCAACCTTCATAATTTTAAGTGCGTCACTGTCCACTAGCTGAGAGGGCATAGTCAATGAGATGCGTATTCCCCTCTGACAGGACTGCTACACTTTGCACGGCGCACACCACGCGACCAACAAGGCGTTAAAAATATTTACTCTGTAGCGGTCCATTAGTCGTGTTGTGTTAATGATGGCGCGCTTCAGAACAACGTCCCCCAAATTAACTTTTCGTCAGTTTTCGTGTTTATGTGCGAGGTCTGTGAACCCTGGCGTGCCAGCGCTGATCTGACATCCTGTGACTCATGATTTGCAGGAATGTTCCTTTAAGTCGGAGAGAAATGCAAAGAGACGGGGAGGAGCCGAAACCCCCTGTCACTCTCAATATTCCTAAGATATATATCTGGAGGCAGTGGAAAGCGATTCAACAGCATGGTAGCAGGTTGCGACGGAGACGCACGGACTATTTACACTTCTGCGCTCGGTGTATTCGCAAAATCGTTGCATCAAATGAACGGATCTGAGTAACTTTCTCCGGCCTGAATATCTGGACCGTCGTGCTGTCAAAGGGGAAATTCTTTTAAAAATTATTGCTCCTGGTTTGTTACCGTTGGGACGAAATCGGCTTGGCTGGGACCAACTATCTTACTCGCCGGTGAAAACTTGCCTCCACTTGTCAATATAAAAAACACCAGAGAGACGTTTCCCCAACAATTCCTACCAAAACTCCCAGAAGTCTTTTTGGGATCTCTCAGGATCACGGTCGACTTCGTCTGCCTTGTTTAACGAGGCTATCCAGAAAGAGATAATGAGTTGGTGGACTTTGCTTGCTGTGGTAGCTCTGTATGGACTGCCTCCTTCATGTGCAGGTAAAGTGTTATTTAGTTTAAACTCCTTTTCCTCGGTATCACTGTCTATGGCACTGAAATAGCGTGAGATAGTGTAGTGCGATCAGCCTCGAAATGGAATGCCCAGGCGACAAGTGCAACAACGCCACACCACACAACAAAAATGAACTGCCTTGCAGACAATAGCGATTTGGATGCAGATGTAACTAGCTAGCGTTGCTGGACGTGACAAGAATTTTAGAGATGGGCATCTTGTGGAAGTCCCAATGAACCTAGAAAACATAAGCGTGTCCTCCTCTAATATATGAGTGGTTATTAACGAAAACTGTTCAAACTACTAAAAGTGCATCGTCGAAGAGCGTTGCTGCCACTTTTCGCAGACTTTTTTTTTGTGAATAGAGCGTCTCATTAACATAAAATTATTAGCATAAACTAAGATGAAGTTCCCTGTTTGTATTTAACTGGGACGCGATTCACGCTCTAATAGAAGTCGTTAAACATCCACAAGATGAAGGAAGTGAAGGCAACGGTGTCACGGTAAGCAGGCAGAAAGATTGTAAAGATGTCATCATCGCCTCGAGGCTTGTCTTATTTACACACGCGCAGGCTGCGAGGAATGAGCACTGTCTGTAGCCTAGATTTTCCAAGTATGTATTATTACAGTCTCTCTGGGTCGGAGATGCAGAACAATTGATGGGTGACAGATCTAATGGCCATGTGCGCCACAGTGAATATAAATACATACTTTTATTGTTTTTTTTTCCTTTTTAATTGTGTGTTACCTTGCCAAATATAATAAGGGGACTACTAATGATATAAAGGTGAATATAAAGTTATGTCTTAGTAAATATGGTATGTGAAACCTAATTCTATGTTTGTAGGATATTGTAAATATACACATAAATGTTCATTGTCGATCAGAATTCAACTATTTTACTTAGCACTAAAAGTTAGATGACTTTGGCTGGGTAATATTTGATCTAGTTATACACATGATGCTTTTGCCTGTGAAATTTGTTTACCTAAAGCCTTTGTTTGGTCTGAGAGTGGGTGTAGGTGTTGATTTTGTATCAGTGGTCTGGTACCATTTTCATCCAGCTGTACAGTCAATGTGTCAATCTCTTTGCCTGAGAGTACTGCTGCATTGTGGGATGTGTAAAATGTAACTCAATTCCTCAGGCTGACTTGCAATATTTACATCCTGTCAGCACCTTGCAACACACAGCCTGTTAGTACAGCTGGATTTTTACTAGTAAAAAAGACCTTTGCCCAAGAGTAAAACCATGTTATTATTGCTAACATTTAAACCCTAACCCCCAGTCTTAAGCCTGATCCTTGTCTCTGTTTCCCATGCAGATCTGGGGGTGATAGCAGGGGTGGCAACTCGCTGCGATGGACGGGCGTGTAACCCCCGAATGGGGAACCTGGCGCTGGGCCGAAGGGTGCTGACGCAGTCTGTGTGCGGCTACAACTCCACCGAGCCCTACTGTTCCTACTCGGACGCGGCAGCTGCTGCCACAGGGTCCTGCACCCCACCCAAATGCGGCAAGTGCAACGCAGCACACCCCCAGCACGCCCACCTGGCTGCCGCCATGGCCGACTCCTCGTTCCGCCACCCCAACACGTGGTGGCAGTCGGAGGAGGGCGCGCTCGCCGAGACGGTCCAGCTAGACCTGGAGACGGAGTTCTACTTCACACACCTGATCGTGGTGTTCCGCTCGCCCCGCCCAGCCGCCATGACGCTGGAGCGCTCCCAGGACTTCGGACGCACCTGGACGGCCCTCAGGTACTTCGCCAGCAACTGCACCGATGCCTTCGGCCTGGACGAGGGGGCGATCGGAGCGGACGGGGTGACCTGCACCTCCAAGTATTCTGGAGCGTTCCCCTGCACGCGCGGAGAGGTCAGTGTGGTGATGAGACCTCGCTCTGCTGCTTATTTGGCGTGATAACTCTATAATAAAAATAATGGAGGGATGGTCGATGTAGTCATGGAGCCCCAGACCAAAAGAGAGGTGTTTTTAGCACTCATGACAGATCAGTGCAGATGGAGACCAAGACAGGTTACATAAAGGAAACAGTGTTCCGTGAGGGTTTTAGTCACAGAGAATAAGCCTGAGTATGAATTGGCCATTTCTTCTTTATAGTGTAACGGGTTTTCAGGATTAGCCTGATGAAACACATCACTGGCTTTTACTCATTAAGAATCTGTGCTCTTCCCTCAGTGCCAGGACAGCGGCTGAACCCAGTGCAGGCTGCTCACAGCATTCACACGGCAGAACAGTAATATTGTTTGAACTTAACAGAAGTGAGGATGTATTAAGCGCTAGCTGGATGGATCGATGGCGGGATGAATCACCTAAATGCACCCATAAATCAATCATGAGCGTGCTGTAATGTTGGAGCGAACCTGGCGTTGAGTGTGGCGGGAAGCTCTGGCGCTCGGCCTGCGGTAAACCTGGCTTGCAGATTGGCGTGAGCTTCTGAGGCCTTTATTCAAACATTCAACAGCTTTGCACAATCAAAACGGAATGTTATCATTAACTACTGTTGTGGTTAGGGAAGGCCGGGCAGTGGGAATTATGGGGAGTGAGGAGGGGGAGGGGGTCAGAGCAGTGGCATGAGAAGTTTACAAGTGGCCCATTGAAGTTAATTGAAACAATCTGTCAGACATTCCCAGCGCGGCCAGCACCTGATGCAGAACATTGGTGGTAACGGAACATTTGCTGTGACGAAGTGTCCATCAGGGCAGAGTGGAGTAGCGGTGGCCTGGGATGTTGTGAAGGCCCCTACAAATCATGCGTCAGGCCTGACTGCCTTTTGAAGTAATCAAACATCAACACAGTTGTGGGTCCCTTTAAGAAATACTATTCTGTTTACAGCACGACATCTTTCCTTTTAAGCCCTTTCTGAGTATGTTAATTAGCTGTGGATATTGACATGATGTGATAGCTGCCTTTTTATAGAAGTGTCCTTATGTGGTCAAAGCTGCTGTTGATTGTCATAGTGTTGCTTTCATCCGTTGCCAGGGCACACAGTGTTTGTGCACAATGTGCAGAAAATAGCTTCTAAAGTTTGAATGCTTTTCATTAGAAATGGCCCCATACCGCACACATGTGCATCTGAAAGAGAATATTAATTTAAAATGTGTTTCTGTGAAGTGGCGCTAAGGCATTTTTTTCAACATCTGTGAGGGACGAAAGAGGGCACACACTGGGAACGTCTATGGTTGTTCGTGAGTGTTCAACGCTGTTGTGACACTCTCGGTTTTTGAGTTATTCGGGCAGCTCTGAGTGTTTGTTTGCTGGTGGGAAAACTTCACAGAGCCAAAGGGGCCTGTTAAACCCAATGGGTTTTCATGTTGAGTGTCAGTATTTAAGGCAAGTGCTTAAGCATTTTACAAAGCATCTTCAGAAAAGGTGTGACAAGGTGAACATGCTTAAAACATATCTCCGCCCACCTCTTGTTGTGGTTTCCTGTATATCCACAGTAACAGGTATGTAACAGCTCACTGGGGGTTAGTGGTGAACTATCCCTACTTGCTCAAACAGCTGTTTCCACTTTGTCCATAGAGCATGCTTTTTCTTTGTCTCTTATCTCATTAGCTGTTTATTCAATTCCATTTCACTCTGGAACCTGAGATGATAAAAGCCCTCTTAGTGTCAAGACAACCTCCACAAGTTTATTTATGCTGATCAAAATGATATGGTCCATGATGCAATTGGTAGAAAAGCCGTACTTAATCTCCAGTGCATGTCTAGCTAGGATCATTTTCTTTTTCTTCCTTTGGTGTTTGCTTTCTTGGCATGGCTCTCGAGGCTTTGTCCCCGAAGGATGACATTTAATCACTTTTTTGTTTAATTTATGATTCTTATAATCCTGACATATTTTACTACCTGGTGAGCTGTAAATCTGCGCAGCGTTTTAAAACGCTTGCTTCCCCACTGAGTGGGGAAATGTTTGCGCTTCTTCGCAACAACGGGGAAGGAAATGCCCCCCATTCAGGTCTTTCTGTGGGGAGAGAGGGCCTTTATCATCGCGTAGCAGCGAGCCGTTAGAAAAGAGGCGGCCGTGATGGAGGGTCCGAGCTGTGACCTTCGTTCTTCCTGCTATAAACAGCGCTACAAAGAAGGTTACTCGAGGGGCACCATTTAACACTGAATGCATTTTTGAAAAACAAATACTTGTCACACCAGGCTTCCCCATATATCAGTATGAGATAATATAAGGAGCCTATATTTCAGGGGTGCAGGACTTTTTTTCTTCTTTGAATTCAAATATGTATGTTACTTAAGTACAGGTATTTATCTTTCCAAATACCATTACAAAAACCACGCAATTTTAGCGTTTAGCATCAGGCCTCCCATGTAATCGTTACAGCCAATATTACGTCATGGAAACCAAAGCCCAGAGAAATGCGGTGGTGGCGTTTAGAGGGAAGAAGAGGCGTACTCAAATCATTAAGAGCTTGTCATTTCTGTGAACGATAATTAACTGTTGCGTCTCGAGCGCTTTGGCTTTTGCAATCAGAGAAGCATAGATCATGACGGATAGAGACAAGGAGGAGTGTTGTTGCTTCAAGCAATTATAAGTGACAGGTATTTGGCATTTTTTTTTGTCTTTGCGAAACATTAAAACATGTCATCTCTTGCGCTGAAAGATAAATGTGCTCCACAGAAACAGAAACGCTCAGTAAGAAAGGGCACGTAATAGTCTCTAAAATGTTTCATGGACGAGCCAGGGAACATGTACCCTGGTTTAATTTGAAGTCTTAATCTTGGTCCCCTCTGCTCTCTTGGCTTAATTGCTGCATGGCTGAATTGTATTCAAGTTTTTTTTTTTTTTTTTTTAAACAAAGCAGCTTTTTGTCTGCTTACTCTCCTCCAGCAGTTTTCTGTGCACTGTCGTTCCATTGGCCCTCCAGCTTATTGAATTATTTATCGGAAGTAATGGATTGGAAGAATGTGTGCAGAGGGTCAGTGTGCTGTTACACCGTCTGACCTCGTCCTGGACAGGCCAGACACTCTCACTCACCATCTCCATCTGTCTGTCAAGGAGGAAATTCAATTTCACTGATGGGGCTCAGGTCCTCCTCTGGTGGGGAGGACCGCCCTGTGACCTCCAAATAAATTGTCAGTTTTACAAGATTAAGCTATAAAAAGCACACAACTCAATTACTCCTGATGCATTTCTCTTGCTTTTAAAGAAAATCTGGATCTATTTATGTTACTAGGTACTGTAGCTAGAGTACAGATGAGCATAAGGAGAGCTCTGACGATCCTTGTTACCTTTTGGTATAAACGTCATCGTCATCATCATCATGGTGTTGTGTGTACATGCGTGTGTTTGTTCGTTCTAGCCTCTATTTTTCTGTCATCCCAGTCCTTGCTGTACCATCATCGGGTGGAGTCAGGAGGCCTCCATGCAGAGTTTTTGTATGTCTCATTCCAGAATTTGTAACGGTGGTGAAACTCACCCCCCACCCCCTCATACTTTGCCTCCTTGTCCCGGCTCTTTTGTCTCCTGCAGAGTTATGGGGGGACTGGATCTCTCGCCTGCTCTTTGTCTCAGCATTTTCTCAAGTGTCTCTGTGTTCCACGGTCTATTTGTTATGTACCCTTAATTGCCGAACACAATGCTGCGACCCTGTGACCTCCTCCAACAGCTTGAGAATTAATAGTGCTGCTTCTTTCACGCCAGACCAGGGAGATGAACGGGCGAAGGACATAAAGCACCATCTCCATTCCAGGGCTTCTCTGAGCCGCAGCGTGTTTTCACTTTCTTAGCAGGGGGGAGAAAGCGAAAAGGTCCCAAACAACCGGAAAAACTACAAAACCACAGCTGTGATGATGATGATGTAACAATGATGCAATGGTGATGTAATGATTGAGAGCGTTTCTCTGTATCTCTCGTGCCAAGGAAACATAAACAACACCTTCAGTTAAAAGGAATGCAGATATGTATAACTCTACATGTAAGCACAATCAGTTGAACTTCCGTTGAACGATAAGAATCATTGCTCAAGTAGTGAAGATGAATTCAGTAAATCTTGTATTGTTGACCCAGACTGATGTCATTGCCATTGTAGCAGCTGTTGTTGGAACAGTTGCAACAGAATTAGTAACCACCAATAACAGGAGTGGACTAAATGAGCAATACACAAACTGTTGTAGTACTACAGTACCATAAGCAGTCATAGAAGTATTAATAGAACTCTGAGCAATAGTAGCCTTAGCGATGGTGGTTTTGGTGGAGCTAGCTGTTGTAACAGCAGCAGTAGGTGCAATAGCAGCAGAAACAATGGTGGTAGTTGTAATAGAAGTGGGAGTAACCATAGTAATTGCACTAACATGAGCGGAGGCAGTAGCGTTATCTCCTTTCTCACAACGGCAACAGGTGGTGAAATTGGGGCGTGGCGTCTAGTTTGTTTTCATGAAAGCTTTAAAAACACAAAGGCTTCAGACTTGGTGGCTTGCCAGGCTTCCAAGAAACGTGACAACCAGGGAAGGAGGTGTGGAAGGAAAGAGCGTGCGTGTGAGTCAGAGAGAACTGGTGTGTTCAAGAAATACCTGAGACATTCCATGACGATGTGTAGAGGGCACAGCTGAAGATTGCAAAGTGTCTTTCGCGGGTCCACATCCTGTATTTGCTGTTATGGTTCAGCGCTAGTGTGGTCATTACTGTACGTGAGCTGGCCGCAGAGTATGAAGTTACTGTATCTAACAGCAGAGACATCAGTGCTGATGGTGAATAGGAGAAATATTCAGTTAATTGAAAATGTCACGTGTATTTAGAAAATCTGTAGGCATTGTCATATTTTTTTTTCTTCATCTTTGTGTTCTACAAAGCTTGGTCCTGGTCTAAGGTATCCTTTTGCATTGATACCAGATATACTCCTTTGGTTACTGTGTAGTCTAATGGTGAGGGAGTTAGGCTTTTAACTTAAAGGTTGCACAGTCAATTCCCCAGTGTGACAATGCCATTGAACCACTGAACAAGATACTTCAGCTAAACTGCTTCAGTAAATATCCTGCTGTGTAAATGGACAGTGAGCATTAAAAATGAATCTGTGTAAGTCACTCTGGATTAAAGAGTCTGCCAAATGCCTGTAATGTAATAATACAAATCCTTGAGAGCTCATTAAGGAAGAACCCCACTGGACCACTGTACTCAGTGTGTTGGTTGATGGAGGCTCTGGGCAGATGTTGAACCCATCTTCCCTTCCTCCCCCCCTCTCCTCTGCAGGTGATCTACCGTGCCCTCTCCCCCTGGCACTCCCTGGACCCCTACAGCGTCGCTGCTCAGCAGCAGCTCCGCGTTACTAACCTGCGGGCGCGGCTGCTTCAGCGGCAGGCCTGCCCGTGCCAGGGCAAGGACCCTGACGCCAAGCACCTGCCAACAGAGCACTACGCCATCTACGACTTCATCGTCAAAGGCAGCTGCTTCTGCAACGGGCACGCCGAGCAGTGCGTACCAGCCCACGGGTACCAGCCTATGCGGGAGAGGACCAATCACGTGGTGAGTAAGGAGGAGGGAAACTCCATTACCCATAATTCACCCCCTGCACTGATGTGTGTTTATTTGTTTTTCGATGACTAATCTTCATTTGACGCCACAGTGGCACCGTATCTTAACATTTCTCACAGCAGCAACCGATTGTTTTGGTAACAGTCCATTGTACTCAACAGACCTCCAAAACAAAGGGGGAAACAGAAACCACACTGCA
The DNA here is from genome assembly GCA_022829145.1 of Albula goreensis. NCBI lineage: Eukaryota > Metazoa > Chordata > Actinopteri > Albuliformes > Albulidae > Albula > Albula goreensis. The sequence goes on along the minus strand of CM040757.1, from coordinate 8,139,587 downwards.
GTATCCCCCTCTCACCCCACTCCCACCCTCACCCCCCACATCTCCAAAACACCCCACAGTAGCAGCTAAAAGCCTGTGTTCCCAGCTGCAGCTGATAAAGGACGCACCTGCCTCTTGGGTAAACACTCCTCGCACACTGTCTCATGGCATCAGGGTTTTTAGAAAGGCACTTAGACCCCTCATGTTTAGGATGCGAGAGATCACTCCCTGTCCTGACATTTATCTGGTCCAACGTGCCCTTCTTAACTCATTTGATGGCGGGAAGTATTGGGGTTTCTTCCCTCTACCAGTGTCCCTAGCTGGTTTTGTAGCTGAAAAGCCAACCTGTACTGCTGAGGTCTTAATGACCTCACTGGTGTCAGGAACACTTCCTGAAAGGACTGAACTGTTTGTGTGCATGTTTGTGTGTATGATGTAAGCACTCCATACCTGCACGTGTGTGCATGTGTGTGTGTATGTATTTGTAATGGACCACACAAAGTTCAGTGATCATCATACCCTTTTTGTAGTGAGGGAAGAGTACCTGAAATCTCAATCCATGTGGGAGAGGCAACAGCGTGTCTCATTTCTTCTTAAATTTGCATGAGATTACCTATACCTATGTTGTCTGCAAATACCAAAACATTTGGTAAAAACAAGCAAATGTTACCAAACAATCTGTACATGTAGTGTTATGTTTGATAAATGTGTCCCATCTTCAACCAAAACTAAGTCTGAAATTTGGGGTGACACATTGCCCTCCCAAAAGATTAGTGATTACATAGTTTTCCAGCCACACCCCCAAGGCCTACCAGTAACTAGACCAGTAGCAGATAGGTTATCACAGCTGGTTTTCACAGCTGGCTTCTATTACAACAGGGCATCAACCTTCTTTTGGAAGCCAACCACGTAAGGTCTGTCATTCAAAACACTGCCAGTTGTCTAAACTCTGCAGTCGCAGATAAACGGTGGCTGTTTTCAAGATGTGGATCAGATATAAAATGCTGATTTTGGGGGGAGAAATGGGGGGTGGTGCTGCTGCAATGAATGGATATATTGCATATCTTCAGAACTACATGTCCTCTGCATTCTTAACTCTGGAGTTTTCATTGCCTATCAGTGCAGATCAGCACAAACCCGTCACGCTGGAGCCTTTGAAGGAGAGCTCTCGTTTTCCAGCTATCGCCGGGTGAAAAGAATGGAAAGTGATTCTGTGTGCGTTTCCTCCCAGACATCTGCTGATTGTATTACATTTTCGCACTTCCCGTATGTGATCCCAGAATCCCGAGCCCATAAATGCCCCCTTGTTTACAGTCAATAGCCTTTAATCTTGGCCAGGAATGAAGAGAATTGTCAGACGGGAGGAAACAGGATCTGAAAACAGGGGAGCGCTGCTCCCAGTCCTGAAAGGCTAAATTATCCACAAGAGCAACAGCCTGACCAGACGGGCTTTTTTTAACTATGAATAAAATTTGATTTTAGACTGGGAAGATGCATACGTGGCTATTACTTGTAAAGCAATTATAAGCTATAGCTACTTAATAATTGAAATATTTATCTGCTTTCATAAGTACATATGTGCTTTTAAAATAACAGAGTCTGCTGTATGGTTCAAACAATTGTCCATGGCCTTAGGAACTATTCCACACTGCTTTCCCAGTGACTGTATGCATACTGCTTAACTCACAGCATTTGTGCAGTGACAAGCTATCATAATAATGCACTCCTGTATGGAGAAGGCTGGGTAAAGACTAACTGAATGGCACAGTCTGCACACTGAGTGGTAATTCACAGCAGCAGACTGACTGTCTGTATAGCCACACTGCACATTACAGCCACTCTGTTTGTGCATATCCACGCTAATGTATTGTATCGGGGGGTAGGTAAACCGTCTTGATGCACCTGTAATTAGCGCTGTCTTGTCTCAATATAAAGTGGCAGAGTATGCCTAAATAACACCCCTGTTCATTACTATGATAGCGTAGCGGTATATAATTAACAGGTATTAGAAGGAGATGTATAAAAACAGTTATTAGCCAGAGATGCAGGGGGTTATATAAGCAGTTTCGCTAACACGACCAAAGTGTGCTTTTCTTGTTTTTGTTGTTTTTTTTCCCACCCCAGATTGCGATATCTGCAAAACCCAAACAAAGGTTGCACGACAAAGATGTGCGGAGAGATTAAAGTTTTCTACCAAACATCCAGATTGGGGGGAGGGCTGAGGGTGTTTGGGCAGGGCGATTGAATGTGGCAGAAATGAGTCTTTTAAAATTAATCCCTAATTTATATTCTGATTGAGCTCTATCTGTATTTAATTAGGTTTTTTGATGCATTTAAAATAGGCTATTTGAAATGGGGTGATTAAACAATTGTCCTTCACATTTATCATGACTTTTCTTGGATATTTGTTTTCCAGATAATAGAGCTTAGTTTGCAGCATTGACAAGGAGACTAATATTCAGGGAAACATTTGCAAGGTTCATAACGACTTCTAATTGACCATGCTATTAAAGGCCAAAAACTACATTCTACATTCTCTTAATGACAGGAACAGTCAGCACATCAGAAACGTTCCAGACATCTCTGTCTAAAGCAACTGCAAAACCAAACACCCAAACACCCCATCAGCCTTCTCCCAGTTACTAGAGGATTACAAGTAATTATAAAATGAGACATTAAAATTCAAAACCAAAATTATAATTAAGGAGCTTTTTTTCTCCCAGAGTGGCAATGTGTGAAAAGATGTTGGTTGTTTAATGTGATGCATCACAAAGTAGCGAGAGTTTGTCCTTTGTCCTTATGTACACACGCGCACACATGCACACACAGTTGCACATTCTCAAACATAAACAAGTAAGCACACACTGGTAGGTATTTGCTTGTTTTGAAGTTTGTCGCGCAGCCTTATTTGTGAGGGAAGCTGGTGAGAGAAACGCCCATCCTCTTGATGCCAGAACCTTCCTGCTCACCCCGTGCACCCACAGTCCCTTGCGTCTAATAGTCACTGCCCCCCCACTCCCACCCCACAATGCCATTGGCCTCTTTATCAAGCGGGTCAGTTCGTTTGATCTGAAAGGTCCCGTCAAAACATAGCCGGGTCGTAATCTGTACAACCCCTCGCCCCTGAACAGACACACTCGGGTGCACTCACAGACGCTTCCGGAAGCAGTAGCAACAGTCATACATCAAGTACAGTCTCTTAGGGCTCCGCATTAGGGAACAGGGACAGGAAAAGTGGGCTGGGGGGGTCAGCCGAGCATGCCCCACCAACTCCGTGTCACGCTGGTGAACATGTGAAATCAGTTTTGGACGGCGACCCATCTGCCATCTACTCCCCAGTGGCCGTTCCACTCTCTCTCGCCCTCACCACGGGTCATTTCATCCAACTCGCTTACGAGTCGTACACTTATTTATTTCAGCTCCCCTTGTGTGCTGTTGTTTTCTTTATCTCCCGCAGCAGCAACTTGTTTATGCTTTCGGCTCCTCTGTTTAGTCTGGGAGAAGGGTTGCCTTAAGGTTGCCTGAGTTCCTGCATCATGGTGTTGTGTGAAAAGTTGCCATCATCCTTACGGTCAACCCTGCTGTAGGGACGCATGTTAATGTGCTTATGTGTGAGTGCCAATTTTGAAGACAGGAATTGCATTACTACTGTTTTTGATTTAAGCAAGCTCTTAACCTTCATGTCTGGTCCCTGCCCCCTCGCGAAATCAGGTTTATTATTAATTAATCCAGTAGGTAAGATATTCGCTACACCAATGGGACACAAGTGGGCATGACTGATGATTATGCCTGTTATGACAAGGGCTTTGAGTTCATGACAGGGCATGCCATACGCTATTTGGGACAATCATTGATAAATATGTTTATGACTGTTTCTGTTTGGAAGGGTCTGGTGGGAGAGTGGTTGTGTCTTTGAGCTAGTCTCTGAGGGAGCACATTTCACCCACACGGGGACCCCTGGTGCCTCTGTTCCTCTGCCTCTTCACCCCTGTATGTCTGTTTTTAATGTAAGGTAAAGACCGCATCCCAGTTCAGCTGTAGGGAGCTCTGCTGTGGTCTGTGACCTGTGCCAATGTAGACATGGGAGGAAACATGGAAAAAACAAAACCAGACCAAGTGTGTCTGTTTTCAATGGCAGGGAGTCAGATTAGCCTCCCAATTACGGCCTCTCTTCCTTGACTCATGGGACGAGGGGGCTCTTATTTTATCTGCTTCCAAATTTAGAAGTGTTTTTTTTTCCCTTTTGCATGGTCTCACCTCGCTGGTCAGGCCAAACCAGGCTTGAGAGAGAGAGTCTCTGTAAGGGTCACACGGTGGACAGAGTGAACCCCCACATACCCCTTGGGACCCAAGCATGTTCCAGAGCTGGACATGAGGAATGTTCTCTAAGCTGTGCGGAGTCCCCCGGGAGTGTGCTTTGGCGGTTCAGGTCTGACTTACAGTAAGATCCACATTTAAGCCCTGGCATTGTCACCAGAGGAACCGTTGTGCAGAATGGTGGCTTTTAGGAAATCACTGCATACAAATCAGACTGCAGATTGGGGAATTACTGCAGGATATTAGTTACCATGAAAGGAATTACTCACCAAAATGCCGTAATTGCAGAGTGTGGCTAAGTTGGGGGAACCCACTACAAATCTTCTCGCTCATACACAGTCTTCTTCCTTCTTGCTCATTGAAATGGAATTTCTTCAATCCAGTATAGGAACTAGAAGAGGAAAAGTAGGACCTCACAATGGTATGCGGTGAATGTCATGCAAAGACCTTGTGTACCTGTTTTTTCGACCTTTTTTTGTCTGTAAATGACTCATAAGTCAGTAACTTATTGTGTTGGTTGAAAGCCCTGTGTGACCAGACCATGTTATAAATACACAGAACAAAACAGTTCTTTTTGTTGTTGCTGTTTTCATTCCTTGGACAGCTTTTGTGACGCCAGTGATATGGTTCCTAGATGAAATGGGACAAACTGCCGCAAATGTTTCCCCTCCCTGCCCTTATCCCAAGAATATGTAATTAAACAAACACAAAAAAAAAACAATTTTTGAGAGCGCAGTATTATAAAAGTGTGTGTGTGAAAGTAGTATTTGTTCTGAAATTATGGGTTTACAGTTCATGAGATTGAGGCTTTTCTCATTTTTTTTTCTCCAAAACTTAACACACCCTCTCCAGTAAGACGTCTGTGTACTGTGTGCGCCTTTGTTTTTGTTTATAAAGTTATTTATCCATAATCAGGCGTGGCCAACTGTATTCCTGAGGACAACCCGTTACCCCTTTTTTTGCAGGGCCCAATTCAGAGTTGGCCATTATCAAAACGCATGCTCATTTCCAGTAATTAAGCTGAACAATCGATCTGATTAAGTAATTAAAGGATCTGAATGGCCCGACAAGCTGAGGACCCCACAGCTCCCTGGTCCAGGGCCCCAGCGGCCCCCACCTCGGGGCTGGCCGTGGACGGTCCCACGTGGGTCACCTCCATGTCGTCTGCGTCAGCAACAGAAATACGGGGGTGATGCTTCCGTCACAAGGCAATGGCACTCGGCTTGTTCACACGGCCCTCTTTGTTCTGCTCTGTTCCCCTTGTCCTAGAAGTCTAACTTTATTTCAGTGTTCAGAGAGGATTACGGAGGTACCACAGCAGATGAAATATAATTTGTGGCTGTTTTTCTCCGTCTCTTTGGCAGGTCCATGGGAAGTGTGTCTGTAGGCACAATACAGCGGGGGAGCACTGTGAGCGATGTGCCCCACTCTATAATGACCAGCCCTGGCAGGCTGCCGATGGCCTCACGGGGGCAGCGCATGAGTGCAGGAGTGAGTAGAGATGGACACTGTGGACACACACACACACACATATTCAGTCATACACAGACACACACACATTCAGTCATACACATACAGTGGGGACACTCACACACAGTCTCATATACACTTTCTCACACACAGATCCACTGCGGGCATATGCATACACACTAACACAAATTTTAAGACACACACACACACACACACACACACACACACACACACACACACACACACACACACACACACACACACACGCCTACTCGCACATAAACACATCCAGAGCCAGATCCATCCAAACATATGAGCCATTGACCGCCGGACTCAGACACAGACTGACCACATGTTCCCTTGTGTTTTTCGGCAGAGTGCAAGTGTAACGGCCATGCAGATAGCTGTCACTTTGACTGGGCGGTGTGGCTGGAGTCCGGGCGACGCAGCGGGGGCGTGTGCGACAACTGCCAGCACAACACTGAGGGACGCCACTGCCAGACCTGCAAGAGCGGGTTCTACCGGGACCCCCAACGACCTGCATCCGCTCCAGACTCATGCAAACGTAAGCTTGATAGAAAAAAAAACTACTCAGCACTCAAACTGAACAAGCCTCTCCCATCACTACACTTGTGTTGCGGGTGAAACTCTACCGCGTTGTGCACATTGTGAAATCCCTCTTACATTGCCCTAATTCATGAAGCCCCTAATCCCACATCTTGGCACAGATCCCTTCCTGTTGACCCAAGGGCACGAAGCCTGGTGGAGATTTGCTTCCTCTGGCTGTAGCACGCGGTGCCATTGGAAGTGCAGTAGCCAGTAGGCTGTGCCAGTAAATATAGCCGGCTGTGTTTCTCCAGGTCTGTGGACAGGATTACCCTCCCAAAAATCTAACAACGTTCCTAACCACCTAACCTGCTCCTTACGTAATTCAGCTGTTGATTTTATTTACGAAAAGTGCAGCCAACTACTTTCTTTAACCTGTCACATTTAGTCCCTGTGGGATACAGCTCATTTGTACAGTGTGTTTTAGGGCTTGAAAGGGTTCTGATCAGGAAGTGCTAAACATATCACAGGATGAAAATTAACACCTTGTGAAAAAGGAAAGAAAAGCCCTCTGATTGAAAGGGTTTGGGAAAAACTGTATTTCTTTGAGGGAATATTAATCCTAGATTTCCTCTGGATTTTGAAAGAAGCTTTAAAAGAAATACACACATTTTTTGTGTTAATATTTTAGCCTGGCTTTAGTCATGATTGCTCTGAATCCTTGGGCTATTTCAGATCACTCCTCTTGATTGTAAGATTTTTTTTTTTTTTAAACATTTTAAAAGCATTTAAGCACTTTGCAATAGCTTCACTGTAAAATACATTTTAAAACAAGCTTGACTTATTGAAGCTTGATTTCCACAGCCAACAATGACATTGTATCAGTTACTGTCTAAGGCCTCAGCCAAGGAGATGCAGTTGAGATTTTTCATGGTTTCTTATTTCACCTGATCCTTTAAAGGGCACATTGAAAAACTATTTCTTTACCTTGTGATTATTTAGCATGCCTGATTTGTATGATTGAACTCTACCTTACATTTCATGGTCATGGGAAAAAGAAGTCAATAAGTATTTGAGATAATGAGCATCGCGAGTGAGTCACTCCATCCTGGAATGCCGGCCGTTGGGAGCCGCATGCCGGGGCCTGCCTCCTGACGGGCACCTGGCCGCGTGGAAGACAAGGCTGCGAAATGCCAAGGCGAGGGAAGGAACAAAAACAGGAAAAGACAGGGCTGCAGCAGAACCAACGCATATTTGCAGGCGTCGTGCAGGCCTCCGTGTGTGTCTGTGTGTCACCCCCCCCCTCCCCACTGTCCCCGCCGTCTGAGAATAGCGGACTGATTAATCATGAGGCGGAATGAAACAGGCGTTCCAGGGAACTGAGTCAACATGCGCGCCTCCGTGCTGTCAGAGCCACATGCAGACCTTAACCATAATCTGAGCAGTCTTATCTCTCTTGCCCAACACAATATCTTTATGGACCCAAACATTCACCACTCGTGCCAAGAAATCTAATTTGAATTTAATGTACAATATATATCATCAGCGTTTGTTTTATTCCTGAGAAACTGTTTACAAGGGGGTGCTGCAGTTTAACGGTTCCCGTGAACAGAGAAAAATGGCGGTTTTTGTTGGAGTTGCCAGGGAAGACCCTGCCAAGTGGAAAGTGGTAGAAGAGCGTAATTTAGTAGTCCAGCTGAGTGAATACATAAGGCTTTTTCCTCCAAGTGTCCCATAGCCTGGAGGTTGCCTCAACACAAACGGCTCTGTGATCATCTCACCATTCTGGAACGCCTGGAACGTTCTGAAAGTTACTGTTCTTGAAAGAAAGCCCCATCAAGTGGTATCTGACCCCTGAAATATACAAAGGAACAGGGTTATGGAACCTAGGAAACTGTAAATTGGTCTGTACTCATAAAAACAACTATGGTCCCTCCAGAAATTACTCTATAATAGACCTGATTAGATATAGTTAATTGCTCTAAATAAGATTTTGAGGTAGGTGATCTAAGTGACAGTTTTCAGAACCTGGTCGAAGTTTCATAGCATACTCTAAACTGTTTGCACAATAGTGCTTTTCAATCTGCTAATCTTTCTTACCAGTTTTTACAGTAATTGTCTCGTCACAGTTCTTCAAAAGCTCGGGTCTCTCAAAGCGTGCCAGCTCTGACAGGAGACTTGGACCGGGCTACTGATTCCCTTTCTCCATGTTGATCCCTGCCAGCTCCACCAAAAAAACATTGCTCTGTCTCCCATTCAGCCGGTCCTGCGGCAGCTCGGAACTGTTTCTGGCTGTGCGCGCTACATGCTAGCTACTGGGCGTCGAGCCACGGGGTCGAATACAGAAATCATAACAAACGAGGCATGTGCTTCACACCCTCATTTTTTCTTTTTAGCTGAATATGCGGTCCTTTTTCCAGTGTTTACAGGCTGCTACATGGAGTTGAGGGTGCTTGCCCTTGGCGTAATCCTATGTGTAGCCGAAATCCGTTATATACCATCGTAAAAAGGCACCTCTCTGCTCAAAGATGGGTTTGGTTTAAAGAGAATGCGTTCATGATTCAGCATCTCCGCTCATTAGTGTATCTTTAGATTACAACACTAACATGACACAAGCAAAATTCTACCATAAGAATAATGCCTTGTTACTGAAATAGATACCAAACTGTATTTACCTGTAACAGAGCACAAGGATCCTCTCACAATGTTGGGTACTGCACCAAATTTTTCTGAGCACGTGTCTAATCATTGTACAAAGTGGTACCACATCTGGGTGTGCATGGTCTTGTGTACTTTAGAAAGAAGTGTTAGGCTAGCAGCGTTCCTTTCTGCACGGAGATATCCGCCCTAGATGATGTACTTTTTTTTTCTTCACCTCAAGGTGTAAGTGAGAGCTGCACGTGCTCGTAAACTTCCCCCAGCATCGTATCAGAGATATTCAGCCATTTCGCTGTGGTAACTGTGGCAGAATGCATACCACATCCATACCACTGAGATGAAGGAGGGTGATAAGTCTTATCTCCTCCAGGGAACAAAGTGTAGAGCGTGTAGGAGAGGGCCTCGTGTCCCGGGCCCTGTCGCTATTATTCCAAGAGCAAAGGTTTATTTATCCTTAAACATACTTAACAACGCTGATTACACAAGACCCGAGACATGTTACCAGCTACAGCTCATTACATAACGTTTTGCCAACTATGTTGTGGTATAGAACTAAAATGACAACATAGCTGTAATGTTACAAGGATTTTTATGTGTGTTTTTTTATAGAATGTTCTAGATGGAAGTAATCTTCTCCATGTAAATTTCTGGAATGAACCAATCGAACAGGACCACAACCAAGTTGATTAATAGTCAGCTTTGAGGTGGTGTTGTTGGTTTTTTTTTTTTTTTTGGGTAAGAAAAGAATGAAACGGGTTTCGCAAAACACTGTTTCGTAAGATATTTGAGAATGCTAGGGGTTTCCTTCTCTTAGCTGGTTCTAAGATATGTGCTGCAGGCCCTTTCGGAGACATACGTCTGGGGCTGAAACAAGCGTGGCTGAAAAAGTGATTACTTTTACAGGGTACCAATTGTTAAGTCATGTTCTGTATTGCGAAACTGATGTGCCAATTATTATAAGTATTGAGGGTTGGGGTGGGGGGAAACGAGGTGCATTCTTCATGGATCACAGTTTTGAAATCTGGGTGTAATTGCTACAATGGAGGAATTTCCCATAGTGTCTGTAGGTACATTTTTCTTGCATGTTTTTTCTGGAAGCAGCTTGAAGCTCTTGCAAGAACACACACAAACTGTTATGGGGAAAAATAAAAAGGCAGAGAAAGACATTACTCAGTGCCTGAATCTATCAAACGGTTAAAGTGAGTAAAAATGACAGTGCTGGGGGGTTTTGAATTACTGTTTGTTTTTTCGGCGGGCGTGTTCCGCGGTTAAGCACATGCCGTGATTCTGTCCCACATCAGGAGAAGCCCATAAAGCTGTCATTGTGTGTGGAGCCGTGGGCCTCCAACAGATATACAAACAGAGTGGTCTCTCTCACTTAACATCACCACTAGCAAGAGACGGATGCGCAGGGGTGGAGACGGAGGGAAAGCGAGAGTGAGTTGTCACTGCGTGTGCTGTCTGCCCAGGCTTATCAGATGTAAGGGGCCAGGACTCTGATCATAGCCCTGAGATAGCGAGAGGTGGGGCGGTGCTTTTGGCCCACCAGAGTGCCTGGGTGTCTCCTTTGTGATGTCAGACAGTGGGAGATGCAGGCTGGCGATGAAGAAGTCAGAATGGTAGCCAGGAACGTTGTAATCAGGAGATCATTTATCACTAAGGAGACTGCATTCTGCATTCCTTCCTGGCCTAACCAATGAACTCCCTAGCTTCTATATTTAGAAGGAAATCATTTTAGAAATGGTGGTTTTATACAGCATTTGTATGAGTGATTGGGTGTTTGTGTGTCAGTGGCAGAGGAGATGGCTCTGGATGCCAGAGAATGATGGATGAAATGTTTTCCCTCCAAAGCAGGGAGTTCTGCTTTCATTTCAGGATAAACCCAACTCTTGTAAAACTGCACGAATGGAGCTGAATAGTTGGAACACTTTTCTCTGATTCTACATATCGGTCTATTGACAGAGTCAACAGAAGAACATTATTAACATTAATAGAGAGTGCATAATGTAACATTATGCAGTCTAAAGGGCCCTGATGTAACATGATGTAATATAAAAGGGGTCAAATGAAACACTATGTAGTTGGTATGGTACTGGAACAGACGCATTGTTTGAGTCACGTTATGATAATCCAGACTGGGAGTGGTCAAGATCGATCACTCACTGTCAAATCCAGTACTGTACTTGCAATTATTGTGGACTCCTGGAGAGCAGTCGTTAAAATCAGAATGCCTACTTCAATCTTAATCTGATGAAGGCTACAAAGATGAAAGTCTTATTTTATTTTCTACATCATTTGTAGTTCACTTTATTACAATAAGAATAATAGAACTGAAAATGTAGCAAAAATATTTTCTTGCATCGTCCTAAATTCTCTAAAATTATTTGCATACTTTTAATCAAGCAAATACTGCAAACATTGGTGGATTTCTATGCTATATACTACAGAGATTCTCATGATTCTAGACTTGCCATGTCCATTCAGGGCTGTAATTTTATTTTTGAAAAGCAAATAAGCTATAGCCACATAATACTCTATAATGTGTATACACATAATACTATTAATTTCTTTGAGAACAACATTGGATTTTTTGTCCACTTTCCTTTGAGATGAGCTTGTGTATAATACACATCTATCACATAAAATGTGTATACATTATGTATAGTATGTGTGTCTGCTGTATATGTATGTTTTATATATGTATACACATATAATTAGTGTTTTTTATTTTTGCTTAAATGTAACATCTTTATTTCAGCGCTGATTATGTAGCAGGTGCAGCACAAGTTAAAGTTCACTGCATTGAGTAACAGAGAAGGGTCGCGTTCCCACGTGTACGGCGTCATTCGAGAGGCAGGAGCGCTGAATGATTAACCTAAAGACATGTCTAGTAGCTGAACCACAAGGAGATTTATTGTCTCCTCACTATGATCATTGCTACAGATGCCAGTTAGGTTTGACATAATAAATGGAGAATGCAAGACTTGCTTTGTAAAGTCTCAGAATTTATAGTTTTTAATACGTTTGTTTCATGTGTTGATATAGCAACCAAGGTCTGCCATAGAAGGCCCTTCATGTTTCTCCAGACTGAGATCTCCTCAGGCAAACTACCATTTACCCACCTTTCAAGTCCTTAAAATACAGCTCTCTCTTCATCTTCAAGCACTTATCTGTATTATGACGGCGGGAGAGAGAGAGATTGAGAGAGATCAATTAGTCTTCACAGAAATCCCCTGTCTTTAATGTCAATGCTGAATTTTAAAAATGAGTACGAGTGTAGAGGAGAGTGGTTATCTTATCCCTCGCTTTTTGATAAGTTACTAGACTAGTCGAAAGAGCCAGACGGAGAACCGTAATTTGGCCTCTAATAAGCAGTAACAAATCAGCCGCATATCTCTTGTGACATCTCGAACAAAGATAAAGGCAAAAAACAAATGTGACAGGGAGAAGTTCACAGAAGCTGATGTAATTTACAGTGCATGGAGAGCCTGCAAGCATCATTAAATGACACACAAATATGTGCCCCCTGTGTCCTCCACAGATAAGGCCAGGATGGCTGCAGACTCAAACAATAACCAACTGTAAGACTCTTTGTTTCTGCTGGAGAAAACATGGGGGAGGGGGGAGGGGCGTGATTCTTAGATACCGAGTTTCCATGAGCTTCAACATATGTGTATTTACAGTGTGCTGCTGCTGTGTGCAAGGATTGTTTGTGCAATATCAATCAGCGGCTCTCGTGAGCTTTTAGCCCATACTACGCTCTCTGGAGAGGTTGATATCAGCAGGTGGTTATCACTGAAAAGGGCTGTGTAGCTCTGTGTGGGCGATCCTGATACTGAAGCCTGATAAAGGGTGTAACAGGAGCTATTGTGTTCCCAATTTATTATATATTTATTATATAATTTATTCTTATATATATGTATATATATGTATATATATAAGAACATAGCAGAAATATACTGAGACATACTTTCTCTCTTGTTTTTCTCTGTTATCATCTAATAAGCATTTCTCTCAGACTAAAGGCTGTGTAAGACTGTCTGATGGCTGGGGGCGGGGGCTGGGGAGGGGGGGGATGGGGGATGGGGGGGGCATTCAGATTCAGAGAGGTGCCAATATGTCTAGAGCGATGTACAGTCACATGTTCCTCTATTTCTTGTCTCTATCCCCTTGTGGTTCTGTTTTATATTTTGCAACCAAAGTTCTGTATCCATGGTGCAAGTATGGATTACTGAAGTTTGAAAAGTAAAACATTTAAGGGACTGAATTCCTGTCTGTAGGGTAAATATGAGCAGAGATATACAATGCCAATGTCACAGTATAGGAGTTTAATGTGTGCGTCCCGCTTTTTTTTGGCCTCCGCAGCATGTGCCTGCCACCCGGTGGGCTCCGTGCCATTCCACCTGAGCGGACATTCCCTATGTGACCCCAGCAGCGGGGAGTGCGTCTGTAAGCCCGGCGTAGGAGGCCCGCACTGTGACAGGTGCATGGTGGGATACTGGGGGTTTCAGGACTATGGCTGCAGACCCTGTGACTGCGCGGGTGACTGTGACCCCTTCACTGGAGACTGCATGTCTGGGTGAGTGATAAATACATTCAATCATTTTGTCTCTGTCTTTGTTATAAGCAAACACTTTCTGTCACAACTTCATTACCACAAAATGGTAAATAAAAGACAGGAAACTAGCCCTAGGAAACAAACCATAACCCCTTACTTGTCAGTGGAAGTGGGGATTTGGGTAGATTTGCTGCTTGCATAGCTCTAGTTGGTAGAATTAGTGGAAACATTGTGGAATTCAACTTATTTCAAGAGGAATGGCTCTAAATCAGTGGATCATGTTTTAAATCTTTAGCAGGATGTTTTGACTGCCGCCTTGAGGAAAAGGACTTTACTTGAATAGCTTGAAAACAGATCTCCATGAAGAACATGATATATGATGTTACTAATAATAATGTACTGTAACTGTCTGCAGCTCAGACCTGGAGCTGTATTACAGAGGAGATTACCACTTGGGACACAATGACAGTGAGCATGGGTCCATCTTCAGAGCGGATGAGCTGTTCTCAGCCCTGCATTACTCAGGTGAGCGTTCACTTTGTCAGGCTACACCGGGGTCACGAGGGTCATGACAAACCTGCTGCTGCCGCCCCCCTCACCGTGGAGCTGTGGGTTAACCAGTTGAACTTTTAACAAAATTTGACATCATGCTTGAACGCACAGACCAGGGGAAATAGCTGACTTTGTGGTAAATCCTTAAAGGAAGTGTGCCTGACTATGGAAAATACGGACAAGCCAGGAGCCAGTGCTATGCTTATAATGGTGGCACATGTGCAGTGTCCTTGTGACCAGCTCTGGGAGTGATGCAGATATGTTTCCCCCACAAGGATTCGCTTGGCATCTTGGCCAGATAGGCCCTGTTTACTTTTCTGTTGCAAAGCATGCCGGGAAAACAGGAGCAAAAAATCCTGGAGCAGGTCGGACCCCCTGCAGCTCCACTCAGCTCTCCCGGGAGGTTATGAATCATGCTGATTAATCTTTAACCTTTCGGAAGCCGGGCGGTTATCATTCCACCATGGTCCTTGGGGGGTGTCGGAAGAAGCTCATTCCTGCTGTGCTCTGATGCTCATGAAACCGATGCCAGAGACTCAGCTTGTGCAGATTGTGCTTTGAGGCAATCTGCTGGGGTGGGGCCGTGGAGTTCAGAGCCATATCGCATGTTTGTGCCTCTAGCTCCTCCAATGCACATTAATCATTTGGGTTTTTTTTTTTTTTTTTTTAAGTCGTTCCTGTTTTTTACCTTTGTACTTGTAGATTAAAGAGAATGTTACAAAATTTTACATATACACAGAGAGCATATTTATTCTATTCAAAGCAGTTGCGTAATCAGTCAGATCTACCCTCCAAAATCTGAAGACTATGTTTGAGATTAATGCCTAATGGAGGTTCTGTCTCAATGTTAAGTCTGATGAAGAGTCAGAGGAAGGAATGTCAATTACAGATTTCATTCCAGATTTTTTTTTTTTTTTTTGAATGCCCCAACATACTTATAAGCCTGTCGCTGTCACATTCTCAACCAGCTGGGGAGAGCACAAACAAGAATGTGGTGGGTTCCTCTGCATGCGGTACTGTCCATGCTTTCTCAGAAATACACCGGCTAAACCCAACAGTCACTTCATTTGAAGAGCAGACTTTTGTCATTGCTGGCACTGGTGGATTGCATTTGGCCAACAGACCAGTCACTCTTGTGCCAGACCAGTAGCTATAGTGTCCTCGTCAGGGTCACTACCCAATTAGGGGCTGCTGGCAGTGGCATAGCCAGACTTTGATCCCAGACCACGGGGCATGTGGCTACACTCTAAACCAGTGCTTTAGCAGAACACCCCACTTGGTTGCTCCCATATCTTGTACTATTTAAAAATCTTCAGGCATAATATTATTTTCTTTCTTTATCTTTAAAAATGACAGAATGAAATTACTGCGGAGATGCTGACCCCAACCAGCATCAAGTGTGTGTGTGGTCTTTAAGATTTATTTGCTCTCTTCACAGAAAAATGTGAATGCAAAGAACAGGTCCTGGGAAGCCCCAAACTCTTCTGCACTATGAAATATGCTTACGGTGAGTACTTTCTACAGAACACACAAGGCAAAATTGCATGGAAAACAATGTCATCATTTTGAAAATAAACATTGTATCTAATTTAGATACTGTTAAGAGAGGGAAGGACAGATAGCATACCCTTCAATTTAAAACTCAACAGCCTGAACATTCCAACCAAGTAAACAATTGGGTTGAAAGAAATCTCTGGGCATCTACAAAGTCCAGTCATGTTTATGTGAAATACTGTGCAGTCTCTCTCAACAACCATTCTCCAGTCAGTGCAGCACTGAGCTCAAAGGCAGCCAGCACAATGCTGCAGGTCTGGCTGAGAGCAAGTTGTAACCTTGACTCAAAAGACATGAGCCGAGGAAGCCAAATAATGCCGTTTGGAGTGCTCCCAATCTCTCTCTAATCTCCCAATAACAAGTCAGGAGCTGCTATCCGCCAGATAAGGTCCCGGCTAATGCATAACATTCTCACACCGTTCACTCAAGATAATAATGTCATGGTAACGTTGGTGGAACGTTGTGTTGTCGATCCGGGGGATACGCCGCGGAGGACTTTGGGCCAAAATTCAACTTTTCCACTCACCTCATAATTGCTTAAATGCTAAATGCTCTCCTTTCGAAACTGGCTTTGTGCTGGGGCTAATTGTTTGCTTGTTCATTGAACTGCGAGGGTTGGGAAGGGGGGGAAAGAATGGCAGAATTGTTGTAGGGATTCATTCCTCGCTGTTTTAATGGTGCTCATCTTTAAGGGTTATTTTCCTGAGCAGATTTAATGCAGATTGAAAGGATCATTAGATGCAGAAAGGATTTGGGCTTTAAGGGTGGAAAAAAAGGTTTTTGGCATCTTAAGGGTCTCAGAACCGCTTGCATTTACAAACTTGAAGGAAACCAGCAGCCCTAAAGCAAGCAGCTTACAGATTTATCTGTGCAAGTATTTCTAATCCGTAATGCAAAAGCAAGAATGTTTTCTGGCAGGAAGGAGATGCAGGTCTGAACGTAGGAAATGCAGAAACACATGCAAATGCAAGTTTATGAAGGTTATCTCCTCAAGGTGACAAAAGCACATCCCTCAGCCATAGGTGTTTGTGTAGAAATCAAAATAGTGGAAAGACGGTATCAGTTCACTTTATCTCTGTGATCAAGCTCCGAGGGGAGCTAAGTAAATTACTCACAATGCCCCTCTGCACTTCAATTCATCTCCACATCATTATGCTTCTCATGAGTCATGTTGCTGACAGATTTTGGGTTGCCTTGGGTCAACCCATTATAGTACAGACGATTAGAGAAGTCAAGTCTTTAAGGAGGTGTCATTTACATTGACATCTCAGTCATTAAGGAGACACTTAAGTCAAAGCGTCCTACAGGAAGTATCATAGTTGACATCATCCATGCTTTAAAATTTCATGTATCCCAAAGCCCATTTTTTAGCTGATACTAGAGTGTCCACTGCAGATCTGTATAATGCATTGTGTTTTGGTACTATAAACAGCCATGGCCACTATGGCCTGGTGTAATGAATCTCTTCCCTAACTATGACTTGGGTCTTGGCCTTGTAACCTACGTAAAGATAGCTTGGATGATCTCCATGCAGTGGTGCAGTGTACGTCTTTAAGCACAGAGAAATACTCCGCTATCAGGGGAACACTAAAGCAAAGGTGTGTACAACAGACTGTTTGGGCACTTGAATCCGACACTCTTGGAAGCAAGGGTCCACCTAGCACCCTTAAGTACTCTTCATTTGTCCCCTTGGGAGATACCTTGACACGTTCTTCTTACATACTGATATCTTACTGAACAGTTCTTTGCAGAACACTCAGAATATGATTCAACACAGTACCCCTAAAGGGTTCCCCAGGGGGACAAACAAAGAACTTTAAAGGAACTTAGAGTGTGCCTGGATTGGGAGTTTACAGAGTGCAGACTCAAGGTTGCACTAATATTTAACTCTAAAGGCAATCGAGAAGACTTAGCATTTCTTGCAATATGCAATATGGAGTGCTTTCGCGTGACTCTCAAGGATTCTTTATCTGTGATATGAGACCCCCGTGATGTTCCGCATCTCTGACGAGTCTCTCTCTAACTGCAGTGATGAAGGTAAAAGTCCTCTCAGCGCATGACAAGGGCTCTCACGCAGAGGTGGATGTGAAGGTGAGGAAGGTCCTGAGCCAGAACACCAAGGTGAAACTCCAAAGGGGGAGGGTCACCCTATACCCAGAGTCTTGGACTGCGCGAGGTTGCACCTGCCCCATCCTCAATCCAGGTAAGGCCAGCTAGCTAATCAGTTCACTCCACTCAGCCAAGTCAAAGAAGATGAGCTCCAGATTTGGAGGATGAATCTGAAAACTGAATCAAAACTGTTTTTTCAGGCTATAGCCAGTGCATCCATTGGTCCAAATCATTGAGTCACTGATATTATATGGTAGCTCCTCGCATTTTTGGTTCAATGAAACCTGACTCCATGATCACTATTATCAACCATGATGGATGTTGTGGATGTTAGTTAATTTCCTATAATACTGTCTGTGCACTCTGAGTGATGTGATTTTTCAACTTTAAAGCACAGCTGATTGTGATGAAGTTTTCTTTTTTGGCTCTAAGGGATGGAATACTTGGTTGCTGGACATGAGGACCGCAGAAAGGGCCGCCTTGTGGTCAACATGAAGAGCTTTGTCAAACCTTGGAGGGCCAGCCTGGGACGCAAGGCCTTGCAGTTCCTCAAGACGGACTGCAAGTGGTAGAGATGTTGGTGGGGTCAGGGCAGAGAGAGAGAGAGAGAGAGCGGGAGAGAGGCGGAGAATAAAGAGACTGCCATCGTTTTTGTTTCTGTGCACTGAGGGAGGAGCAGGTAGAGAAGGAAAAATGTTGGTTATAAGGGTACAGAGTGTACCTGTGGAACTCAGTGGAATTCCTCAGAGACTTTAAAAAAAAAAAGTGCCGGAAAACAGGAAAGTGCTGAGCCATACTTAGCGCTTACTGAGCTCCGGAATCAACGAAGGTTTGACTCTGCGCGCTTTGGACTAGGACACCTGCGCCAGCCACATCTCCTGAAAGACCCTGCTACATTCTCTACTGTTGGACTCTGTTAGCTTTGGTCTGGTCTTCATAGCTGGCCGCAGATGCAGCTACCCTCTCTGAAGCACTTTATATACAAGTGGGCGGGCGAAGGCGATTTTGACCCTGAACCTGCATGTGAGGATGGACGGATGGAGAGACGGGACAGTGGATTTCCTCACCTGCTTGTAAGGAAGAGGAGGGACTTCCTCTCTAAAGTTTCCTCCTGGAAGATGAGTCTGCTTCAGCCTGAACAGTACACCATTAGAGGTTTGACAGCTCGGGTCACCGTTGGGTTGACCCATGATGCGTGAACTCACTGAGGATTTCCCATGTTACCGATAAACACATATGGGTGTGAAAGTCAAATGTTGTAGTACTTTGTGAGTTCTTACACATTGGAATGGTGAACTGTTTGTCTAAGCATTATTATTCAGCCTTCTGCTTGGCTCTATGGCTGGACACCGACCGACAGATGGTCAGTCAGACAGACAAACAGACACAATCACACAAAACACATACAGTCACACACACACACACACACACACACTACCATTCACACAAGACACACATACAGACATACAAACACAACACACAGAAGACACTAGAGTCTTGACTGATGGAGTGTGACTGATCTTGATATTTTTCAGGTTACAAAGCCATAAATGCCATGGTTTCTCGTCGCTGATACTAGTTATGATTTGTGTAACAATGCAAAAGGAGAGAAAATGGCAAGCCACAACATTATTCAAATGCAATATAATATAATGTAATATCCCAAATGTCTAGTGTTGTGTGCACTTATCAGAAGTCTGGTGGACTCAGAGAGACCAGATGGTGATGTTCTTAACTTTTTATTTGTTCCTGTAAAGTATATAATGATGATGATGATGATGAATGCATAAGACTGATTTCATTATCCATGTAGGCATCTGCAAATGAAAATGTGGACTCATATAAATACATAGTATCAACTCAGTAAATACAGAATATCTCACTGCAGTCTGATTCAATCAAAACCTGGGCCATTTTTTTTAAAAGGCATCAAGTGTTGTTCTCTGAAAAAAATTAAACCCCTGAGAAAGAGTTGTTGGTGGAACATACCTAGTATTTGCCATGCAGCCTGAAGTTAACCTCCCTGGTATGTTCAACCAAACACTTAATCTGTATTTAATATTTACATATTCAGTTCTACAGAGAGCAAAAATGTATTTCAAACTCCCTTTAGATGTGTCAAAGTATGGAAATGTATCAATCCTTTTTCAGTGAACAATTGTAATCGATGTCCTTAAAGCTGTTAAACACTTAGGTACAGTATATTCACATAATTCTAAGCTGTTATACTGCCAATAAAGACTCTAACCCTCACTGTTCTGTCTATGCCTTTTTGCTTAATTAACACACTCTTCCCACAAACAGAAATTACAACAAATGGCCATTAAAAATAGACCATTAAACAAGATGCTTGAGGATAATTACATATTAGGGATGGGAATTTCCAGGGACCTCCTGATACGATATTATCACGAAACCTAGGTGCCGATTCCATTTGTATCACGATTCTGTACGATTCTATAAATATCCCGATTTTATATTACAATTTTTTGGGTTACAGTTTTTTTTGGGCAAAAATTTAAAACATTGAATCACGTAAAAAAAAAAAATAAAACTGTCAAGTCACACCTCTAAAACTTCATACCTTGAAAGATTTAACACATAAACAACCGCTGCATACATTTCTGCATTTCTGAAACGAAAAGAAATAATTGAATGTAGCCTACTCTTTTTTGCATTCTTTTACCCCCCTCAAAAACCAAGGGCAGCATTTATCGGGGGTGGGAATTGCTGGAGACCTGCTGATTCAATATCGTATTACAATAGTATTGCGATCCAATATTACAGTGTATGTTGGCAATTAAAAACATTTTTGCAAAATGTAAAGTCTGCATCTGAACGATTCAGACACTGACAGCAGCTCAAACGAAAATTATTAACCAGCAGAGGATGACCACATCTTAAAGATTTGAGACAGTTATGTCCAAGCACAGTGCAGACACGATAGATAAATAAATAAATAGGAAAAAAAACGTTCAGGTTGTATGAACCGTGATCCAAGACCCTGCGCTAATGAACTGCGGTTCCAATTTAAAACCAAGAACTGTTACACCCCTACCATTCTCATATCCCCCATTACATATGGGAGATAGTGGTCACACTGAACAGAAACATATGGCCCCATTTATGGTACAAAGCTCCCTAGTCAATATGACAAGGACGTCAACACTCAGCTAGCTGTTGATGGAAATGACCAAGCTGCTGATGGAAAGGTCAAGATTAAATCCTTTGTCTGGAGACACTGGGGAAATTACATACAGAATCTTGGTGAATAACAGTACTTTATCCCATTCTACAAAACAAATGAAAAGCCATAAGAGTGACAATTACATACCTTGAAGATACATACATAGAGAAGTCTTTGGTTCTCTGGTTGAAAGAAACAGAGCCACCTTAGAAGAACTGGCATGCGAGTGAACAATTCTCACAATCTATTCTTTTGCTAATAGTGACAGGTGATGGGGGGGTGACACAAAAACTAGCACAAAGCAGAAATGCCAAATCAAGCATTCCTCTTGGATTCATTTTGCAGATCCATATTACGGTGTAGACGTTATGTTAATCACATTCAAGAGGGAATCCCCAACTAACTTGCACATTTTTAGCCTATGCTAATAAACAAGCTTGTTGCCACATCATTCCACCCATGTCGTGAGGGTGTTATGCGTTAACTGGGTCAGTGCTGGATTCTTTGTTCATTGTGAAACGTGCCTTTTCACAAATTACACGTGCTGTAGGGTTTTTTAAAAAACATATCATCCCCTTTCTCATCTTTCCCAGTGTCAGTAGACCTTATAGCAGTTTATGTTTCAATGAAAATACCAACTTGGATATTTGTAAAAGTGTTTACTTTATGTAATACCTTCAGTGTGCTGTGACAGCACAACGCAAGAATGCCGTATTTCTGTATACACGCATACATCTTTGAGTCTAGTGCTCATCGCCCACAAAAGAATCCATTACATATGAAATTCCCAGCTGTCTGTGTTTATTGTACTGTCCCTGCATTTCCCAGAATCGGGTCCTGGAGAGGGAATATTAAAAGAGAAAGCAGTTTATCAAATGTTAACCTGTGTCCTTTTTATATAAGGAGGGCTGTAGACTGTGATCCCCATGACTCAAGAATTCTAATAAGATAAGGTGTCCCTTCACAAGGATGCAAAGGAGAGGAATTCCAGTCTTTTGTTTTGAACAAGAACATAAAGGCCTTGGAACATGATTTGATAGGGGAAAAAAAAGACTCCAATGAGCCTTTTCTGACCTTAGTCTCAGGGTTGAGTTGGTCCAGACTGAGTAGGACTGGATCCACATGGTTCCTTACATGTTGCAAAAAAAAAAGTTACATGTGAGTCCATGAATGCCTCCAAGGTTAAGCAAAATAATAAGGCAGAGAAAAGAGCTTTAAAAGCAGATGGAATGTTTGGTTTTCTGGGAGAATCTGTTTTTCCAGAAAGTTCCAGGGCTTGGAAGGATTCCATCGCTGTGACGTGGTCAGTCGGAGGTGTCACAGTGCGGTATTTCAGGAATGTGAGGTATCGCTGATCTTGCGTGTACTTTGTGCGTCTTCCAGGGGTCAGCGAGTGCAAAGTAGGACACTTTCCGCTGTTGATTCTGCATACCTGAGACCAAAGCATGACCCTGAGGTGAGGTCGAAACTGCAAAGCACTACTGTTCTCTCACAATTCACTGCACTGGGGCAAGAGGACGAAGGGAGGAAAGGTGTGCTGGGAGCTGTTGGGCAATTCACACCGGAGGCAGACAAGTGAAGAAAATGGCAAGATCCAGGTGTTACTGCACCTGAAAATGATCTTTTATGTATCCATCCAGCAACCATCTACACAGTGGGTTTACAGTCAGTACATGAATTGGGCTGTGGGGCGACATATAGTTGAGGTATTTGGTCTTGGTCCTGTTGCTGCCATGGTTTCCCATGGCCTGTGACCAGGGACCCAAAGAAGTAACATATAAGTGGCCACAATATTGTTGGAAGGTGATGTTCCAGTTTTTAGGGTACTCTCCACCTTATTATGGCCAAACTGACAGCTACAGTCTGAACTAAACAGTCTGAGATGAACATTTTGCAGGCTCATAGTATGTACTATGAATATACAGTTCAGCTGCTGGATTGACAATAAGAGTGACAGTAAGTGGAAATTCAGGAAGTTGGAAGCAATTGAGAGCATGTGTGCCCTCCTACAATGATGAAGGGCTTTTTAGAGATGGGATGGACTTTCACTTATGATTGGCAATTTCAAATTATAGAGTAAATTATTAAGAAATCCAGGAAATTGTAGTCTAAACAGTTGTTCAGAAAAAAAAGTATTTTCCTTCAAAAGGTACTGACAGTTAAAATAGGTATTTCAGTTTCCAGCCTGAGTTTAAAGAAATTTAGAAAGCACTTATCAAATGAATGCTACCCTTTTCTATTCTGTTTTGAAATTCCTAGTTTCTAGTTCAGGTTTATGACAGATTTGCAGTCACCATGAACATGTGGAATCACTTTCTTACTACAAAAACAATTGATAATAGTCTCTTGCAAACAATAGCTAATGACACAATCAAACTGAATATCTCACTGGAGACTATATGAAAAAAGCCTCTCTTTCATAGTACACAGTGCCCATATTTAAAGAGATATTATTTATGCCATCTGGCAGGAAAGAAAATAATCTGAACAATGAAATTATGGAATTACACCTTTTGTCAAGGCTCTCATTTCCCTAGCGCCAGCCTGCCCTTCCTGTGAATTCATTAGTAGCTGTCCACCCAAACTTAGAGGGAACTGCCCTGTCTCTACCTGATCTATTTCACAATTCATAAGCACACTGGCAAACAATAGATATTTTAAAAATGGGACAGCAGCTCTGAGGACAACAGGGATAAAGAATGTGAAAAATAACATGGAATAGACACAGGAGACAAATGCTTTGAGATGTTTGTTGATAATGGAATTTTTGGTCTTGTGGGAAACAAACTTCTTGCATTGTTTGAGGAGCACAAAAAAGTTGTATCCCTGTCCGTATAACTGAAAAATCATGATGATAAAGATTTGATCCACCACAGTAAAGCTTCAAAGATGAGCTATCACTTGAGCCAGATTGATTTTAATTAGAATTAATCACATCTGTTGCTTTCAGAGGTAAGAAGATCCTTTTGGTACTGGTTTCCACACCAAAGCCATTTCCAAATGGAATGATAATTTCATATCAATGGGAAGTAATTTCAATAACACCGGTAATATTATAGCTTTGGATAGCATGTGAAAAATCTTTCCATTTTGTTTTTTGCAAGTACAGCAGAAAGAATATATTGGAATTTGTCTTAAACCTTGTTCTGTGTGAATTGCACTCTATACTGGCTAAGAAACTGTAAACACTTATGGTTTAAATTATATAAGGAAGAAAGGACACTTTTACATATGAGAATTCAGTTGGAATTATTTATCTCAACAAAGCCTGTTTTTGTTTTCTGCCAATGTTTTTGTGTCATGTGGGAATCGTTTACGTAGTTTCTGGTATGTGGTTGTTTTAATTTGTCATTTTTATCAGCACTTCTTAAAATAAAGTGAATTTAAAAGCTTTTGGTTAATTTACTTGTTTTGTATGCCTATAAAGGTTATTTGAGATGCAGGGTAATGACTAAGAAAAGTCATATATTGTGAATTTGGAAGGGCAACAATGTTCCATCTCAGCACAAATCCCTGGAAAACTCTTAAAAACCATAATCAAATTATGGTTTAAATGTACTGTCATTAAAATCCATCAAAAGCAAGGGGTTTTCCATAGACGGGGAAAAGGGAGAAACCGGAACCTGATCCATTTTTGAGCATCTTCCCGTAGTTCAGTTCTGCATTGTGTTTACAGACATTTTTTCTTCTGTTTAAAAGTTACGCATGCTTTAGTTCATAAAGTTTAACATAGCAGGCTCTATCCTTGCCAAGGCACTTGAACTCTTCATAAACTCAACAAGGTACTCAAAATTGTCTAGACTAAGATTGCAATACTGTACCTCCATTCAAAAAAGGCAAATTCACAAGGTATTGGATGTCTCTGGAAGAAATAATTTCATATCTTAACAAAATGCATTCTCTTCAGACATGAAGAACACTTCTTTCTGCCAAAAAGAGTTTTTGAAGATTGAGTGGACTGACTCCTCTATTTTATCCAGAATTGGAAGGAAATTGATTTTGTAATTTAATATATCATATTTATGCAACATTTCCATTTTTTAAAGGTTTTCAAAGATGACATCTGAAATTCTTGCTATATGACAAAACATTACAACTTAAAACGAAGCCAGAATTCTTTAGTAGGATCAAAATTGCAGTTATAGAGAGTGTAGGATTGGAGAGACAAAGCAAAATTTCTCTCTACATGCAATAAGTTGACATGGAATTCCAGTGATCATTTCCTTAAAATCTGAATGATATCTGGAAGCTAACTGAACAACCATAGTAAAGCCTAAATAAAGGCTATTCGCTTTCAGACCATATATACTGAAGGTGAACAGGGTCAACAGTCTGTAAGCTCTATCCTAATGATTGAAACCACCATAAATGATTCTCATGAGTCAACAGCAGAGCACTGCCTCAGGAGGCTAAACAGCTGAGTGCAGGGAGGGGACAAAAACCTGTCTGTGGCAGTGGTACGATTGGCATACTTCATGACTGCACCAACCCACATAGGAACATTTCAATTAGCAGGACTGTTGCAATCACTGTTCATGACAGGGACTCCTATTTGATTGAGACTCTGGACTCGATCGATGCCAACTGCGCATGGGGCACACTCAACTTACACAACAACCGCTTGTCCGTTCAATCTCCAAATTAACAATGGATACAGAAGTGATGGGAAGGGTTGAGGAATTTTAATGGGGCATTCCTAGAAGTGGGAGAAAACAGGGTTGCAGTAATAGGTGTGGATGATGCAACCCTGGGATTGGATAAAGTGGAATAATGGATGGATGGATGGACAAATTGGTTTAAAAATACAAGCACACAGCAGCTTTGAGTTCAGCCATACCAACACAATCTCAACCATTCACCCCCTGTAGGGTGACCATCATAGCTGGTACAAAAGTGTTCCCATAATCCTGTGTGCTCCTATTGCTTCACAAGAATAGGCAAGAAACTGTGCTAATAAAGAAAACTTTGAGAGCCATCAACCATGCCTGAAGTGACAACATGGCTATGGAAGAACAAGAGCACAGCATCCTGCCAGGGTGAGATGTGCCTGGGCCTGTGGGGGTCCTGTTTGTGTGCTAGGAGCCGCTGTTGCCAGCTAAGCAAAGCAGGAACGCTTGGCATGTTCCTGGCATTGCAAAAGCATCAGGAGTGGACCAGTATCTGCTCTACCGATCAAGGGCCGCTCAAGGCCAAGCCCGTTTTTTTCAATGCACGGCGTGGTGATGGTTTGTTACAATGAGATTGACTGAAATGGGAACTGACGCAGTCTATGCGTGCTGGAGAGTAAACATCCATGATAATACTGAGCCAACCAGAGATTTACCTGAGTACATAGAATCCTTGTATTTGTATTTATTATGCAGGTTCCACAGGGTGGGATTAGGCCTGCTCCTGGTCTAGTTTAATTACATCAATCATCTGAGCCTTGTTCTGCCCTGTTTAACCACCTACAAAAATACATGTATTAACCAGAACTGAGAGTAGTGTGTAAACTGGGATCATGCAGACTATATTTGTGTACTGGAGCTCTGACTGGTCCGTGCAGTGTACCTCCGAGCTCTGATTGGCTGCTGTTGTGAGTCTTTGCTGACCCCTGCGTCCCATGTGAGAGAGGGTGGGCCCTCACCATGGTGACAGTGACAGAGGCAGTTTGGACGCCCTGTGGGATCCTGTTGCCTGTTGTCCAGGAGGAAACGCCGTTCCGTGAATACGCCCTGAGACAATACTCCGCTTGTGCACTCTGTAATTAAGTTATTGCTTTTGTTCGGGGTGCATTCCTGTGTTTTTATTGCTTTTCAGTGCGTCGCTGGTTTGGGGAACATGGGGACAATGCCCCCCTTGAGAGAGTTTTGACCACAGAAAGAATCCCAGTGGCCCTGAAAAGCAAGAGCGCTCACGGAGTCACTCACGGGGCCTTACCCCTCGCCCCGACACCGTCGAAAAAACCCCCTCGCCTTTATCCCGCCAGAGCCAGCGTTCCAACAATGTCAAAAAACATAACAGAAGAGCTTTTGTGCAGGATTTGGCAGAAGCCCGGAACATAGATGAATGCAGTTTGCAGAGGTACAATAGTCTTTTCCTGTATGTGTCAATTTGTCCAAATATTGAACTGCATTTCATAAATCACTCCGATGACAAGGTTGTTCGCAGAAAGTGTGGTGTGGGAATGTGTGGTGCTATTGAGGACTGATGTAGGTCATGTGGTTTAAATAGTCTTATGAGTTAATCAGTGCTTTAATTCTGTTTATGTTGGCCAGCACTTCTGCAGCCTGCCCTCTTTAATGTAATGACACATTGTGCCCCCCCAAAAAAAAAAAAAAAAAAAAACCCTGGCATCTGGGATTTGAAATTCCTGCCAAAATGCTATTGTCTGATCTGTTGTGTTTCTATGTTCTATATTCAAACTCACATAAATATCAAATGAATAAAACACATTTTATGCTGAATACATTTGTATATAAACACAGATGAAAAAGCAAATACACCAACAGAAAAAAGGTAATACCTGGATTATAAAAATATTTTAAAAATTAAAATGTTATGTTTTACTTAAAAATTCTTCTCAAAACACCAGCAGGTGTGAAACTGAGGAAGGACCTCTCTCTCAAGACCTAGAAATAGGTTTTGCAGCATTCTGTGCTACAGTGAAAATGCCTAAAAACAAGTATGCCATGTGTGAATTCTCTGCACCTAATGAGATCTAGATACAAACTGCTCTGTCATATATTTCATTTATGTAATAGTGGATAATGATGAGACCAAGCGCAAACAAAAGTTTAAAGATCAAGACCGTGACCTTGTAGGCTTGAGGTCAAGACCAAGGCAGCTCACATAGACTTGTGTCAACAGGAACTATGAACTGGAATTGCATTTTCTGAATCTAAGAAAGCAAACAATGGGATGGAAGTAGATGTCCTGAAAGTCTGCAATCACTTGCATATCATGAAAAAAACAACAACCTGGGGTTATGTAAAAGTGACAATTTCAAAATACTTTAAATAGACTAGCCTCATCACTAATAATTATATGTGAGGATGCCAAGACACACAATCTCTCCCTCTCCCTCTCCCTCTCACACACACACACACACACACACACACACACACACACACACACACACACAGAATACAGAATACAGAATCCCCCTCTTCATCATAAACACAGTGCTTCAGAACAAGACCAAACACGGCCGTTTCTCCCTCAGCGTGTTGACACGCCAGCACTCTTGAAAGACATGGGGACGCATCTGGTGATTATCACAAAGCAATGCAAACGATCCTCTTATGTCATCGTTCTATTAGGGAAATCGCATGTAAACAGAGTCACTGCAGAGGCGAAGGCGCGGACGGCCAGTTGACAGACGGCACAGTTTGTCTTGGCCCGTGACGGATTAAAACATTTCTCTGCGCAGAGGCGGCGTTTTCTGGGAGAATTCGGCATCCTGTGGCTTGCCTGACATAAATCTATCTGTGCTCAGACAGTGCCCTTGTTTTTCTTGGTTCGATCTCTTGGTACTACAGGCGTGTCAACTCTATGATTCAGTGGACGTCTGGGTATGTCAATGTGTATGGCCTTGTTTCATAGAATGAATGAATGCTTCATTCACAAGTCTCATTTTAACTCCCAGACTCTAAGCACTTGAAAGACACTTTTGCAAATGCACATATTCTATGACTAATGAGGAATATAGAACAGAGTACCTACAGTAAAATATTTCACTGCCAGCCCTACAGGTAGACATTCCTGAAGATAAATATATATTCACACATACATACATACATAAACACACATAGTGCAAGTGTGCATGTGTATGTGTACAATTTATGCATGTCTAGGTTCTATGTGTATGTTTTATGTGTTGATACCCTTCTGTTTACCTGTACCGTCCAACCCATATGTGCCATTTGTGGACCAGTGATAAGGACTACAAAAGGCACAAAAGGCAATCAAGACTGTATTTCACTGACAGCAACATTTTACTTATCTGACATCAGATATGTTCAGTGATGACTAGGTATCACTTTAACTAGTCATCACTAAATTGTGTTCAAAACTTAACTGAAATGATTTCTAAGAAACCAAACCTGACACCGTCAACATGAGACCAAGAACGGTTATCTTTACTGTTTAAGCTTTTGCACTCTCATATTTCCCGTGGGTTTTAGAGAAGTAGTTTCAGAAAGAGTAAGTATGAAACTGATCGTTCCTCTCATATCAAGAGTATGTTTCTCTTTCTGTACAAACATTGCTTATGAGCTATGTGCATTGAAAGCTCCAGAATCATCTTAAATACAAAGGGTCCTCAAACAGAATGAACAAAGTCCAGATATTCACTACAGGTGTCTCAGGGCAGCAGGAGCACTGGTTAGACAACCAGATGTGACCATTGGCTGAAGGTTTAAAAATGGGCAGGATTCCAGCTGACGATCTCTTAGGTGAGGTAATCGATCTCAGTGTACCCAAAGAATGGGTTACTTGCCATGTAAAATTTAACAGTCTATTGTAAGTCTCCTTTAAGCTAAACAAATCATTTCACCCCTGGGAATTTCTTGTGCCCACTGGTGTGACCTGATGAATAAAATGTCTGTGGCGGCCGAATGTTAGCAGCATGATCAATCACCCAAGGGGATCCCTGAGCAAGCAGGGCACCCTTTGAGAGAAGACTGCTGACTGGGCAAATGTCATCAGAGGTCACCCAGTTGGGCCAGGCCTAGACCAGGGTTTTTGAGCTGGGCCATTCCTGCAACGCGCTCTTTTGGACCCATGTTTCCAGTCTGAATTATAAGTTGACATTCAAAAAAGCTTGAGTAATTTTCTGCATGAGTAATGTCCAGGTGAAACCTTTATTGTTCACTCTCTCTTTCTAAAGACAGTCTACTCCCAGATTAGGGCTCAGGGGGTCTTAATCACTGCATCTGATAGAACATACAAATCTCTGATGATAAGTGTCCCTCAGTCATTTAAGGAGAAAATCTGCACAACATTCAGTACTTGTTGCCCTCCAATACCAACACTGAACATCCTACTAGGTACCTAATCAAACTAATTAACCTCATTCAGCCAGCCCTTTCCCCCTGAAAACCCTAACAGGACCCATATATAGTGAAGAGGGTAATGTAGATCATGAAATGATAGTACTGGAGCATGGCCAGATGACTAGGCTTTCCTTCTGTGGCGGTAGTGAGGGACCAGCAAGGGGGTGATACGGGTAAATGGTTTCTTTATCCTTCGCCATTATTAAGGTATTGTTCTGTTTAGCATTCCAACTATTCTATATTGACTGCTAAAAAAGTTCAGGGGAGGTTAAAACTGGAAATCATTTCAGGTAAGTTAACTGGGCAGAAACAGCTCTCTTAAATCGAGTAGAACTCTTGAAAGTTAATTAGCTCAATAGTGCTTGAAAGTGTTGTTTCACAACAGGATTCTAATCATGGGAATTTTTTTTGCTTTCTAATGACCCTTCAGACACAAATGTAAAGTGAATATTTGGAAATAAACAGATTTTTAAAATAAAACCAAAACACATTTGAATTGCATTCTGAGATTATTGTAAGAATATCTTGCTTCTCACCAATACCAAAATAATATCTATAAACTGATGAAGAATGACCACTATATAGACAGTGCTTGTCATGTTTAGAGTAACGTACAACACAATGCTTCAACAGTAAAAGATAGTGTTTGTTTATAGCTTAGGAAAAATTAATACAATTTTTCAGCAGTAAGTTTCCTAGAGCAGAGTGATTGCAATATTTGCACTGTGATCACTGAAGCATTTCCCTCTTTGTGACAAAGTTCAAACCTGCCTATATTTTGCATGAGGTCCTAAAAACACAGTTCAGCATTCTGCGGGTTTGATTAACAAATAACACAAACCGAAATCAAAGGATCGCAACCAATGATGGAAACCACAACTACGTGCTCCGAGAGCGGTTTGTTTGTTTAATATGAAACCACATCCTTCCCATAAACGTTTCCTGACAGAGGCACTATATTCATATTATTACAAAATGCTGCTCCTTTATCAGTGAATACAGCCCACAGGTGTTCAAGCCCTTTGCTTGGATAGGTGTCTGTTCAAAATGTGTGTGTATGGGTACAGTTTGCACGCTGTTAAATGGCTGTACAGGTTAGAATGTGCATGCCTGTGTGTGTATACAAGACAGCAAAGGGCGTGAGTGAGCGAGCGAAAGAGATGGTGTGTGTGTGTGTGTGTGTGTGT
Source organism: Albula goreensis (assembly GCA_022829145.1). Classification (NCBI taxonomy): domain Eukaryota; kingdom Metazoa; phylum Chordata; class Actinopteri; order Albuliformes; family Albulidae; genus Albula; species Albula goreensis. The sequence goes on along the minus strand of CM040757.1, from coordinate 8,108,435 downwards.
GTGTATCTGAGTGCTTGTCGACACTAGGTGAAAGACTTTACAGCTCAACGTGCTCAAACAAGAAGCCTCAGCGATACCCTCGGGGGCAAAAATAGAGAAAAACATTAAAAGCGATTTAACAGGTATCGGGAGGATGATCTACAAAGCAAACACATACCTTCTCCCCCATGCAGGAATGCACTGGACCTGTGGATACTTATGTTAATGAATAATAACAAGGGAAGCAAGTCTAAAAAGGAATGAAGGAAGAATTTCTCTAATGCGTCTTTGGCTGACCTTGCCACAATAAACATGAGGCCTTCTACTTAAGTCATCATTCAAGCATACCTAATTAAACACTGAAATGAATTTAAAATGTAATGAAAAATGTCAAAGAACATATTAGAAGAACACCCAGTTTGTTTGGTTAGATGTATCCACTATATGGCCCTCAACTAAACTTTAATAAATTCTGGGCGTGTCCAACAAACTGTCTCAATTTGTTTTTAAGATAATGAACTCCTTCACCCTCTGGTGACCCATGTTTTGATTTAATGTTTATGAATGAACAGACTGACTGTGCTTAGATACCATGCATTTACCAGATGTTTGTGTCTGCAAAGGCCTGCATGGATAATGGGAACAGTGTGTCTGTCTTATCTGAACAGGAACAAATAAGACGGTTAAAAATATCAGTGTCTGGCCTCTCCAAGCCAACAAAACCTCTGATAAGTGCAGACAAGGTTACATTTGGAATAAAACGCTACATTCCATTTAACATCACAAGGCATTTCGCTGTCTATTTTTCCTTTTCAATTCATATATCTCCACTATACTCAAGACCAACAACCCTAGCAGTGTTGAAACACTGTAAATTTAGCAAAACTTACGAACTTAGCAGTAAAAATTTAGAGATTGTTAACAATCCCATGTGCCCTATAGAAACCTTTTCTGTGACGTCAACTGCAAATAGCTTCACCGCTAAAGAACTACGGGTTATGGGTTATTCCAAATATATCTCAAACTATTCTAAAAACGCCTCTTTGGAACGCGGAATGACGTCAATATTCGCCAGATGCTCTGACTTGTGATGACTTGTAACAGTCAAACAGACCAGGAATAGTGTAGATAATATTCTAATTGTTTAGTCAATCTTTTAGATATTTCTGTTTGCATTGTGGAGGAGGAGATGACCAGTGAGGCTGTGGGAGACACATTCCTTTGCCATTACAGAATCAGATGGCCTTGACTTAGCATGGTTTCCCCTGGGGATTCATGGATGCTACACATACAACATGCATGATCGGTTTGGAGTGAATGCACAATGTAAAAAAACACCTTAAGTTTCTTTAGCACTGGGGTCATTCACATGGTGCAGAGGTCTCACAAACCTGGTGATAAACTGCAGGGTCATCCTGCTTGTTTCTAAGGACTAGCAAGGGAAAAACATGGTCCCTGAGGGGAATAGTTACTTTCGCATGGTTGAGAGCAGTGAATCAAATTGCCACCTTTTTTTCTAGCGTTTAACCATGTAGTCACCTCACTTGACTCTCATGAAACTGATACAAAAGACTCCCCAATTCCATCAGAACCAGTCCTGTCATTCACCTAGTTAGTACCTTGCTGACATAGCTGTGGTTATCTAGGCACTCCTCCACATTTCTAGGTGGGAGAAGTAGGAGGACCGATAGCAACTTTTACAGCTAATCTTTCTGATAGCTAACACCCTGGTAGGTCTACCATAAAACTCCAAATGATGCCCAGAGAGTTGAAGGTTGAGGAGGAGCTAAGTTTCCTGACAAGCCAAGATCCTCAGCTCATGCAGCGTACATGAGTGCCGGTGTGTAATGACAGGAAGGTGGAAAATAAAGGTTATGCAGATTTCTTGCAGTTTAGTAATTATGTTATTTAAATGCATGGCAACAGAAGGACAAGGCACAATGCAATATGTTTGTTTCCTTCATATATGATTTTGTTGAAGGGGGTACCTGATTACTGTGCAAATTTCAGACAGAATCAATTATCAGTTTGTATTAGTATTGCAAGTTGTGGTGTAACAGTGTAAATATAATATAATATACTGTATGAATTGTGATCGAAAACTGTTTTTTTTATGAGAAAACATGCACACAATCAAAATTATGCTTGTTGTATTTCTATGTTTGGGTCTTTTTGTTTTAGCTAGGGAACATTATATTGCCTATATAAATAGGGGAGAGTCAATTCAATGGAAAGTTCCATAAGTTTGTGCTGCATCTGACACACTGCTCTGCTGTACTTATGGTTATTTTGGAGACGGTTATTTATTTTTAGTTTTTTTAGTTCGGTAACCAAGTTTGTCCAATTTCTGTCCTCATCTGTGTATAACTGACAGTAAAATACCTAATCATATTTCTTTGGTATTCCTTCTACCTGTCAACCTCCCTTTGTGTAACCCATCACAGTGACCAGGCCTATTCCTAACATTGGCTATAATGAGAGTCTCAACTATATTGCCTAATATTTTGTAATATTTAATATTTAGTACTTCAAATTTTGAACTGAACAACATGTTCTTGTCCCAATTACATACAAAATTATAGATTTTTCAGGTATTACATTAGTAAGCAATAGAGATCTGATATACAAAGACCAAAGGGGTGAAAATATTATCGGATTTAAACAATAGTGGTGTTTTACAGCTTATGAGAATTGCAAAGCTTTAAATCTTACCGTTACCATTCTCAAATGTGGGATTTCATGAATGGAAAAAAGAAACAGAAAACAGAAAATTTAGTTTGTATGTATTTAGCTGTGTGATGAAACTACTTGCTCACATACCACAGAAAGAAAGTGAAGACCCAATAATTCTGTCACCGATGACAGGATCAGAAAGGGATCCTCAGAAGGGTAATCTCTTGCTGTCAACCATGATATGATCATCTCTGTGAGTGCCACTATCCTGCATAAAGCCCCCAGCCCGCACCGAGCGCAGAGAACTTTCAAGCCAACTTTGCCTTAGAGAAGAGGCTGGCTGAGTGAAAGGAGGGTCATGCTGAGGTTGATTCAGTGATGCTACGGCTCAAATGAATGGCCTGTGTTTACACATACACACGCATTTTCAACACATCTGCAAAGCTGCATGCGATTCCTTGCTCCTACTGAGGTGCAACACTGGGATGTGGGGAGGTGTTTCACTGAAACCTTTGGAACGAATGCAAAGACTAGTAGGGTGAAAGCAACATAGCGCTGTTTGAACAAACAGGCGCTGAAAAGTGACAGCCAGAAATATAAAACACAGTGATATACAGGAGTCCTTAAGTGTGCTGAAGATACTCACTTGAAGGGTGGGGATCAGTCTGTCTGCCGTAATACTGCTCCACTATGGCCCGAGCAGCCTCATACTCTAAAAAAAATAGCAAATATTAAACAGTCTGTGCACTGCACAGGAGAAGAGCATATACACTAGTGAAACTGGGCCGAAACTCTTTGTATAATGCATTCAAATATTGAATCTCTTTAATCTTCAACCTTCCTCAAATTATAGAATATCAGATTATTTAACACATATATATATTTACCCATTTGTTTTTTAATCAAAAGGTGCAGAGGCTGATTTGAGTAGGGTTCTTCACTGTATTGGCATATTGGTTTTAGACCTGTAGATATTTCTGTTGATTTAGTGGCATAAGTATATAGTGCTTGTTAAGGACCTGGCCTAACCCCATAAAGGTTGCACATGTGGTGCACTGCTGTCAAACTTCTCAATAAGGTACTAAAACATGGATTGCCTCAGTAAATACCCACCCAGCTGTATAAATGGATAAAATGTTAAAAAAATGTGAGCTATGCAAGTTGCTCCAGATAAAGGTGCCTGCCAAGAAACTAAACAATCATTTACTCAACAAAGTAGGCTATTTCTGTTGTCGATTAAGGCAAAACTACAGATTGCTGTTGTCTAACATTGCCCTCTCGTGGCCACAAATTATATTACGTCCAATAGTTCAAGTTCTAACACTTCAATGAAACTTCGTGAGTCTGAAATGGCCAGTTCAAGGTTCTCACGTGCCAAAACAACATTTTATAGACGGAGCTACAAATACTTAAAAAAACAGCTTTCGTTCTATATGTAGGACAAGCATAAGGCCTACAGAAACAACTTCAGTAATTCAAGGTTTATCCAATAAGATACGTGTATGTGTAATTTCTAAAAACGAAATGAATAAACTTTACATTTGGACCGCACCGTTTAGTTTTGAAGACTCGCGGGAACCTGAGGAGGTAAGGCTGAAAAAAAATCCCTTTCGGGAGATTTGTGTTTTACCGACATAGGAATCTATGTTACTGTAACATTGATGTCACAACATCAAACAGCCTAGTGTAAAATTAACTGACACCAAAATTTCGTACCTGGAGGACGACTCGACTGTATTAAAAGAACTACCACAAGCGTACTTTGCACTGCCACCGAGTCGAAACACCGCCAAAATTGGGAATCGCTGTTGAACGCTATCAAGGGGAGGTAATTACGTCACATATAGGCAGTGTAGTCTTTGACGTCATTCCAGGACGCGGAGGAGCCGACTCCACGCGACAACAGTAGACAAGATGGCGACGGCAACAGTGCTAGCAGGATAAGTGCCGTAGTGTGATAGGTACGTTTACATGGTTAATTTCCTTTCTACTTAATGAGAAGCATGTAGTTAGGTAGTGAGGTGGTGTTCTGTAAGACAACTAAATGTGTTAACTGGAACACAATACTAAGACTGGCTAGCAATTTTGTGTCACTCTACTGCCTGACAAGATTGTTTTGACGTGCTAATATTTACTGGCGGTTTAACTACCTAGCTTAGCTAGCTAATGTTAGCCACAGGGCATGCTGAGAAGTGATATAGCTAGCTGGGGAACAAGTGGCTAGCTAGCTATAGCATCTCCAGGCGCGCACATAAAGGCGGTGTTGTTCAATGTCTACGATCGTGTATCAGTCCAGATAGCTTCTGAAATTCAAATGATATCTGAAGTTTACCTATTGGAACGTGGTAAAACCGACGTCAATTATAGATTTAAATGATATTGTTTAAATGAATACAGTTAGTTATCTAGCACGTTAATATACGTCGTTAGCAGTCTAACCCGTTCACTAAGGTAATAGACTGGGGCTTGCTAGCTGTGGAAATTTACCTAGCTAACTAGCTGTAATCAAGTGTGTTCGCACTGTGTGAGTCAGTTTAGTTAGCGTTAGCCACTTGGCTACATCCCGTTAATACAAGCTCGTGGGCGACCAGAAACGTGGGAATTCAGAAGTTTTGTGTATATTCATTTGTCATTCGGAAGCACATTGAACTGTTACGTTTTTGAGATCGAGGCGATTTGCCATGAATACTATTCTAATTAACGATATGTTGATTTACATCATTGATCGCTAACATTAGCTTTTTAACAAATTCATGTGATAAGCTTGGTAGCTAGCTAACTAGCTAAAGGTGGCTACTGTTTTTTTGTGTTGGCAGCTTGCTAACGCAGTCAGCCAAGTACGTTTTTTGTGCTGCTATAGCTGGCTGACAATAACTACCCGGCTCAGAAATCAGGCAACTTAAGATAGGTCGCTCGCTAGGTCTCTGTATATATCCTTGTGTGTTAAATAAGTACTCAGGTGCGGTTGGAGAATCGAGTCGAGTTTCCCTCCTACTTTTATCTGCGTACTTAGAGGGTTATTTACAAAAAATGTATCAATAATAGCTGGCTAGCCAAGTGTGGCACAGGGCAGCCATCCGACATAATTTGTATTATTTTAGTATTTTAAGGTGAGCGTAATTCCGTTAAGTAATAATGGCAACACAGTCCTAAGGCAGAAAACACACCTGCCAATAAACAAAGTCTGTCTTCGTATGTCTTGATCGCTTGCTACTTGATGAATTTTTTTGTTGTTTTGACAAGCCATTATGTCAGATACCAATTGGGTATCATAAGCACAGTCTGTGTGTGTGTGGGGGGCTGTGGCTGCACAATTTCACAATTTATTGTAAAGACAAATATAAAAATCATATTTTTTGCAACCAAAACAAACTGTATATAATTGTGAGGGTTGGGAGTGAGGGTATGTTATTAGTTTTGGCCACATCTAAATTTTTCCTTTTTCCTCACAAGCACATGTTAAAAAAAACAGCAGAACCCTAGAGTTATGAACATCTTGAGAACTGAGGTTCATAACTCTGCAATACACAAGTTGTAAATTATTTCATAGGCTACTTATTATAATGTAGTATCCACTCCACACTGTACTTTGCTCCCATGCCATTCTATATAACTAAACAGTGTAACTTGAAAAGTTTCACTACTTCTCATGCAGATTGTTTTTAAGTGCTCAGTTTTGCTTGTGTTTGCTGAATTGTACTATGCACAGCAAGATATTTGGTTTTCTTGCGCAGTGCCTCAACCATACCATCCATTCCTCTAATTTAAGAAACAGCTCTATACATGCTATTTGAGCTATGCAATCCCTACTGCTTCCACAGTCTCCTGCCTGTCCATCCTCAGAGTTGCCAAATTTTGGGTCAGCAAAGTGGAGGCAAAAACGTTACAACCTTTTGACAGGATTTGCTCTTTGTTGGGATAAGGCCCCTGGAAGAAATTTCTTTAAGTTTTCTTTCATTTTTTTGCATTCTGATACAAGTAACACATTTCTTCTGTGCACATTTTGTATTTCTCTGTTTTTAAGTAACAAAATACATGGCGCTTGTGTACAGATAAATCGGTAGTTCCTTGTCAATGGATTGATCTTGTTGCTCGGGTTCTCTGAATATCACTTGGATGACAGCTTTGCTAAATTGGGGGATCGGTGTTCGGCCCCCGTTTTTCTCTCTCACTCTCTCCCACTGCTTAGTGTGTTTGGCCTCAGACAAAGGGCCTAGCTTCGTCTCTGCCTGCTCCATTCTGCCCCATCAGCCCAGCCCCCCTTTTGTTAACCAAGCTGAAAGCCCCTGTTGCCAGAGAAGGAGCAGGGAGGCAGGAGGTGGCCACGGAAGCTCTCACACTTTACAGGGGGATAGTTCACAGAACTCCAACAGCTCTAACTGTGAACTAACAAAACTGTGTCTATGGTGAATGGTGTTTGGAGTGACATAGCATCTGTCTTAGGGCTAGGTGTAGCCTGTTGAAATAACACCTAAACTTTTCCAAATGGCAAGGAACTCATGACAGAGGATGAACATCACTTAGACAAATTAACTTGTCCCTCTCTTGTTCCTGGACCTTTTTTTTCCCACAACTGCCTAATATGTTTAACAAAAACTTAAATAGCCCTTCCTCTCTCTCAGGGGTTGGGAACAATTTCCATTGTCCGGATGTTGGCAGAGAACTTAAGCATAGTAATATACACTGCTCATAATATACAGAGAGACGGAGAAAAACTGAAGAACTTCTGCAAGTTTCTGTGAAACATTGTTGAATATCAAGCTTTATGGGGTGTTCAATTCCATTTATCTAAATGTTGCTGTGCCTGGTGCAGTGTATTTTCAAATATTCAAAGTAGTGCACATTTGTTTCTTCCCTCTAAAGCAGGATCTTATCTTAGGATGTATCTTTACAACATGCTGTTGTTCCTGCTTTATTTGCTTTGTAAAATATTTCAGTAGGACATGCTTCAGTATGTGCAATCACAGAACGTGAAGGCTTACTTTCTCTTTTGCTTCCTCTCCATATCCTCTCCCCCCTTTAGATTAAACATGTTCCGGGGGGAGCCTGTTCTGCAGATTGTCCTGGATGGCATGCTAAACTGAAGACTGAGCAGGCGGCACACGCACACGATGGACCGGTGCAAGCACATAGGCCGACTGCGGCTAGCCCAGGACCACTCCATCCTCAACCCCCAGAAGTGGCACTGTGTGGACTGTAACACCACAGAGTCCGTGTGGGCCTGCCTGAGCTGCTCGCATGTGGCCTGCGGCCGCTACATCGAGGAGCATGCGCTCCGCCACTTCCAGGAGCAGCGCCACCCGGTGGCGATGGAGGTCAACGAGCTGTACGTCTTCTGCTACCTGTGTGACGACTACGTGCTGAACGACAATGCCATGGGCGACCTGAAGCTGCTGCGCAGCACGCTGAGCGCCATCAAGAGCCAGCGCTACGAGTGCACTACGCGAAGTGGGCGCACGCTCCGCTCGGCCGTGGGCTTGAATGACGAAGCCCCGCCAGGGGCCGCGCAAGAGCTGAAGGACGAGGACCGCATGTTCACCGCCCTGTGGCACCGCCGCCATGCCCTCATCGGCCGGGTCTTCCGCTCTTGGTTCGAGCTGACGGCAGGTGGGCAGCGGCGGGCGGAGGAGGAGAGACTCCGTGAGGAGGAGGAGGAGCGCAGGAGGGAGGCACGGGAGCGGCGGCTGGAGCTCAAGCGGCAGCTAAGGGAGGAGCTAGAGAGCACACCGCCGAGGAAGAGCCACCGCCTGCGCCGGCAAAGCCAGCGGGCCGCAGCTGCTGCGGCCATGAGACCCAGGCCCTCCCGGGCAAGAAGTGCCGGTGCTACAGTGACCCAGAGCCCAGCCACGCCCACATCCGCCCCCAAGAGGAGGAGGTCGGAGAGGAGGCCTCAGCCGACCGTGACACGTCCTGCCAAAAACAGAACCAAAACCAGAGCCACCTCAACCAAAGCCCCTACCTCCACAGGCTCCAGGGGCCTGGCATCCAAGACAGGCGACTCTCCCATTAAGCGGAGGCCCACGGTGACCCCGGGTGTCACGGGGCTGCGTAACCTCGGCAACACCTGCTACATGAACTCCATCCTGCAGGTGCTGAGCCACCTGCACATCTTTCGGGAGTGCTTCCTGCAGCTGGACCTTAACCAGGCCCTGGAGCTGCTGGCCAGCGCGGTCAATGGCAAGCTGGTGGTGCGCGGAGGTGGAGGCACCAAGGGCTCACACCTCCCTCCCTCCTCCCCCCAGGCCCCGAAGAAGGGCTCAGGGCTGAGTGGCGGGGCCTCTCGCGCCCGGAGCATGGAGCTGATCCAGCCAAAAGAGCCCAGCTCCAAGCACATCTCCCTCTGCCACGAGCTGCACACCCTGTTCCAGGTGATGTGGTCGGGGAAGTGGGCGCTGGTGTCGCCGTTCGCCATGCTGCACTCGGTGTGGCAGCTGATCCCCGCCTTCCGGGGCTACGCCCAGCAGGACGCCCAGGAGTTCCTGTGCGAGTTGCTGGACAAGGTGCAGCGGGAGCTGGAGAACACGGGTACGCTCACGCCCGCCAGCGCCCCGCCCGGCCAGAGGAGGCTGATCAGGCAGGTGCTCAGTGTGGTCAACACCATCTTCCACGGCCAGCTGCTCAGTCAGGTAAGAGTGGTGGGTTCACCTCATGGGTCCCCCTTAACAGGACCAATGCCTGTTTGTATTGATAATGTGATTATTTTTTTTCCTGGCTTCATATGATAAGAGTGTGGTCCTGCTGTGGTGTAGCCTTGATCCTTGAATGGGAAATGTACTAGAACAGGGAGTGCAAGAGCTGTGTATGCTTCAAACTGAACCTCTAAATACATAATTGGATTAATTACATGACTTAATGGATGTGCCTGACCATGTGCTGTGTAAAGACAGTATTCAGACATTGAATACTGAGGCTCAGAGTCATAGTAATAAAGTCAGACAATGAAAATGTGTTTTAGACATGGGTTGAACAGTCAGAAACATCTTTGGCTCGTTTGGATCAGGGTTAGCTGCCCCTTTATTTGAGCTTGGTCTAAATATGGCACAACTCTGAGTTTTACCTGGTTTGCCTTCTGTCAAGGCTGCGTCTTCCCTTAGGCTGCTCTCTCTCTCTGAACATCATTTTGTCCTGTGAAAGTTGAAGAACCTGAAACCAAGGACATGCCCCAAGATTTTAGGGCTCTACACTTGTAACTGACTATTAGCGAGGAGATGGGTGACTCACATGGTCCATGGACAGGTCTGCTCCCTTGTTGGTCTGCTGTTAGCAAAGAAAACAGTTTGGCCTCTGAACCAATTCAGGCATTGGGTGCAACTTGAAGGTTCGCTGTGGAAAGACTTGCAGAAAAATTTTGATAATGCTTAGCCATTTGTTCACCAAAGATGGAAATTAATCAAATGGTAACTATTCTGTTTGAGCATATTTGTGGGGCTTGTACCAGGATACCCAAATACAAACATGATGGTCTCTCTTTGTATTAGACAGTGCCATTATTTCATAATGGTTTAAGCTGTACTACTATTTTAAAAGGGAATTTAATAGTATATAGTTTTAAATTTAGCAGGTGTTTCAAAGAAAAATGTGAAAAACACATCACATTGCCTTTTTTTATTTTAATTACCTTGGATGGTAAATATGTGGCAAAGAACTGCTTCACAGGCTGCTGGAGTGTGTACTCTGCTCTTATTACTCACACCATTATTTCTGCATGTTCTGGCTCACCTCATATTCTAGGGAATCCTCAATAATCCTCATGAACCACCCATAACGGCTAGTCATCAGGTATGGTGTGTAGACAATTCTGAAACCGATTTCTCAAGCAGAAAAAAAATCAAGTAAAGCAAAGTCATTATTTTAAATTCTCATGGCTTTTGCCTTGTTAGTCGCTCTGGATAAGAGCGTCTAACAAATGCCCACAATGTAATGTAATGTACAAATTTAGCTTTGGCATCATATCAGTGATATTGAATTGTTTTCACCCCTGTCTATACTCAGAGGTTAATGAATGGAAAAAAATCTGACGTTTTTAAATCACAGCAGTCACTTGAAGTGAGTCGTAAACTACACCCAGGAAGAAGGTTTATAGTGGTGAGAGAAATGTACTCCAAGGAACACGTCATGCTTGTAAGACATCTCAGACAAAAAAAAGTTGCTTCTTTGATTGCACAACACCTCGCCCAACATGATTTTTCTTTTTCCTCTCACTCGCATGGTGTACTACAGCCATGAGGCTTGCCATGGAGAAATTAGATAACCCCCACTTCCATTCTCTGCTGTCACCCTGATTTGACATCACAGGATGATAAATAGCAACTGTCTGTACCAGATCTTAATCAAGCTGGTTTCTGATTACCAACTGAGGCGGAAACTCCTGAAGTTACCCGCAACCTGCATAGGGTTTGTTTTTTCAAGTATACAAACTTAAGCCATGTCAGGCGATTCCTTGTTAAACCTTAAAGCTACCCAACAAAATCGTAGTTTTCCTCCCTTTGAATTTCAACCAAAAAATGCAATTATGTGATACAGTAAAGCATTATTAAAACATGCTGTAAATTTCCACTTCAGGTTATATTGCAGTCAAGCTAAATTTTCAACAATTGTATTGGCATGAAGTTTCAAAGATTTAGACCTAGCTGCTCTTTGGTTGGATGCATTTCATTTTGATGTAGCTACACTACTCCTGGCATACTTGTCTCTTGTAAGCCCATGGCATGATTGAAGCAGCAAATCAGGTTTGGCCCTGGTGCACATGTGATGCATGCGGTTCATATTTGTGTAAATGTCACATACTATTCAATACACACATGTGATGCGGCTTCATATTTGTGTAAATGTCACATACTATTCAAATACCTGCTTTCAGCAGCCACTTCAAGATCAAGGGTGCTGAGATTTCAGCTACCGGTGAAAATTACTGTTGAGTAAATCACCCCTTTTTTTGTACTTCCATGTTAGCATGACAAGGCAAGTTCATTGCGTATCTGGTAGTAAAGCTTATCAGAACCTCGCTGCCTTGTTTGGACTGTATATGCGACAGTTCTACTGAATCATCAAGGTTTTATCTGATTGGCTAATTTCAGCATTACGCACTACACCCTTCTGTATGCCTGGCGTTGAAAGTGCGGCTGAAGTCTCAGTTACGTGAGAGATTGAATGAACGCTAAGTCGTAGGGTAAGAGATGTGGCGTTTTGCCATTTTACACAATCTCAGTTTCACTAGCTGTGAGCTGGAAAGGTCATGGCCCAAAGATCGTGACCCCTGTGTTTGTGGTAAATTATGGATGTATCTCTGCAGGGTGTGTGATATAGATCTGTGCCATTTCTCTGACAATCCCTCTTCAGCTACACATTGGGCAATTGTTCTGATTTTTGTCCAGGCCACTTTCCCACTCTTGGGTTCTTTTTTTCTGTATGGCAGGTCTGTGATTGGGGGATTTCAGCAAAGCTGTGCATTTACCTCGGTGAAAGAGCATGTTCCTGTGTGGATTAGCAAGCATTAGGCTGGCCCGTTCTGTAGGGAAGGACTGCGAAGCAGGTGGAACGGAGCCTGATATATCATATCCCATCCAACTGAGTGCTGCCTGCGTCTATGGAAACTTCTTATCGTCAGATAATTTACAACAGCTGCTTCACTACTGAATCATGTAATTATGTAGTATCTTGTGATTGAATATTGGAGAAATTGAGTGTGTCGTTTCATCTCCCTTCCAGATCTGGTGTTTATGGGATCAGGTCTGTAGTGAGGCCCTGACATGCCCCTGTGGAACGTCTGTTGACAGAGCAACAACACAAACCAAAGCACACTCTGGATCTAAGTGGGGTGGGGGTTGGGGGGGACCATGTGACCTGTCATGTGACTAGGTAAACTGTAAACACGGGGAAATGTGCCAAGCTGGCAGAGAGGCGGGTGTGTGGTTGAAGCCTCCTCTGTTTACGAGGTTGGTGTACCCCCCCTCCACCCACCCCCCACCGCCACCAAAGCACTCGGAGAAAATCCAATCTCCATGCGTTTCCCTCTGAGAGAGCTGAATAATGTGGCCGGCGCATGGGTGTGTCGTTCGCTGGTCCTGGGCTTACCGCTGCTGTAGTCTGCCACCGCAGTCACGGAGACGCCGTCTTTGCTTTACTGTCAGGATTTTTTCCCCACTTGTACTTTTACTGAACTATAATCTAAACTGGTTTGCCTGTCCCCCCCTCCACAGCCTGTTCTGTTTAAGTTATGAAAACTATTGCTTCACACGTCATGTTCGAGCTAGTTGTTTTCCTTTGGTTCTTTTATGACTCTCAAACTGGTATTGTGAGATTTTTTTGCTCAGTATTCAATATTATATTGCCAGTTTCACAGGAGGTTGGAATAAAATATGATGAAAGTTTGACAAGACTCAGATTGTGCCTATCATATTTTGGCTCCATAAATACCAGTCCCTATATGAACCGTAGGCCTGTAGTTTATCCATTTTTAGTATTTAGTCAGTTTTAATATGTATTTACTTTCACATCTTACCATGCCTTAGCCAACCTTACTGTAGTAGAAGGTTGTGATATGTAACTTATAAATATAATTACAGAATTTAAAACATGTATTTCATGTGTATGCACACATTCAGTCAGTTAATTGATTTTATCTAATTTATTTTACATGGTAACTTACTTTATCATGTTAGCTCTGAACATACTGTTCTGTGTTCAGTAAACTTTGGAAGTTACCTAAACAAGCCAATTGATAATTATATACTGCCAATACTTGCTGGACATTCTTATATGGACCAAAAGTGCATTAGAGGAGCAGACTTTGGCATTGCAGCTGAACACAAAATAGGCTGAAATCTGAAAGTAGGTCTATTAGAATTTTACATGATTCCTAGCTGGAAAAAACCTTCACTTCAGTCAGTAATTTAAGAGAAGCTGTGCTCTTTGTTTTTTAAAGAAATCTGTTGTATTTGCAAGTATTGGTTAACATAAAACACTGAATATCTGGAGACACTCAAACTTGGTGGAATCACACAGCTGAGAGTATTTCCTTCCTGTTAAGAGTTTCAGTATGCTGGCACTTCAATCCTGAAGATTGGTCAGCCTTACTGGATTTATTTAACTTTTTCAGGATGCTGTTTCTTTATTCTTTCTCAGACCTGTCAAACACTCTTGCAGAGTACGAATTCTATGATAAAAATTTCACCCAGACATCCATAACTCATATATTGCTGTGAAAAAGTATTTGCTTTCATTTTCAATATTTCTGACTCTGAATTTTATCAGATCATCTTTTAAAACCCAATAGTAGATCAGAAGGAATCTGAGTGAGCAAATAATGTCAATGTTTTAATGGTTCACATTTTTATGGACATCAGGCAACATCTATTGCTTCAGTGTATAACTGTAATTGTCCCTTAGCTTTCTTAAGCAACATCTAACAACAGTGATTACAACCAAACACTTCCTGTAATTGGAAGTTACTGATAAGTCTCCTGTAGTGCTGCGAAGATATTTTGGCCCATAAAAGAACTTCTGCAGCTTTAGGTCTGAACTTTGACTTAGCTACACTCTAACTTTGTATGACTATGGACACACTTGGATGACAGTTCTGTGGAATTGTCTAATACAAAGCAGAAATCATGGTTTCTTCAAAGATGGCAGGTGGTCCAGTTCCAAAATCTGGTTCTTCCAGGTTGCGAGCTTGTGTCAAATATGTTCTTCTCAGTGAGCAGCAACCTCCACCTCCTTACCCTAACATGAATCCCATTTTTATCCATGTCTGATGGCCAAAGGGGAGAGAGGCCTCTTGGAGAACAGGCAGGATGGGCATTGTGGGTAGATTCACTACTACCCCAAACTTTAATTTGAACAAAATGGCTCTGACTGTGGTTTCTATGGACTCCAGAGGCATAGACATTTCTATGTACTCATTTCGAAACCGATAGACAGCAATAGTTTTTTCCACGGGGCTTCAGGAATCGCATGGTGTGCCTTTGGAAACTGTACGCTGAACTTCACTTAGAACTTCACTCAGATGGTGAGGCTCGGAGTTAGCCAGATTTAAATTTAGCAGGAATGGCCTAACCTAAGCTAAAAAAATGGATTTAAACAGATGACCCTAATTGTTCCTTTAATTAGAGCATTGTATGTTTGATTGTCCTGCAAAGTTAGGCATTTTTTTCTTTTAAACTCCCTCTATGTAGTATTATAGCCTACTAAAAGCTCTGACCAAATTTGGTGTAAAAAATATATGGGGTAACTGCTATTTCACTGAACTGTATCTGTTTGTACAACATAAGAATGGGGGTAAAGACTTTAGAAGAAGAAGAAGAAGAAAAAGAAGATCTAGACCGACGGTTAACATAATTAGATTAGATAGGCACAATTCATCCCTTTTTGATATTTAGATTGGTGAAATTCCTCTATGAAACAATGATTGACACAGCAGTGACTAAGAAAAGTGGACACATGTATTATCTAGTTAAGTACTATGACGTAAGATAGCCCTTTCCTTTCATGTGTTTTGTGGCTCATTACATCACTGAAAATGTTTTAATGTCTAGAAAAACACGATTTTCCATCAGTGAATGACTTTTCCAGGATTTAGGTTTCATTACTATTTTCGAGTAGTTCTCCTAAGCCGTTTGTGCCCATACCTGCTTTTATTATTATCATCATGTAGCTTACGATATGGGAACTATGTGCTCGAAACCTCTTAGTGGTTCAGTTGTGGTTGAGAGCAGTCAGTCAGCCTTCCTGGTTGCTCTTGTGATATGCCTCCCCCCCCATTAGAGAGCGGGAGATTGTAGCGGTTGTGATGTAATGGAAAATTTGTTTGGTTTTCATTTTTCCAACCGTGCGGCTGAGCGACAGGAGAGAGAGCGAGCCAAAGAGCTGAGCTCTCCGAGCCCCATTAACCACTCCAGAAATGGCAGCGGCCATATTCCCCCCCAGCTACCCCAGAGGGAGCGTTTCAGAGCGCTCACACCACGCCGCTGCTATCAGGCACCCGTCCTGCGGCGGCAGCCCCATGCAGTCCTGGACAGATCCCAAGCTCCCAACACCACCACCCTCTCACCCACTGTCCACGTTTGTCTGTCCTCTCCCAGCCTGCCAGAAGACTTCTCACCACATAACCCAGAGAGGTATTAGCACACCAATCTGGTGTATTTTAAGTCCGTTCTAAAAGAAGATGACATTTGAAACAAAGACCTAAGTGAGAAAGGGAGAGGGAACAGGGAAAGAGACTTCCTTGCCTAGCTAAGTGCCAGTAACACATATGCAGCACTCTTATCAGATTCATGTGTACCTGCCAAAAATGGGAAGGGAAATGAAGATGTCTGTCAGCAGCCAATAGAGTTCCTCACATGTTCTCGGGTCAAAAACCAAAGGCACACCACAGCCAATCAGCTCAAGGGAAGCTCTCTGTTCTCGGCTCCATGTGAGACGTGACTCTCACAGCAGTTCTCTGGAAGGGATAGAAGGCATGAACAGCACATACAGTCACTTATGGAGCTGTGTCGGCGGACTCATATGGGCCAGTGTGCAGAGCTCCATGCCAGGAGCCTGGAGTGTGTTGGAGGAACAGACTGCCTCATGGTTTTGGAAAATGTCCTCAGAGGATATAGACCCACAGGCCACGCCAGCTTTACTCACCGGTTAGACACACACAAACACACACACACACACTCTCCCATATGTTATATTCCTTCTGCGGGCAAACTAATGAGTGTGACTGCTGCGGCTAAGCTGTTAGCAACAGCGCGCTTGCACGTGTGCGTGTGCATACATGTGTACTTTGTGGGTGAGCTGCTCCAGGTGTGTGGAGTTCAGTTGAACGCTGTAATAGTGTTTGTGGTTCGTTGACTTATTTTACCTTGCCACCTTGACTTATTTTCAAGTCTTCTTTTCACTCTTTACATTGGATTACATGTGTAACCCAACTAAATAAATAAATAGCAGAAAATGGCCAAATTGCATGTTGTTTAATATTAAACAACTTAATATTCCGTAAGGTACCAAGTGGAACTTTGTTAAGAGGCTTACTTTTGGTAAACAGTATTTTTAATTCTGAATCCTAAAAGGAAGATTAAATGGACCTGCTGTTTTGTAGGTTCTGACATTTTATATTCTGACATGAGTCACTCAAAATTCTCATTCGAAGACAATCTGTCACCACAAAATATGTAACAAATGGTACATCTTCGTCAGATGCTTTCTTTTTAACCCATCAGTATCTTTTCTCCTAATTATCATTTGGACCATGTCTTTTCACTCTGCTGTCTGCTGGCTGGGCCACACAGTCAGAGGATTCGCTGTTGTTACACCTTTAGATAATATAAATAAACTTTTTCAAGCTATGTTCTGCAGTGCCTGCTCCCATCATGCTCAGTGTCTCACTGTCTCCCCCTCTGCTCGGACAGGTCACATGTCTGGCCTGTGACTACAGGTCCAACACGGTGGAGCCCTTCTGGGACCTGTCGCTGGAGTTCCCCGAGCGCTACCACTGCAACAGCAAGGAGACGGCCGCCCACATCCCCTGCCAGCTGACCGAGATGCTGGCCAAATTCACAGAGACAGAGGCGCTCGAAGGAAGCATCTACGCCTGTGACCAATGCAACAGTGAGCCTTCTAATATCAAATCTGCATCTAAAGAACACTGCTTTCTATGTGTTACTGGACACCATTAATTTATTAATTCTATGAAGCGTGCCATCGTTATCAGCATTAGCCTCACATAGTCCCGGCTCAGTATGACAGCTGTAACTCAATGTAGATTAGATGGATTTTGTGTGGTACTTCCACATGCATTGTCCAAGTGAAGCCTCCAATAATCCCTTCAGTGATAAGTGAAGGTAACACTCCCTGACTTCCTACTCCTGCCATCTCCCTCTCTCCCCATGTCTCCAGGCAAGCGGCGGAGGTTCTCTTCCAAGCCCGTCATCCTCACTGAAGCTCAGAAGCAACTCATGGTTCACAAACTGCCTCAGGTCCTCCGCCTGCACCTCAAACGTTTCAGGTGACTCGCGTCTCTGCGGCACACACTCACTCACAGACAGTTTACACCCCCGCTTCAAAAAGCAGAAGGATGTAAACCATTCTAGTCCTCAAAACGCTTTGCGCAACTGAACACATTTATACATGAAACTCCTCTAATTCAAACTGGTGACATACAACTGTGTAATTATACTTCAGTCACATCACGTGTGAAGCATCAAAATCAGATTAAATCAGAAGATAAAATGTTTCCTTCAAAATTAGAATAATCATCTATCATACTTAAACACTAAGATGCTTTGAGTTGATACAGAATATCTATTGCAAATTAGCACATACATTTTTGATTGTGATGACAACAGAGGCGTGAATATATGTGGGTGCATTCTTTTTCCTGTTCAGATGGTCTGGCAGGAACCACCGAGAGAAAATCGGGGTTCACGTCAGCTTCGACCAGGTGCTGAACATGGAGCCGTACTGCAGCCGCGACCCCTCGTCCTCGACCTCCCCGCGCGCAGAGCGCTTCATGTACGAGCTGTCCGCCGTCGTGATGCACCATGGGAAGGGCTTCGGTTCAGGTCACTACACTGCCTACTGCTACAACACAGAAGGAGGTGAGACCACGCCGTATGCTCAGACCAAGGGCTATCTCGTCTTTCCAAGAAGGGAGAGTGTGTGTAAGCTCGTGTTCTTGCCCAGTGCTGAAACTCCAAATCCCATTAGACAACTGATCAGTCAATACCTTTAATCAATACTATGCTAAGCTGAACTGGATGTTTTGGTGTTGGGCTGAAAAAAAACTCAATACCCACACTGGGCCCCTCCTGGAAAAGATCGGACTACCGCGATTTAGACCTTTCTGTAATGTTGTTCTATATTGTTCGTTTTCCCAAATCAGTGAAAGCCCCTTGAGTAGCTGTCAAAATCCATGCTGGGTGCCCGGGGTTGGCATTTTCATGTTCTGACCCCCTCTAGAGTAGACATCTGCTCATCTTTGCGCTGAGTTCGTGAAGCCAAGCCGAACGCCATTTGTCCCTCAGTCGGGCCTGTAAATTATGTGAAGTGCCTTGCAGTATTTCCTGTGATACACATACTGAAGCAAGCAGGTTTGGTACCCTTTCTGTAATTCTGGAACATTCTGCCTGTATCAGTTCAGCAGTGTTTCACAGAATGTCTCTCAGATGGCGTGGTTGCATTCCAGACCACGTTTTCTCTCCCTGCTCACCTCCATCCATCACCGCAGTCTCTTATCAGCGGTTTTCAAGCAGCCGATTAGCATCGGCTCACCCCTGATCATTTGGAGGGAAGTGTTCCAGGAAGTATATCTCATGTCAGACGGCTGCCTTACATTGCCAGAAACTGAGCCTGTTGAATTTCTAATCATTGAGATCTCGCCTTTCAATACATTGGTGCATTAATGATTTGGTCACATTGTAAACACATTTAAAAGAATCCAGGTCGGAGGCTTCCATTTTTCAAGGCTGTCAGTGAAGTCTTGTCAAGTTATTAGAATCACGCTCCCAGCGGTGTGGTTCTCCTTCAACAGTCTAATATCAAAGGGCACTGCTTAATTAATTTATGATGGTCCACAGTGACTGCTCTGTTGGTCCATGTTATTGCAGAAGATATTGAAAGGAAATGTAATATGTGAGCCATGAGTTGAGGGTAATTAAAGAGAGGGTTGTAAACCAAGGCTGTGAGGTGTATAATGTCCTATGCGTTCCAGCATTTGAACACAATGTGCCAGGCAGAGCTAGACAGTCAGCTCTGTGAAGGTTGAGCCTACGCTTACATATAAGCGAAATCTTTCTGTCATGATCGTCACTCAGTTTGGAGTTTAGCCACTCTGTACTATATCATCTATGCTTGTCGATCCAGATGATTTCCCATTTACCCTTCACCTAAAATCAAGACTGTTAGGAAGGTTGTCTTTCCCAGTAACCTGCAAACTGAAGAAGATGATATGCTTTTAATGGTGTTTTCCTGTCAGTCATCTACCCACTGGCATTTATTTTAAAACTTGTTGCAGATTGTGTTTTCCCCCCAAAGGTGTCATAGGGACTGTCTTCCCCAACCGGCCGTCATACTGTAGTGTTTTTGTGTCCTCTCTTCCGCAGGGTTCTGGGTCCACTGTAACGACTCCAAGCTGAACGTCTGCACGGTGGAGGAGGTGTGCAAAGCCCAGGCCTACATCCTTTTCTACACACAGCGAGTTTCTCAGGACAAAGGGAAGGCTCTTTAGGGGGATTATCACCCCCACCCCCTTTACCCCCAGCAAAGGGGCCCCCAGGGGCTGGCACCCCCCTTGCCCCCCCCCCACAGCTCAGCACCAGCAGCCGCAGTGGAAAGAGTCTCTGCGACTTCAGTAGATCCTGGAACATCGTCCAGACTCTCTCACTGCGGAACATTTTGTTTTTAAATCCGAGGAAGAACAACTTTTTAAAATATTAAGAACTGGATAACAAAACTGCGCTTTTTGAAAAAAAAAAACGACTTGTGAATTTCTTGTACATGGTGTTTATAAGGTTTTGTATTAAATTTGTAAACTTTTGTTATAAATAGTGTACAGGCTTTTTTTTAGTGACAGAAAGTGCATGTGGTCAGACAGACATGCCATGTGGAATTTGAAAAAAAAAAATCATGGTTATGGCCAGGTTATAACTTTTTTTAAAAAACAAACTGTTTGTTGGTATCACTCCAAATACTGTAATAATGTATGTGTGTATGTGGACATATCTAGATATTTGCCTTACGGTTCAAAACCCTTGTTAACTGTGATCATTCTGCAATACAGTAAGGGTGGATTGTAGCGATGGGTAAGTGAGACATCATGAACCCACATTATTTGAGCCATCATGCCCAAACCAGGCCTGTTTGCTTCCCCCATCAAAGCTGTTTATTGGTTCAGTTTGGTAAAGCACCCAAAAAGTGTAATAAGTGGGTTACTGTATACTCACTCACCCATGGGCAGTCACGGGAATGTAGGTAGTGTAAGATAAGACACCCCCCCGATTTAGAATGTATTTGTATTTAGAGGTATTGGAAATCACCATAAGATTACCAGGTAAAGAAAAAATTGGACATTCTTATCTTTGATGCTATTGGGGTGTGCTGTAGTCGGAGGGTAGGTTCTGTATTGAAATACAGTGAACGTCAGGTTCCTGTCCTAAAACCATCAGGGAACGCGACCACTCACCGCTAAACCCTTACTGCTCTTCTCACTGAAAAACGTGCAACTCCAAACTTTGCTGCAACGTTATCAGAAAAACGAAAGGTTTTGAAGTAGAAAAACGATTATTTCGACACATTTTTTACAAATATGGTTGGTATGAACGACTGTCATTTTAGGTCCAGCGACTCTCACGCGGCCCTTTCAGTGTCAGTGAGAACTACTGCAGCTTAATTTTATATCCGTGTTTTGAATGTAAAAATAGAAAAAGGTTCCAAGTCCAAGAAGATCTGCACGAAGTTTGGATTTGATAGCTGTCCTCGTTGGTATTGGAATAAAGAGGAACAAGCAGACATGAAAACTGAAACAAAAAACAAACTATTTTTTCATGTTATTTTTAAAATAAGAATGTATGTGTATGGATTTTCCAGTAACTTTAATAAATCGTGTTTCAGAAAATTGGTGTCATGGGCACCACCAAAGCAAAAGAAAACTTTATTTTCAGATTTTCTTGCAGCGAGATTTTGTTTTAAGAAAAGTATTTTTGCAGCACATTGATTACCAAGACAAGAAATCACCAGCAACTTATAAGGTTTTCAATCTCGAGGCACAAGGAACGGAAATCATTTTAGTTTAAAGTTTCTACAGGTTTGTACATTTAGCTTGGAATTCTTCGAAACATGTATTACATAATGGATGTCATTTGCTCGTGTTAAATGTGTGATATTGATGTGTGATATTTTCTTGCCGAAGACATTGAGAATGCATATTGTATGGACATAATCGTACGATTTTTAACAGTTAACGCCGAAACCGCTTTTCATATCTCAACCATCTTCAATTACCTGGGGACAGACGAAGCACAACATGGCATTTTTTTTTCTAATTCAGCATTTGTTAGTACAAAGTTTTTTCACATGTAAATTTATGGAAGTAATACTATGCAAATTGTTACCTCAATTTTTAGAGAAATTTACCTCAATAAAAATATTTTTTCATTTTTTTTAATCATGAGTCCTTTGAATTATTTTGTGCACGGCCTACTGTACGCACAGATTCCCTGTTACTAGGCTTCGAAGCTGTCTGTAACAATCCTACTGTTGCTTGATCGCTCCACTATCGATACAGATATTAATGTTGCATATTTCAAAACCTTTGATAAAAGGATAGTCTCATAAATGTGAATTAAAAACGAACGCCATGCTTTTCTCCCGAACTGTGCAAATAAGCTTTTCTCCAGACCTTACGTGAATTACAAAGCTGTAGGAAGTGTTCTGTACTATGTATCGTTACTTTGAGGCTAATTGTGCCTTTTACCCGAAACTTTGAAGATGTTGAACAAGATCATACTATTTCAATACTTACTGATTTGTGAACGCCAGCTCGTTTATCTGGTATCCAGTTCATCGTATTTGCTGCGGGCTTTGAATGGCACGAAGGTGTATGTAAATTTATAGAGTTAGCAGCATGGATCAAGGACACAACGTCTATACAGATGGAGATTAAAAGAAGAAACTCTTAAACGTAACAAAAAGTCAATGTCATCGTCTTCATGCAAGTGTAAACAATTTTTTAATCGTTGAGTTCTTTTTTTCGTTTAGCCAACGGGTTGGCTAGTTAGAATTCCTGCTAGTGTCTAATTTTAGGCTTTCAGGTGTAAGGGTGGAAGCTTATTGTTCTTACCTTTCATTCAATGTTTTCCCCCGTCGTGCAATATTCAATACTCAATATTGCCCCTTCGCCGGACCTGAGATAACATTTGGAATCTAACAAACTTGTCCGAACTTTTGTTTTATGTTGTTATTGGTCCTAAGAGAGGGTGGCATGCAAATTGCGAATGGCAAAGTAATGCACATACGGTACTGATGGTTGCAATTAAATCTCATACAAGTTGTTAGTACGGAAGTACACTCAGTTGTCAGTCATGCTTTTTTTTAAACCACATAATTTTCGTCTCCACAGAAAGGGGTCGGTTTTCAAAACTGACTCGCTGATATTGCATGATAATTTTTCATCCACTCCCATATCAGTAATATACGATTTACTTGCCACGCCCCCTGATGTTCGAGCACTTGTTTTGTCCTCCAAACCTTGATTCATTTACGTACTGCCACTTCGTTCAGTTTGGACAGAATTTGGCTCGCATAAGTGGCCTACTACATGGAAACTTCTGAGGCCAGTAACACCAAGCAATATTGCTGACAAACAGGGAAGAAAACAACCTTTGTAAGCAGTACTAAATTTGAATGAAACGACAGGTATGTGGGTCTTTTGTGTGTATTTGTGGGTAACAGGTCAAATGAGATGTATATGTTAAGCCCATATCGCAAACCTTTGTCATAAATTGCCTTACAACATTCCCTTAAGCCCCCACCAAATCAAGCTGGGGTAACAGTGGACTACAGTCTTATGTCTTTTCTTGATTTTTGGTGATATACACTTTTACAATTTACTTCACTTGGCAACATTTCTGATTACTTTCTGTACCTTAAATATGTGCAAATGTTTACTATTGTTTTAAGACAAAAAAAAAAAAAATTAGGTGATATCCCAGTCTTTCACTTTCTGGAGATAAGGAAAAAGGCCTCAATGTGAAACAGAATATAAGAAACATTGAAAGGAACCAGACTTGAGAAAGGGAATCCCATCCACCTCTGGCTGGCTCATGTTGAGTGTGGCATGTGTTTTGTGGGTGGGGGCCATGTTGAGTGTGGCAGGTGTTGAGTGGGTGGGGGCCATTTTGAGTGTGGCACATGCTCCCTCATGTGGTGGAAAGTGGTATCTGCTTGATATTTGCCTGAACCAAAAAACATTTGACAAGGTGCTGAATTGTGAGGGCAGGATGGCTTTCTTCATGGTGCTTTTAAGGTTTCAGATAATGAAGCAGCTTGGAAACCTTCACGATTGCCTGCAAACATTTGTTCTTGCACAGGAGGTCTTCAATCTAATGCTAATATGGACATTACATAAATTTCTTTGGGTTCAGCTATTCTGCAGGTTTGCAGGGCTCTCACTCCCAAAATGTGCATTTTATTTTAGGATTCCCACAAAAGTGAAAGACAGAGTGTTACTGGCCCTGGTGTTTTTCTCTTAGAATGTTGGTGGACAATAGTCACACAGTAGGTTGCACGCGATTAAACAGTTTGCGTATTTAGCGCTTAGCTAGCTAAATAATCCTACTGGCTTTTAGGGTCAAACAGGTTTCTTTGTAGCTGAATAGGAGTGGGCCAGAAAAGTTTGGCTAGTCGTGTAGATTTATTACAGAACTACCAGAGAACTTTCCGGCTCTGTAAAGCAGCTTTCCAGTGGAATCCCAATACTTTAATCACTCAGAGGAAGTGAGTGGCCCTTCGTTTATTAGAAAGGGGGGCATTATACCATAGCAGTAACAGTCTAACCTGACAACTGAGGCTGTGTTCTAAAGTAGTAGTAAATTAGACCTGTCTTAACTACTGTCTCTTTAGAAAAAGCTGTAAACTTTGTCTTCACCAAATATGGTATCCCAGGATTCCAGATGTTGTCCTTCAGATCCCTGACAGGAACAAGTCCATCCACAAAATTATTCCATTACATGCCTTATTGTCCTATGTTAGAAGCAGAAAGTGACTTTTTCTGTGACTGGTGCACATATTTCAGTTTAAATGCTGAATTTAATTCAAGCTGCTATGAGATTTGTATCCTTAATTATGGTCTTTCTAAAATCTCTAAAAAAAAATTGCAGCCAATTAAAAACACAAAAGAAAGACTACTGGCAGGCTCAAAAAGGCTGAATTGAAAGCAGCAAAGTAATGTGTGCTCTCTCACTATACACTTGCTGTATTCCCCGATGACCTATTATGCGCAAATGATGTAGCAAGATGTAAAACCTCACACGTGATTACACCTACAGATGAAAGTTATACTGAATTCAAAACACAACACAGGCTACTCACAGATTTGTAAGGGGTCCAATTTCCTGACTGTCTCAGGAATAAAATAAAAAACACTTGACAACCCACTGAAGCCATAAGTGAAAAAATGTCCACAAAATCATTCAACATCGAGTTTCCTTCCAATGCCCACAAATGTTACAAAATTAAATATCATCTGATGTAAAAAATGATTCAAGATATAAAATGTTCCAGAAGACTCAAACATCTTCACCTTCCCACCTTAAGAACAACACAGCCAAACAAAAATGTCAGACACGATTCATTTTAAGGTTCTTTTTTTTTTGTTTTACATACAAAACCATATCAGGGAGTTCTAATTGTACAACATTGGGCAATGGAGTTAAGAGGCAGCCATTTCAAAGATATTTCTGAAATATCAAGGAAATATAAATACTGTAAGAGCAGAGTGCATCATTTTTTTTTTGTTATCTTTTTTTTTTTTTGCAAAGTGCTCTCCCTGTAGCAGTTAAAGCCTAACGTACAGCCTTAATACATGGGGGTTGTACAAGTTGCACCCTCATTGAAAGGGGGAATTTGCATCACTTATTTCCTTAAATGCAAGACAGAATATTAAAAAAAAAAAAAAAAAAATCGACAAAACTAGCTTTTATTTCAATGTTATTTCCTGTTCCTTTCAAGAGAGAAAAGAATAAAAACAAATGGAAAAAGAAAACATGGCACCTGCTATGTTGCCACCGGTCCCTTCCTCTTGCTCTAGTTTCCGACATAAATGTATCAACAGGTTTTAATAAAGTAGCAGCAATAGTAGCTGTAAATTTTACTGCTGCTTTCTGCCAAAGCGAGAAATGAGAAGAAAGCAAGCTCTGCTGATATTTTAAGCTTTTACATTTTTTTTTGTCGAGTGTGTGCGTGCGTACGTGTGTGGGTGGGTGGGTGGGTGGGTGGGTGGGGGTGGTGGAGGGGTGTGACTCAGTAGTCGTCCCCCCGGCTGACCACCTCCTTGCAGGTGGGCCTCAGCAGGATGGTGTGCTCGAACTGGGCAGTGTAGCAGCCCTTGGCGTCGCACAGGGGCGGGTACGGGTCGACGATGCCCAGGTCACACAGGTTCTTCAGCGCCATCAGGTACTTGCTCTCGCCGAGACGGTCCAGCCAGCGCCGGCAGAAGGCCAGCGTGCCAAAGTTCTCGTTCACCACATTCAGCAGGTGCTTAGCCCTTGGGAGTCTGCAGGAGTGGGGTGGGGTAGGGAAGAGACAGGCTTCACATTAACAAGTCAAAGCCGGGAGAAAATGTTACCATTCCTGTATTATGATTCCTAGTCTCAATGCAGTGTCACTGTAACACTGAGACCCAAAATGGAGATGCAAAATGTGAATGATATTAAACATCTGCAATTAAGTCCGCCTATATGATACTAGGGGGTCTCTGTAGGTTCACATATTCTAGGAAGAAACATCTTTTACACCCCAATACATTGTTCTTGGAAGCCGGTAAAAGAATTTGTGTTCAAGTGTTTGGTCTAATATTAAAAGGCAAAGTCACAGCAGCTACTGACCTGATCGGTACGTGTCCGACGTCAAAGTTTTTCATGTAATGCGAGCACTCCATGTCGTCATGGACCACACCCTTGCCCGTGCTGCCGAACGTTTCGATGGCATACACCTCTCCCTCCTGCAAGACAGAGAGCAGTCGTCGCTGTGAGCTGCCGACTCTCAATCTTTCTAATGTAGCAGTATGATTCATTCGAGTCATAGTTCTGCTCCATCCAAGTGCTCCGTTCTCAGTCAAATCCCAGACAAACAGGAGCCCCATTCAAAGCTCACATACAACTGTCACAAAGTGAAGAGAAAATGTGAAAAACAACGTCCCATTTACACATTGCATATTCACTGTTGCACACACACAATGAGCTATATACATAGACATTACTTTACAGAAGGACAATGGGCTATCTGCCCTCCTTAGGTATTTGGCCTTCATTTCAAAAGGTGAGATGATTTAAAGGAAGTTACACCTAACGAGGCATGATGGTACAGAGGGGTGCTGGAGACTGAACCCCCATGGGACTCAACATGTGGGACTCCAAACTCCAAACTGTGCCACCTGGTCTTGCCTGAGCAAGGTATTTCTTATGAGCATGGAACACTGCAGTCATTATGTAAAGAGCAATTCTCTTAGCCTCCGGACTTCTGTTAATCAAACGACTAATAATTTTAGTACTACAGATGGCTTTACCCAAAGCAATGAACTGTAATTCAAATGGCAATTGGGCGTCCACACGTGTGCACGAGTTTACAGGTTATGTTTTTACGGGCAGACAATAGGAGTATGAAGGGGGGCTGCTGTGTTGTTTCGGTGGTTTCTGCTGATGAAATAAATGACTCAGCAGTCCTTTCTCTCCGGGCGTTTCCGTGGCCTGGAGTGGCCGGGGCCGATAGCGCCGTGTCACCTTCCCAGCGCTGATAATCAGTCACCGCGCAGTCGCCTCCCCACGGCTCGGGCGGATGGGCCGCCGTCCGACTGCGCAAGCCACGAGGCGCACGATGAATTACGGCCCTGCTTGATTAACTTTACGACCTCCTCGGAGTACCATCGCATCAGCGTTTTCAATCATACAGAAAAAAAATCCTCACAGAAACATCTGAACTGAACGCTCGGGTCTCGCTAACTCCTGGTTTCAATCCATAAATAATGATGCGCAAATCCCCACTTGGAGCCGATTAGCGTCTGATTGACTTTGTAATTCCGTTGCCCCAGACTGCAGTTACAGGCTTGTGACGGAGCTGAGGGTATCGGCTCTTCCATTAAAGGTGTAATTAACACGCGCGACAGGGCAGCTGAGGTCACGCTGCAGTTGTATAATATCGCTCCGTGTGCAGCTTGCAGGAGCCATAAAATCCCATACATCCATCAGTGAGCATGGACCAGAAAGACCATAAACGGGAGTTGGGGTGAGGCAAAGGCAGATTTTTTTAATGCTGCAATTCTTCCTACTGCAGCTGACATTAATAACACAAAAAATCTATTATTTTCCCCTTCATAATTATAATACAAAGGTTTATAGACCATCTTAATGAACACCATTCAAATGTAGTGTGTATCCTTTCTGCTGCAGAGAACTGAACAACTGGAAGGAAAATAGAAAGTAGCATAGTGTACACAGCTGAAGAAATCTTTCCCCTTCAGCATTTTAGTAGAACAGTCTATCCAAATACATGTAAATATCCTAGAACATGGGTATGCAATAAGCTCATGAATAATGTAATAGGGTTCGGGGGTTGGCCACTACCATTGGTGGAAGTACCTACCTCCATTCTTGTGGCCTCTCCGCCCTTGACAATGGGGACAGTTTTTCCAGCGTGTATCCTGTGCTGTCCAATGGAGTGGCCATTTAAATTTCGGATCGGCTTCACTACAAAAAAAATAAAGAAAAATAAAAATCGGCAAAGAATGTCAAATCAGCAGAAATGAAGAGGAAAAAGTTTCTCTAAAATTCCTCTCAAAGTTCCAGGCTGCAGTGTGCTGGCCTTTTGTTTTGAAAACCATTAATCTCATGACATCTTTATGCGGCGTTCGAGAAAACGAACCACAAAATCGCTCGTTTCAGGGATGCAACACATATTTAGAGAATAGTTTTCAAACCGGTCTTTTAAAATGACTGTATCCTCAGTATTAGCGTTTCATGTTTAATCAAGCAACTAAGAAAATAACAAGCGACTCCATGTTGAATAAAATGGCATACTAACGATACAGCTGTTAAATTCTGTCATTAATCATCATTATGGTGATTGGAAAACGAGAGCAGGTCATAGATTGGGCCTGTGTTTAGTTGCATTTCCTGTGCTGATTCTGTACCTCTAAGCCTGCGGCTCAGCAGTACCACAGTCAGCAAATTAATCTTGTACTCATAGTTCTCTTCTGCACTGCTCAGTACTCTGCTGTACAGCTGGCAGACAGCCATAAAGCAAGCTGCCGAAAGGCGAGGTCCAGAGCTTGTTCTATGCGATACCAAGACCTCCAACTCTGGTCTTCATCTCCCATCAGCCCCTTTCTGCCTATTGAGAACAACCTAGTCCGTCTTCAGTTCGGTACCTTGGTATGTTTTCCCGTCGATTTCAACTTCGTAGGACTCCATCACTTCCTGAATCGATTCGCCGATGTCGCACAAGCGGACGTCAATTCCAGCACACTGTTTGTGGGAGGAAAAGGCAAAACTGATCAAGAACTACCGTGGAACGCATTGCACTACTTGAGAAGCAAAACTAGAAAAGTAAAAAACTGAAACTGAAATAACGATCCATTGATCTCCACAGTATAACGGTGATTCATCACCAATGACATCAATGTCCACACAGAATGTAAACTAAACGCTCCTCAACACAAGCCGGAACAACCTATATGTAAAATGGAATACAATGGCCAGAATACTACCAACATTTGTACCACATTTTAAATAGACCTGTTCATTTTTATCTTCAACAACAAAAACAGCATAGCAGTCTTATTAAATGTTACGTAAAGTTTAAAGGTAAATGTTTACTGAATCCTTACCAAAGTCTATGAAATGATTCATTCAGTGTGTGAGATAATAGTGAAGCCTTCCCACCATTTTGGCTCACACCTATACATTATCAGTGCCTCACCTTGATTCCAGTATTAGTAGCATCTTTCACAGCTTCTAGCAGCTTATCGTACTTTGGATTGAAGGTGACAGTAAAGGCACAGTCAATGATTCGACCTGCGAAAACAAACGCAGTGTGTAAAAATAAACTCAACTGGACATACAAAGCTGCATCCACCTTGGTTTGCACTTGGTCAGCTCGGGTCATGTAAACGCTAGCTTTACCTCTGAAACAGACTCAAACAGCAGACAAGAAGTGAACAGATCAGGAAAGCAAATGGATGGAGTAACAATTACTGCAAAATGTTCGAAACTGGGGGGGGTTGGGGGTGAAACGAGAACAGATTCAAAATTACTGTGTCTACAACTTATCATATAAATGAGTCTTTTTTTATTTTTGTTGACATACGTCTGGAAAACTACATTCATAGACCCCTCATTTTAATTCAGCTACAAAATATACATAGACAAAGAGATAATCGTTACCAATCAGCTTGTCTCTTGGGGTATGATGACATTGATAGATTGTATCTGCTGGTGAACCTGTATGGGCCTGAATGTGTAATGGCTTGAAAGTCAGTCCCCTAAAACTCAGCTTGATGGGAATCGGTGTCTGAGATACGCATCGCGGCGTGCTGTCAGCGCAGGAGCGACCGGGCCGGGGAACTGACCGTTAATGTGCGTGCCGAAGTCGATCTTGCAGACGTCGTCGTACTGCAGCACGGTGGGGTCCCCGGCGTTAGGGGTGTAGTGGGCGGCGCAGTTGTTGAGCGAGCAGCCCGTGGGGAAGGCCAGGCCGGCGTTCAGCCCGTTCTCTTTGATCAGCTTCCTGGAGCAGTCCTCCAGCTTCTCACTGTCAGATGACACAGCATGATGAAGAGAGGAATAACATACAGCTGACTGGGGTTTTATTCTTTAAAGGGAGAAAAAAACCAGGTAAACATTTCAAAAACAATTATCTTCCAACTTCGCACTGTCAGACTGAACGGACAGAAAACATTCAGCTGTTGATGAAAGTAAACAGACAAGGTTTTATTCTTTCTGGGGCAAAAAAAAAGCTACAAAATGTTTAGAAAGCAATCCTCTTTTGCTACTTGTATGGCAGTTTCTGACATGACTGAAGGAGAGGGAGTAAAACCATCAGACACTGCGTAAACATCTGGCCATTTAAAAGGACTGGGAAGAGAGGGGATACTCTAAACACTGACAACAAAAGAGATGTTAAGCTCTCACCGAATGGTAGAGCACACAGTTGAAGAAGTAGGGAGTGATGTTGAAAATAACTATCTTACCAAATTTCGATCATGGTCATCCCAGGCTTGAGCCAGCTCATGACGTACTTCCGGACCTGTCGGTGGGCCTCGGCGGCCTGCCGGAAGTCGTTCCAAATCTCCTCGTTGGCCTTGTCCATGACCCGCTTCTCCTCACTGGTGGTGCGCCATGCAGCACTCCGCCTGTGAGAAGCAGAACACCACAGACGAGTTTAAACTCTGCAGACCCATAGTCCATGGACCACCTTAAACTCGTCCCAGGACAGCAGTGCAGAAATTATCAGGTCACAGTACACATGATGAGTGTACTGGCATGGGCTGAGAGACTGCCTAAATAACATCTATATACAAAAAGCTAAATTTCAGCATGTAATATTTAGCAAATTTAACCTTTTGTCAAGTGTACATCTTAAAAGCACAAATATTTTCATCAAACATCCCATCACTGCAATGCATACTATCGTTTCTAGAAAGTGAGGACGTAGTGCATTCTGCCAGCCGTTGCACTCTTTCTCACTCTGCAGTCCACCAATGATACTGCAAAAACTGCAAGGGTGGAGTACAAATTACAGACGCCTGATTGACCAGATTCACTGCTCTCATGCGATGAGACAAGAGATAATCCCTCCCACTACAAACCTTCACGCCTTGGCAACAACTACAGCCAGTTAGCAACCGCCCTGCAGAGCCACTGACTACCAGTAGCATGAGGACATCAAACCAAGGGTTCTGAAGCTCGGTGCTGGTTTTTCACCGCAGCCAATATCGATTTCT
The DNA here is from genome assembly GCA_022829145.1 of Albula goreensis. Lineage (NCBI taxonomy): Eukaryota > Metazoa > Chordata > Actinopteri > Albuliformes > Albulidae > Albula > Albula goreensis. Next base: position 8,077,090 of record CM040757.1, on the reverse strand, counting down.
TCATAAATTAGAAACAACCTTCAGCCATATTTTAACCAAAATGGATTTTAACACAATGCAGGTGCCAATGTCTTGTTGCCATTTGGTGACATGAGCCACTTGGCTGCCTACTTGTTATATGTTTCCTTTGAGAGTGAACATGCAAGTGACAATAGAAATAAAGTTGTCTGGCCATTGTATTCCATTTCCCAACCAAAGCGCCACTCCAGCGCTTTGCCTATACTAGGCTAAACCAAGAGCAACAGCTTACAGTAGCATACAGAAGACAGGCATTACATCCATAAGTACAGGTTTCTCAAGAAAATAGGATGACTTAATGTCAAGAGGCATATGAGCAATCTGTATAATTTGTGCACCTTCCCTAGGGCCCTGGGGAACGTAAATACTGAGTAAGATCCTGTAATGAAATCTCTCACCCGTCCTGTGTAGCGGGGTATTCGCACTCCTGGCCCTTTGGGAAAACTGCACTCGGGTAAAGATCACAGATGGGGACTGATGGAGGGTCCGTCTGCACCTTGGCTTTATGAGGAGAGACGGGCAAAGACAAACCTATTCACCTTTACATTCATCTGCAGGACGTCATGAAGGAGACATGACTTCCAACAAAATCGAAGGAAAAAGACAACTGGCAGCAAAACATGAAGCCGATGCCTTCAAATGCTTAATGGGTAGCATACATAGGACTGAGGAATTTTAAAAATGAAACTCATCAGGTTCTGTTGTTCATGGTCTACTGATACAGGGTTTTTTGTCATTTGACCAAAGCGTTTAATTTTTGTCTATTACATATGCACTGCTCCTGTATTCTGTCACACACTTGAAATTTAAATGACACTTTGGGAACACAAATACATTGGTCACAAACAAGAAAATTCAACAGACACATACCGAAAACACAGCAACTCATAATGCATTAAAATACTGAATTCTTCCATGGCTTGAATCAATCCTTGATATGCCGCAAAAACTAGGTTAAACCTCTTTTTCTTTTCCACCCCTCAACACCTCATTAAATCAGAACAAATGACAAAGTAACCTACGTCCTTTCTTCTTCTTTTTTTTCTTCTTCTTCTTCCCAGCAGAATTCTCACCTTCGTCTCCATCTGCAGAAAACAAACCACATTTCATTCCAGCTACACAGGGGTTGATTTCCTCTGGGAAATAACATAAAGCCTTGTAATAACAGGCCGCTCAAACATAAACACATGTTCAGAAATCCACATGAACCCTGCTTGTGCCATTACATATTACATTTTACCATAAGTCAAGACTGGGAGTTTACATCCAATGTTAACAGCTACGACTCTTACACAATTATTATATCAAGACTTCCAGGTGAACAAACATCACTTGTATCGTTGTCACATTGGGCATTTCAGTATAGGCATTGCTGCCAGTGAATGAGCTCAAGGTAGCAGTCACAAAGTTGCTGTGACAGTCTGAAAACGTCTTTGCTATGAAGCTACAAGGGCGTAACATGAAACTGCCCTTGACTCAGTTAAAGATGACGGCGTCATCTCGTTCCGTTCACAATGGCAATTGTACGGCTGAAGATGATGGTGCCGATGATGGTGAGCGATGGAGACACACACCTTCCTCTCCATCCTCCTCTTTCTCTTTATCCTCCAGGGCTTGCTTCTCCAGTTGGCTTGTCACGTCACCCACTCCCCCGGCACTTCCATCGCCCTCCGCCTCGTTGTTCACTGCTGCAAAGTCAACACATGAGGCAACATGCTGGGGTGAGGTCATTCTATAGCAGGTATGCATTCCTCAATCACACCCCTACAGAATGCACCATGAGCAACATTTAATTCTAATCCTAGAGGGCAGCCAAAAGACAATGATGGGGGGTAGCATCTTAAGAAATATGCATAAATACATAGGATGAGAGAAATTAATGGCAGGAAAAAAAAGCATTCTGGAACCTGTACAACTTTTCTCAAAAACATATTGTATGCACCACTAAAAACTGGCAGCAAAGCATCATTTGTTTTAACCCAGGTTTAACCTTGAGGCCACTTATCATTACACATTCAGTGAAGGTAGGTCTGCAGTTCAAACTGCCTTCTTCAAAAGCAGATGCAAGACACTACCATATAACTTTCATTGGCGTTACATACCACTTTTGGTCATCTATTCTTGAATTACAGGTAATTAGCATAGCGGAGCGCATCTAAAAAAAGTAGTCAATCTTTTTGCTGACTGCAAACACCGGAAAATTTTTGCCAGGCACCTAGCCAACAACCGAGTAGCTAACTTAAATGCGTTACGATATCTTACCACGTGTTGTGCTATAGAAATGCAGTCACTACAGGTATATTTAATGGCTTAATCTGGTTGACAGTGATCAGAAATCAGAAATGCACTTGCAGTCAGTGGACAACGATGCTATCCAGGCAATTGACTAGCATCACGTGTTGTCAGACTTCGCTAGGTTTGCCAAGTCTTGTGTAAATAGCTGTTCACTGTTTTGGGTAGCTAGCAAGATAGCGTGCTAGCAACGTACTTGGCTCGCACGCTGACTAGCAAGCTAGCTAATACACCATTTACGAACAGTTTAGTTAAGATATGTAAAGCCTAAAACTTAAGAATAAAAAAAAATAACGATTTTTGACTAGCTCACAAGAAATGCATTGGCATCGAATGCTTAGGCGCCTTATGTAAGAGACGCTGCTACCTGTTCCACACGTTATGACACAGAAAAAACTTCAAGCTAAAAAAGTCATCAATGTCGAGTGCTCGCTCTCGTAAGTTACCACGTTAGCTTGTTAGCATGCTTGCTCGCTGGTGGTCACGCTACATATATACGGGTTACGTCGATGCTTTTCGCGACTGGCAAGACTATCAGGTGTTGTGGTGGAATGAGAGCTTCTCGGGAGACGGCGGATCGGAGAAAAGTCCCGCACGGCCGGTGCAAGCGCATTCACCGTGGCCTGCCCCGCGTTGCACACCGCTAGCGCCGCACTGTCACGGCCTAGCCAGCGCGACCTGTCACGCTCCCTTACCGGAGGCCGCCGCTTTGTTCTTCTTCTTCTTTTTCTTCTTCTTCTTGGCCGTCTCCTCGGAGGGGTCTTCGTCTTTCCCCTCGGGTTCCGCCTCCCCGTTCAGGACTATCTCCTGGACGGGTTTATCCTCCTGCTCCTGCTGCCGAAGCACATCCGCCATGATCGCATACCCCAGTAAGAGAGAACACGCAGTGGCTGCTGGGAGCCACCAGGCAGTGGCCAAAGTCTTAAAACGTGCCGAATCAGCTGAGCGGATAACTCACTTCTTCCAGCAGAATTGAAATGAGATACATTACCAGCAAGCAAAGGCAGGATAAATTGAGCTTAAGAGAGGTACAGACGGGCAACAGTGTTTTTCTGTTTTGTTTTAAATGGGTGACACTTTTCCGAAAAAAGTTCTATTACATAACACAGTTATAAAAGGGCTGGCATGGGAGTCCCAGTTGCAATCACAAAGCCAGAGACAAAACAGACCCTTTATGTAAGAATAACTTTGGCAGGCATGGCAGTAATTCATCTATTCATTAATTATCTATGACACAACATTAACAGATTGTCATTATAGCTGCTTTGTTGTTGGTGATGAGCGGGTGGATGACCTACGAATTAATTCAGTTTTAAGAACAGCATCAAGTTTAGCTTTAGGCTAATGACATCTTAAGTACTTTGGGGCCAAGAAAATGCTAACTTCTCCCTGCAGTCTCAGCAGCATCTGAGACTGCAGGGAGAATGCCACATATTTTGGCATATACATATATTCAGGATGAAATTTTTCTCCTAGACATTCACATGCTTTTTTTTATTATTTAAAGCCAAGTGCACAATTCAATCAACAGCTTTTCGCAGCTTTAATGAACTGCATTGTAAGTGTGGGTGGGAATTACTTTTAGGGAAGGCTTTGAGGTCAAGCACCAAAAGGATGATTACGTATAGAATAAGCACCACAACTAAGATAACGGACTCAGAGAAACATTCACAGGTAGGTAATGATGTACAGGCGCAGAAATGAACAGTATGCACTTAATTGCACACATGTGAATGATTGCCTGAAGGTTAGCATCAAATACATAAACATGGGTGTAAACACCGACAGACATAATTCATAGGTGAGCTAGCCACTTATGATTGAATTACATATGCTCATGGCCAAATGCACCAACAATGTAACATACGGCACATTGAAGGTGCTCAGCTGATTACGGTGAGGCTGAAAGTGAAGTATTACAGGGCAACGTCATTACAGTGTCTCTTTGGCTTCATTTGTTCATGAAGAGCAATATTCCAATAAGCCCAGGCTGCAGTGACACAATATGATTCCAGGAATGAACCTGATGAGTCAGACATTACCTGTGCTTTCCTGAATTGGTGTGACTACCGTTCATGTATTTTCATTTCTCCTGTTCATCAGAGCAACAGAACACAACCAGTTATCATGTGGTAAGGTCATCCACAGCAATAGGGATAGTACTACCCTAGCATCTTATCCATAAAATGTTAATTACTGACAAACACTCTTGAACAATCCTGAAATATCTCAAAACTGATCTTAAGAGCATGCGTCAAGAGATGTAGTACTTTTTTATTTTACTACCTGCTTTGTCCACCAGATGGAAGCATTGGCCCCTCTACAGTTGTCAGAAACCGCTATGTTCCGTATAATAGCTCTGCTGTCTAATTTTAGTGGGCACATTTTAATCATAAATTTCTTGTGCCATTTGGGAAGAGTTAGAAAAACTGCTATGCCTGCTGGGATAGATCTAAAGCAAATGAGCAATAAATCCAAAATTACTGACATTCCTTCCAATAATATTTTCTTTTAGAATCTAAAATGTGGGTTTTTATAACATTTGTTGCCAGAATTCACAAGTGAAACAACTTCAATAACATCAGACGAGATGCAGAATCTGAAAACACATAAAAGTATGTGTGATACCGTATATCTGTCATTAGTTCTTCAGAGACGTGCAATTCAAATGGACATTTGTAGAAGTAGCTAACAGACACTCAATACCGGAGTATGTGAGAAACATGGAAGGGTTTCCCTACTCAGGGTGCAGGTCCAGCACTTGTAAGGATTTGCTGAATGGACAAACTGGGGTGAACCAGGGTGCAGTATCTCAATGCAGTCAGCAGGGTCAGCACTCTTCAATTCAACACTGACTACATCTCTGAAGCAAAGGGCTCGAAAAGTTCCTATGGTAACAGCACCCAAATGAAAAAAAGGAGAGCCAATTTACTGCAGAACCAACTTCGGTGACAGAGCTTGAAAAGTTCTTTAATTGTGTCAAGTTACACTTCTCTTGCAAAATGAATCACACATTTAATACACTGTCTTGAAGGTTAAACATATTTGCACAATTAAATTACCCATCCTAATTTATTGGGTCCAGAAACAAAGCTCGTAGCAAGAGAATCAGTGCTTTTATGTAATTGCTGTTTAGCGTTTGAGTCACACAGCATAGAGGTCTGGGGCTCCCTGGCTGCAGTTGATGTAAAGATTAGTGGTCAAGACAGGGATTAGACTGGAGACTGAAACAGGCTGGATTACATTGTTCCCGGAACAATGTCTATACAGCACAATCACATTGAGAAACGCAGTGCTATAGGTCAGACTGAATCCAGAACACATATAGCAGTAGTGTGGAAAATTACCTCTTATTGTAGTTCATATGGTGTAAGCTAATAAAACTATGATTTTTCCTTTGCTCAAAAATACTTGTGCTCAAAAGTGAAGACGATTAGCAAATATTTGAATTCCATAAAGCACAGTTAAAATTTTAAGGTAAAAAGTCAAGACTACAAAATGCACCACCAATATACTACAAATTCAAATTCTATACCATGCTGAAGCAGCAGCTTTGAGATCTGCTCCTAAAAATGTGAGTTCTCTTTCGCTGGCACCTCCAGGTGCTTTCACTCACTCCCTCCTTTGTGTACGTGTCTGTGACAGTCTGTCTGAGATCTGATCCCTCTCCAACCGCAAAGCTTTTTAGCTGCCTTTCTCTCTCCCCCTCGCCCAACCCCCCTCCAGTAAGGGGATGGAGGGGATAACCTTAATGCAGGACCCTCCCTAAGGGGCAGCACTCAAACCCTACCCAAGTGCGTCTTAATGCCTCCTTTTTTCGCGTCTTTTATTTCCTTTGACATCAAGACAGGCCATGCCTGTCTCAGACAGTTGTAGGGTTACCTGGAACGGGACGGCTACAGGCTCCATTACCTGAAAGGCCTGAAAGCCTCAAGCACCCGAAACGTCTCACAGGCCGTAAAAGACCTCTGAGATCAATAACCGGCCTGCCCCAACGGTTATTCCCAGGATAAAATGAGAAAGCATCTAAAAGGATTTTCATTTTAATGAGCGACGTGGAGCTGGTCTTCCTGTTGTGACTGTCTCACGGTAGCTTGGGCTTCGGTTACACCGACGTTTGGCCGAGGCCTTTGTCGGAGTTTACGTGGATGTAAAGAAGAGTGGCGGCTGAGAGGCTGGCGCTTGTCAGTGTTTATTTGAACGATGTCATGTTGTGTCTCAACTGAAGGGAGGATATTCCCTGCCTCACTGCACAGCAGAGTGTTACGGCGACTGCTGTCTGCCTGTGTAATTGTTCAGTTGTCAGGCTTAGTAACTGTACCACTTAGCTGATGAAATACCGAATTTAGTTATGGCGGTCCACTCGACACACTTCGGAGGAAACAGATGCGAATGTATGCCGTCGTAGTCCTACAATCAAGTTTGGCAGATCTAAATTATGGATAAAGAAAAATGAGAATAGATTTAGTTAAAAAAAAAAAAATACACACCTCCGCTAACATGATTCTCACCAGGTTTCCACTGAAATACATTATCTTAAAGACTTTTACTGAAAAAACATTCATCTAATTGACTCCATTTTCCAAAAATCTCTTGAGCACTAAGATAATCCTAAAACCGTTGAAAATCAATAACTCTAAAATGATCTTAGCAGTACAAAGGGTTTCGCAAATGAAACTCGGTACTGACAATGTGACTCTTGGGTGTTCATAATGCCAAGAAGAACTGAGAAGGCTGTGAGGCAATCAACCTGGAAAGTTTTTTAAAATTGGTGACTGGGCCTTGGTCTCCCTCTTTGTGTATAGACGCAAATATAAAGTAAGAGGCCGTTATATGAAGACATCACATCTCCAATGAGTCCAGTACCTCAAGAGTCAAGGTACCATAAGAAGCAGCTTGCTGAAATATGGGGTAATGACTTCCAAGGCAAGAGCCCTGCCCTCTACAACTTCCTGTTCAGGGTTCCCCAAGGGCCACATTGGAAGAGGGGGGTCAGCTTTAGGAACAGTTGAGGATATGAAGGAATGCGCCCCATTGTCAAGGTAGCAGATGGTTGAGGGAAACAATGGGATCAACTCCAATATCACCACAAGTGGCCCCTCATAAAAGGCTGTGTCACAAAGCAGTGCAGTCTGGGAAAAGTGACCCAGTGACCTTTACTGTACATTACCCCCCTCTTCTCCCCAAGGGCACTACAAACCATCGGAAAATCCAACCACAACAAATGAATGGGTTAATCCAAATCCAAGTCTCTATGAGTGGTCACCCATTCAATATTATCAAGAATTGACATTTCACATTTCAGGAATACCACCAGGGTATAAGGACACAGTGTGGAAAATCCAAGACAAGACATTTCTTATTGTCAGTACTGATATGAAAGCAGCAGAGGTATTGGTGAACAAGAGGGTTTAAGTGCACAGCTCTTACGATAGCTGACCAGAATAGTCCTTTAATCAGAGGTGGCACTAAACTAGTGAGGAGCACTCCAGCCTTTGACCTATAGACCTCAACCTGGAACAGAGATTAACAGAGCTAACTCTCCACTCAGCGGTCTCTGTAGGTCCTCTTCAGTGCTCTGGCAAGATTTCTAGGTGTCTGTGTTCTCAAAGTAGAGATGAAGTGTGTTCCTCATACTAGCTTTCTATGGATTACTGAGAAAGCAAAACAAAAAGATCTCAAGGGAAAATACTTCAGAACTAACAGTAAGGCTGGTGTGTTTCCCTACCATGCCAAGGTTTTACACAGGAGACGTCTGCTGGACTATGGTAAAACTTTCCAGAGCAGCTGTTAATGCTCTATAGAGGCGTGGTGTTGTCCATGTACAGACTTTAATTGGCAGCTTGAGGACTGATACTCCATGAAGGCTTCATGTTCCAGCAGAAACAGCTTTTGCTGGTACCAACTGCTGAAACCCAAGAGGATGTCTCCCCTCCTCAACTCTGAAACGCCTGCCGAGCCCGAAGCCCAAACTCCACACCCAGCCTGCAAACCAGCACACCCAGGAACACAAGACCTCACAGGTAACGGAAAATGAACACAGCAAGATGTTCATAAAATGTTACTTTATTGCTGAAATAAAATATAAGAACAACAGAGGGGGGAAATGGGATAATAAGACAGTATGGACAAGGCAAACATGGTGGATGAGAGTAGCGATGGGGGAGTTTTCATTGAACCAAAAGTGGGAGGAGCTACCATACAGTATCAGTGATTCAATGATTTGGACCAATGACTGCATTGGCTATGGAGAGAAAAACATTTTTGATTGGTTCAGACAAGTCAATGATTGACATTGTTGGGTGTAGCTCCACCCCAACAGAGGTTCATGGAACTCCAATCATCACTAGCTGAAGGGTGGTGATCCACGCAGCACATACTGCTAATACAACAGGCTACGAGACATACATCATGACTGTACTGGTGCATCCTGGGTAACATTGAGTTTTTAAACATAACCGAGACTGACACAAAAAAAAATGAATTAGGAGAAAGCACTCCTAACTTGGGTGGTCTACAGTAGTAGATACGGCCAGAGAGGGAGAGGCATAACGTAACGAAGAAGTGTCTGAGATACGAGGCCCATACACACCGCAGGGTTTGTCTCAAGGTTTTCTTCACAATGACGCAGGATGTGCTACAACAGCAGGCTGAATTCAGGCTTTCCCGGTGAACTGTCCATCTCACAACAATCATGTCATTTTAAGGTTCAAGACGATACACTATTTTTTACATTAACACAATCAAAAGCACTTTCTGTTGAACACACGGTCAAAAGAGTTACATTGATGTTGTTCTATTTTTTATGTACGCAAATAAAACAAGACTGTTAAAAAAAAAAAAAAAAGATTTTGGTAAAAGGAAATTCACAGAACAGTGATGTCATCCAACAACATGGGAACACATCGCATGGGGAATCAATGTTCATTAACCTCAAAACGCATAAGGTTAAGAGACAAATTTTCCGAACTTACTCAAATTTCAGCTTTCCATTTAGCACTGAAAAACGTACAGACTAGTTCGAGAATACACTATATAGCTGGACACTAAAGATAAAAATAGAGTGCCCATTCACTGTACCAGGTTTTTTTAAAGTAACTGTATAAGACAGTATAAAATAGCACTTCTCCACCCCTCCCCACCCATAACTTTCTCTCAGTGCTGCTGCAACATTACAGCCCTGTTAAAGTGCTTCTATGACGGTATAGACATGCTGTCACAAGGCTGGAAGATGACCTGTAATTTCATGTGGAGTCATCAAAAACCACTTTTCAACATTCAGGAAAAGAACGTGTAACGCACAGCCCACCCCGCCCACAACACAGTATGGTTCGAGACAGGAAACCCCTCCCCCAAGCTGGGGGTGTGGTCAAGGGTGTTCAAAGAGGCAGAAAAAAAACAAAAAACCGTTAACCCGTTTATAGAAATTTAATCTGTAACTTTACATTCAGTATTCTGGTCCCAGAGGAGGAGTACCTGAGAATTCTGCACTGGTAAAATACCACCGTCTTCCTTTCACATCCCAGCCAGTCTGTGTTCACCAGGCGCTCTACACTGAATTATATAATGATAATTAAAATGATGCCACAGGCAGAATTCCCTTCCAGGACAAAAAAAAGAGAAATGTGAAAACGTCGTAAGTGCGGATTGTAGTGTATGTAGGCATTGCACCTCAGTTAACAAACTTAAAAAAAGAACACTTCAAGTGATATCTCCTCAACTTCAGCAGTAAACAAAACAATTACGTATACCCAAAACCAAGTGAGAGGGCTTTCTGTAAAAACATCAAGTACTCTAACCAAGACTTTCTGGACGGATGAATTGTAAAATGTGCTTGGACTGACCAATGACAGCTGGCCTTAGCACGGAGGTTCCAGTGTTGCGTTTGGAAAAGGTTCAGCAGAACCCAATACTACAGGAAAGTCCCTGTGCTATATAGGAGAGCCACTTGAGACTCTGTAATGGTGATTACCCAGGGGGATTATGGGATAGATAATGTGGACTGAAATGGGACTTGTGGGGCATGTTGGATCATAGGATCGTAAGTTGTCAAGGACAGCCCTATCATCTTTTAAATGACAAAACCTTGACAAGTGCATTGTCAAAAATATCATAAGAATTCAAATTACACACCCAAATTCAGAGCAATCAAATCAAACAAAGCAAAAAAAGAAATGGGAATTCAGTTGAATCTCAATAAATAAACATTCAGATAAAATAAATATCCTGGCTGTACATTTTTTTTTTTTTTTTAAAAGAACCACTATTTATCCTTTGTCCTCCTCCTCTTGTCTTGGTGTTCTGGGCTGTGATGTCACTTCCTCTTCCACTCCCTGCTCCTCCTCCTCATCTTCATCTCCGAAGGTCTGCTCCTCCATGTTTGTGAAGGAGTGAGAGCGAGCGGCGACCTGGGCCGCGAGGGCGGAGCTGAAGCTGAGGGCGTCTGAGCCGTGCAGTTCTGTTAGCCTGTCCATCACGGAGAGGGCAGGCGGCTTGGGCACGAAGGGCCAATCCGTACCGTTCTTCTGTGCCTCTCCCCCCCCCTCCGGCGTACCGTCATACTGGTAGTGCAATGTCCCCGTCGTGCCCTCGGGTGGCTGGGCGTGGGGCGGTTCCTCTCCGCCCTCTAACTGTCCACAGCAGAACTCAGTTTCCGGGGGGGAGGGGACGGGGCCCTCGGGGTCTCCCTTCTCCTCTGGGTGGTCCACCGTGAGATGGTTCTCTCCGCTCTCTGGTCCTGGTGGATCTGTGGGGTCGGAGGTTCCGTGAGGTTCTGACAGCTCGGTGGGCACCACCATCTTCACAGCAGCTGGAAAAGGAGAGAGCAGAGAAGAGAGAGTTTGAGTCACATGACCTGATTTTCATAAGCTAATTAGTCCAATCTAACAACTCCTACATTATTACTACTGAGCGCTGGCATCATAAAAAATTCTTCAGGCAAATAGTATTTACTCAGTTTCAGGAGACATACATAATGCAACATTAATATTTGTGGGATTTTTCCATGTAGTTGCACTGCAAAATCAACTGCACTATGCACCCACATTTGTTCAACTAACAGCATGTACAACAGCAAGCTACCCATTCCGACCAGTTTGTTGAGAAGAATCATACTTTTACACACACCTTTCTTCTAAGATCTTGTCAATGGTACCTTCCTTACAGTAAAAATTAATATTGTAATGGTAAGGAAAAGACATGTTTAACATTTAATTTTTCAGTAAGAGTGGTTTTTCACATTTAGTATATTGTGGGAGTATGTATGTGTGTACATGTGTCTATGTGGTTGTGAGTGTGTGTGTGTGTGTGTGTGCATGTGTCTATGTGGTTGTGAGTGAGTGTGTGTGTGTGTGTGTGTGTGTGCTCATGTGTCTATGTGGTTGTGAATGTGTGTGTGTGAGAGTGAGTGAGAATGTCTGAGTGAGAGTGTGTGAGTGTGGTTGTGAGTGTGTGTGTGAGTTTGTGTGAGTGAGAGAGCGTGTGTGTATGTGTGTGTGTGAGAGAGAGTGTGTGGTGTGAGTGTGTGTGTGTGAGTGTGTGTGTGTGTGAGTGTGTGTGTGAGTGAGTGAGTGAGTGAGTGTGTGTGCATGTGTCTATGTGGTTGTGAATGTGTGTGTGTGTGAGAGTGAGTGAGAATGTCTGAGTGAGAGTGTGTGAGTGTGGTTGTGAGTGTGTGTGTGTGTGAGTTTGTGTGAGTGAGAGAGTGTGTGTGTGTGTGTGTGAGAGAGTGTGTGGTGTGAGTGTGTGTGTGTGTGTGTGTGTGTTTCCAGACCTTGGTCGCTGAAGAGCAGCTGTTTCCACTTCTGCCGCTCCACCTCGGAGGCCCGCATCCCCAGGACGGACTTGAGCTCCAGCAGGACGCGCCGCGACTCCTCCCTCTCCCTCCTCTGCCGCTCCCGCTCCTCCGGGGACAGCAGGTCCAGCAGCGGCCCCGCCAGTCCTCGTCCGAGTCGGAGTCCGACACGTACGCTTCCAGCTCCTGGCCAATCACAAAGCAGAGCCTGTCTAGCACTGAAGACCCCCTTACTGACAAAGCACTTTTACTTCTGACATCACAGTTGAAACCCATTGGCTTTATTATGTCTCAGTCCACCTCAGTTCACCTCTACTCATTTGGTCAATCCAATTTCCCCCAAAATAAAATCACTCCATCACCTTGGAAACATATCAGACCTGAGCCCAATACTTAAAAGGGCAACTATTAAAAATACACCATAAACTTCCTTGGCATCACCACAGCAAATTAAAAATTTCCATACGAACATACAAGTTACTACTAGAGGAAAGCATTTCCTCATAGAAAGCAATAACATGATTAAATGTGACTTAGCATATGTAAACTTGGTGCATGTAAGTTAGGTACCCTTTATACTTTATTGTACTCCTTTATATGTTTTTGATTTCACTCTGTAAATAGGACTCCGATGTTGTTATGAGCTGACAGTGTTGTACAGAGCAATGGACAGAAGGGCACTTCAGTGAAGAGGAGTCTTGGGGGAACAAAAAGGTTTGTTTTGCTGAGCAGGCTCCAGGTCAGTTCAGTTGTCATATCAATACGTCAGATCTTAATAACCTGCTATTCTTCAGGACTGACAGCTCAACTTTCCAAGCAGGTCATGCTATGGTGTTATAACTTGAGCATAAATAAACGGAGAGCAGATATTCCCTAGTGAGACAATAAATTCAACTGGGTTATAAGCTGAATGCAGGTAAAAAGGACAAGCAAGTCTCGGCCTTCAGATGTAATGGAAGTCACATTTGGCAACCATTAGAGAACACTCTAGACTATCCAATAAATACCTATACACCTGCCCCCATCAGTATTACCTGCTCCTCTGGGATGGGATCTTTGTCCTGGATGAGGGTAACTGGCCGGGGGGGTGGGGGTGGTCGGGGGACAGCATTCTGCTCCTGTGTTCCTGTCAAAAATATCCAGACGATGAGTGAGTCTGACAGTCTTTTTACCTGTGGCCAGCAGCTCCATAGGTTCCTCTGTTGGTCAGTCATTTGGTCGACAAAAATTTCCCCACCCTGTGGCGGCCACAGTATTCGTCCTAGGAGGCTGAAATTTGGGATGGAGGTCAAGTGTGTGTGTGTGTGTGTGTGTATGTTTCTATTCATGCCAATTGGCTAAAAGGTGGCGTGGCAGTGGGAGTGGCCTGGTCACAGCTATTGTGAACTCATGCTCGTTATTGGGCAATACCAGAGCAGGAGCAGAAGAAATGCATGTAAAAAGCAATTTCTGAGAGAGAGAGAAAGAGAGCGAGTAAATCCCCCTTTCATTAAACTCTTCAGTGGAATAAGATGAGTATCGAAGACCAAAGACTCTCCCAGGGCCCTAACATTTGTTTTACTTCCTGGAGACATAAATGACTTCAGTACAGGCCTAAAACTCACCCTGAAAAGCATACTTTATTAATATAAAACAATACATTTAACATGGCAATCACCCCCTCCCTCTTTTCAAATGATCAAAGCTGCCATAGTGTACCAGGACAACTTCAGCTGTGCGGTCGAATGGCTACAAATTAAGCTGCTACATAAGATTAAAAACACGCCCCCTCCACCCTCCCTAACCCTGTACAGTATTTTATTTCCTGACAGTAAAAAAAGATGGATATCACGTTTGGATCTTTTTTTGGGAGATCAACCCGCTGATAACAGACAGAGAACTGCAGAGTAAACAGGGTGGAACAGAGAGTTCAGATCCTGGGTGAGGACTGTTATATCCCTGAGCAAGGTACTTGATGTGAATAACCCCACCTCCATCTGTATAAATGGACAAAGCATGTAAGAAATGGAAACAATGCGGCATCCCTCTGGATGAGGGTGTCCGCTCTGCAAATAAATAACGATATTTATTTCCGTTATGACTTATGGATCGACCCTCCAAGTGGATCTGACCTGCGGATGACTGTTACACTATCCTCCGCCCCACTGATTTACACACCCCTGTGGGCTTCCCTTCGCTGAGACATTCCAGATGGCCAGTGGTTGTGCAACACCTACACTCCCTTGCCTGTCAAAGTAAGTGGAAATGTATGGAGCATATATGGAGTATATGTGTATTGCTCTAAGGAAAAAAGGATCCACCGTGTGTCCTAGAGGGTTCTTCGTTTTTCCACTTGTGAGAACCCTTTAAAGGTTCTTCTAAGATGACGACACCTATATAGGTTTTTGTGGAACCCTCAGAATAAGGTTCTACATAGACCCTTTTTGACAAATTGGTATCTAAGGAGAATCTTCAAAAGGTTTGCCCATATTTACATATAAATGCAACAGGCGTTCAGTAAACAACAGACCGTAGGATCAGAGATGAGCAGCAAGTGACAGGGAGTCTTCTAAGTGAACATGCAGTGACAGGGAGTCTTCTGAGTAAACACACAGTCATAGGCAAGGAAATATACAGATTTCACAACATGGATGCCTGGAAATGTATTACATTTCCACGAGTGGTAAAAAAAGGCAACAAATCAACAACAAACACTCGATCAATCAACTGATAGCGAGTCAGCAGCCATTCCTTTAAGGTATTCTGCTGGCCAGTGCCTCCCAAACACCACCCATTGTAAGCTTTAATTAAGAAACCCCCTTAAGAGATTGTGTTTGCTCCTGTCTCTGTTACACACTACCTACTGGGGCAAATACCGACTGACACATGACCCCTGCCTGGAAAACGGTCTCAAATTGCACCATGACACACTGAATAGTTCATTCACATCCTCCTGCTGAAAGCCAGGCGGTAGGGAGACTACTAGCAATCCTAAGATCCATTTTTAAACAAGGGGCAAGTCATTTAGCTAGATACTAGTTTCAAACCTGTCTGGGCGTGGAAATGCAAACAGTTTTTGCCTCCAGACCTATTTTTTGCTCTGTAGTATACATAAACAAAAGTGCCTTTCCACTTAATTGCTGACACAATTTAATATGACCCCTGTCAAGAAACTTACTGTATTTCAATGCAGGACCAGAAAAAGTCCTTTATGTGAGGAGTTTCAGTAGTGGACTGATTTCCAGTTCAATGACCCATTGAGAGAATGATCTTGTGTGTGTGTGTGTGTGTGTGTGTGTGTGTGTGTGTGTGTGTGTGTAACACACCTGTGAGCGGGTCGTCGGGGCAGTTGGTGGCACGGCGCACCATGCGCTCCACCTGTGCCACGGTCTCGTCCCAGCAGCTGGAGCTGGCCTGCATGTGCGGCTGCAGGAGGCGGAGCCTGTCCTGCAGCTCCTGGTACCCCGTGCATGTCACCTCCACCGTCTCCCGGGAAACCATCAGCTTCTCCAGCTCGTCCTCCAGGATGATCATCCTGGGAGAACGCAACGGAAGAAAGGGGGAGATGGGTGTGGGGATGAAAGGGGGAAAAATTATTAGAGATTAGACATGAAGTATTAAGTATGAAGCGATTAAGACATAGTTACTGAAACTGTCTTGGGAGGAAAAGGGGAGACAATTTTCTTCTAATTACACCTGCTGCAAAAATTTCAACTATCTTGTTTGTTATTTCAGAAGGATAATTTTGGACAATGGGAGCCATAATTTACCCAAAAGTAGCAATGAGGAAATTTCCCCAGACTACACTGTACACTAAGAGTCTGACGCTGGGGAAATTATAACGCTGAACAAAACAACCAGCTCCAAGAAAAGAACAATTTCCAAATTTCCAACCAGCCATAGTTCTTCCTGGGCACTGATCATCCGACATCGTTAGCAGTGTGAGACTATAACAGTTTTTTTCAGGCATTGTGAAAGGTAGAATTCTGAGGCCTGCTACAGAAGGTATGAAAGATATATGCTTTAAGGTGTGCTTTTTTGTGAGAGGGGTACAATTACGCACCACTCACTGCCGGTTGGCTGACTGGAGGCTGGATACGCTACCACCGTTGTGTTGGCTCATGTAAACATTTTGCCCTCAACTCTACCTCAGTCCAACTTAGTGTTGTAGACCCTTTGGGCTACAAGACCTTATTGAACTATGTTGCTGCTCACTGGCTGAGATGTGATTGGTTCCTCCCTCCAAAGCTGTCAGCTGTTTCCTGGGCCATTTTCAAACAACAGCTGAAACCAAACTACACTGAGTGTCAGGGGTTCGGCAGGCTGTGGCTGGGATTGCAGGTGGATCGGATTTCCACAGCGTTACCAAGAGGTTAGAAAGTCACATGCCCATTCATATGAACTGGGTTTTTTAATTTTTGTGGATTTGACAAAGGTGGGAATTATGAAGCTAACGATACTGTTATAAGAGATTATAACAGTGTTATAATGGGGTCAGAGGTACACACTCGTTGAGCAGGGCCTTCAGGTGGAGCTGCAGGCTGCGCACGGAGGTGTGGAGGCTGTTGAGCTCGCGGCACTTCTGCCGAGCGCTGCGGGCCCGGTCGGAGCCCTGCGACTGGTGCTGCGTCTCGAAGTAGCGGTGGAACTCGTAGCTGCGCTGCAGGTCGCTCAGGCAGCCAGAGAGGCCGCAGCGTAGGGGGCCCGTCACCTCGGCGACGACCTGGTGCATGAGGCGCGTCTCCCGGCGCTCCCCGCAAGCTGATTCGTCGTCGCCACCATGCTCCCTCCGGTCCTCCTGGTTGGGGGACAGCAGCAGGGCCAGACGACGGAAGAACTCTGAGCTCTGCCCCACCCACAGCTGGAAGAGAACCTGGACGGACGGCAACACCACAGGGACAATCAGCACAAACGAGCCAAAAGAGGCACCTCACAGTGAGGTGCTGAGTTAGCTCAGACAGCAGTCATTTGCACATACAGTTGCAGGGGAGAGATGCTCACCTTCAACGCAGGTAGACTGTAGTCGTCAGTCAGCTCCTGCACCTGCTCGTCAGACAGATGCTCCTCCCCCAGCCCCAGCCCCAGCTCCTTCAGCGGCACCGTCGACACGTAGTTCGTCACGTTGTCGATTTCCGAGTTCATAGGATACGTGGCGGATAAAGGGTTAAGGGAAACGGTTTTGTGGCCCAAACAAAAATGTAGCAACCATCAAGATTTATGCTGATGATTTGTAGTGAAGCATTAAGTTACTTGAACTTCCTAATGAGTGGAATGACAATGAGGTGTCAATCACTGACTTCTTTTAATCAATCAAAAGGTTCTTCCTATACACGGCAAAACACAATGATTGGCTCAACTCAGGCAAGGGGCTGGTAATATATATCATTTTTGAAGTCATGAAGCCTTGCTTCTCCATCACTACTGCTTTGCCCTCCATGTAAGGGCAAACAGAGACAGAGAGAGATGTAGAGGGAGAGCGAGACAGCAATAAAGAGAGAGAAAGACAAAGAGAAAGAAAGAGAGAGAGGGAGAGAGAGACAGAGAGAGAGAGAGAGAGAGAGAGAGAAAGGGAGAAAAAAAAAGGGCTAGCAGAGAGGAAGGGAAAGACAAGCCGGCTGAGCGGATCCTTCCGGGCCTGTGTTCTGGGCCGCCCTGGGCGGAGTGACCCTGCATCCTGCACAGGTTGCCATGTCACCCGGCAGGCTGACAGGCGGGGGTGAGGGGGCCGGGGCGTGAGAGGATATGACTTGAGCATGTGGCAGGTGGCCAGCCGAGAGGCCCTGAAGGCGGAGCGCAGGGTCCTGTAGGAGGCCTTCCGCAGGCCCAGGAGCTGCTGGCTGCGGGGATGCCCTGCTCTGTTAAACGGACAGGCCGCACTGACCCTGTCGAGCAAACTTGAGAAGTGAAACGTGATACAACTGTGCAGACGTCCCAGAGCAGCTCTGTAGCGACATACAACACAAATCTACACACAGCTCTACAGCACTGACAACAGTAACGCTATGAAAACAAACTACAATGCTATATTACAAGCCCAAGAAAACACACCACAAAGCACAAAATAACATCATGTGCTCACAACAGTGTTACAGTATTACACACAAATTTACACCACAAATAATACAATATGGTGAAACACATCAAACAAAATGGTTTTTCGCAATGAACAACACATAACACAAGTGCTTATCACACAGCCACTCTGTACACTACGCAACTAATAATATTAAATTACATGACACGAATACGAATAACATAGCATTCTCCACTCTATCACTGTACACAACACAATAAATACTACAATACCCACAATGCCAAAGCAACATTACACGAAGCCACTGTAAAGAGAACAAACAAGTACATTGCAATACAATGCTCATACTGCATTCCTTTTCTGATAAATTGTATTATTCTATTGGAAATTCAAAGGAAACCCTCCATTAGGTCAGTGACTAAACTCAACGACAGAACACACCACCTTAGAATAGTGTTTTACAGACAGTACACAACCACACCTAGAGAACTGGAGTCCCTTCTTAGCTTCTAAAAGGTAAAAGATGTCTCCGTTTTGTCCACTAATCATGTAATCTGACTTCATGTGCTGTAACATGCCATGCTGTAAATAGTTGAATTCAAAATGAAAATGCATACAAATGATTTAGCTTTATAATCTGTCTCTGCTTCTTACTGCTTCTGTCTTTTAGGATTAAAATAGCAAAACCCACAAATGTCTAACTCACATGAAATTCAGCATTAACAAACAGAATTCAACCTTACAAAACATAACAATATACTTGCACAAAAAAAAAAAAAAAAAACACTGTGCCAAATGCCATTACAAGATCAAATCACTTTAAGTCTACTCTGCACACACAATCAACTACAGATGACAACACAGAGACAACATGTATCAGGACATGTAACGTAAAACGGAGAAGGAGCTGGAAAAATGTGGGATATGATTTCACAGGAAGATGATATGATGTTAGATGAGAGGGAAAAAACAGTCTGAATCTTCTAAAAAGCAGCACTGGAAGTACAAACACAATTATACTACAACTCTTGCAAGGGAAGCATGGGAAGTGTAGTTTTTAAGGAACTAAGGTTACAAGCAAAAGGCTGTAGGTTAAATCATCGTATTAGCTGAGTAACTAATAGGTTGTGACAGGGTTGGCTGAGAGTTGTGAGCAGGTGGTGCTGAGAAGCGTGTATGGAGGGTGTTTGGTAGGAGTGTGGAGGGAGAGGAGCAGCACTAAAGGTGGACGAATGGACACTTACAGAGTGAAACCCCGGGAGATGACCTCGGTCTCCTGGACGAGGCGCAGCGACTTGCGCACCAGGCCAGTGAAGGCCCTGCTGTCCTGGGCCAGCCGCTCCAGCTGCGACCCACCGGCCCTCAGGGTGCGCTGCAGGCAGGCCGTCCTCCACAGCCCCGCCCCTCGCAGCATGAGGAACCCCGCCAGCGCCGCGGCCCAGGGCACTAACAACACCAGCCCCGGCCCGTCCCCCAGGGAGCGCAGAGCCAACAGCACTGCCACGAACGCCGTCAGAACTGAGAAGTCCCTGTGCGGAGACATCAAACGCACAAATACAGCATTACTGCTGGCCTTAATGTGGAGTCCTGGACACGGAGCCTGCAGGGCGTATCTGCACACATATCAATAACAATACTGCTTATTTTTAGCTGCGACCAGCTCGCTTTGTTGGTTGGTTGGTTGGTCGGTCTGTTCACAAAAACCTCCCCACCCTTTGGCAGCCACAGTTTTCACCTTAGGTGGCTGAAATTTGACATGGAGGTCAAGTGTGTTTGAAGGCATGTGTTTCTGTTCATACCAATTGGCTAAAAGGGGGCATGGGGGTGGGCGTGGCCTGGTCGCAGCTATTGTGAATTTGTGCTTGTTCAAATGTAACAGACATTATAACCAGAGTGACTTACACAAATGACATTTTGTACATGTGATTTTAATGCCATCAGTACTGAGAGGTCCCTATGCAGAGAAATCAAACAAACACACAATAATATTAATACTAGGCCTAAAGGTGGAATTCTGGAAATGGAGCTTAGTGGATAGGAGCATATCTGCAAGGCATATTTGTACACACTGATAACAATACATTTCATTATTTGTCATTAAAAATAGTAGTAAATGTAGGATTACACAGTGAGAAAGAACGGACAGAAAGACAGGCCGGATGGCTGTGGTACCAGAGGGAGGGCGTGGCGAGGAAACGGGGCGCGGGCGGGGCCGCGGCGGAGGCGTGGTCAGGTGAGGAAGACGACCCCACCGAGAGGATGCTGGGGTCCAGCAGCTCGATCAGCTCCACATCCTCCTGCAGGAGCACGTCCTGTTCCAGGATGGTGCGCAGAGAGTACTGCCGAAAGTTCACATCCTGGAGGGAGGGAGAGCGGGAGGGAGGGAGCTGTCATTACACTCTACTCATCTGCTGACACTCCCTATCCTGGAGCAAAACACTCCCTGTCCATACAATTTCAGTTCTGAACTGGCAACGCCCATTTTAAGCTTTTTATACTGCATACAAATAACTGTACTACTAACGTTTATTTAATCAACTATGTAAAACAGATAAGACATGTAACCATGTAGGATAATTTTAAAAAGGCAGAAGTAAAAAGAAAAGTAATACACAAATAGCAATATCTATATGAACAATGGTTGTAGCGTATCATTGTCTGTCATGCAGTGTTATTGTGTGGGATCTTGCCTTTCCCATGAGGATTGTATTTTGTTCTTTCAGCCACTGTGAGGGGTAACATCCTCACACTGTAACCATGGTGTCCCTTACCAGCTTCTTCTCCAGGCTCTCAGTCACACTGCCCTGGTGGAGCAGGCTCTGTCTCCACAAGCCATCAGCCAGTCTCCAGAAAAGGCCTTCCTGTAACACCCACAGAGGATACAGGGGGATGGAGGGAGAGATGGGGGTCATTTTCAGATCAGCTGTCGGAGAGTATAGAAGAGAGGTGACCAGGGACCAAATGAAGATGGGCCTCTGAATTAAATGAAACCACCATGGCTGTAGATTTGCCAAACACACACACAAAGACACACACAGACACACACACTCTCACACAGACACAGACACAAACACGCACACGCTCTCCCAGCCATTCACCTGGCTGACCATCTCCCTGACCCTCAAGAAAAAGAAACCACTTTGAATTAGTTTTGGAATACACAGCATCGTTTGCATTTGAATTCCACCCCCGTTGCACTGGACAGATTCGAAACATTCTGAAATGAGCGGTGAGATAAGCAACACTGACATTCCCATGAGGACTGCATGCGCACCACTTTCTCAGGCCTCTATAGAGCAGGCAAATTAGCAACTCTGCATGTCCCTACAATCCTGCTTTCCAATGCTGCCAGAAGAGCTCTTTATCCCTGAGCCTGGTGCACTGCCACAGGAAACAACCCCTTTCAGCAGCCAATAATGCCTTTGTGATAGTCTGTTACTCCCTGTTTACAACCCCCCACCCTCCACCCCCCACCCGTCTCACCCTATTGAGGGGCACCCCCTGGACTCACGAAAACACCCCCTCCCCCCTTCACCCCCATCAAACTCCTTTTCCAGGCCCACCAAGCTTCGCTACCCCACAATAGCTAAATATGCTCTCTCCATAACCCTGCCAACAGGAAGGAAACTAATTAAAAGTCTTAATAATTTACATACAGAAGGAACGTCTCAAGTATATGCCAGTGGTCAGGGAAAATGCTGTCTTGAAATGGTAGGAAACACTGAGCAATATAGACCTTCAGGGCTTGGCTGAATAACACTCATTACACAGTCTCTCTAGTAAGGCCACATATCTTTGATGTTTGTAAGCTCCAGTGCTCTGATTGGTGGAGCAGAACAATCATAAAAGGCAGGTGGAGGGGGTGGGAGGGCGTTAGGGCGGTGGGGGCAACAGCAGCCCAGACAGGATTGATGACTAACGATGTCATGTCTGCTGAGTGGGCTGACCTGGGGACGAGGGCACAAAGCTATCGACCGGACGCATCCAGACATCGAGATCAATCTGTGTTAGCTACTGAAGACCAGACAGCGGAATATATCCCTAGGCCTTAAAAAGGGTACCAGACGCACTCCAAGCCTGCTATAAAAAAAGAGGACTACAGAGGTGCTCAACAGCAAGGGCAATCAAACTGTATAACACATAAAAAGAGACTTTTGACTCTGAGGAAGATGTCGTTGACGTCGAAACGTCAGTCTCCCTTGTCCATTAAAGCATCTTTTGTTCCGAGCTCTGAGTGCTCCAGCCTTCCTTATTTCAGGTTAGTTCCAGTGAAATTGTCTGGGTATGGAGTCCTGTTATATCCCTAGGCCTACCATGAGGGTGGGGAACAAAAAAGCGGGAAAATTGATTTCTCTTGATTGAACAGTCTGCAGGGTTGTTATCCCCAACATGAGAGAACATCGCCGCTTTCTGTTATTAGTCGCTGAAAGGTCATGCAAGAGTCAGAAAACAAACACTGATATACCACCAAAAATCAACCAAAGCTAGTTATGCTAAAAAAGAGGAACTGTGTTGTTTAAAAATAATTAGGCTTTACTTTTACATGTTGAACAAATCTCATATCCATCCCGATAAAAAAAAACCTATTTTAGGTTGAAACTTATAATTAGAGGGGTAGATAGGCTATCAGATGTGAACAGTTCACTTTCTTTCAAACACTGACTGTAATCAGTTAAAGACTGATTTCGGTCTCTTGAGATGGTGGCTTGTTTAAATACAGAGCACACGCTTGGTGATCTGTACAGAAGTAGTGGGAAGCTCAGTGCCAGTTGGCAGCCCCTCCTTCTACTGATACAATGCAAAACCCACAGAGACCGTTCACTTGTGAGACTCTCCCCCAGACCTGCATCAGTGCTTCCAGCAACCTGACTGAAGTAAACACAACTTCTACACACACTCACACAATTTTCGCTCATTGTTTTTACTACTTTTTATATTTTAAATATCATACACCTACTTTAAATGATTGTATAAAAATACATACATTGTTGAAAAACAAAACTGTTTAAAAACGATAAATCTGTGTTCGGGACGTGGATGCAAGTGCATTATTTTAGAATAATCAAGTACCATACCATCTCCATGCCAACAGGCTAGCTGGAAGGGTTGCTAGAAGATAGGCTTTACTGAGCACAACAAACAAATTAAAGTTCCAAAGCTTGCCAAGACTCCATTGGCACATTCACTGGAACCAGGTTCTGTGGTCTAATGAGAGCAGAATTGAATTCTTTGGCCGTGCACTCCATTGGTAGACTTGTTGTCCAAAGAGAGATATATACAACGAAAAGAACCTCCATTGATATATGGTGGTGGATCAATGGGTGCCTCTTATCTTGGGGCCCTTGTCAAGATCAATGGCGACATGAACTCTACCATGTACAAGAATATTTTGGGCAACAACCTGGCTTCCCTTGTCAGGACACTGAGACTTTGCCACAGGTGGACCTTCTAGATCCTTCCCAAAAATATCTCAGAAGCAACCGAGCAATGCCAAGCGAAGTCTCCGGATATAACACTGATTTAATAATCTGTGGTCTGAATTGAAGAGTGCTCGCCATAAGCACAGACTAAAGGATATCAAGGACCTCAGAAGCTTCACTATGGAGGAATGGTTCAAGTTCCCTAAAACTTCAGTGCTTTAACATTACAGTTAAAAGGCTCAGTGGTTATTCTTGCCTGGGAAGGCTGAACCAAGTACCAAAAACATGGATGAAATAAAATTTTACACCTCGTGTTAGAGGAAAACAAATGGTGTTACCTTTTTAAAACAATTTTATTGGAGTAAAAGAATATTTTTCTCATATGCGACAAACTATAGGCCATTATCTGTGTAGTTTATTTTGTACAGCCTTGTTCTTCACCATATCGGTGTGTATGTAGGCTTGCTGAGGCACTGACGAGAGTGTGTGGCATTATGCTTAAGTGTTCATACAAATATGTGTTTGTGTGTGAGTGTGTGAGTGTGTGTGTGAGTGTGTAGCACTAGGAGGCTTTTGGCACTGACCACAGTATCGGATGACACCACATGGGCAAGACAGCTGCTTATTTTCCATGGCTTTCAAAATATATGAATCTCCTAATGCCTTAAAAAGGATTCCTCTTAGTTTGTTATTACTGCGGAGAAATGCATTCAGGATCCCTTTCATAGATTCTAGCTTTCACTGATCCTGGATATTTTACTAAGACCGTTGCAGGCCTGAGTGCTTCCCTTAATGGTGCAGCATCAGTTTTCGAGCTGCGAAGCTAACGTTAAAGTGGCTGTTAGCACTGCTCCACATCCACTGCTCTGTTTATTTCCTGGTTCCTTCTTGCTCTGTCTCTGTTTTATCATTCCGATCGCGACGCAGACCAAAGAACATTCCGGGTGCTTTGTGCTGCTTGCCATCTGCCGTGTGAAAAGGCCCAGGAGAAGGGAGGCCGTCCGTATTAACAACTGAATGGAGTCCACAGCCGTCATATAAACTCATTCCAGCACAGCTCTCCATGACATTTCAGCCTCTACATTTATTAGACAGCAAAACAAATTAGTAAAATGCTACCAGCTTCATACCGTAGAACATGCAAATAAGGGAGTTATCTACAATAAATAGATACACTGTGCAGACTTCCCTGTTCATGTCATACATGGTGTTAGATATGCAAACAAGGTCTCCTCTATAAAAACACAGCAGTACACCAATAATATAGTTCACTGCAGGACACACTCTTGGAGAATAGCACTGAAGATTAATGATGCGAAGGATATGAAATGCTATAAGCTTCACACAGAAAGTGCAGCATTAAAGGCAGGGAGTCAAAGCTGATGCAGCTTATCTCAGTGTGGATATTTCAGTGATGCCCCCAGCGAACCGGTCTCTGTGGAGCACAGCCTACTTTAACGTGGTTACAGGAGAGTTTACACAAGCTTCAGTATCCCCACATGCTCCATTACCCTCACATCAAAAAGGCCACCATCTTACACCTCCACGCCCTGACTTTCATAAACCCATACATTACCACCTCCTGACCCTTACAGCGTGAAGCGATGCACCCCTCGGCTCCTCTAGGGCTATTTCATCCCACAGGCCAAATTCCAAGGGTCTTCGAGAGCATGGGAACAGAACTCGGAGGCTGCCCAACACCAAACCCCAAACAGAAGTAAGAGAGGGTAGTAAATGACCCCTCCTGACCTTGCGAAATCTGGAACTGAAGAACCTACCGCCTAGTGGAATCGGCACTTTAATCCATACCATTGCTCAACATGACATGACACGACACGACTCCCTGCTGATACATGGTACTTACGAACATTTATGTGTATGTAGAGTATATCAGTGGCGACCCATTTTTACTAGGGAATGAGTTACTGAGTGAGTTTGTATCTGTGACAGTGTGGATGGGGGTAAGCAGCAGGTATTCCACTGAACAGTCGGGCTCTGAGACTTTAGGAGGCTGTAGACATAGAGGCTCTCTCTGCAGCAGGAGCAGCTGAAAAGGGGAGGTGCGGCGGTATGATTTGTTACCCTGGGTCTGTCTGGGTTCACATTACCCTCTAGTTATACTGCACGTGACCCCAGCCCTCCCACCCAAGCTTGTAAGGCATCCCGCCCACCCTAATATGAACTACATGGTGAGTTGCATTATAACCTACATGATTTATATCTCTGCTGGAACCCTACATGACCGCACCGCTGGAGGTACCAAACAATCCGTTGAGCGTGGAAGTCATGCGCGTCTCCAGAATGCAGACTCTGGAGGGACGCGCCGGCCTCCTGCTCACACTGCTGAGTTCGGCACAGGCGGGAGAGAAATCACAGCACGTCTGAGCTACAGGTGACTCCTACAGCTGTTAGCCTGACTGAAAATACCCTCACAATATAACTCTCATACTTCAGATGGACTACTCTGTGTAAATGCATATGAGCATATGCAAGCATGCACACATACACATTAAAGACATACAAACACTTACACTAGGCTCTACAGTAAAGCTTGAATTGATGGGCACACAATATGTAAAGACAGTATGTACTCAAAACAATATGTACCGCATAACCTAAAAAAATACTACGATACTCATCATACTGCTCATTTGCACTATCCTAAAATAAGCACAAAAACCCACAAGCTTGCACTTTCCACTGCCAAATTTAAACTTCCATATCTAGTAGTAGCTTGTAAAAACACAGCACGGTGATGAAATACAAATTTTGCTCTGACTTTGATGCCATAATATCTGATGCATGACAAGAACAAGCCAATCAGTTGTCCAAGTTTCAGCATACCAATCCACATAAATGCAAAGACGCTTAACCAATATGTATCAGTGCCCTGATTGAGTATTTTTTTTTTTAAATCCACTCGGTTCTTCAAGGGTTATCAGTATCACTGAGAATAAACTGATAAAGAATATGCATGCTCATACAAAGCCGAAGTGACACTGGTAAAATGTGTACTTTCTGTACTACCGCCAAATAGTTGAGGTCCTAACTGTTCGATATCAGGGGAGAAGTCAAGCAGCATTTTATTGATTCTGGCAGCTCTTTTGACCGGCTCTCAGGAAACAGACCTCACCAGGAGGACCTCGCAGAACCCCAGCTCCGCACTGAACACTGCCAGTGTGTCACACACAGGACTGTCCTGCAGGAAACTGGTCACCGGAAGAGGTTTTTCCATAGGGGATGACAGCATTCCCTGAGATAAAGGCGGGTGTGTGGAGTTAAGGCCCAAAGAGGCACAATCAGCAGCCCTGTGGACGTCATGCATTATCAAACCGACAGTCATCTTACCTCCCTCCTCATCCAAATGAGAACACAAACTTTTCTTGGGTTTACAAAGGCACTAAGATACACTGAACTGAATGAGCCATGCAATTTTAAGAAATAACTTATTCTCAATTAACAATTCTCAATTACTCAATTTATGCTTTAGTCAGCATGTTGCCCACAGACTGGAGGTGAGAGACAGTTCTCTTAGCTGGCAAATTACCTTAGAATTCCCCTCTTACAAAAATAAAATGTGTATGACATTTAACTGAAGCGAGAACTGGCACAGTAACCTTTTAAGACCCCTTCAGTTGTTCTGCTGCTTTACCAAACCGTCTCTGGACGTACGCCCTGAATAAAGCTATTTTCCAGCACGCAGCTGGGCAGATGGACATACACTTTGTGGCCTGCCTCTTGATCTCATTTCCTCCTTCGTCCTTCTGTTTCTTCTTTATTCTTCCACCACTCCTCTCATTAACAGTGTCTGACCACCGCAGTTCAGCTCATCTCCAGCTCAGGTTGTGATGTCTCTTTGCTGACAATGATCAGCTACGCTTCAGCCCAGCTCAGACTGAAAATCCCCCCATTACCCCCCAAACATCCCCAGTCTGCCTGCCCAGGACATGTGACCACAAATTAGGGCTTATCTCCTACATAAGATGACAGGGCTTTGGGCAGGTAAACAGACAGGTGTAGACACACTCAGGGTGCCCTTCGTAGGACAGTCCCCTCACTGGCACCAGGGAAACAGACTACATGCAAAAAAAGCCAAACTGGAAAGCCCTATTTCAACTGTGACTGAGAACCCAAACCTTGACCTTTGACATTAGTCCACACTGACCTCTACACTATCCCACCTGACCCTTCCATACATGCATTGCACACCAAAGAATGATGTTAAAGGTGCCCAAAAACCTCACTGTTGCCACATCACTATCTCCCTGTCACATAATTACTCCATCAATTTTTCCATCAATTTAAGATAAATGCAGGGATCTAACCTGACCTATCCGGAGAGGTTTGTGATCCTGTTTGGGACATGAAATGGGACAATAGCGGCTCTTATAAATAAAGTGCTGCAGGGCACAGCTGAGTTGGTGAGCCATGTGAGGCTGGGCCTTAATACAGGCTGAATGAGGGAAAGGGAAAGCCGTCTGGTCCAGGCGGAGAGGATGATGAAAAGGAAGAACAAAGGTGAAGGGGTGAGGGAGCACAAGAGGGCCTCCAGGAGAGGAAAAGGCCTGGAACTGAGTCACGCGGACGAGGGGAGGGTGGCACTCACTCTGGGCGGGGAGGGCACATCCTGCGGGAAGGACCCCTCCTCTCCCCCCGCGCCTGGCTCTTCCTCCTGCGACACCGTCGGACATGCCTCGAAATCTGTGTGTCCTAGATCCTGCAAGTACTGGAACAGCGGAGAATTCTGGCAAGAGAAAGGGTCGGGAGAGAGGCGGCAGTCAGAGACGAGCATTCAAACACACTGTATTTACTCACACGTATATCCCCACCAAGCTGTTCTGCGCATTGAGGAATCTGAGGGGTACATTCAAGCCTCATTATATTTCCTCAGGAATCATTCCCAGACAATTATGATGTCATATAGAAGCAATGAGGTATTGGGAGAGAAAACACGGAGTGGCTGATTTTTTATGACTCCACTACAACAGGCAGCTAGATGAACAGAGACTCCATTCCACCACCGCTGTGTCCATTATATGCCTATTAAACAGAGGAAATGTAGGGCCATCTTTCATTCGAAAAGGAAGGCCTAAAAAAACAAAGATGAGATCTTCACATGATGATATCTAAACACACACTATCCTGTTCCTACTTTCTTTTTTATTGGCATGAATTCTGAAACGTGCCCAGTGGAAAGAGTGAAACAATCCTCATCTGCCCAAAGCTACAACATTTACAGAGGACTCATATTTTCAGAACACATGCACTGTACCAATAAGTAGAATACAGCTTATCATTCCGGATGGACTTCAGAAAAGAGCTTTAGTGTCTGCTTATAATGTCCGAGCAGGGGGTTAATAACGAAGGCATAATAACGAGACACATTAACTTTGTCATTGTGTAATGTTTTCCCTGCCCTACCTTGGGAGATGTCGGGTGTGTTTGACCAAGACAACACGGACATTCTGTACAAAGGTACAAACGTGATGTTGGCAAAATGTTTCTTTGGCAAGATGCCTCATAAGCATCTCTCAATGAAATTCCATGAATAATAGGCCCCACCCAGGCTAAGCAGGCAGGGACTCTAAACAGCAAAAGTAAGTCTAAACTGCTGAATACGAATATTCTTGCATCAGCATATTCTTCAATGTCACTTATATGCTTTTAAGATGATATACAGCCAATGTGCAATGCAGGAGCATGTCTGACTCCTTCAAGAGGATAACTGGAGGTTCCAAACAAAGACTTTGCATGAATGAAATGTAGTTTTTTAAAAATATATTTATAACCATGACTTTACACATTCAACAGCCTTCCAAAAAATTACAGTACTGCTCTCCACATGAACTGTGGCTACTGACAAAATTTGCCCTTTTCAGTGAGCTAGATTCAAAATTTACCTTAAATTTATTATAAGTCATTAGTTTAAGGACATGTCAAATTAAACAGCAAATACAGGGAGTACACAAAAAATAAAGAAAAACAAATTAAAAAGGATAGTATTTTAAGTAATTAAATCACAATTGTTTTTATGACATTGGGTCAAATTCAGACCAGTGGTTGAGTGCTTTCTCTGCATATCTTATCATTGTGAGAATGGGAGACTTACACAGACAACGCACTCAAGCGCAGGTCTGAATTTGGCCCGATGTGAATACTGTTCACTCATAAGTGTTTGCTACAAAGGTCATTTTAATATCAGCACTTTAATATGCAAGTTTCTTAAGGAACATGAAAGATCTAATTGATTTTTGAAAAGGTCAACTAGTTAGTGCCGGAACTATACTTGAGTCAGACACAGAAACAGCAAAATTATTTAAAGTGTCAAGGGAAACAGTGTCATGATGGCATACAAACAAGGAAAGATATATCAATTAAAAAATAAATAGTGCTTGTAAGTCAAAGATTCACCAGCAGGTATCGCTGGACATTTAACAGGATTTTCCGAAAACACAAAACCCCAGCCTCACAAGTTACCAAAGAACTGAATCTACACTTCCATTACCCAGTCAACAAAGACAGCATATCAAGAGCATCACAGACCTGACATTAGATAAGGCTGCCATTCAGAAACCACCTGTAACCAAGACTGATGTGCAGAAACACATAATCTGGTGCAATGAGTACAATATCTGGACTTTTGAGCAGTGACAGAAAGTAACAAGGACAGATGGGCTGTCTTTTACATGTATTTCTGCATAATAATGGGTTTATTATCCCTCATTACACATTTTACATTTCCATCTTTTAAACATGGTGGTGGACCTGTTATGGAACAGGCAGCCATCTGATGGGAATCTTTGGGTCTGACTCTACATGACAGAATTATGGTCAAGACATATGAAAACATTTCAGGCCACAGGTGCATCCTATGCTGCAGCCATGTTTTAGCGGGGATAACGTCAAATATGTTCTTTGTCCTCCAGTAACCATATCGAACCCTTAAGGGAACTCCTGGGACGGGGTACAGAGTAAATTCCCACCTCCACCTCCAATATGTGGGTTTCCTTCACTGAGCCTTGTTCAGTATCCCACAACATAGTTCAAAAATTGTAGAACAACATTCCAGGAAAGACTGAAGTGATTCTAAAGACAAAGGCTGGACAAACTATTTATATTTGTTCATATGCATGTCTTGTTTAATGTTTCCATGGTTTTGTCCATCCCTTGTACAGTAGTAAAACCAGAGAAGCCACACTTGCTCATGTAAATAATAGGCCATGTGCAAGAGAGGCTCCTCCTACTTACATGTTCCTCACACAAATATGTTAAATCCATCAGAGAACACCCTGAATCATTTCATTTATAGGGAAATAAAAGAAATGTATAAACCATACAAATATTAGATGCATAAATGCTGAATCAGTGTTATACACCATGTACAAAGTTTCATGATACAGTTTTGCCTGTAGCTGGTATGATATACATGATAACATTAGCTTCACATTAAGCCTACTTGTACAATGTACAATATGTTAAATTAAAATAGCTTTAACACTTGTTCATTTGTCTATCAAAGCTAAACAAGATAATCTTTTGATGCATACATGCAACATACACATTGACAAAGCATCAGAACCTCACTGGAGGTTCCAAAACATGAAATGCTTTCATTATTCTGAGTGACCTGAATGAAACATATTTATATTTAGGCGTTTACATGACGGTTTTATCCAGACGCTTGCAAAACTTCATTCAATTGGCAACCTCCTAGTCGGAACTGACATTTCCTGGATAGGAGTTATTGAAAAACTACTGTAGCCGTAACTCCTTCTTATACACCCACAACTTTGTTCCTGGGGAATACATATCTCATGACTATTTACAATTGTTCCCTGCAGCTACTTTAAGAAAAATATGCACCAAAATATTCTGAAGCAACACGTTTTTATGCTCTACTTTTACTGAACTGACCTAGTTTCAACAAAGATGCTGATTCTCTCTACTAAGTGAAAACCCCAAAGAAAAATGTTCATATGCTGCAAGAAGGAAAACTACAGACAACTACCTGAATAGCTAACGTGAGCTATCTGGATTTTGGTGTCCACATTCGCTAGAGACAGCCAGGAACTTCGAGTTCGACAGCAACATTTGGTGGTGAACCAAATTGCTAGCGCATGGGCTAACTATTTTTGGCAGAAATGTTGAAGATGCGCTAAGATGTGTGTCAGTAACCTGAAATAATTCAAATCCCTCTATCTCTTCAAAACGGCCACGGGCTAATGTTAACTATGCTAACTAGCTACCAAACTGATACCAAAGAGCTAGCTAGCTTGCCAATTAGCGGACTGCATGCTGGAGTATTTTACTGTCAAATTAGCTAGCTAGCAACAAGAAGGCTAACTAGCATACAATGTAGTTATAGGTCAGAATTCAGCTGCACGTAGCTAGATAGACTAGCTGGCTTTGTGGCATATACCAACCATAATGGGTTTACAGTATTTAATAGCGACAACATATATGTGCAATAAAGAGGCACATTTCCACAGTGCCTGCGACCCTACATAATGCACTCATAATAACAAAACACCTGCAAATACTATACGAACCTCAAACACCACCTCTTCATCAAACTCCTCAGTCATTGCGCTCCACCATAGGTATCTCGTTGCGCATTCTGGGATTGTAGTCCAGTGCAGTCAACGGTTGATCGCAGCTCTGCACGCGTTGGGTCCGCAGAGCTTTATTTCCTAAAAAACGTCAATTACCAAAATGCACCGCTGTCGTAAAGGCCCACTAGGCGCACGTCTCATGCTCATGTTACAAGTGGCAGTGGTGAAGCACCTCTAGTGGAAGTTTGACGAAGCTTCCTAGCTAGAGGCAAATGCTCAGTGGCGAGCTGCGATTGATACAAAGCCGAGAGGTCTCCATGTGAACTACGAAAATCAATGGGAGGGTGCTGAGAGAATTGCCGTTTCTAATTTTCTAGTTACCTGCGTTTAAATGGATGGATTTACTTGGATTATTTTGGATGCGTACTTTTCTTGCGGATTGAGGAACTGACAATGCATCTTAAAGAAGAAGATCAACGAAATTAGCTTTACCATGCTGAAAAAGTAACCCATGGAGTTAAGGACGAACTTTTGGGAATCATGAGCACAGGTTGGCTGGTTTCCTAAATGATATAAGTGTATTGATTGTGAACTTATGCATTGCTGAATAAGCATCTTAACTGTAACTGTCATCGACACGTATGTTATAGGTCAGCTGGCAAAGCGAAAAGCGGGATATAACTCACATTAACAAACATTTAAGTAGTTTTAATTTTCTTTTGGACGAAAGATCTTAAACTATAATGCGAGCTGGTTTGTATTGCTGTCCATTTCTGTTGTTCATGAAGTAAGTTTTGTTTCACAATCAAGTAATCATTGATCGTCTCAGCTCAGACTCACATTATGGGGTTTGAATCATTGCTAGGGAAAAAGAAGCAGTTCATGTACTTTAGCGTTTGGCATTAATTTCATACTGGATGCTGCTATTTTCCAGTCTTCCACAGAGTTGTCGCGTTGGTTTTTTAGTTTATCTTGGGTGGGGGAGGGGGTATTTTATATATTTATTTTGTATATATATATTTTACAAAGGTTACAGAAGAAGTCACAAAAAAGTATTTGATCTCACAAGCGCGCTCCGACAGACTGTACGTATTAATTATATTGTCCCCTTTACATGTAGTTGTTTTATGACGGTCACATTTGTTGACAGCGATCACTTGGCATCCCCTCTTTTTGTGTAGTGTGCTTTGGCATTACCAAATATTCTTCACGTCGTATTATTGATTGACAGGTATTGCACTTCTCTCGTTTGTCACGTATCTCGTAAAAATGTGTTAAGAATAAATACCAGGTATATATACACCCAGTCACTGAACTCAATTAGAAGTATGCCAGCGCAGAGGTATGCCAGTTCCATTGAGGCTTTGGTAGGGCAGCAAATAAGGCTTCAAGCTGTTCCTTTGTGCTTTGATACGGATAGAATAAGACACCGGTCACTGCTTGCTTTCTTTGTGTTGGCCACTATTGAAATCTTGGCACAGGTGACCGGGACATAAAAGCACATGTCAATTCAGCAGTTATCAGGTAAACATGCAACGACGAATGAAATCAGTAATTGTGTTCCAAGCGTTTTCGCTGTCACGATTTCCGAGTTCTGCATCTTGCTAAAAACTACATGAAATAAAATTCTGTCGCACACCAACTTTGTCCAACTGTATTGTCACATTTAAAGCGCAGACTTGTCGCGGTGGCAAAAGGAATTTTAAATACGAATTAAGAGGAGCGTATAGACGATTCTGTCAGCTTGCCAAGAAATCCCACACTTAACTAATAGGATAAATTTGTTTATCTAAACAGTCTTTGACTGATTCCAACAAATCTTATTGCCCTATTGAATCGTAGGTCAATACAAGCAAGAAATTCAATGCAGAACAATATTAAATTTCAACAGCTGCTTAATGATTTTCATGTTAGACATAGGCCTACACGTTTTGCTGTATTCTAAACTGAGGTCGGCCAGTATGTTCATTTGAAGTGCTCCTTTCCTGTGAACATATTCACGTTATTATTGGTGTTTGCGTGTATAGCTTCAGTGTATTTAGTTTAAATAACATCAATATATCATAGATTAAATAATCAAACACACACCCACACACTTTTATTATAGTTAGCCGATTTATTTGAGTTGTTTTAAGCACATGTGGTCTTGAACTGTGATACTCATTGTTGCAGCAGAGTCTGCCACAAACATGAACTGAATGGTGACATCACTACAAGACTTAGGTTCTTAGTGGGAACACCTCCTGAGAACAGAACAGCTGTGCACGCTCCATGGTGAGCTGGGTTCGAGGTCGATGATGTGTGTTTACTTTAACTGGTCATTTAGTTTGAAATTTTAGTCCTTGTTCTCTTACTATCTACAATTCTTAGTAGTTATACCGTGCACCCTCACTTGTCCACAAAATGTTAATGTTTGCTTAGGGATGTGAAAGGTTGACCTATAGCAATTATACCAATTCTTTATTAATATTGGTCTCTCAAGTCTAACAAGATGATGCCCGAAAAAGAGCTAAAAATGTTCTTAAACTCATATAAAAGCTTTTAAGCCTTTTTTCCACAGCACATTTGATATTTCACTAATCTGCATCTGTACAGTTCAGGAAGGGATACTACTTTTTACTTTTTTTTTTAATTTAAGATTGTGAGATAGTAGAGAGGGGAGGTAGACAAGGAGGGTCAATAGTTTGGTAAGGTGTTAGGCGGAGGTTTGAACCTTGGCTGCCCGGAGGACCGGTCCTATGGGCTGTGCCATATAGTCTTGCTCTATTTCTGTTTTTCAGTAGTGGTCTGATTCAGAGTTGTCATGGAGTGCTCTGATTCAGTGCCATTGTTGGTGGTGCTCTGATGCTGTATCATGATCAAATGCTCTGAATCTGTAATTATATACAGTGCTCTGTTTCTTTGCTGTAATTGACTGCTCTGATTCTTTGCATTGATGGAGCTCAGGTTCTGTCCCAGTTACATTTCTCTCTCTCTCTGCAACTGGAAGGCTTGTATAGTCATAATGAACAACGCAGTCTTCAGATCAACATTATATTCCTATCTTAGGCGGTGTTGTTACATGAACGTAATTAAATGGTTGCTTGCTCAGTGTTTTTTTTTGTCTATGACCGTTTCAAGAACTGCTAGTAAAACTAAATGTAACCCTGTTAACTATAAGTCTGTTGTCTTGTAGGCCTTGTTCATTTTGGGATATTATGGAAATATTGAGTATGGAAAATAGGAGCAGGACAGAAAATGGTTCTCCTAAAAATGAAAATTATTTATTTGCACTGTCACTGCCCCTCATACTCATTGTATAACATCTCCTGCTGTCTCTCTTCTTTTTTGCAGGTACTAATGTCCAAGTGTGTTTTGGAATGTCTTTGAAAGCTTTCTTCAAAAGAGGATTTTCCACATTTGTTTGAAAACTAGCCATAAAGCTCTGGCTTTCTAACTACACAATAAACACATATTCATCATTAAAGAGCTTCCCAGTGCTCTGAGGCAAAGTCTAGACTTCTGATTGTTTACTTTCTGTCCACCAGACCAGACTTCTATTAAACTGAGTTTAAGCTGAATTGAATGTAACACATAAAAACAAGCAAACTTAATGAATATAATGTCTCTGGCTGTCTGCATGGGTTCCCCTAAGGACACACAAATGCTTGTCCTTTTATACTGTTTTGAAATTTCATTCCTGCATATACTAATGTTGTACCGTATTCCAGCCACATTCCCCTCTGTTAATGATTCAAAATTCATATAAATTTATGGTTGACCTCTTGTCATCAATCGTTGGTTATCTGCCTTGTTTGACTGGGTATTCATTTGTAACTGACTTCCTCTGTTAACCAGAGAAAGAAGAATGAATGGGGACTGTAAAATAAATTCTTTAAATCTCTGATTTACCTTTGATTTTGCACATCTGGCAAACAGTCCACCTTCTCTGTTCCTTAACACCTGTCCTTCTATGTTCCTACAGGTGTGAAGAAACCACCAGTCGCACCCAAACCCAAGCTTTATCAGACCCAGAAGTCAGCGCCTCCACCTGTTGCCCCCAAACCGGATGTTGTCTTCTCACACCCTTCTCTGACGGTGCTTAAAAAGCCCAAGCCAGCTGTTGCCCCTAAACCATGCCTTCCGAAATCCACGACTTCCACCGAGTCCCCACCTGTTGCATCTACCTGTACTCAGGACAGGACCGAGGGTTCAGAAAGCTTGGGCTACTCAACTCTAAAAATGGAATCCATTTGGAGCTCAGCAAACCAGACTCGGATTACATCATACCGACTTGCATGTGCAGCCAGGACAGTTGTTCGGAGTGCCACCATATGGGGATCTGTGAAACTACTGAAATCAAGTTTGAGCCTCTGGAAGAACATTCAGAAACACTGGGTAACAATGAAACGGAAGGCTCCAGACTTCAAATCTCACCTGTCATCGGTGGTCGTACGGAACTGGAGAATGGACAGGAACAAACTGGAACAAACAAAAGTCAAGTGGTCAATGCCAGCTTTCTGGAGCAGAAACTAAAGGATGTTTGGGTCCAGTCTATTTCCACGAATAACTATCACAATCATAAACCTCTTGAGGACCCCCTGGTTCAGAATGATAAAGCTGAGACACTGGATCAGAACCTGAACCCAGTTGGAGATACTGAAGCTTGTAGCTGGAGACAGTCACATTGTGAAAGGTCAGAGAGTGATCAGGCAAATGGGAATATCTCCATTCCAGTTCACAGTCAACCTCAGGAAATGTCTCTTCACACTGAAAGCTCTATCAGCTCTACAGACAGTAGCATAGCAGGCAGAGAATCACGAACGGGTCCCCAGTCCCTGCGGCCCCCAGGAAGCCCCTCCCAATTCCCACTCCACGTAAATCCAAGAAATTACCTCTAGTGAGGCAGGACAGTGTGGAGATTACCACATTGGAAGGAATGGTCGAAATGATAGAGGAAAAGACCAAGGGAGCGTCGGTTCTGAAGAACAGTCCATCGGAGTCCCCCAAAGTGTTTGTCCACATGGACAGTGTCTCGTATTCCAGAAACTCAGCTGCCAATAAGAAAATGTCCCCACCCTGCCCTGGGCCTTATACCATTGAGGACTTGTTTCCCCCTGTTCCTCCTCCACGGCAAATGTCCCTTCTACAGGATCGCGACCAGACTACTGACTCTTCTACGGAAGAGCTTCCCCTGGAGATAGAAGATGATGAGCTCAGATTGGCAGAGCATGCCACTTCTGAAGTGGAACCTTCTGCGGTTCAAGCAGAGGAGGAGGAAGGGGGAGGCTACTGTGACTTTGCACGTTACCCAGTTCTGCCAAAAGAGATCAAACTCCGATGCAGCCTGATGACTGTGGCCACCAGGACAAATTCGGGGGAGGAGAGGTCACCAAAGGTGGCCCCGAAAAAGCCTCAGAGGCACAGTCTGCCGGCGTCGGGGCTGTTGAGGAAGGAGCTATCAGAGGAAGTTTCTGACAGAGTGGAGAGTAGTGGGGGTGAAGGACACCCACATTTGGCTGAGGAGAGTGAGAGCTCACCTTTAGAAGAGAATGATGTCTCGAAAGGAAGTGAGGAGGTGATGACTGAGCCTTCGGTACCTCTGGTGGAAAAACCATCGTGGAGGTTTCCTCGAACTATTGTCCCATTTTGCAGAAAACAAGCATCCAGAAATGGCAGAACAGGTAATGGACATAGAAAATTAACCAGGTCAGGGCTAGAGACAAA
This sequence comes from Albula goreensis, assembly GCA_022829145.1. Taxonomy (NCBI): domain Eukaryota; kingdom Metazoa; phylum Chordata; class Actinopteri; order Albuliformes; family Albulidae; genus Albula; species Albula goreensis. The sequence goes on along the minus strand of CM040757.1, from coordinate 8,039,296 downwards.
AAGGGCAAAGTCTTTTTCCTCAGCAGACCTAGAGCAGGCCGGCAGCCGTAAGAGAAGCTCTTTCCGGAAACTTCTGGAGCTGAAGGCCTCAATGAAAATGTTGCCCAAGCTGCTCGCCAAGGGGAGCCAGTCTCTGGACTGCACCGCTGTGGAGACAGAGCAATGCATAGATGGGGAATCGACTGAAGAAGACTTGGACGGCACCACTATTATGACACAACAGGATCTCGTGCCTAACAGTCAGAGTAAATCACCTGGCAGTGTTCGGTCGGTTGAGCATAAACCGTTGTGTCCACAAACAAGCCAGGAGCAAAGCATAGATGGAGAGGAATTCTGTGCTGGAGTTGAGTCTGCTGTGGAGTATGAGAATGTTCCATTCTATGAGGAAATCCCTGAGTATATGAACCTTCCTTTCCTGAGTGCCACAGGGGCTTTGGCACACCGGCGGGCCTGTTTAGGCTGGCATAACTCCTCTAGCGTGGAGGACGGTGATGGGAATATCTACGAAGAACAGGAGCCCTATGTTTCTGGGGTCTATAAGAGGTAATACCATTAAGTGCAGATCATTTCCATTTCTCTTCCATGCCTGTTGTCAGTAACTCAACATCTAACTATGAAATAAAATGTTCATAAGAAGTGTACTTGCTAAGTCCTTCAGGAGACTATGAGCAGCATGTTGTGTTGGTGGAGGCTTGTTTAATTTTGGATGACTAGATTTAAGGAGAGCTGCACCCTTCTACGGCATACCTTTTAGGGAGCTTGCGTTTGCCCAGATTGAAGGTTGTGGTTTCTGAGACTGTAAAGATAATGATGATCTTGGTGTTGGAGTGGGGTGTATGATGACGAAGGGGTGAATTGCTTTACCCCAGGGCAGGTGTGGAGGAGGGATGGAAGGAGAACAGCTTCTGAGCTCTTACTGTAAACCAGTGAGTGTGTGGGAGGAATTTCCAGAACAATACCTTATATTTAGCATGCTGTCAGGAATATCGGTGGCAGCTGTGGAATTTGAAAACATGTTATTTAGTTGGTTGGTTTGTCATTGGGTTTTTATTTTCCTCTTCGACTTTTTGACTGTGTGTGGTGAATCTGCTCAGCACTTTTTCAGGTTTGAAGCAAACAGATTTTTGGGTTTATCTTGACTTCTGTTGTAGGAAGAGAATGAAAGGAAGAGAATAATAGCTCAAACTCCGCATCTCCATAGTTTTGAGGTAGTATGAGGAGACTGATTTCCAGCAATGAAGTAGAGAGTTGTTACTAAAATGTTCTATTATGTTCACTGCAAACCCATAGGGATAAATTTGTCTACTCTAAGAAGTCAGTACTTGCACTTTTAGAAATCATTGGGTGTGCAGACACCAAACCCAGGATTTCTGCTTGTAGTTTGGCATTTATTAAAAAACTTGGGAGTATATGAATTCCTGGTACATTCTAAGTACATCTAGCCCAAGACTTACCCCTTTTTTTTAAGGTGTTGACAGCTGAAATATTTCCTTTAGTCATCTAAATCTCAGTTGCACGTATGTAATGGTGCAGAAAGAAAGAAATGCAAAGTGATTTACAACCGATGTTACAACATCTACAGGCGATGTGCTCTTGACATGAAATATACACGTGAGACTTCAGTGCTGCATGTATTCAGGTTATTCTGTACTGAACTATACCTGCAGCTCGGGGGGCACATTTGCCTATGTGCCATAGATATAGCATGTTTGAACGTTTTTGTTTGTTGCATATTTGTCACAACACTAGTTATACTAAGAAAAGTAAACTACTGAAGTATGACTTGGATGGCCTCCTAAACATTCTCTGGTCCTGGTCCGGTCCTGTTGCCTTGTTGTCAAATCCCTGTACTTGACCACAGCGGTGCGTTTATGTTGAAGAACCGTGCCGAGAGTGCAGGCGATGAAAGAAGCATTCATAGAGCTGTCGGTTGGACCCTTTTTCCTGTGGGTTATTTTCAGTGGCTTGGGCAGGAAATGTTTGAATAAAGCGGAGCTGGTGAATTCTAACTGGGTAAAAAAGAAACCCTGCCCACATAGCTGTTCAGGGATTTCAGTAGGCGAGCCTTCACTTTGCTCCCTCAACAATCACCAGCATGTATGACATTAGTGGTTAATGACAACAGGTGGACGCTTCTTTGTTTCCTTAGGGAGCAGCTCGTTGATTTTTCCCACAAGGTATTTTTTTCCAGAAGCTTCCATTACTTTACCTTGCTGTTTTGAACCGTATGAACATGTTCAGCCCAAAGTACATTTTAATGAAAATGTAATCCAGAGGGTTGTATGTTTGTAGTTAAATCTACAAACAGTGACCACAAGCACTTACCTCACATATGCTCACCTACCACACATGCTAACCCAAACCATTTGGCCAAGAGGCTATTGATTGTTGGCCTATCGAGATGTTTCTCTTTTCTACAAGGGAACAGGCGGGTACTCTAGGCTTGTCATTCTTTCAGGAAACAACCTCAGACAGCCCTGAATCATCCTGCGCCCACGTGTTGTCATTGTTTTATACAGTTCTCTGCCTGTGACCTTTCAGGTAGCTTTGCACAGTGGACCATAGTAATGATAGTCACAAAGAAGGAAGGGTTACAATTTACCTTAGGTGCAAATGACATAGAGCAATGCACAAACTGTACTTATTTCAATCTGAAAAAAAGTCATTAGGAAACCACAAAGTGACAGGGAAAGAGGTGAATGACACAGCATTAAGGCTATTTATGACATGAAGAAGAAAAGAAAAAACAAAGATTTTTCATATATGAAAATATGAAGTACAGCTTGCTATAAGAGATTGTATCATTTATATGAGATGTATCAATCTGTTAGAATTTGGCCCAAAGCAATCATTCATATAATTAAGTACATTCTACTGTGTGACTGCGGTGAAAAAGAAATACAAAATTGCTCTTCCAATGAAAGATCCTGCTTAATGAGTATAACACCCACAGGAAAACTCTGCATTCAGAGGTCTTTATAATGATTTTCCATGTAGAGAGGAAAAGTCTTAAAATTCATGAAAGGCAAAACTGAATCATGGATTATAAGTTCACATAAACAAACCACTAAATGATGGACGCACCTATAATTTAGAAAACTTAATTATTATTGTGAGCAGGGACTGAATTTCCAAGGTGGAGGTAACCCCACAGCTGCTCTGTATTTTCTGCAGTCTGAAGTGCATCCAGTACTGTCAAACACCTTTAAGGTCAAGTACAGATACATTTCAGAAACTCTGTGTACCGTGTATGGTATGACACAACATATACACATTGCTGAGGTACTTTTTATTTCCAGGAAAGGATGATGATGTAACAATATCTTGGTGAATATGCAGTATGTGTAAACCAAATGAGGTACGAATTTGTAGCATAACCGATACAGTTCAATATATACTGTGTGTGTGTGTTTGCATGCATGCATTTGTGTGTCTATCCATTCCTATCCATCCATGTTGCACAAGTTGGATAAAGGAGTTCTCTGAATGATTTTTTTTTTAATCAGAACAACTTCAGCAGTACCTTGGGCCCAGTATTTAGCGGTTGCTAAAAACTTGGGTACTGAGTTGTATTTACCTCACCTTATTGCTTCCCTTTCCACATACCTGATAGATGGTGGGTCTGATTTGAAACCTTTGATTAAAAATTAGACTGATTTGGTTTAACTAATAATGTAGTTTTCAGCAGACTGTTTTTTCTTTTTTAAGCTATAGTTTGGTACTTTTTGTCTTGGTGAATGTAGACTCCTAACTTTTATTACAGCTATTTTTTCACCTCTAGTTCTTAGGTGGCAAGCACTTGGCTCATGAAAAGGACAGTATGATAACATCAGTAAGTTAAACCTGCTACTCTCTGGTTTTGGTTTAAATGGCCCACACATTTCTCATCTCTGCTGGCCCAGGGTCTGAGTCCACAATCCTTGGTCCTGGGTAGAATGCCAGAGCTTCTACTCCATAGTCCTACTGCAGAGGCTTTGTATAAAACTGGCCCAGGTCCACCACAGATCCTTATCACTTTTACAGTATGAATTCTGATGCTTACAAAGCCCATAACTTATATTTCCTCTTTATGTCAGATTTTCACTTTTTTAGTGCAGATATTCGAACACATTTTGAGTTTGCAGGTAAAATACTGGCTGGCTTGGCCCTTTGTTCATGCGATGAAAACTGTGTGCCAGCTAAAACCCTGCCTTTCTCCTCAAGTATCAGTCTCAGATCCAGCTCTCTCTCCCTCCTATTCAGATCTGCACGGAGAGAAGATTTACTTTCTCTTTTCAGTGTCATGGTCAGTTTGCAAAGTAGGCCATCCATTGTTTTTGCTGTGTTTTTTTTTTTTGAGGAATACGATAGTGATAACTTCACCATGCTGAGCTCCTGTAAACCCAAAACGTTTTTTCTATACAGTGTGGGTGGGACATTTGTTTGTGAATCAAAGCCATAAGCCTGTGGTGTATTGAATGGCTTATGCTGAACCTGCCTATACTGGGGCTGTACAAAAGTAGGGGTTTGACTTTGAGGTACGCTGATGAATTAGCTTAGCGTCTTCTTTCACGTGTTTGGATGCGGGGATGCAGCATAGTTCCCAGCAGGTGGCTCGCACCAGCAGAAACTTGTTCCGACATCCTACACTGTTGGCTCTGACGTTATTTCTTTCTGCCTTTCGCCCCCGTCAGGGGTGAATGGGGGATACTTTGCCAACCGAAACCGACCCCCCCCATTCCCACCCCATGCCAATCTCGTAGCATCCTGTGGCATTCTCAGTCACTGCAGATGAAGGCATGGCTTGAATTCGATCCGAGTCGTTGGCCCCAGCACTCCCCTCCATGCAGTTTTCTTAGTGGAGTTTCCCACTCAATAGCCTTTCTGTGACCTTTTTATGGATGAATTAAGCTACTTATCTGTGGCTGAATACCCCTTGCTTTATGCATATATCACTTTGATTTTACGTTATTTCCACACAAGGCTGTGTTCAGTCATCGCCATGGCGAATTTATTCTTTATTCTAATTAGCTTGATTTATTGCAGGAGTAACTTCTCAGGGTTGCAAAGTTAGACCTCGCACAAGCTAGGAGGCCCATAGGAAAAGAGATAACAGTTGCTGAAGTGGGAGTAGAGAACATTTGTAACCACACACAAAGACCTTGTCCCCATAAATCACTGCTGTCCCGGTTATCCGTGTATATTATGGGTTGTCCAAAAATGATGTAATGGGTGTAGACTGAATGAAGGTCAAAAGGTGGGAAGGGCCACACTGTATGTACCATATACGGGTAAAAGGGGAAGGCTTAAGTCCACTGAAAAATCCATGGCCTGGTAAAGATAACTTTGAGAGATATGTTATAAGGGCCTGTAAAAGGTGACAATTTCTGGGGAACTGAAGTGACTTTAGGATTATTCTTCGGTCTGTAAACATACCACCTTCTGACGGGTCACACTTAGAAAATGTGTGTAATCCTGTCCTTGTACTTCAGGCGCTGAATACAGTTGTCGATGTGTGTATGTGTGCCCTTTGTTTGTATTGTATTACAGTGCAATTGAAAGGTCAGTGTTCAGTTTCTCATACTAGCCCTTTGTTCATTGTGGAAATCCTGAGGAATAGTATAAATATTAATAACGGCTTTGAGACAACCCTCTAGACAGCCTTGTCTGGTTGCCTGGATTACGGCTTGCTGTCGCCGTGAGGGTCATGACTCAGTTTGTGCACTCACTTCTTAGACATATAATTCCATTGAAAAAAAAAATCCTTCATTTTAAGAGTTATTCTTAGCCCCCCGAATGATTGCATTATGGGATTTACATGCTGTTAATGTTAATTATACCGTTGGTTTATTTTGTCTGAAGGAAGCGGATTTAGGCTAAAGCTCTCCTCCGCTGTGATCAAAACCAAAGATGTCCAGCTTATGTTGGACAGGAGGTCTGGTGGAGCAGCAGGGGGGGACAAACACAGCAGGATACAATCTCAAAAACCACCCCACCCCCCCCAAATGAGGGGGCATTATTTTGCAACACATGTTCGGAGGCATGTTTGCGGTTGCGGCCTTGAGGATTCAGCAGAGGGACCACAGATGAGACTGTGGGGAAAACAGGCAAGTGACTGTGGCGAGAAAAAGTCTGAGAGAGCCAGCGACAGGAAAAGCACGTCTGTCAACCGTACGGCTTCGCCCCACACACTACAGCCTGAGCCAGTTCTGCTCCTTTTATACTTTTTTAAATTATCTTTCTATCTTTTTTGTATCTTTTTTCATTCAAATCAGCCCCTTGTCTCCCACTTTTCCCCACCAACCCCTCTCAGACTGATGTGTAATGTCCTTGAACTGCTCCTGTTGCGCTAAGACACTGTTACCAGGTTACGCCGACATTGTGAGAACTCACCCAGGGCTTCTCTCTTCAGATAGTTCTTTTGCCTGTGTGTCCCTCTCTGCAGAAGAGTCAATTTTAGACAGGATTTCCTTCTGGCCTTTGAATGTCAGTGCTCGGGTTTCGTATTATTCCACTTCAGAATGAAAGCACTTTGTTAAAAAGACAGAAGAAACCGAGGGAAACTGGAAATAAAAACATGTGCTGGCTTTTTTATATTTTCCTTTTAGGAAATATGCTCACCTCTAAATCTGTCAAGGTAATAACAATATTGCATTGTTATTGCATTCTTTATGCCATGTCTGTACAATGACTAGAGGAAAGTATGCAGAGGGACTGAAATATTGCTTGTGAATTCCTGTGTGTGAATGAGAAAATGCTGAATGGGTCATTGAGGAGGGGTCTGGTCAGTTTGTGAATGACTTTGGTCTTACTACGTTAAGAGATGTAGAAGCAGAAGACATTTGCTGTGTGTTAGGCAGCATGAGTTTTTGTGTGTATGTTTGTGTAGGGGTGTCCAAATACATGTGTGGATGGGTGTGTGTGTGTGAGTGCGTGTGTGTGTAAGGTCCCCAGCTGGTTTCCATGGGGATGGAGTGACCAGGACTTCCTGTTTTCTTGACAGTGCCTGTCTAGAGGAGAGCGAAGGGCTGGAGGGCGGGCACTCTGGGGAAGAGGAAGTGGTAGACAGCTCCGATGAGGATGACAACCACAGCTCCGACTCCAGCAAAGGAGAACTGGAGATCACAGGGGACCGACAGGTGAGACAAACACTCTGGGATATTTTCTGGGAGATCAACGTCCTGCCACATGACCCTTCGATTATAAATGAGTGCAAATAGCTTCTGAAATGAAAGGAGCTGTAGGATAGAAGTTATTTTCGAACAGGTGGAAAATCAAGTGGAGGAATGGATATTATTGAAACAGTGGTGCCCAAAATGTATCATTCTTAAAACGTCATTTGAAAAGAAAAGCACACAAAGAATACCTACCTAACATGTTACTTTTAATGAGTTTCTATGGTCAGTCCTCCCAATCAGATTACTTCTGGCAGTGGACGGTGGGTGACTGACTGCCTGATGGAGCCAGCACCTAAACGATCCGCTACACTACAATGCATGGGAGTGTACTATTTTCAGTTGATTTGAATTGAAACTACTTTGTTATACTACACTACACTACCGGAATGTAGGGTGTATTGGGCAATTAGCCTGTGCATCCTGTGTGAATATGTCATTGGAGTGAAACTTTATACTTGTCCTACTATTACTGCTGGTATGTATTTATACGGTAGGTGCTCTTCAATAATGGAATGTCAAAAAGACTTTTTTATTGTTAATTGCTTTAGTTCTTTAGATCAGTTATCTCAAAAGTGTAATATTCCGTGATCCCACTTAACTTCTTAGAGGTTCAAGACTATTTGCGCAAATACCTCAGTTTCCTCACTTACCTTATTCTACTGATGCAGTTCTTTCTGTGGACATGGAAGCATCCGGAGCAGTTTCCAGGAAGTGTACAGTTATTTTTCGTCTGTTGTCTTGTGTCTGCTGTGAGAACTGACCTCGGGAGAATGACCTTATTACGGCACTCTCAGGTGACCAAGAGAGAAATCCTAACATTAAAATACATATGACAGCACAGATAAGAACAACAGTGAATAAAAAGCACAGAACAGTCAATGACACAAAGAAACTAGAAACTGGTACAAATTATAAACAAAATTTTTAATTGTATTATCATACACATTCTTTTGGAGTATCCTTCAAAATAGCTTGCCTGTATAATATGAAAGCTTATACTGAACCTACAAATCATAAGAGCAATGATATCTCATGTAATAGTATTCATATGGTATCCATTTGTTTGGCAATTCATGTATTATTGTACAAGGAGTATTTCAGATCAAAGTGTCCCCTGCCTCAGGTATTGTTTTTATGAGGTGAAGCTATGATTAACCATGTAAGGCATGTGTTTTGGAGCCAGCAGTTATAATTGGTGTCAGGTGACGAGTGAATCATCGGTGCTGAAGTCGTCGGCCTGGCGCATTAACGTGGAAATGATATAACGCGCGTGATAAGTAGAGACAGCACCCTCTCGATTGGTGTTTGTTTTCCTCTCCTGGGTGTCAGATAGTTGGCATGGGACCTGTGCTGTCTGATGGTGAAGTGCCAGGGAAGTATGTCGATTGGTGGTGCAATAAAAATAACCCTTTTTATGCTAGTGCCAACATTGGCTGCTGTGTGGTGTATTTCTCCTGCGCTTCCTTGTTATTTACCGTTTGAAGTCTATTTGCGCATGAAGAATGAACAAGACAAACTTACTTTTATTTTCTGATCTCAGCTGCTATACTCGCCATTCTCCTTCCTCTAATTACCTATTCTGGTGAGGAAATCATGAACATGCAACTGGATGATAACCAGATACATAAACACTATCATACAAATTCAAAAATGTTGCCTTTAAAATATCTATAACAGATACGTAGTATTTGTCTTGATACAAATAGGGATTCAGTTGCATGACATCAAATAAATCGCAATACAAGAAGCTAACAGAAATCTCTCAGAGTACAATGACACTGACACACGCAACTGTGCATCTATAGCTCTGCTCCTTGTCTGTAAACCAGTTGCTGGCACTCAAATGTTATTACTTGACACATTTGCTGATTGGCTTTTATCTCAACAAGTCATTTAATATTCAATAAATGAATCATCGCGAGTATCCAATGAATTTACACTTGACCTATTGATCATTTTTTCTTCTCACACTTGTTTCTCCTCTTGTAGGAAGTGTGGGATGTAAATGAAATATTTCTTACTCCTCAGTAAAACTAATAGATAGCTAGGCAGACAGACCGACAGATAGCTGTGGACTGGTCTGGGGTTGGTTCCATAGGTCCCTTAGCCAGTGTTCCTTGTCTTATTAGCTTCACTTAATAAGTCAGTCTTCTCTCATGTACCCCAACCTTCAGCATGTGATATTGCTTCCAGTATCAATCTCTCAACATATGGAAAAATACAGACGTACACAAACACATACACACACAAAGGAGTACCAGCTTTTTGAAGTCTGTCATCGTGGGACTGATATTGAGAATGCAGAGCTGGAGTCTCTCTCAGGCTGACTGGTTTCTTTTATCGGAGCGAAGCAACTGTCCAAATAAAGCCACACGGTCTGCTCCAGCTCATCAAAGTGTAGCAATGTCGGCACTGGTGGGAGGAGGGAGTGTGAAGGGGGAGAGAAGGAAAGAGAGAATAGAGGGAGGGAGAGAGAGTGAGAGAGAAATTTATGACCAGGGAAAGAACCTGACTGACCGGGTGCCCTACACCCTTGCCAGTCACTACAGAAAAAACACGTGCACACACACTCACCACTCACCCAGAGACACTCTGGTCCTCCAAGCCCCTGTACGGATTACTCCAGATCAAATCCATTTACTTTGGCTGGTGTTTCCGGGACGATGAGATGGTCGGCTTTGGTGACATCGTAAGGCATTTTCGCCCGCTTGTTTGTCTTCTGCAGTCAATGCTTGCTGGGTTCTCGGGAAATTGGTGAATGTTAACAGCTCTTTGGTCTCTCTGTGCCAGCACGAGGTGGGAGCCAAAAAGACGAAGGTGGTCCACATCGCCAAGGAGATTGTGAGCTCTGAGAAAGTGTGAGTATTCTTGTCTTTGTTTTTAAATCACAAATCTCTCAACTATTAGCTCAAATGCCATTTATTCACATTTTATAATTTTGTCCCTTTCCCAGATTTGTGGATGTCCTGAAGCTTCTACATATTGTAAGTATCCTGGTTATCATACTTCAATTGGAATATGTAACGATGTGATTCAAAAGACTTACAAAAAGTACATTGTGAAGGTCTTTTATAACTCTTCATAGCTTCATAAAGAGGTCCTTCTTTCAAGGACAAACAAAATTCCACCTGTGGATTTAAATTTTAAAGTGTAGTATAAACTTTTAAAAATGTGACTTTGTCTCCCATTTTTCATTTATAGAAGTATGAAGTAGGAATGGATGTGGAAAATACAGAATTATTCATGATTGGAATAATCACCTGCTCTCATCGCAGTGCCTTTTGTATGTGTTAAACCTTGCAGTGCAATGTACTTCTTACTTTAAACTTCAGCTGTCTCAGAGCTAAGCAGTCATAATCGAAATTCTCAGCTCCTCCAAAATGTTGAGCTTAGTGGACTCAATCGAAAGTTTGCACGCCCCCTTTGTGGCGACTGTTGAAAGTCTTCGCTTCCCTTTGTGGTCGCTATTAAAAGTCTGTACTTTCTTCAGCGCTTGTGGTCAGATGTCTGCGATCTCCTTGAATGTGGAGCTCAGTGGTCACAATGAAAGCTGGGGTTAGAGCTTGGTTTCTCGAGCTCATACGTTGTATACGTTCTGGCTGTGTGCCAGGTAGGTGAATGGTTTCCATGGCAACATGGTGCTGATGTCTTAATTCCAGTATAAAGGGCATGGACAGGTGTGACAGGTGTCTTCTAATCAGCCTGGGGACATTATCATAGGAGGATAGAGGAGACATTAGCAGATGTGTGCTGTAGTGGGGGGGGGGGGGGGTTGGGGGTTTGGGGGCCATGTGTTACAGGACTCTTATTAAAACTCCCCTTCAGAAATGTAAGAAGGCAACAGCTAAGGCACACCTCCCCATTATTTGAAACCACCATGTGGTCTTCAAAGGGGGCCTTGAAGTGGCTTTGTTTTGTTTAAGAGGGCGGCAGCTTTGGGGTTTTGTGGGGTGTGGGCAAGCAGGGGCAAGAGTTTTGTTTCTTCGGGTTCTATTTACGGAGTCTCTGTTTTTTCCTCGAGGGAGTAGCACTCACGCGTTAAACCCTGAACCGAGAGAGTTTCCAGGGGAAAACAAACACAATGTAGACACACACAGACACACACCACAGGCATGCATACAAATACTTACACAATGTCTCACACACACAAACATACAAACAAACACACGTGTGTACACATGCACCTTTACATTCACATATACTCATGCTCTCACACACACACACACACACAAACTGGGAGAGTGAAAAACCCACCTGTCACAGGTCCTCACACTGTTGGCGGAATTACTATAGCAGGGTTGTGGATTGCGGGGGCTCTATGGGGATTTAAGGCCCTAGTGCTGAGCGGCACGTGAGACTGGCTGGAGGAAATGGGGCACATTGCGATTCTTGACCCCCGAGCAGCTGTCCCTGAGAGAAGCGTTTGCCCTCGTTGTGAGAAGAAGGCCTTGCTTATCCGCCAGTGAAAGAGTAAGAGGACAGAGTAAACGAATCCGTCTGCCTTGCAATGTGTATTTATGTCCCACATTCCAGGCTTCTTTAGGCCACTAATCACTATGAACACAGAAAGAAGACAGGAAGCATTTCGCCGGCCCTGCTTTGTGTAGAGAATGGAGATAAACTACGTTGTGTAAAGAGACAACACTGCCGCACAATTCCTCTTTAATACAGTTCCTTTATTCCGTTGGGTTTGACATTCCTTACATACAGCAGGTCTGCCATTTGCACCAGCTCGATGACCTTGTGGGTCGCCGGTTCAGCTCTCAGCCAAGTCATTCCAAAGATTTAAAGTGGTTTCCACTGCCTCTCTGTCTGAGAGAGATTGGGGTTGTGGCCTCGGGATCGACGGACACAGTCTCTATAGCCTCAGGCTGCAGAAACACACACCCAATAAGCCATCTATACAACTGAGGTTTTACCACAACATTTAAAATATAGTGGGATTTGACCTAACAATTCTTTGAGATTCAGCATGGTACCGTAAATACCATTTGCAGTCTTGTACTAGCCTATTAATATCAGATAGGCCATTTAACATCTTGTACTCGTGTTTGCCAAGATTGCTTATTATTTTCACCTGGAAGTACATCACGGGGAAATAAATCAGTGTTTCACAGCGACGACATGGATAAGCTTGTTGTAGAAGGATGTGCATGGTGACCATGTGACCAGTGGGGACTGTTGGGGATGATTTTGTGGGCAAAGTCAGTTTGACTTTTAACGCCTGAATGCCCAATTCATTCAATAAGCTAAATGGGATCTTTAGTCAAGATCTAAGTTAAAGACAAAGATTTGTGTTGTGTGTTGTGAGCAGTGTACACGGCCATTGTCTATATGAAGGATTGCGTAGCCTTGTTTATATGGCATCAACAGAAGTGTGTAGTCAAATTTGTGTGTCATCTATGGTGTTGGGTTGTCAGGTGGAGGGAGGTTCATATGTGTGTGTTGTGAGCATGGCTGTGTGGTCAGGGTTGTAACTGTAGTATTCTGTGTTTTGAGCATGTGTTTGTAAATTAGACTATCATGTCAGTCTGTTAGCCACACCCTTGTGGAACACATGGTCTGTTTTTAGAACGTCGCGGTCCCTGAAACTCTTTCTGTGCACCCAAATGGAAGCCTTCCCTGCTGATTTTCCTTTTCCACTTTGGTGGTGTAGCTATCCCCATGGTGGATCCTGTGTCTTTGTAGTTAAGTATCTGGATCAGCTGGAAGGATCATAAAACCCTATACTCCCCAGGGATTTGGTCCACCCAAGACTGACCTCTGACCTTGCCATTGTTCCGACCAATCAAAAGCTGCTCATACGCAGACAGTGGCTTGAGCTTAAATTTCACACCGAATGCACAGCATAGCGTTTTAACAGTCATCATTAACACATTGCGGTTCACTGACCTTCGGCGTTTCAGACGCCGTGTCTCTCTGCTGCAAGCCCATGTGCCTCTGGCGGTCGTTTGAAGGATGTTTGAGTGAAGGAAAGAGTTTATGTGTCAAACCTCATGACTGCTGCCTGTAGACGCTCATAGTCATAGACGCTCAGTCCGGCAGCTATTTTCACCACAGTGGTGTATTGACAAAGAGGAAGAATGTGCTTGTGTGTGCGCACGTGTGTGTGTGTGTGTGTGTGTGTGTGTGTGTGTGTGACACAGAGGGAGAGAGAGACTGTATGCATGTGTGTGTGTGTGTGTGTGTAGGGGGAAACATATATTAAAGGGACAGAAGGAGAGTCATTCTGTTCAGACCCAGTGACAGTACAACATATTGAAGGACACTGATCAGACATACAGTACGAGGCTTACCAGTATAGAAATGTGCCCAAAGAGAGTGTTATCCTGCAAGGTTGTGACTAGCACGTCCTCATCCAATCATGTGTGATTACTACTATGTACTGTGCAGTTCCTGCCCAACCACTGCACAGCCTTGCGACATCTGGATGTTGCTGTGTAAATCCTGCCTCTTTAAATCAGTATGGGACCATTCTGTTAAAGCTCTGCCCTACCTTTTAGTCACAAGCAAACCCACATTTCTACCGAGTCCTACACACCAGCCAAGCCTTAGGCCACATTTTACTGTCCAAATAAAGGTATCCACCAGGTGTAGTATACTGCTTTTCAGCTATGGATGTCAACAACAAAATATAATAAGCAAGCAGGGAGTAGTCACAATATACGCACTGGGTTTCCAGTGTGTCAGTGCTCAGTTGTCAGTACTCAGTTTTCAGCTCTTAGTGTTCAGTTCTCAGTGTTCAGTGCTCCTGTTTTTGTCTCTGACTCCTCCCTTCCCTAAACAGGATTTTAGAGATGCGGTGGCCAAGGCCTCTCGGCTGAGCGGGAAGCCTGTGATAGAGGAACGGGTCCTAAACCAGATCCTGTACTACCTGCCCCAGCTGTACGAGCTGAACCGGGACCTGCTGAGGGAGCTGGAGGAGAGGGTGGCCCGCTGGTACCAGAACCGTCTTTCCACTACTGACCCACTCACATGTAGACTGACCTATCAGACTTGTAGTCTCACCAATTGGCCTCTAATACTGACCATGAAATTTGACAAGACCGATTGAGTGATACTACACATTAATTAATGGTGCCTTGTTATGTGAACAACAGGGACATACCATCCTCATGTGCTGAGGACTGATAAAAAGTGTTCTTTGATTTTATGACATAACCTTAACTAATTACATTCAACTGTGCACATTGGGTTAGAGCCATACGTTTGAATGTCAACTATTTAAACACTGCTGCAATCCAAGAAACTTATAGTACACTCACACTCATTCAAATACACTAATGCATATGCATTTCTTGACATTGTCTCTCTTGGTCAGGAACGATCACCAGCACCTTGCGGACATCTTTGTGAAGAAGGGGCCCTACCTGAAGATGTACTCCACCTACATACGGGAATTCGACAAGAACGTGGCCCTCCTGGATGAGCAGTGCCGGAAGAACTCGGGATTCGCCGCCGTCGTTCGGGAGTTTGAGGTAACCGGATCGGCCAGACCTAGTGGATGGTTATGTAGAGTGTACAGATCACGATGTGTGTGTGAATCGACTGTGCTGTGTCCGTGCATTGATGTCAGTATCTGTGTTTCAGATGAGCCCTCGCTGCGCCAGTCTGGCTCTGAAGCACTACCTGCTGAAGCCTGTCCAGAGGATCCCCCAGTACCAGCTGCTGCTCACAGGTAGGGGGCGCCAGTGTGCCATTCTTCTCTACACTTTTGAGATATTCTGTGGTGTTTTTCATTGGGCAGCTGCCTCATGGGAAACATTTGCTTTGTCACTCATCCCACATACTGGACCGCTTTCGAGATGAAAAGGTTGCTTTGCATGGCTGGGGCCGAACAGTGTGAGACTGAGTATCATAGCACCACAGCAGGGCAAAATACTTTCTGCTGGGTTGTGGTCAGGACCTATTAAATAGTGCAAGACATACGATATATGTCTCACACTATTTGTATTTTATATATGTCTTGCACTATTTTTTTTTTTTATTTCATATATATATATAGCTTCAACTCTATCTGCCATTAATCAGATACAATGGAAGGAACATGAAATGTTTTCAAGGCACCATAACACAACCTGAGACCACCTCATTTCCTTTTTCCCAAAACAGTTTCATAGGTAATGACAAATTTAGCTGAAGGTAACTTTTTTGTAAATCTTTAGCCAATGTACATGTGAATTTGAGTTTGGCAGACTGGATCACTGTCAGAAATGACACAGCAGTGCCCCCTAGTGGAGGCATGACCTAAATGTAGTGATTTCTGGAACGCTATAACTTAATATTATATTCTGGATAGTACAGTGTTAAATATGATTGTTATAGGTGATACAATCACATTTGATTACATAGCTACCTTCTGCAGCTACAAGGCACTTATGGACATATGAATTCGTACATAAATGTGAGAAAATAATTTGCCTGACCAAATCATACCTCAAACCAAACCTCATCCTGAAATTTGGCTATGTAAAGCTGTGCATATTTATTCTGGTACTATGGTACTTGTACAGATATGTTGGCAGTGAGAATATTCTATTTTACATAGGATCACACATTTCACCTGCAATTAATGATATTCTACATTTTACTGGTTTTGAAATAAAAAGGTATTTGCCTGTTTTTCAGATTATTTGAAGAACCTTGTTGAAGACTCATCTGACTTCAAAGACACACAAGGTAATGCAATTTATTTTAGAATCATGTCATTCCCTTTGAAAATATTCCCTAAACTGCTGTCCCTGTCAGTTGTGTTATAGCTGAAACAGCCCTAAGTCTGTGGAATAGTCTTTGTGATTTAAATGTCACATCAGAAACAGTCATTGTTGTTGAATCTGCTGTCAGTGACACATAGGAAGCCAGTCTTATTGTTCTGTATTTTCACAGCTGCCCTCAGCATAGTAAAGGAAGTGGCCAACCACGCTAATGACATCATGAAACAAGGGGTGAGACCCATCATTTATCCATTCTGCCATCTCTCTGTCTACCCCTTTCTATCTCTACTCTCTGCTGAAGTGCTGACTCTGTCATAAAATTACCTGCAATGTGTGAGTTATGGAGTTGAAAATATGGGACTGTTCTCTCTGCTGCAGGATAACTTCCAGAAGCTGATGCAGGTTCAGTACAGCCTGACGGGCCACCATGAGATCGTCCAACCCGGGAGGGTGAGTGCTGCTCTCCTTTTACTGTCAAACAAATGTAATGGGCCAGATTTAGCACATATGAACATTTTTGCACCTGCAATTTTAGCAACATGGTTTGTGATTGGAGCAAACAAAGTAGCTCAGCCAATCACATGCCCTCTTAGTATTTTGGCACAAGCAGAGGTTTTGCATGCACAAAATGCTTAGTAAATCAGACCCTATTAGCTTTGCTTCTAAGGAAATAAGGAAGTAATATAGGAGAAAAGTAGCAGACGTAGCGGTAGCCCTGGTAATATCAGTTTTAGTAATATTGATATTGTATGTTCGTTAGCATATTTCTGTCACCGTAAGGATGGTCCTCCCTTGCAGGTGTTCCTGAAGGAGGGAACCTTGATGAAACTGTCACGGAAGGTCATGCAGCCGAGAATGTTCTTCCTGGTGAGGTCACACCCATGCATTCACCCTGGCAATCTCTCCACCTGTTCACATAACCCTCCCCTGTGTTGTTTGTCTGACATTTTCTTTGATTTCGCTCCCAGTTCAATGACATCATGCTGTACACCACCCCCGTCCAGTCCGGCCAGTATAAACTCAACAGCGTGCTGTCGCTAGCAGGGATGAAGGTAAGGCCTCGGGACGTTTATTTCGCTGTCTCATGATTCAAAACTAAAATGTAACTTGTGGAACAGAATTTTGTATGTTATATCATAGACAGGCATGATACTATTCAGTCATATACCCCACAGAGGAGCAGGACTCTATCATTGTTTATGTATATGCTTATTGTATGTCATTATCGTAAAGTGTGGTGTCACAAGTCCAGCCCTTAGAAGTTTGACGGTAATTATGTTGAATGTGCATTGCAAAGAAACAGATATCCAACTGTTGGCTTCAAGCTCTTTGTGATGGCCCTGCAGAAGATTAATATTTATGAATCAGCAATTATGTGTTCATACAGGTGAGCAAACCCAGTCAGGAGGCCTATCAGAACGAGTTGAACATAGAGAGTGTGGAACGCTCCTTCATTCTGTCTGCCAGGTACGAGCCAATCACTTCACTGACAGAGTTGGAAGAGAGTGGGGAGAGAGACCCATGCAGGTGTTTGGTCCTGCCAAACTCAGGAGGGAGATATATCCTTTATATCTGCACCTTCATATTCACCTGTAACACATCTCCTTCCATTAGTGATGATAGAAGGATGTTTCAGTGAGATAACACCTCTTTGAACCAAAAGCAGTCTTGGCCGCAAAGCACAATAATAGGTTCAGCTCAATTAGTCACTGCTAGCACATGGTAGCTCCACCCCTCTGTGGCGTCAGGAAACCTCATGCTCCAATCAGGACTGCCCATCACCAGAGAGGAAGTGGGCAGACTCCAGACACAATATCTTCCACTCTCTCTGCACAGAGAGTGCACAATCTAAGAGAAGTGTGGGTGTGTGTGTGTCTGTGTGTGTATGAATGATAGTGTTCGAGTGCAGACAGAGATATAAATAACCTTTATTTATCGTTTCTGGGTGAGTGCGGCTTCATTGTGTCAGACTGTATGAGTCACTATGGAGGTCAGACTCAGCTCGACCTGCTCTGAAGGCAACACTGCCTGCTGTATCTCTAGTGCTCTGAAGTTCCCCTGTCCGACAAGCTATGAATTTTAAGAGGAGTACTATGATTTTATCAAATTGGGTCACTGTTGCCCCTTTTTAAGTCTCTGGACTCTTGACATGTGAAGTGTTGCCAGCTACAGATTAACAGTGGGGGAGAGAGGCTTTTTTTCTTTACTGTACCAGATCTCTTACAAGTGTCAAGTTCCCTTTTATCCCTCTGAAATGAATAAAGGAGGAATGCGTTTGAAATGAGATAATGAGAAACTTCAGTACGACTGAATTCTCAGGGCTGAAGTTTCACATGGAGGCCACATCTTTGGTAAAATGTCTCGGATTCTCTCCTGCAGCTCGGCGACAGAGCGAGACGAGTGGCTGGAGGCTATCTCCAAAGCCATGGAGGACTACACCAGGAAGAAGATCACTTTCTTCTGCAGCAAGAGCCAGGAGGAGGTACTGACATTACTGAAGGAAATAAGCCTGTTTGATTTGATCCAGTCATAGCCGTCTGATGTGAAGCATAATTAATTTTCATTGATACAAAGCACATGGTAGCACACGTGGGTAGCTCCACCCACCCATCATGGGGTTCATTGAAGCTCACTCTACCATCACTGGACTACTCGCAATCAAGTGAACAAAAGGTTTGTCTTGTTGCATTTAAACTATTTCTGTGAAGACAAGCTCACTTCTTCAAAGTAAATGCTGCCAGCTTGTACAGGCAGAATGAGATTTCATGAAGTCTATGAAGGGTGGGGTTAAAATGAGATGTCAGTCACTGATCGCTGTGAACCAAACAAAATGTTTTGCTCACCACATAAAAACTCATTCATTGGCTCAACTCAGTCAAGCACTGGTTGCATTTGCAGCTACACCCATTTGTGGTGTCATGAAGCCTCATTCTTCCATCACTACTGTCAGCCGCTGTTCTGTTTTTGTCTCATCAGCACACCAGCTGAGTTGTGCAGTCTTATATCAGAGGCCTTCATATAATGCTGAGTTGTCTCAGACTGTACGCTCAGGTTATTAACTCTTTGGGGGCCTCTCCATTGTTCCTGCACAGGCCGGTGGGGCCCAGGGGGACAGCGGGGCCCCTCTGGGGTCCAAGGCACCCATCTGGATCCCCGACCTGCGCACTACCATGTGTATGATCTGTACGTGCGAGTTCACCCTCACCTGGAGACGACATCACTGCAGGGCCTGTGGGAAGGTGAGAAGGGGCTCTTCTGTTCCAGACCTAAAATACATTATAATGAAACTTCAGTTCTTCCATTTAAACATTACAATGGAAGAACTTCCATTTAAACATTAAATGGAAGAACTTTTAGGCCTTTTAGGGTTGATATTATGGCTGATGATTTTCTGCTGTTGATTCTTTGAACAATTTAATGACAACTTTTATTTGTTTTCTTTTTTTAATAAAACTTAAAGTAGCAATTCCACACAAAAGTGGTTACTTTTAACCTTGCCATCTGCAATGCAGCTCATGAGTTTTGAAACTGAAAAATTTGGTCAAACCTCTCATTGTCTCCTCAATATTCTACTGTTTGTGTATGTGTTTGTGTGTGGTAGGTTGTATGCCAGTCATGCTCCTCACACAAGCACTACCTGGAGTATCTGAAGAACCAGCCGGCCCGAGTGTGTGACCAGTGCTTCATCAAGCTTCAGCAGAAGAGTACGGCCTCCCACCTCTTCTCTACTTGTGCAGATAGAACAGTCAAAACAACAGTGTCAATGCAGCTTTGTCAAACATAATGCAGTGGAGGACATTTGACTTAAAAATAGCATAATTTGACATATCTAAGCTAATATATTTCAAAGTTAATAACTTTATTATAATGTTTTTAAAAAAATTATTTTAATCCATTACAGTAAACATTGTTGTGATGTACATATGAACAATGATTAATTTTTCTAGATAATAGCTGGAGTTAGCCAAAACCACTGTCTGTCCTGAATTTAATCAGAGACCTATGAACACAAATGCTCATTGTAAGAGACTGTTAAAGACTGTTAGCTACAATTAGCGTTGTTGATGGTATTTTTTAATACCCCACTCACAGGTGACCAGACTCCATCAAACACCCCCTCCCCCAGTTCAAAGTCCCCTTCAGGGGGCTTCTCCTCCGTCCTCCATTCCTCCAGGAAACAGAAGAAAATCCCTGCTGCACTCAAAGAGGTGAAGGATACTGTAGCAGCAACTACACTATATACTAGTATTATCCCACATCAACATTACATTAATCTTACACACCATTGATGCTAACATAGTGTGCTGAGAGCAATGCGTAAACAGGCCCTGCTACACTGTCAGTGTAGACTGGAGAACAGTTATATGTTTAATGTGTTCTTCTAGGTGTCTGCAAATACAGAGAACTCCTCCATGAGTGGTTACCTTCAGAGGTCAAAAGGTAACAAGAAGCAGTGGAAGAGACTCTGGTTCGTCATCAAAAATAAAGTCTTGTACACCTACGCAGCCAGTGAGGTGAGCCAGGTGTTTTTTTCTGTGTCTCTGTAACAAAGAATCAGTGTTAGAGGACATTAAGTTATTTCACTTCTCCCTGTACAATGTGGCTTTTCACCTTTCTCTGAGGAATAGTTCTTAGAGAGAGAGAACTGTGCCAGCAGTAGCTGTACTGTAACAATAGGTCAAGTGCATACATGACCTCTATTAACATGTACATGTAAAACAGAGTATGAATATGAAAGTTGGCTTAGCCTAGACAAGCATGTCAGCTAATTAAATAAATTATACAACCTAATGTCAAATGGTCTACCGGGATGTGCTCCTTATTTCTTATCTTAGAAATTAGTGTGCAAAAATGTAATTATCTGCACTTGTTTCTGAAATATTTGATTGCCCTCTGAGAGTTGGTGTAAATTCCCATAATCCCAAGGGGCATGCCCATGCATATGCAATTATGTTTCAATATTCAGTCACAATGTTCAGTATAAAAACATCTTCCCAGGTTTAAAACTAACTGTTTAAACACTGTTGTTGTATTACACTGTTCCACTGGCTTAAGCCCATAAAAGCAGTCTCACATGACGTTGTATGGATTGAAGCTGTCTTGTGATACTGTATCACAGAAACTTAGAATGAGTTTAGTGTTCAGTATTGTAAAGTTTTCAAAAACCTTGTCCAGGTCCCAATCAAAAGAACTTTGTCTATGTAAGGGCAGATGCAATTCAATCAAACTGGACTTTAGTCTTTTTTAGGGTAGATGCAATTTAATCAAAATAGACTTTAGTTTTCTTAAAATGCTAAATTTAAAAATGAAAAGTACACATTTCAAAGGACATTCTTGCCCGTCTCCAATGAAACACTCACGTTGGAACGTAAAGTCTGTTTTGATTGACTTGCATATGTCTTTGAAGTTGCTAAGTTCATTTGATTGAATCTCAGGGTTGGCTAAGCATAAATGTTGTGTCGCAGTACTGAAGTGCATTGCAGAGAGTAATCACTGTTTCTGCAGGATGTAGCAGCGCTGGAGAGCCAGCCTTTACTGGGATTCTTCCTAAGAGAGGAGCGATCGGGCGATGCTCAGAAACTGCAGTTCAAGCTGTACCACAAAAACACGCTGTTCTACATCTTCAAGGCCGAAGACACCCAAACTGCGCAGAGGTAAGCTGTGAGCTTTTCACTTCACATCAGTGTAACGTAGTCTGTAAGGGTTTATACATTTTTATTGTGTCAGTATGGAGAACTGTATTGGGGAGAACGACCAAAAACTGCTGGGCAAACATAGAAACTACCAATAAATGAAGATATCTACTAGCATCCAGGCTAAAATATTTACACATGTAACCTGTTTTATGTGTGTGCGTTTTCTTTTTCTTAGATGGATTGACGCATTCCAGGAAGCCATGGTCCTCTAGCCATTTCTTCATTTCATGAAAATCACGCGTACCAGTGCCATAGAATAATTTCAGTGAAGGTGCTAAACCTTTCAGCGCTATGGTGTGGTAATCCTGTAGGTAGCGACTTCCATCCACGATGCTACAGTGTGCTTCAGTTCCCAAGGACAGAGGGATAAACATTAAGGTTTTCAGCATGGACTGAAAGCTTGTGAAGAAAGACAGGAGGAGGCAGTACAGGGTATCTTGCAAGATCTGCCAGATGGCCAAAATGTAAAGATACAGGTTAGGGCACACATTCATTTTGTGGCTTAAGACCCATTGGGATACCAACACTTGCACTCCATGAAAGGATACTAAAGCAAATGGGTGCTATAATTCATTAAACAAGTTGAGAGTGTTTTTGAAGCAGGAATGGATAATGAGTTAGAATTTCATCACCCTTAATCGAATTAACTCCTGGAGGCATCTGTATCAGAAAAGATAAGGTGTGTCTTTCAAAAAAATGGGCTTTTTGAGAATCAAGACGAAAACGGCCAGTTGTATTAGGTGTTGGTCAACGGTCAAGTCCGAAATGAGTTCGAGGAAGTGTAATAGAAATGGCGTTGTGTGGCTGTGTGTCCTGTGGGGGGCGGCTTGTGTGTCCTGCGCTTTCACTGTGAATCATTGCCACAGATAGAAAGGGAAAATTCTCCAATGTTATGGGAAAACACTTTTAGAAAAAAAGTGTGATTTTAACACTTCCTAGAAATGATGCAGGACATTAAAATGTATAATATGATGCAGTGGGAGAAACTGTAAGGTTTTAATTACTAATGTAATATAATTACATGTATGAGATGGTGATTAAAACATTAATTACTGTAATCACAGTGTCCACTGTAAACCAATGTTCTTACCAGTCTTTGTGGTGCTAATTTCTCTGGGCTTACAAGTTTACCAGAACTTGAATTCCAACTCCTCCAGACAATTCAAGGTGCAGAATTTTGTGTTGTTGCTTTTGTTTTCAGTGCTTTGAAAGATGTGAGGAAACAAGTTGTGTGTAAGAGGTTTCATCCAGTCCATTGCTGGAAAATGTCTCCAGTCCATTTGTTTATTGCAAATTGAACTTCTACAACTGGTACACTGTATTGTGCACGTTTGAATCTGATTATTGTGTAAAATGGTTCAAAATTATTTGTAGCTGCCACTATTACAACAGATTGATAATGCTCAAACTCCATCACCGTTTTTTAGAACAACTTAAGTGTAGTGCCTTATTTGTTTTCATTATAGAACACAGCAAAAAGACAAAGGTAGGGACCAATGAGGGTGTTCTGGGAGGAAAACTTGATTGCCATAACAAAACTTGAGGGATTCAGTTAGCATTTGTACTTAAATTTTATTCACAATTCAAGTGTTGAATTTTTTTCTTCACCAAGTTTTTTTTAGTTCAGCAATCATGAAAATTAACTCCCAAAACTCTTGTTGCAAAACACAAATCCTGGCCAACTATTAAAAATTGAGTTAAGTGTAAAAAATGAGAATTTGACATCACTTACATTGTTGCTTCATTATTGAATTGTATTTTGGTGTGATAAAACTGGAATGCTCATACACATACTACCATGTTTCAGTCTCACTCTGCTTAGAGCCTCTTAACACAGTTGGGTGTAATTATCCATTGTTAAGTTAAAATGAATTTTAAATAATAAAAAAAGAGTTTATGTTTTGTATTTTACAAATACTGGTCTGGTCACTATAGATTGCACTGTTACGCTATGGAATGTGGGAAATTGAGTTTAGAAGGTAAATAGAACCCCACCACTGTATGTTCGGTATGCCATTTTTGTAACTGTAAATGTTTTCTACAGAACAATATGTAAAGTACTGACTTTGAATAAAATGTTGTAATGCTTGCTGCACCATCAAAACCCATAACTGTTAAAAACTGTTTTTATTGATTCAGCTTTGTCTCCCAACATGCTAAATAGCAGTGCTGTTTGCAAATGCTTTTTGTACTGGTAATGAATTTTGGGGAATTGTGTAATACCTTCTGTTTACTTGGAGTGATATTTCCATTATATGGCCATAGACAAAACATTTTGGTCTTCTACGACAGAACTGTCAGAGTCATCCAATGTCAGGTGGCCGCTGGTACTAGCTCTATGGTAAAATCTTGTTTCAAAACCAAACAAAAATAACACTGGGGCATTTTCCAATGCAAAATGTTATTTAGGAAGATATTCGGGAAGCATTTAGGAAAGCAGGCATTTCCAAAGCACCAAACTTGAGTTTGAAAGTCTATCTTGGGGACTGTGGTTATCAGGATGAAATGCTATACCCTGATCAAAACTCAGATCCTTTAAAAATTCCTGGAGTAACTAGGAAATAGCTAGGATTTTAACCTCTGGTATATTGGCCAAACTCTCACCCGAGCTTGCTGCATTCTATGCCTGATAGTCACAGCCACTTGAGAAGAATTCTAGCAAATTCTTTTCTCAGGTAGGTGCTGTCAGAGGGTAGTGGCTGTAGTGAGGTTCCTTCTCTTTTTTTTTTTTTTGATGCCAGGTCACGATTTTGTCTTCCCCCATGTCTGGACATGATCGAATATAAATATCATAATTACAACTGCTCCACACAGCTGCTACAATTTCTTCACAAATAACAATCTATAATGAATCTGTTGAAATAAGGAATTTGTTTGTGTGGTATCAAAGTCAGAACGAGCAAAGCTGGCCAGCTATGTCATTGCTTAAACATATTGTTTGTCCTTGGCCGTTACTCCTACATTTGACGTTCTCTGAAGTATTCGCATTGTTAGACCGTCATCTCACTATCTCTTTTTGATAGAATCAGTATCAAATCCTCCATGTAAAACGTATTACTCAAATACAGCTCATCTGCTGATAAGCCCCATCGCTTCCGTCCGTGTGAAGCACGCCTGACCCGCGCGAAGTACGTTTGCGCATGAGCAGTGCAACGCATTTTGCGGAAAGAGGTCACGAACTCTGACCCTCCCCGAAGCAGTGAACGGTAGAAACACATTTTTATTTAAGAAAAGCTTGTCTCGCTAAGGGAGAAAAGAATACAACATTCCAGGTAATGCAGCTTTTCTACAGAGTACGGTGCTATGGCAGTGCAATGGCTAGATTCGTGGCACGAGGAAGCCCTGGCTAAATAAGGAAATGTGCAGCTGCCACAACGTTAGCTAGCATGCTACCTA
Organism: Albula goreensis; assembly: GCA_022829145.1. Classification (NCBI taxonomy): domain Eukaryota; kingdom Metazoa; phylum Chordata; class Actinopteri; order Albuliformes; family Albulidae; genus Albula; species Albula goreensis. The sequence goes on along the minus strand of CM040757.1, from coordinate 8,014,333 downwards.
CTTGTTTAGCGCTAGCCAGAACTTGGTTTGTTGCAGTGCGAAGATAGGGTAATTACGACAACTATCTTGTGAAAGCGACGAGTAGCAATACGTATTAGCTTTTTTCCTTGATAGGGAAACTTGGATATGTAACAAAGTTATATCACGGCTAACGCCACAAACGAAGACCACCCGTATTTAGTTATTAAGCGTGCACGCTAGCAGCAGCGTTCAATTCCGCGTCGTAGCTAGTTTGCTCATTTAGTTCCTGTTTTTCGACTACAGCTCGCAGCTAGCTATTAGCTAGCATTACGTTACTTGGCTAACCTTAACATTAAATCTGGATACACTGTCAGGCTGAATAGGAAATTTGATTTTACTAGTTCGCGTTGCATCCCTGGGTTTAGTTACATTTCTCTGTAAGTGGACCTTGAGGTGATTTTCCTGTAATTCCATTTTATAAAGGATATCCCGCCAGGATCAACCCTTCCTCTCGGCAGGGCCGTTTTGCTTGAACCCACGGTATGCAGCATGCTTTAACCTATCAATGTTGACCTTTCACCCACAGGAAAAGAAATAACTTTTATCTTCCGTAGTGGTTTTAAGCACTGCTTTGACCTGTGTAGGGAATACAGACCACTAGTCTGTTAGCCCTCCATCGTCATGGTTATTTATGTGTGTTGTGGTTAGCAGGATTGTAGCGCCAGTAGCTGAAAGAAATAAACAAACATGGAGGATGGATGTGGTCGGCTTGTCATTCTAGCTTGTTAGCAAGCCAACTGTTTTATTTAGCTGAAACGTTGTTGCAGTTTGATATCGTCTTCAATCCCTGTATCATATGGCCCTGTTCATAATGTCTGTGAAGGGTATCAGTTCACAAAAACTAAAACGGCCAGCTCGCTGCCTTCATGTTTCTGTAGGGTGCTCTCCAGATCTTTATCTGGCTGAAGTTAGCAATATAAGCCCAATTACATACGTTCACCCACATGGTGAACGATTGCTAGCTGCTGGTTTAGCTACAAATGTGCTAAGAGTCCGTCTCTAGCTGAGCATCGTTACAGTAGATTGATTGTGTTGAGTAGATTTCCAGTCGTCTATCTTGAGCACTGAAGTACGAATCTGATTTCCTTTATTTCTCATTGAACCACAATTTAGCTGACAAGGTACTCAAATACACAATAGAAAAGTCCTTCAGCTGGCTCGGGAGGAGTTTGACACATGTGTTATGACATTTTAACATTTAAGCGCGAGTTTTGAAGAAGGGAACATTTAATTGAAGTATGGATGTTAAATAATTTAATTCAAAGGGGCCATCATCTTAACCCCTAACCATGACGTTAAAATTGCTTCCACTCTCTCCCCCTATCTGGAATGGCTCAGTAACTTAAGAGTTTGTATATTGTACCATCTTGGGCTCGAATGATTCGCATATATCTGGCTCTCAGTCGTTACAATTGAATTATTTTGTTATTCATAGTAGTGTGTTCTGTTTTTCTTACATTTCTAGTGAAAATTGTAAGTATGCTGACAATAAAAGAGAGTGTTACTGTATTGTTTCTGTTTTTTGCCCATTCAGAATCTGTCTGCCTGATGGGCTTAGAAACTGAGGAGTCGCTATAGGGAAACTCACCACCATGGACGGACAAACCCAGAGGATACAGCTGGTCTCAGCGGATGGAGGTGTCTCTCTGGGACATCGCATACAGGTGAACAGGCCCTGAACCAAGTCTGAGCAGGTGGCAGAATACTAGCCTGACTTGATAATTGCCTGATTTTATTCTTTGAAGAGAGACATTCTCCTGGTATGTGTCCTAACATAGCTCAAAATGTATAGGTCTGCCTTTTAAACACTGAACGTTAGCGGTGTCGGTCACCAAGATGTTGTGCTCTCTGTGTCTCTGTCAGTCACTTAAACTACATAAAACAATACTTGTCAAAGCTCTAATAATGTACCCCTGTGAGGCAATGTCAGACCCAAATTAGTATTCAGTTAATATCTTAGCCCAACCTATATAAAAAAGTGCAGTTTGAGCAAAAATTCTAACACTTTCTGCACCCTATTCAGAGAAAGGAAATGGTGTGTATTGGAAAAAAACATGCGTCTATGTCTTTTAGTTTAGGAAGTGAAAATGAACAGAAAGCATACAGTTTTGGGCTGTGTACCGGCAGTGGTTCTTGCCTTCATGATTAATACATTTTATGAAAAACCCATGCAAGATGCAAGGGGTTTCTGTTTTTGACGCCACACTGCTTGTGTCTCCAGATTGTGACTGACCAGCAGACGGGGCAGAAGATTCAGATCGTCACGGCGTTCGACCAGGCTTCTCCAGGACGCCAGCAGTTTATCCTGGCCAAACAGGAGCCTTCGCCAGGCAAGGTCATCCTCACTGCCCCTGACGGGAGTGCCGTCAATCAGCTGCTCTTCACCTCACCTGACCTGGCTGGACAGCAGATCCAGGTAGCCCCCCAAAAAAAAAAAACCAGAATGTCAGTGACATGAAAAAGTCTCTTGTCCTTTATCAGTTAACTATATTATCTTTTTATCTCTGTGCTTTGGCATACCCAAGATCCCTATATATATATTTGTAATGTAAGACCCTAGATATTATATAAGACATGATTCTCAAAGCTTTTGTGATAAGTCTGTCACTGGTGGTAGACATGTTGTCTGCTGTGACAAAGAAGTAGGCTTGATATGCTCCATAAGCCACATTAGTACAAATTACTACAGATGCTCAAAATGTCATTTATTTGCTTGGTTTTCTGTTCCAGGCAGTGCAGTATTTTTTCCAGTTGACCTTTTCTCTGGTAGCTTTAGTTTCTCTGGAACAGTTCAGACCAGTAATTTGCTAAAGTGACATGCTTCTAAGGACATTTGCTTTTCTATTTTAAGAAATTCTGTTTTTGGTAGTAATCAGAGTGTTCCTGCAAGTGCACATATTCAGTTGATAACTCTGACATCCGTTGCTTCCTCCCTCAGTTTGTTACAGAGGACAGCTCAGACCAGTCACTAGCCAAACCTGTTGTGGAATACTGCGTGGTGTGTGGAGACAAGGCCTCAGGTTAGTGTTTTAAATATGTAGAAATGAGTACTTTAACAAACATGAAGAAGAAAGAGAAAACATAAAAAAGCCCTTTGTTACAGTATGACTGTACAAGTGTTTAATTTTACAAAAAAAGAACTGCAGCAGTTGTGTGTACCAATGTGTTTTAATAAGGAAATTATAAGTCTAGACAAATGGCTTTAGCCAAATATTGTGCATATCAGGGTGCCTGTGATTGGTGTATGTGTTTGGCTCACAGAAACGCTCATCTTCTCTTTTTTGTTGTTCTCTCTCTCTTTCAGGTCGCCATTATGGAGCGGTGAGCTGTGAGGGGTGCAAAGGCTTCTTCAAACGGAGTGTCAGGAAGAACCTGGTGTACACCTGCAGGGGGACGGGCGAGTGCGTCATCAACAAGCACCACCGCAACCGCTGCCAGTACTGCCGCCTGCAGCGCTGCATCTCCTTTGGCATGAAGCAGGACTGTGAGTACACAGCCCATTGCAACGGCTGCCGTTAACGGCACAGTTATTTTTATGTGTTGCGTGTCAAAGTCTGCTTCTCGCCATCGTCCGGCCGTGCAGCTGTCTTGTTTGTTTCTTGTAACCTCATGATGAGTTCGTCTAACGCAGTGGTGTCGAGCTCACGTCCTTGAGGGCAGCAGTGTCTGCTGGGTTTGTGTTTTTCAGCACTTACTTGATCATATTAAATCACTGATTGGCTTAAGAGTCTGCACACTTGGCTTCCAAATGCCTGAACTGGCTGCTGAAAAATAACCACAAGACCCATCTCCTCTTACACCCTCCAGGACCGGAGTTTGACACCATTGATCAAACCCCAAACGGTGAAACGAAATGAAAAAAGATGCTGTGATGTTGCTCTTGTTTTGATGATAATAGTGTTTAAAAAATAATGTTTAAAAAGGTTTTTTTGTGAATTATTTGATTATTAGTTTGGCTCCCTGTGGTGTTTAGTTTATGTAATTCAGTATGTTCACACCAACCCAGGCTTCACTGAGGTGTCTAGGCACTTTATTTACTACTCCCCGCCCGCCCTTAGCTGTTCAGTGTGAGCGGAAGCCTGTGGAGGTGTCCAGGGAGAAGCCTGTCAACTGCGCTGCCTCCACAGAGAAGATCTACATCCGCAAGAATCTCTGCAGCCCTCTGGCGGCCACGCCCACTTTTGTGACAGACAAGGAGACTGCCAGGTGCGTCTACCAGCAAACACATTGCAGTTTTGCAAATACAGGTGGAAGGGTTTAGATGAAATGTAACAGGATGAAATGTAACAAAGCATTCTGCAGACCTATCTTTTCCAGTGGTTGCAGGTTTCATGGCAAAAGCAGTTAATTGTTGGAATTATTTAGACAGTATTACTTTGTATAAATATAAAAATTGGCATCTAGTGTGATTGAAAAAGAATTGTACTACACAGGCCTTGAATGTTTTCGATGCAGTTTTGGTGTCACTGAAATTAATGGCTGAAATTATCATGATTGGTGTCTCTGTTTGTAATGGCATTGAGCGTAATAATATGAACTGGCATCTGCGTGTGCAGGTCCGCTAGCCTCCTGGAGTCCGGCATGTTGTTGAACATCCAGCAGCCATTCCATAAACTGGAGAACACTATCATGGTCCCATCGTCACCAGAGAAGGTACTGCACCCCCCTCCCAACACTCCATGGTTTCTGTGTCATAATGTGCATTGATAGGAATATAAATCAGCCCACAGTCATCCCACACCTGAGGCTCAAATTCCTTTCTAATGCTCCTATTAATGGATGACCTTAGCTTTGAAATATTAATAGATAAGCCATGCAGGCTAAATTAGGTATGCATATTACCTTGGAACTGAATGCTTTGCATTACAGTACAGTACAGTCATCTAGCAGACTCTTTTCCAAAGAGACTTACAATGTGAGAGAGTACGAGTGCACCCATTTGATTATATGAGCAACAGCGCCAGACCTTAGCCTAACCACATTACCAGACCAGCAAGTACATAAGCAGCACCACTAATCACCAAAGCAAGTTGGCCATGCTGCAGTTAGTTAGAATACAAGTCATTCAAACTCATGAATACAACCAGTACATTCCATAAGAAAATATATCAAAGCCAACAAGAACCAGAATTAGTGAGCCATGTCTGTTCAGTGACTGAGAACAACATTGCCATTAGCTTATTGTAAGCCTAATCATTAGCTGTAGTAGTATTTCTTGAATACAGTAAGTGAAGAATAAAACATTATAGATGTCTGATATTGAACAGTACACAGTATGCAGTATCGCTGAATACTGACTCTTAACTACCTCTAAACCTTTTAGTATGATGACCCCTGTCAGGACGACCTGAGCACCCTGGCCAATGTGGTAACCTCACTCGCCCACCTGAGCAAAGCTAGAGAAATGAGTGACAGCAACACAGACCTATCGGTGATGGAGACGCTGAGTAATGGGGACGGCTCCATGACTGAAATTCCAGTGGAGGAGCAAACCACAAGTGACATCACACGGTGAGTAATGCTTATGGCAGGTTTCCATGCGGATTGAAAGTATGGAGTCTGAGTTCATTTTTAGTACTCCAAACACTAAATAAACATGAGTGTTGAAAAATAAAGGGATTTTAAATGTTTTTTTTTTTTCATGGTAGTGGAGTTTTGCAAGTTTTGCAGTTTGTAGACTGACAGCATTCTACATATTGGCATGGACAACCTCAGACTGTGGAGTGCTTGGTTCAGTTTCCTTCAGAACGTTGATGTGACATGAGTACAGGGATATCACTCTGTGAATTGCCCTTTGACCAAATCTGGAGGAAAGGGACAAAACTCAATGATCTGGTTACAAAAGAGAGTGTGTGCTGCCACCATAGGAGCATAGGATGTCAACTGGTACAAACTGCATACAGGAAGGATGAACCAATAGGGTGTGCAGGTCACCTGTGCGTTTAGCAGCAGCCCATGTCTCCTTGGGTCCTCATTCCGAGAACCTGACGTTTCGTACAAAACCCTGATGTTTTGCCATTGTGTTTTTCTTGTATATGTGTGTGCTTGTATTGACGGGTTGTGTTGGAAATGCAGGGCGTTTGATACCCTGGCCAAAGCATTGAACCCAGTTGAAAACTCGGCGGGAGAAGCCATGGAAGCCAGCATGCACCTGGTGTCAGGTGACCAGTCGGGCAGCGTGGTGGAGCTGGAGGGCCCACTGCTCTCAGACATGCATGTTCCCTTTAAGGTGAGTTTAACCTCCAAACCCCAAACACGTCTCATTCACACCAGCGCGCACAGAATCAGAACCACAGTAACTGAAGTTTTTCTCAAAGTGTTTTAAAATGAACTCGCTGTCAGAATAGAGCTAGCCTAACATTGCAATTAATTCATTGCATTTAAGTTGAAGGAAGACTGAATCGTACAGCCAATACTGGCATTCGTGCTGTGTTTCAATGGATAGGATGATTGAAGAAGTCAGTCATTTGCCAGTGATGTTTGTGTTGTACCTGGCCTATGTCAATATATGGCAGATGATATGTTGGTAACCCTTCTCCCCATAGCTAATGATGCCATTGCCTGTGCCTGAATACCTCAATGTGAACTACATCTGTGAGTCCGCCTCACGTCTGCTCTTTCTGTCTATGCACTGGGCCCGCTCAATACCTGCCTTCCAAGCTCTTGGGTGAGTTCTCCCCCTTTTGAAGTGTCTATTGCTGTTGTCTACTATTATCACTGTATTTGATGGAACACAAACAATTATGCCCCTCCTTCAAACTTCAAGAGTAGTTGTGGTGTGGATATTAAAATTCTGCCCATTGTGTAGGTCGTTTTTTGACAGCATGACCTGAGCAAAGCTCTTGCTAAAATTCTAAGCAACATTAATCACGACAAACAACATGGAAGTTGTCTTCAGATATTAAAGTCAATATGTTAATGGTGATATTATTGTTACAAACAAAATAGCTTTCCACAGGTTCACTCATGAATATTGAATGTTTGTGCCTGGAATTAGAGTAACAATATAAAAATAGATCTTCTTAAGCAGCATGGAGGCATTCTCCACCCTTCTTTTGAATTTGAAAAAGGTACATTAATCAATGTGGCTGCCAGAGACAGATTCTTTTATCTCCATGTTTTTACTTAAGGGCATTTGATCAAAGCTTTGCTCCTTTGAGAGGTTTGCTTCTGTGTGCCATTATTAGGCAGTAAGCCGGATAACCTCTCTCCGCGTAAGGGAATGTGGTTTAGTCACTGTTCTAACGACACGCATTCCTTGATCTCCTCCATAGCCACGATAACAACATCAACTTGATGAAGGCATGCTGGAACGAGCTGTTTGCCCTGGGCCTAGCGCAGTGTGCTCACGTGATGAATGTAGCCACCATCCTGGCTGCCATCATCAACCATTTGCAGAACAGCCTACAGGAAGGTGAGGGACTGAATTCCCTGTGAGGGACCCTTTTCACCGTGACAGCATTCGATATAAGACAAATTCTTTTCTCCGTTTTGCTTGTTTAACAATGATAAGACATGTAGGCTTCACTACTTTCATGAAGAGTTATTTTTAGGTTGCTGCATAAAAATGTTAACAAGTTCATGTGCTCTATGAGATACTGCTGGTGTGTTTCTTAGAAATGGTCGGAAACCAGATCATGCATGTTCTGTATTTTCAAGTTCTCATGCATTTAAAGCAATTTTATCAAGGTTACTACCTGATTGGAAATATTTTTGCAGTCAAAGGGCCTGATTTACTAAAGCATGTGGCATATGCAAAATTGTTTTGCTGAAGCAAAAGGACTAAGAGAGCATGAGATTGGTTGAGGTAGTTTGCTTGCTCCACTCACAAACAAGGCTTGATATATCAGGCCCAAAGTCAATGACAGATCGATGTTAAAAAATATGAAAAACTGATGCACACACATAGACTGGCTGATATATGTGAGTGAAGGTTTCCCCTGTCGTGTCACTGTACAGAGAAGCTCTCTGCAGACAGAGTGAAGCTGGTGATGGAGCATATCTGGAGGATGCAGGAGTTCTGTAACAGCATGTCCAAGCTGGCCCCCGACGCCTATGAGTACGCCTACCTCAAAGCCATCGTCCTCTTCAGCCCCGGTGAGGGAACAAGTGCTGAACGGTCATTGCTAAAGTATAGGGTTGTGTGAGAGAGGAGATGAGATGCACACTGCCCATCTCACTTATAAACTTTCAAGGTCTCAATTCAGTTAATTCTGCTGTTCTATACAGATACAATAAAGTAACAAACAAAACTGTGGATGTTATGAAGGTCTGATAGGTTTATCATGTGTTTTCTTAGAGTGGAGTCTCAGTTTGCATGATTGAGTTGTTCGGTTTGGTACATTTATGAAGTCTTTCATTAAACAGTGCAGGCTTTGAGTTAGCATTTTTAACACTGTGTGTCTTTATGTTTGCTTGTGTTTCATGGTCTCCATGGTGTCACTTCCTTAGACCACCCTGGCATCGACAACATCCTGCAGATCGAGAGCTTCCAGGAGAAAGCCTACATGGAGCTGCAGGATTACGTCACAAGGACGTACCCGGAGGACACGTACCGGTGAGTCTCAAACCTCACAGAACCACGGCATTTCTCGACCCCCATTCTGAGGGACCCCTGTATATGCTAGCTTTTGTTTCAGTCAGTCTCTTTATCAGTTACAATTGTTGAAAACCTGCCTTTAACTTCTACCATAACTCTCCCTTGAATGTGTATTAACACAATGCTTTTTTTATAATGCAGTGCACAGTGGTTTTGCTTTGTCTTCCAGTTCTTCATTCTCTACCAAACACTGTTTTCGTCACCAGTTGTCCATTCATTTACCAGTTTTGACCTTGTATGATTCAGTTGACATATGTAACCTCTCTCTGAAGGAATAATTTGCAATATAACTCAATACAAAATGAAAGCAATATTTGATCTGACTGTTTTATAGTCCTGGCATATGAATAAGGGACTCTTTCTAGCATGTATAGCTGTTTTTCTCAGTGGATATGGTGTAAAGGGTAAGAGTTTAAATCATCCCTCAAGCCATAAAAGCTGTTCAGAGAGGAACAATAAGCAGCCTGATATAGAAGTTGAAACTGCGACTGGAACAAGAATGAGCATACAGTGGTGCCCCAAGGACAGAGGTCGAAAGCCAAATCTTTATTAACAACTGATAGCAGCAACATGAACAAAAGGGTGTTATTGTGTTCTGGTCTCTTTGCGCCTTATAGTTAAAGATACTTGCATTACTGCTAAACCCTCAAGATGAGGCTTACTGTGAAGGCTTGTACCAATTGACTGCAGTTTCTATGTTGAGAAGTTGTTTCTCAAATGAAAAAATGGAGCTTAATTGTAGTACAGAATCACGTCTTCTGTGTTTGTGTGCATTTACTTTCCTTACGGGCAAGACAAAATGTTAAATGAACCGAGTAGTACATTTATATGCAGGTATTTCTTAAGATCTTATCTGGGTGACTTACCCATTTTTTACATAAAAACATTCACACCACTTTGTTTGCTGAATCAGTTCAGGGTAAGTGCCTTGCTGCAGTATACAATGGCAGTTTTACACTTTGGGTAAGCCTGCACCCCAGTTCCCTAACCATTACATTATGTGTGTAGTTACACTCTGCCTGTGTTTCTCCCAGACTGTCAAAGCTGCTGCTCCGGCTCCCGGCCTTGAGGCTGATGAGCGCAGCCATCACGGAGGAGCTGTTTTTCGCCGGTCTCATCGGCAACGTACAGATAGACAGCATCATTCCCTACATCCTCAAGATGGAGTCCACCGACTACAACAGCCAGGTGGCCACCACTGTTATCCAGTAACGGGATCGCTTGCCATGGAATTTGCAGGCTCCTCCGACAAGATAGTCAACCCTGCTGGGTGTACTAGCAGTCAGACCAGTGCCTCAGTCTTGCGTTTGTTGAACATTAGAACTTTCCAAGTGTCAAATATTCATGAGTCATCTGGACAATGGAACCTACTGACCGCATCTGTCATATTATGTTGACTCAATCATCTAAGTATATTGCTGACAGCAGCAGTTCAGACTATCATCTATAGTTATCTATTCTATGGAATGTGCAGACTGCAACAGTGGAATTGAGAATTCAGACATGAAAACAAAACCCCAAACAGACCCCAATAGCCAGGTGGTGTATTGCTTTATAAGTGGGGCTGAAATTGTCAGAAGTTGTTGAAGTACACATATAGAAGAAATGATAAACCTGCCTCAAGCTGCAGATTTAAGACTGCATAAAATTCAAAAGGAAGACTTGGTTTTGTTTTTTTTTTTTTTTTTTTGTTTTTTTAAGCATCTTTGGTCTTTTTTTTTTTTTTTTTTTTTAAACTCCCTGCAGCCTTTGTGTTTATACAGTCCCTTGTGTGTGTGTGAATGAATCATGGATTGTGAACATTGCTCTCTTTGAAGATGGAGGGTTTCATTTCTAATACTTTTTAAATAATTATCTCTGATTTCGAATCACCAACTGTACTATTGTTCTGTGACACCACTGTGCCACCCACATTCCTGCAGGAAACTCTGCTGCCTGAGTGGGTGAATTTCTCAAATACTCTTCCCCAAGAGCACCTGGTTGGCAAGGGAGGGGGTGCTTTTGCAGTAGTACATTCTTAATTTTGAAGGCTTACCTGAACACGTTCTCAACTGACGTGTTTATCAGAAAATGGAGTGAAATTCAGAAATTCAGAAAAATGCTCACATTATTACACATGTAGATTGGACCTATACATGGGGCTCAGTTTTGTGCGTGTATATATAAATATGTATATATAATTAAAAGAAGACTATCAAGGCTCTTGGCAATTTGCACATGCATCCATGAGCTTTGGAACAGGTTGATGGAATTGCCTAATGAAATAAAAAAAAAAAACCCTGAGAAACACAAAGATATGTTGTGCATATTTTGATGTGAATCACTATCAGTTCAGTGGACATGCTCAGTGTGCTACATCGCATCATAGGCCCTCTCAAAAAAGTTTTAATAAAATGGACAGGAAAACCTGACCAGACAAATTATATTCATCATTATTTTGACCCAGGCATTAAAATATTGTTCAAGTTTCCTTATGAAGACATTATCCTTCATACTCAACCAGAAGTCACCTTTTCCACTGGTGTTAATACACCTTAATCCTAAAACACTTCTTGACTGCTAAGTGAAATGACATTCTGTGTCACAATATTCATTTTGACTATATTGACATAATAGACATAATAAACATCCAATAGTTAAACGTGGTTTTATAACAGTCCTGAAGAAGGGTTAATGATTTTGTTCAAAATTTATCAGCAAATACCTTTCATCAGTTTAAAGAAGTGGTCCAACATATTTGGTTCTGTACTGTTGCATGTGTATATCTTGTATCAGAACAAACTTAGTAAGCAAGCAAGCCTATGTTTTAGCAGAATAATGCAATTTCATATTCAGGTTTCAGGCGATCATTTCAACAGCAATAGAGGGAATCGGGTAGATGGAACCATATTTGCAAAGGCGGTTTTAGTGGGGATGATTTTGTCAGCAGGACAGAATCAGTTCCTGCATGACTTCCGTCGAAAGATGGCGGAGTATTTGCAAGTGTTTCGGAGGGCTTTACAGCAATTAGGAGGTCATGGTGGCATACGTGGAACTATGCTCCAATTTTTTAGGTGAGTACTCTACTAAGAATGTCTTAAATGAGAAGAATATGTTTTCTGTGTGCTATTTAGTTGGGTAGATTTACTAAATGAAGTACAGTCGACAGTGGCTAACCTGCTAGCTATGACCTCTTGCTTTGCCTTGCAAGGGTAGCTAGTCTATGTGTTAGCTACAATCTGTCACGTTAGCTAACCCTAAGATTTCATTTTAGTGCAACCATGCTTTTAATTTGACTCCTCGTATGTTGTTAAGTTTAACTATACTTAATGATGTACCAGGTCTGGAATGTAGATCATTAGTGTGTTGCTTGATAGCTTCAGAATATATTCTACTTGGGAATTACGACTGTGGATGTTGACTTTGATATTGTTTCTTTTGTGGCATTAGACGAGCTGGTTACCTAATTTGCTATCAGTGTTTATCATATTTACACAGCTAGTATGGGCATATTGTGTATAGATCACATGAAGAAAAAGATGGGCGGTATTTAAATGTCGGTGTGTTTGTTTCACAGAGTCAATGATTTGAAAGTTGGAACTCTCGTCGGTGCTGACAAATATGGCAACAAATATTACGAGGATAATCGCTACTTCTTTGGTAAGTCACCAGAAAATATCTTAAGTATGCCTATCTTCTCAATTGTGAGTAGTGTCATGTGTAACCGAAGAATGTGGTTTTCTGGAAGACTCAAAATCAGATGTAAGAATATGTTTACATAATATAAATTAGTACATATTTTGGGTACTTGCGATTTTAGAAAAATTAGCAAAATTAGCATTCACATTCCAAACTGTATAGTCCGATGATTAGACAATGCCAACAATGTGAAACTGATCACCAGTAGCATCTTGCACAATATTATATTATTCCCAGATGCACAGTGGTCAGTGTTTATTTTTAATGTCAATGTTGAATCGATATGAAAATACAGATAACTGTGTTTAATGTGTTAGTAATGTCATATGTCAAAGTTCATCATATACATCCTACTGAATAGTGAGCAGTGTGTTCACTTTGTATGTGGGCTGTGTAACAGTGTCTTTTGCCTGGTAACCAGTCCACTCTTCCTCCTCCTCCTACTTGAGTTTTACTCTCTATAGTCTGAAGTGTTGGATTATTGAATTATTTATGTTAGCTACTTCATAATTGATAATATAGAAGGCAAAGTTTTATGGTGGAACACATCAAAGAGTGAGTGTGATGAACTTATTTCACCCTGCACAAGTCTATATCTGTCCATTACGGTCACCTAAATTATATTGAGAAATACATTTTTACACTGAGATATCAATAAAATGATGGATGTTGATGTTGACTCTCTACACATTCCATTTGCAAACCCCAGGAGCTTTTTTTAGTTTCATTTTGATCTGCAGAAATTTCTCAGAGAGGCATCAGTAGTTTTTTGACATGTCAAATGTTGAGTGTGATGACGTGTCAAATTAAGAGTATATGCCACGTCAGTATCCATTATGGTATATCATGTTTACAAGTTTGAAGACAACCAGTCTAAACTGTATCTCTGATGTATTGAGTGCACTGAGTGAACACCCTGTCACAGCCAGGCCAACGTTTTGTGTCCTTTGTTTGGTTCCACATAGAATTTCCACAGTGCGTGAAAGACTTTTGTCTTTGAGTAGGTCTCTGCATTTATAGAATTTAAACATATCTGTTATTTCTCCATTTATTGAGCATAAAATTGATTAATTTCATTAATATTGTGATTATGCCCCCAAAGTAAAGATGATTCCTGTTTTACCTTTAAGGGCGCCACCGGTGGGTCATCTACACAGAGGAAATGAATGGAAAGAACACATTCTGGGAAGTGGATGGAAGCATGGTTCCTGCCGAGTGGTAATTAGCATTAGCATTATTGAAGATCGTTTGAGATGTTTTGCACTGGGATAGCAGTGTAGCATATTGGTTAACTTGACTTGTAACTGTAAGGTTGTATGTGCAGTTCCCATGAAGAGCTCTGCTGTTGTACCCTTGAGCAAGGTACTTTACCTGAATGGCTTCAGTAAATATCCAGCTCCATAAATATGATGTATAAATGGATTGCGGGTAAACCTGTAAACTGCTGAATGTCTAAATGTAATGTAAATGTTCAAGTCCAGGCTTGATGCTATTCGTGGTACCATAGAGATAGTAGGCAAATGACAAGTGTAGTGCTGAATGGCTTGTTCTCATTATCAATTACTCTTATAGTCTTATTGCAGTCAGTAGACTTTAATACATATTCAGTGTGAAGGTGACTCACTCAATCTTAGAAATTGTATCTTGTCATTTGCACTCCTGACTTCATGCACTTTGAGTTGCAAGTCACTCTGGATAAGTGCATCTGCAAAATGTCTGTAATGTAATTTGTAGCTTTGTTTGGACATGTTCCATTTTTATAATCAGCTCTGGGACATTTGTGTATGTTTTAAATAATGGCACAGTATTGCAGGACATTTTATGCAGAAAAACCCTGGTGAATTATCCATTTCTCAAGCTGAACATGTATGTTATGTAGGCTCATGCCAGAAGAGTTTAGTTGAGTGTACCAGTACATAGACCAGGCCGCTGCTCATGCTAACTCTCTCGCCACTGCCACCCTGCCATGTCATCACCCGTTTGCCTTTGCGCTCCATTGCACCCTATAGGCACCGCTGGCTGCACTGCATGACGGACGACCCGCCCACCACCCACCCCCCCGTGCCGCGGAAGTTCTTCGCCGAAAAGCACAAGTTCAACACGAGCGGATCAGCCGACCAGTATGTCCCGTACTCCACCACCAGGAAGAAGATCCATGAGTGGGTTCCCCCAAAGGCGGGGACTCAGTGACCCCCCCACACACACTCAATTCTGTGTCCGGAACTGTAAATTATGATTTCTGTGCTCTGTACGTGTTCTCCAGCACATTCTGCCTCCACTAATAAATATAGAAAATGTTATCAAATTAATGGCTCTGTTTGTGTTATAATACAGATCAACATGACTGGGAATAGTTTTTTTGGCTAGCTTGTCTGTCATTTGTAGCTGTGAGCTTGAAAACTCTTTATTTCAACGGGTTACAGTGGCTGTTACATGCAGAATGTTTACAAGTGTATTTCAACGAAAATGTAGAAGAGACACAAGTCTTTCCTCCAAAAGGTGAAATGTTTTTGCAAGCATTTGTCAAAATGATATTGAAATCAAACTTTTTGTATTTATGATATCAGAAATGATTAGAAATGTTTCCAAGGAAAGTGAATGTGATGTGTTCTTCACCAAAAATCAAGAAAAGACATAAGACTGTGGTCTTAACTACAGAAGTGAAATCAAGAAAAGACATAATAGTATAGTTTTACCTCCAAACAGAAGAAATCATCAGAAACGTTTCCAAGGTGAGCGAATGGGAAACGCATTTCACCGAAATTAAGAAAAGACATCATGAAGTGAAACATTTTCAAGAAGTGAAACGTTAAGGATGATTGCACAAAGGAATTGTTTTGCTGTGGTATTTTCTGAGTATTTGAGTTTTCCATTTGCAGTTTGCATTAATTTGCGCTTGTTTCCTTTCTCACTGTTTATCATGTTATCGGTGAGCACAAACTGTTCACTGTGTTCGGCAGTAAATTTCTCCAGCTGCAGTAAATTTCTCCAGCACAGCAGCTGTGATTACAATGTATGAGTCAAGTTGAGACTATTCGTGAGCACATACCACTGTCAGTTATAACATCTTTCTTCAAATGAGTTATGTGAACCCCACATTAAAATAACCTCATATAAACTGTGGTTATTTTAATGTGGGGTTCAGATAACTCATTTGAAGACAGATGTAATAACTGGCAGTGGTGTGTGCTCACGAATAGTCTCAACTTAGTAAAACAGGACTTCACAAGATCAACTACTTGCCAATGTTAGCACTATGTTAAAGCCTCTGGTTTTAGCATTGCTCCAATTATACATCTGAAGTATTAGCAAGTGGCTTGCTGGAAATGAAACTTTTTCAGTTATACTTGTAGCATTTGCACTTTAATTTGTGAAACAATATGGGTAAAGTACAAGGTGTGAGGGTGAGCAGCAAGCCACAGGACTGACCTACAATTTGAACATTCAGCACTGAATGTTTTAGCACGCATGAAAAGCACAATTGTCGTTAACACAAACGTGGCTTCGTCACTGGCACCTGACACGTAGTTGCTGTGGTATGAAGAGGGTGAGGAGGGGAAATGGTTTTCGGTACATGAGTGGAGAAGTCTGTTCAGGAGATTTGTTGGAAAAAATCAGGGAGAAAATGGGGGTGAAAACCAACTTTTTTCAGTTGGTGACCGAGATTCCTATTTCCGTAAGTTAACAGAAGTCTGTGTTGTTCTGTGTCAAATCATCAATCGGTTGTTGTAATGGAAAAGGTAATATTGAGACATTGAGACAAAACTGAGAGACATTTCTGTGGCCTTTTGAGCATAGAGACGAGGGCAGTTAGGGATGGGAGAGGCGGAGTCGTTTGGAAAGAGTTGTCCAACATGACATCAATTTGTTTATGAGGGAAGAAGTCAGATACAATGAACAGCATGTTTGAAAGGTCGATGCTGTGAATTACATCATTGTATTAGGATTGTCTTTTCCTGCTGCAGCTGAGGAGAGATGAACCTAAAACCTTCCTCCTTTACCTGATCAATTCCAGCTTCCATTGCCAGTTTTGGGAAATGCGAAAGATATTTCAGTTCCTTATCACCAGTTTGAAAGATTGGTTTTGGTTCAAGGTTCTCAGCATTTTTCTTGTTTCTACACTGTCATCTGTTCTTGCTGGGCCCTGCTCACACGGGCGTATGTGTTTCAGAGATGACTGCAGCATGTGGGCTGGAGGTCTGGTGACGGGCCGTGATATTTCACACCTTGCCAGTCAGGGCGCAGCCACGGCCGCGGCCGCTACTGTGGGTACATCAGCGAACCAGATCGCAGAGGTTTTTCTAACTTCCTTTTGCCCCCACCCCTGAGGAGGGACAGAGCAGACAGAACAGAGTCCCCTTCTTCAGCCCTGAGTAGCCTGAAGAGCGGGGGAATCCAGATCTGACGATGACAGAGGTGAGAGTGGGGTTTTTTTTTCTTTTCAGGGCTGGTTCAGGCCGCTCTTTGCTGACTGTTACATGAGTCCGCGCACCACTTCTGCTTCCCTCACACGCTGCTTTCGCCTCTTGTGGTTGATATCTCATACATCTGTCGCCACACCAAAAGGCTGTGGGCTGAGCTCATGCCTGGACTAAAAACAACAGCCCGTCTGTTCGGCACTCGGACAGTGACGGTCACCTAAGTCACATCAAAGGAATCAGGATGAGTTCTGACCTCAGCTGTGCAGTGTTGGACATAACATCACAGTTTCACAGTTAACAGGTTGAAGTTGGTGTTTGCGTACATTTATCTTAGGCTTGCTTTGCTGCATACAGAACTGTTCTGGAATGCTTGCAGATTTTATTTTTGTAATGCTGCTGTTGGTAATTTCAGGGGGCTTGTTCAATTAAATGAAAAGAATCAGTCTATCATCGCTGTTCTCAAGGCGGGCCAGTGAGGTAAGAAATCATTTTCATGACAGATTCGATGTCTTGCAATCACTAAGATAACCACCAGGGGGTGTTTTTCCTCTTTACAAACAGTCTTGTATCTGCAAATTACTGTACATCAGTTTAATTCAGACCCTCTTTTTGTGCCATAGATTTATTGATGAGATGCATCTTGTTCTCTCTTTTGAAAGGAAGTTTCATTAAAGTGTTTTGTTCATTTGGAGATATACAAGAGATGTAACTGCATGAGTCTCCTCAATTATCTGACTCATTTTCATGGAAATGGTCACTTTACTGTGTATTTAAAAAACCTAACAATTGGCTTGATCTGAATCTATTGATCTGTAAATGCACTAGATGCTCTCATTAGAGTTTGTTTTCTGTCTCTATGCTTGCATATGCATGGTGATATGGAATAAAATAGTGAAGAAATACTGATTAATATTCCTGATTCATTCATCAATAACACAGTCACTAATTATCAAATGGAGCATTCATAAGATGTGTGTCACAGTCTTGAGAAAAAAATCTGTCTTCAAAAAACGGCAATTTCAAACTTCATGAAATGTTAATTCGCAAGGGGCAAATCGTCGGCACAGCAGTGCATGCAAACCTTCACTAAAACAATTTCTCACTTGGCCACTTGTTCGTGCTCTCTTGTTCACATACTCACTGGCTTGCTGACTCACTGTGACATTGCGTGACACATTCTAGCTTGTAAACCCTAAAAGCTAATGTCACATGTTTCAGGGTCTATTCTGAGAAACACCATATTAGACTAATAAATGGCTCTCAGGACAGGATTGTCATCCATTTTAATATCCGTCAGACACAGAAGATACCATCTTCCTCAGAATAGGATCGAAGGCACTTTTAATATCCTCCTTATATGCAAGATAGTGTCTGTGATCAGTCAGATTAGGTTAGACAGTACTGGTGGGAAACTTGCTTTGCATCAATAATTATTCCATAATCACTTTTTTGTGAGCAAAAAATAGTATGTCATGGTTGACTAAATTCTGCCAGTTAAAGGAGTTTAATATTTAAGATGGCTTCAGTTAAAATGTAAAGGATCATATGGTTGAATGGGCAGACTTAACACCTAGTGTGTTGTAAATCAACCATTATACTCAATACAGCATAATAAGATGTTTTACTGAGTCACAGCACCCTAATGTCTGTATGAAAGATGTTCTAATGCTGTGAGATAACTGGAGAGGAATGGGAGGAATGAAGAACGATGTTCAGATCAGGAACAGAAATGACTATCTCATTTATAAGTAATATCTTTTTTCAGGGTAATTCATTTAATGTAATGTAATATAGGGTGGCTGGCCAGCAAGGTAGCTGTAGTCAAAGAGTTTCAGTATTATGAGACGGTAGTATGATGGAAATATATTTCATACTCTTGCTATAGATTTTCTTTACCATGTTTATCTGCCTTCCCTTTCAGTCTGTCTGTCTGTCTAGCTCTCTGTCTTTCCACTTCCTAGGTCTACATAGAGCTTTCTTCTATTGGTCTGATTAGTTCAGCTGTAGCTCATATTTGAAGGGAGGAAAGTCATACAAAATTAAAAGCGCAGATGATGAATTCATTCTGATAGCAAGACCAATGTTAAGTGTTGCTTCTTAATATTCTGGCTTCGTACAGAGACTGATAAGCTAACTCTGAAGCCTAATTACACAGTAAAATTGAAACCTGACAGACTAAATGATTTTAAGACAATTCATTACCTAGAGAAAATTGTTCTGACACACTGAAAAGTCTTGACAGTTGGCCTAGCGTAGTTAAGCGAGAGGTCTATTACGTTCTGATTCATCTCTGTTTTTGCTGTTATTTAAAAACTTAGCCTACTCTTGTCCTGCTTAAAAATAGCTGTGTCCCAATTCTGCACAATAGAGTTGTATTATTCAACAGGCTCTAGTCTAGAGCCCCCCGGTCTGCACAGAGCTGCGTGAGACTTATTGCATTTACACGTTGCATTTTTATCATTTAGCGGACACTAAAGCATAAACAAGTGGAATATCACTGGTTCTGTGAATTGCACTGAATAACACATGCAGCACTGCAACAAACAAACAATCACAGACATAGTGAGTGCCCAGTTGTTTTAAAAATATTGAGGATGGAGAGAAGATGGGCAGGATATTTCAGGAGGGAGGTCCAAGATGGGTTTCTCAAAAGGTGGGTTTTCAGTCTGTGGTGAAATATGGGGAAGGATTCAATCATTCTGACAGAGGTGGGGGTTGTTTTTTTACCCGTTGTTTAACTGGAAAGCCCCTTGAGATATAAAATTCCTTTTTCATTTGATACCTGGCCAAGAATTTGTTGCCAGTATTTTCTGTAAATCTCCTGAACCCAGCCACACTGGTCATAAGATTGATTAACCTCTGCAAAAGGCTGCTATCCAAAAAATCACGCCGTCCTCATTAGATTTAAACTCCAGGGAGGGCTGCCTAGCATTCTGGAAACAGAACAGCCTGTAATATCCACTGAATTCACTTTTAGGTCCTATCTGAGATAGTTGCTTTAGCATATGGTGGCTTTCTGTCTTTTAAACAAGCTTTCATCCCCTTTTTTGGTTTTCTCTAAATTTGGAAAGCCGTCATTGCTATAAACCTATCACGCAGCTGCTGATGTTTCCATCTGCTAGCGTGGGTGCATCCTATGAGGAAAGTGCAGCCATCCGCTGCCTCCATTCACTCTTTAACTGTGCGGTTACTGTGCCAGGGGACTGTGCTCCTAGCCTAGCTGCAGGCTGTAGGCATCTGACCAATCAGAGGAGCTGTTCTTAGATGATGAGTCCCCTGCCTATTGGGTAACGCAGTGGTGCCTGTGTATCACCCCACAGAACTTTCATCCATTCGTTCTGGACCGTGGGGCACATCACTGCACTGCACCGAGAGCTAATTCTTACACTGCATGTACATTTCTGTCACTTCCATATGCTTGTAGTGCAAAGCAACTGAGAGGAATATGTGAACATGTAGATGCACAAGTGCAATAGCATCAGATACATGAAAAGCTAAATACCACATGCGGTGTTATAACAAACAGAAATAGCTGTAGTTTGTGGCCATATTTTTTCTTTTTTAACAGTTGTTTATATGAAGGTGCCACCCAGAAGACATTCAGTTTTACAGAGACATAACAACCCTTTTTCTGTAGAGGTTAAACTAGCACTGAAATAGTTCTAACACTGAAAAAGTCCCTTGTTTCAGTACTAGTCTTCATATGGTGTGAGAAAAGCCACATAGCTGGTTTTCATTAAAAAAAAATGCTTATCGTATATTAGGGGAAAAAAACAGTATCTATCTTATTTCACCCTTCCTGTTAGAGATGCATTGTAATGTGCCTTGTTGTACTTTTCCTGTTTGATATCTGGCTCTCTCAAGCCTCTGTGGTGTAGAAAGAGAGGAGGGCTGTTATTGTTATCAGCTGCAGTAGCTCTTCCTTTAGCATTAGTCTTTGTTGTCATTACATTTCATGGGGTCAAATCGTATGTCTGTGGTACCAAGGGTTTTAGCGAGGGCAGCTTGCATCAGGATCCTGTTGTCTGGGATCATGGAAAGTGTTGTGCTGACACGGATTAACCCCTGAGTTCGCTCTTATCTTTGGCTTCACAAGTTTACAGGCAGTGTGAAAACTCCATATGCAAGTCATTGCCTTATTAGTGCAAAGGGGAAACATGATGCAACAGCCCAAAAAAAGGAAAAGAAAAACTCTCACAAGAAATATGCATTGTCTATAACTTTCTTTGGAGGAAACTCTCCTTGTCAAAGAGGTAATGAATGGTTGAATGAGCTTTTTTTTTGTCCAAGAATTGCCCTGGCCCATTTGATAAGAATCTCCCCGTCGTTGTTTACCGCCCAATTAGTCCAGTTCCTCTTGTCCCAGCCCTGAGGAGATCAGTTCAGAGACAAGAAAGAGTGGAGCGAAGTCTTTGGTTTGCACTATTTGTGACCGAGGCATTTTTTTTTTTTATGAGCTGATCTTCCTCTAAAAGCAGGAAGGAAAGGCTTTCTGTAGGCAACTGCGGGAAAGACAATCCCCGAAATTATTCCATACCATCTGAGCTTTCGTCAAACATGCCTGCTACCATGCCCTGGGACAGTGTTCTGTAAAATGGGGAGAGGAAGAGCGAAGATGAAGAAACAAGTCAGAGCAATCCCAGTCATCCTCATCACACAGGTAAGAGTATCTGCGGCCTTTCTGCAATATCCTGTTTTCCACCTTCTCACCTCTAACTGCAGAACCATGGGCACGTTTGACTGGTTGACCTCGAAAACAATTCGGGCACTGATCAGCGCTTGAAACCTATACGTCCCTGAGAGCAGAAACGTGAGCTCTCTCTCTTAAAGCTCGAGGATGGAAAACAGAAACTTTTCTGAGGAACCTGATGCTCCTCCCGACTCTTGGGGAAAAAAAAAACAACGCAACCACAAACGATTTGATTTCACTTTAACGTTAACAGTTGCACGTCCAAAGTCTCCAAAGGGTCATATCTCCACAAACTAACGCCTCCATGGTGCAATTTGGGGGTGATTCTCTTGTTACTCTTTCCCTTCTTGCCATTTCTTCACTGAATTAGAATACATTGCAATAATTCTTAATATATTACTTTCACAATGCATTTAAATATACTGCAGTATTTACACATAATAATTAATAGCATAAGGTTCTACATGCTGTGGTTTGACTGCAGCAGTCTCGATGTCTCCACTGCTCACCCGCATATGAACATTACTTCATACAATACATGGACTGGTTGTATGGGAGGTTCACTTGCAAAAGTTTCCATTGCATAAGATTACAGAACAGGAAGAGGGTGGCGGCAGATGGTGAGAACAGAGCGAATGAATTTTCCAACGCAACAAGGTTTGGAGGTGATTTGGTGGGACATTCCAGTCCTTTACACTTTCTCACAGGTTGAAAAAAAAAATCACCGTAACTTAATACCAACTTATTCTTTTCTGAATTTTAGCGAACTTCATTTGTCAGTTGTTTTTGAAACACTGCCACATGCTTTGTCTTCAAACCCTTTGATTTCATGTTGAGAATTAACTTTACAATTGCTAACTTTAAGTTGTGTGCTCTTATATAAGAAAGACACAGTCACAAAGTGGATGCAAAGTCATTGTTTAGGCTTTCGGCCAAACCAATATATTTTGTAACTGATTTAAGTGGTTAAGGTGCAAGTTTTTGTATGAATTATGTCATACTTTGGTCGATGTCCCAGTTCTTCTTCATAAAAATTCAAGACACTCATTTCAAACAGCCATTGAATGAATTACACTGCTCCCACCCCCCTCTATTCCTCAGTTTATGCAAAATCTAAAACACTTTTCATTCCTTCTCCATTTCAAAATAAGTACCTTGCACCTAGATGGAACTTTCTTTTGAGCTCCTTTTGAATCCTGTGGAGTCAGGAATATCACATAACAAAAACTTGTCGCACAGAACACAGACTGGGACTGCCCTCTCTGCAACAGGGATGGGTTTTCTGTTCTCTTTCCCTTTTGGCTGACCTATACATGTTATGCATATCTACCATTTGCGGGGACACAGGGGTATTTGGCATGTGGGGGAGGACAAGCTTGATGCGGTTTTCCCCCTTGTATAATAAGTTACATAATCTGAATTAAACTGTGGGGGGCAGACACACATTCTTAAAATGTCCGCCCCATTTCTACTGATCTGCAAGCCCTGGTCATTTGTCTGCACATGCAAGTGTGTGTCAATGAAGACTTGTGTGTGTGTGTGTGTGTGTGTGTGTGTGGCTGGTTGGATATGTTTGTTTATGATTTCTTTTCTTAGGGGAGGGTTGTATCTGTAGGCCAGTCCAATGACAGGTTGTTCTTTTTTGTTCATATCCTAAGAGATGAAGGCTAGTTTGTGCATGGTAAATCTGGGTATGGGGTGACTGACAGGGTTAAAGGAGACAGTACCAGGATGTAGGATGACATCACGGCCTCCTCATTAGAGACGCTGTGCGACCTGGACCATCTCACCAGCCTCAGTCAGACCAGATCCTTGGAATAACTCTCAGCTCTGTCCGAACGCTTTACACACGATTATGTAACCTCCGCATACCAGTATAATGGGACGTGTCCTGTGTTACGAATGAACTAGATGCTCGTAAACCCTGCCCACCCTCCTGTGGGACTTCAGACAGCGGCCACATTTTTGTTATTAACAGTGGAGTGGGCCTTTTACCATGGTGCTGGTCTTTTGAAATGGAGCCCGCTTTCACAGCGGGGGCCGGTCTATAAAAACAGGGTCTGACTGAATGTTGTGTTTGTCTCTCAATAAGTGGGGTGACGGTTTTAATTGAATTCAAGAGGGCTAAATCTTTGCGTCCGGAGCCGCTGAACCAAAATTGGCTCCGGTTGCTTTGAACGGGTGACTGATCGGGGCAGTGTTGAAGCGTTGATTTGCTGTGGTGAGAAAAAAAGACTACTTCACCTTGGACTGCTAAGTGTTATCTGTGAGGCACAAGCTTGTTAATTTAACTGTGATGATAAGACGATAAGTTGTTAAGGTGTTTTCTCCAGCCTCTGCTTGTACTTCCCCTCATTCTTTCTGTCATTTACCAATGTTTCAAAATGAGTTCCTTTAGTCTGTATTGGTGTCTTAATTTTTCATTTTTACTAAATGTTATATCCATGATGACATTACACAACTGCACCTTGCACTGAAAATATAGAAATGGGTAACAAAAGAAATCCCTTTCCTGATTTGTGCATTTATTTTAGTAGTTACATTTTTTTACTTTCTTTGCTCATTTAATTTGACTTTATATATATTTTCAGTAACTTCTCTGATCCCTGAATTTAGAATGTCAAATCATAATCTTAGGCTGTTTGCATCAGCCTACCATCATCGATTCAGCAGGTCGCATGTTAGTGCATCCTCAAAAACACTTAGAGCCAAACACTGCTTCTTTTCCACCTCAACTGTCCACCATTTGGGTCACTGTGCAGTCTAGCGTCTGGTGCAGGCAGACAGCACATGCTCCGTCACTCAGTGATGGCTGAAACATGGTTTCATGAACCCCATTAGGATGGAGCTGCACTGTGCTGTCAATGTTGTCATTGGTCCAAATTATTGAGTCACTGATATGATATGAGTCATTGTATGGTAGCTCCTCCCATTTTTGGTTCGCCCATCACTGCGAATGGCCTAAGAAGTTGCTGTCGGGGGATGTTGCTTGTGAAACAGAGCAGTCAATGGCCTTTCCAACCCCCAGTTCGTCAGGAATTTCACCCCTCTACTCAGCAATGTCGTTTCTGGCCTTCCCTCGACCCCTGCAGATTTGCTTTTTCCTCTCCATGGCCCCCTCCAGTACTGGAAAGAACTACATATATCTGTCAGTACTGTACAATCGCTCCCCCGTTTTACAATGCAGGTTAAATCACCCCCACTGCAGACTTCACCTTGGTTTCCATCTTCCTCTGTGCAGTGGGCCATCTTTTATTCCATGGACTGTGATAAAGTACAGAGACCTCACCATTATTTACATGGCTGCAGATTTTCTCCAGCCCAAGTAGATTGCTTATGGAAGTTATATAAGGCACCTGTTAGCTGCAGGGACCTGCTGGTGCACAGGTTATGGTTTTTATGGTTTCTCTGTGTTTGTAGAAACACATAACTTCCTGCCAGTGTTGCTAGTAGGGGCATTCAATTTTATGCTTGTTACTTGGTTTTGTACCAACCCTTACATAAAGAATATGCTTCAGAAAAATATCCAGATCATACTGAGAGAAACCATATGTTTCAAGGTTAAACTGGAAATCCAGTTAAAAGGAGAATCATTAAAGCAAAAACGTGGGGTACTGAAGTTAAGTCACGTGACTACAGTTACACCCACTCTTAGTGACAAACAGCCTTGTTCAGGGTTCTTTGACCTTCAAGATCACATGGCTTTAACAGGCTGAACATTCAAGCTCAAAGCCTCTTTTTAATGTTTTTTTCTTTTGATTACATGGAATTGCCCTTCTCGTGAAGGCTTTATAACAAATGGCTATTCAAAGAACACCACCCTGGTTTTTTTTTTTGTCCAGTTGGCTTCAGATTACCAGTTTCCAAAAGAGCAGCATCTTCACAGTGTATTCATTCACCGATTTCACCCTTGGGGCAGTTGAAATACCACCATTTTAATGAAAACATCCATATCTGACATCAGTGACAGCAATGCTATCGAAAAGCATCCTTTTTGTTGCTTAGGTGGTACTGTATAATTGTTCAAGATATAGTGATATAAATATAAAACAATATATATCGCACCTTTGAACCTTCATACAGAGCAACTACTCTATATGGCCATAGGAGTCACTTCTTAAGCAAATTAGTGAGCAATACAGTTATTGAACTTGACCTGAGGGCTTTGAGATGAGACAAGGCTGCCGCTAACTGTAAACCGTCCTTGCTATCGCTGTGCACACACAAAATAAAACTTACTGTGTGCATGTCAACACTACGCACGTTTTCTGTTAAACCCAGTGTGGGGTGACGGGATCATCTGTGATGGGAAAACAAGATAAATAGTGGTCAGGTGGGAACAACGGCAGCTCCTTTGGAAGGTGTAGCACTGCTAACAGTCCCAGGTGAAACACAGCTGCTTCTAAGATGTGTTCCTCATTCCCCCCACAAATTGGAAGGGCTTTTCAGCCAGTTCGTCTTCTTAGAGCAGCGTAAAGAAAGTGGTTCTTTGTGTTGTTGTAAAAGCCTTTCATGTGGAGTTGGACTCATACCCGAAGTGCAGAACATACTCCAGTGTCTGGTGGCTTCATAAATATAGGGGGATAAAATGACTGGTGCAGTGGGTGGGAATGTTTCTGAGTGTTGATTTTTGAGTGAATCACTTAGTGTATCCAGACTATACCCATATGGCTATGTCCTTCTAGAGTATTATGAAGCTATTATAGCACTATGTTATGGGTTATTTGGGTCACTTTCATTTACTGTACATTCATTTATTTGTTGTGTGTTGTAGGCGAGGATGCCTTCTTGGTGTCACTCAGATAAGGGAACTAATCTGTGACAAAAAAAGATGTTGTCAACATGTGTTACCAGCAGTGACAGTTGACAGGAATTATTTTTGTCAAACGAAAATGCCATTTCAACAGAGGTTTCAATTTGAGTCAGCGCATTCAATTACATGGTGTTGAGCAGCAACACTGTAAATGAAAGAGCATCCAAAACAAATCAAAGAAATCATTACTTCTGTTAAAGGTCAGTTTTGTGTACTAGGATTACAGAAAATGGATTCAATATTTCATTTTCTGAGACTATATGTACTTGAAGCCAACAAGCATAGATACACATATCATTTTCTCTATCCCTTCCCAAAATGTCTCATATAAGCTTTCTTTGCTGTATGTTAGTGTAATTACATGCATTATTTTGGTTGAGTGTGTTCACGCAAAAGACGTTCTTGGTGCATGTCAGTCACTATGCATGACTCCAGTGTCCTTGGAAATTGTGGATTCCTCAGAGTAGGAATGGAATAGTGTACAGGTCATTCTCAGTTCCCCATTCATAAAGCTCAGAGTCCCACTGAAGGTACAGTGTCTTTTATCTCTGTAAATCCCCCTAGTTTATCACCCTCAGCAGAGCTGTGGTCACAGTTCTCTAAAGCTGTGAGAACATCATTACTTCCTCAAGCATTGCTCCAGTGAACAGGAAGACAACAGCGTTACCACCAGCGCCGGAGTCGATAATGCTAAGGCCATTAAGAACTGGCAGCAAGATCGGTGTTAGTGCGCCATCAAATGCTGGTTGTGAATGAATCACCTCAGGGTTCCTATATCAAACAGACCAGCTTTCATCGCCATACACTTATTTTAGTATGTTGACTTTTTGTAGAAAAAAGATACAACTATGCTACCACTATAATACTTTATGTTCAGTCTATAGTCTAGAATTGTTATAGACAGATTTATTACATCAGTAGTATAGATATTTTAGCTTGTATACTTTAAAAAAAAACAATACAATAAACTTACTAATGCTAATTAACCTTATAATCATGATATGAATGATATATTTTTGAGTTTTTGTATTCCTTTTTCTGCAGATATTTTTGTCAGATAGTGCTTGCTGATCACTGTTTGGACCTCGTTCTGAAGTGAACAGAATGATCCTTTTGAGTGCAGTGTGGCTCAGAGACAGCTGACTGATGTGGTATTTCTACCTTTATTAAAACAGTGCATCACACATGTCACCCATCTACCCCCTCCTAGAGCGACGTGATAATAGTGTGTGGGGTGGCTAGGGTATGCGCCGTCAATCACGAACATGAAAACCAGCATTCCTCTGCTAAACCAAAAGCGTATATGACTCCCATAGGCTTCAAATGCCCCCTTTTCAGGTTCTTCAATCACAACTTAATCAGTCTGAGCTCAGTCTCGTATTACAGTGGCTGAGGTAGGTAAGCATTTTGATTCTGTGTGGTTTTTCTGCAGCCAGGAGAGGCTTTGTGAGTGTGAGACTACTCTGTGTAACCACACTGACCTCGGATCTGTTTACACTCCATTTTCACAAATCATCTTTATGACACCGAAGGAAAGTCAGCAGTATGACCTACAGTGTGATCTATAAGCCCATTATTTGTGCAGTCATCTCTTCGCAGAAATGTCTTTAGAAAAAGAAAAGGATGTCCACCTTCCAGCCAGTGTTTAACTAGTGGTGTCAAGAGGTGATTTGCCAATAGGTTCTGGAACATTCTTTTGAAAATCCATTGCCAGAACTCTGACTGTCATTCATTCACATAAGGCTCTATAGCAGTGGCCATGAAGAATCCTAGCTTTGGTTCGCTGTTGGCAAAGTGGGTGATTTACAACCCCGGAAAAGGAGGGTAGGTGGAGTTTATCACATAGGGTACCATTATGGAATGTGGAAGATTTTTCGGATGCAACGGAATTATACTTTCAGATTGTCTCCATAGCAGGTTTCACATTCTGTCATTAGGAGGAATTTTGCCTCTGGTCAGAAACACCTTTTAGAAACTCCAATGAGTAAAAGAGGATAAATACCAGCAAATGCAATGAAGCTGGTTTTGATTCTTGAAATTTTTCATTGCGGATTTAACAGCACATCCTCATGAGTATAATATTCGCATTTTTGGGAGATTTTATGATCTCTTTTTGCTTTTCATGGTCGCCTCTTTTCTTAAGTTTTAAATCGAAAATGCCAGTGGCTGAATTTCAGTCTTTTTAAGGGCATATAGTATTCATTCACAAGTGACTTCAACTCCTTTAATCTGCTGAAACATTATTCATGAAAATGTAGTTTTACTTGTGTAATGCAATGTAGTGTTGCAGACAAAAACTCTTTGAAAGGTTTTGGAATTAAAAATTGAAGACATGTTTGCTTCTCACCTTTTCCCCTTTCTTTGATTTTCAGTCTTTATGGGCGTACCGTAAATCCCAGAGAGCGCACAGTGTGGTTTGAATTGCATATGTTCTAAAACAGATTAAGTGCTTTCGATTTAATCCCAGCCAATGTTATAAGTACAAATATTTTCTTGCACAGGTCAAAATGTACTTTTCCCAAGTGCTATCTTATGGTTGTGTGCTATATAAGGATATTTGATTGATCTTGCCTAATCTACACTGAGGTTACAGGGACTCACTGTTTCTGAACTCCATCACTATAACCCTCCAACTGAACCCGTCTGTGATGTACACCATTGTGTTAGGCACTTGACCTATGCAGGGTTGCTGTGGTAACACAAGGCTAAACAGGAGGATGAAAGTTAAGTGGGCCTGCGCTGTCTCATGGCGCTGCAGAGTCAGCCATTGGCTCTATGAAGAGTAAATACAGATGGACATGTCGGGATACTTATTACAGTAGCTGTCTGCCTGCATTTAAGGCAACTGGATTTTATGTTGCAGAGGGTTCCACTACTCCATGCCGCTGTTGCACTGTGTACCGTATGTGTGCGTTGAGAATGACGGTGGTGATAATTCTGCCTCATCTGCTCAGGCATCCTTAAGTGAAATGCATTATTGGTGCAGCATGAATTTTACGTGAATAACATAATTTTTTGTATTTTAGTCTAACCAGCAGAGACGTTTATTCAACCTCCTACACACAAGAAATAGAGAGACAAAATCTACAGTTCTACTCAGAATTAAACAGTAGGAAAAAACAAAGCTTTTTCATGACATAGTCAGTGCCTGGGTTGGGAGATTCAGATCTACTTAAGTTGGACTTGAAACAATCTCCCAAACAGACACAAAGTAAAAGCAAATCTTTTTACTTGGCAACAAAGCATGGGAGCTAGAGATTAAGAGGAAATACAAGTTTCACTATCTTACACAGACATATACATTCACTCCCATGTGTGCCCCTTAAACCACAAGTGGATTGTTGAACGCAGCTAAACTGGAATCTGAGGCCTGGATTTGTCCTTTGTTCTGACTCATAAATAATTTCAATCGCTGAATCCACTAAAGTCTATTTGTGAAGTTAAACAAAACACCCAAGTGCATTTATTGGGTCAAAGTTGAAAAGCAGAGTCAAATGATTTTATCCTGACCTGTTTGTACTGAGCAGAAAGCTATGTAGCTATCATGACATCAAAGACTTTGATGATTTGGAGATTGCTGTTGTCACTAGGTCACTGTTGCCATGTGACATCACTCAGGAATGAGGAAGAAGAGGAAGGGAATGCTGCAATTATCACAGAGAGAATCTAACACTTTACAGGGACCTTCCTCACAGCTGATACTGAAGACCAAGATGCCTAAACTATGATGTCACCAGCCAACCACAGGCCAACCACAACAACAGAAATTCTTGGAATGGATCCTAATCTATAATCTTCTGTACAGGGTGTCCATTAACAGATATCTGTGACGAATTTCTTTTTAATTCATTTCATACAGTGAACTACTTCAAAAAGTTATACAAGATGAGCTCAAACTAGAGAACGTGCCAGTGAATCGATGTTTGTAGAACTGCAGCCAATTAATCGACCTGACTTTGTAACAAGGCAAAGCAGGGTTATCCAGCTCAGTGTCCATGAGATAGACACCACAAATATGCTATATTTGAGATAAATACCACAAATATTTAATGTACAAAGTTACAGAATATGATTGTTCAATATAAAACAATAAGTTTAGACAAGTGATACTTTATGTCTTCGCTCACATTACAGTGTGTGATTTTCGGCACCTGAAAAGTTCTGTGAAGCAGGAAATTGTGCTTATGCAATAACAGGATCTGGTGCTGTGTTGTGTCACGGAACATTGCCTCTCAGACTTAATGGAATTTAAAATTAGACTGCTGTTTGCCTGAGCTACAGCAGGGATGCTGTACAAAGCTTAAAGTTGCTATTCTGTTTTACGGTTATTGTGTGAAACTCTTGGGAAATAATATGGCATCGAATCTTTTCTTCTGTCCATTTTAAGTGACGTACTGTGAGTGAGGAGATGAACTTCATTGGAAACCAGTGAAGTAGAGACTATGGACTTGAGATTTGTGGCTTTATCTGTTTGATAATTTTATCAAGAGTACGTTTTCAGTTCTGGCCATTATTTATCATGATTTATCATCCACACTTTCTTACAAACAAGCGCAAATTTGAGATGGCTGCAACCAGGCCACTCCCACTGCCATGCCCCCTTTTAGCCAATTGGCATGAACAGAAACAAACACCTTCACACACACACACACACACACACTTGACGTCCACGCCAAATTTCAGCTTCCTGGGGTGAAAACTGTGGCCTCCAAAGGGAGGGGAAATTTTTGTGGACCGACCGTGCGACTGACTGAGCAACTTATAGAGCTGCTTGTCACATCTAAAAAGGTCTACCTATCACCTCAAAGGGTTATCTTTTGTCTCCCTAGGGGAACACATAAAGTCCCTCTTAGATGCTTTTAACTGTAAGGGTTTTTTTGCGTAATCCTCAGAGTAAGTTACTACAAAAAACCCTTTCAAGATACCAATATCTAAGACAGAACTTCCAGGGTTTCCCTAGAGATCTACAAATGAAGAACCTTTTTTCTAAGAGTGTAGGAGCAGCATGACTCCCATCACAGTTTGAAGTAGAAGCTTATTATTGTTCATTTCAGTTCTGAGGGAATAACGTCGCAAAAAAATGATAAAGCCCATACTTAAAGTAAGACTTTAATCAAAGTACTTCACTGAACTCTGCTAAAAGAAACAATAGGACGGCAGAACAGTACAATGAGATGATTATTTGAAACGTACCACCTAGTTCCTGTTGTTCACAACATGGAATCAACAGGCAGGACAACAGAAAGGTAAGCGATGATGCACACTCACTCAGGTATTATATCTGTGGTCTTTTTCCACAAGGCCCTAGCAGATGCTATACATATGGGTCAAATCATCAATGCTAATCAAATGTTGGAGAGATGTTGCGTAACTTTGGAGGCTTTTCATTTTCTGTGGAGCTCTTCCTGTTCATTGTGCAGATTAAATTACAGCCATTACCCAGGAGTACCATTATTACAACGCAGTTCATCTGAGGTTAACATTGTCATCGCTCCCACCGCATAAAAAGCTTATGTTGGTATCAGAAAACAAGGTCCCTGCCGAGCACGTTCCACCCACCTCATGAAAACATCCTCCAAGGTCTGCTTCATGGATGAGGCTCCCGGAGGTATGGAAAACAGGACCTCTGACTCCTCTCTATCTCCAGTCAGCCACTGTCAGTTAAAACAGAAATGAATTGCAGTGTTACATGAGCATTCATGGAAGAGACAGGCGACAACCTGATTTAATTTTCATGGTCAAGACGTTCTTCGGATGTTGTTGGAGAAAAAACCTTGAAGAGGCCTTGTAGCCCCTTTGCATTGACATGAATGAAGGAACAAAGATTTTGTCTCCTGCACTTTCATGGATTTATGACTTCTACATTACTTCCATGACAGACACTAAATGAGTGTCAATTAAACAGTGGCTCCCAAGCTCCTGAACTTTGCAGTGTTGTCATAGAAATGATAGTACAACGCTAATTATTCAATTACACACTTTTAAGAAGCGTCGCTCCAGAGTAATTAGCTGTACAGACACTGCACCGTGGTATCAGGTTGTGGGCTAGAGAGGTGACCCGGACGATGCCGTCTGTCACTGCTCGGACTGCAGTTGACAGGCAAAGTGCTGCAGCCAGTCCTGTTTATCAGATACTTTGGCATCTAGAGTTCGTACAGACCCACAGCTGGCTGGAGATCCGATGGCTCATGGGAGTTTATCTCCACCACGCAGCCTGCCAGCCCCATTCAGAGCTGGTGAGATGGACAGCTTGCCAGATGATAAAAACCGCCTTCGATTCAGTGTGAAAGGGGTCCACCTACAACCTAGCCAGCTTTCTGGAGCTGCTTTTTGTACTATTTTGCATATGGTTCCCATAGAAACAATAGACTGCACTATGGATTCTCTGGTTTGATCAAGAAAAGAAACCATTTTTTATCAGGTAATGTCTAGAAAAGGTCTGAGGACGTTTGGTCAAGGCTCTTGCCAAAGGAAATGCAAGACTGAAAATAAGCAGTGGTTTATCCAGTTGACATTTGATTTAAAGGACAGAAAATAATAGGAATGGAAAGTAGGATTGAGGAAATCGAATTCAGAGTTTTTAGGTTCTGTTGAAAAAAGAGGACGAGTGAGAAACCACACGAGAAGGACAGATTGAAACAACATGTTGGTGAGTACATTCTGCATGCCATGTGGTCCTGGAGAAGGCCTGGGGGGGCAGTACAGTAGATTTAATTTCCACGGTTGACAAAGACGTTCAAGGGGTTGGAGCGACCTAATGCAGTTTGGGTTGTTGATAAAGCATATAGTCTTGGACTGGATCTTGTCAAGGGCAGAAAAAACTGTTTTTGCAGCCTGATCTCAGATTTGGGAAGAATATTCCAGGAATGGACCAATTTGGCATTTTCAAAGAAGAAGAATATGGAAGGACGAAATGTGGTGACTGCCATGATAGACAAAGCCTAGCTTTGGAGAAGTTGGCTTTGCTAGGCTCAGAATATGGTCTTTCCTGTTCAGCATTGAGAAAACAGACAAACTTAGCTGAGGCAATAAAATGTAAAGATGAACATCTTCATCCATGGTCAAAACCGAGAAAGAACAGTCATGTTTCCTAGAAATGACACTTTGGCCGACCCTCTTACAGTTAAACTGTCATTTTCGCAGGCATTCACAGGCACAGGAGAGATGACAGCTACTTCAACTGTGTCTGAGCCAAAACTTTTCATCTCTCCTCTTTCATTTTTTGCTTTGCATTAAATCTCCCCCGAATGGCCCCTATGAAATTTGTGATGCAAACGCACTGTAGGACTACTACAACTGATCATAACTAATTCAAATTACGTGTATCTGAGACAACACAGAATAACCCTTCTGTGCTACAACCACGATGACAAAATGTCATATGATCCAAATCAAATGTCAATGTTTCCCATTTTAAATACCATGTGTGGTTATAAACAGCATTATCCTTCTTTAAACTTTTCTTTTACTTTTTTACTTTTCTACTCTGCTTGTACGTTTTAAAATTAGTCTCCACTTCCCTTTTATTCTGGCCCTAGGAGAAAACCCATCTCTTGATTCAGCACATTCTAAATAAAACTATCTCACACAATGTTAATCCCATCTCCTCACAGAGGCAGTTTTCCAAATAGATTAGTAGAGGGTAATGGGATTTAAATGAGTTTTTACACTGCCATCAAAACCGTTGTTTATGTGTGCATTGTGATGAGTTAAAAGGATCTAAAATATGCCATTACGTGGTAATGATAAATGGGTTTAAGTCCACTTCAGCTTCAGAATGTTTTAATGAGCCACAGGGAGTGTTTGGCTCTTGCACTGAGGCATGATGGGAATGAAGTATCTCTTGCGTGCACTCCGTAACTGTGATACTGTCACGGGTTTCCTCTGAGGGATTTGGTGCTGTTTTTAATCTGTCAGCTGTGCCCTGGGTAACCATTCTGACATAATCTCAGATTTCATTGCTGGTCCATGTGTACCTGTCCTTCCCCATTCCACCATATCTGTTTCAGCCACAGTATCACACTGATTCACCTTGTTTCAGGTCATCACTCATCCCAGCTCATGCTTCCCCTGAGGAGACTAACTCTACACGCTTTTCTGTTCTCGTAGAGAGGAACGGGTTCATATTTCAGAGAAAAATGTACAGTCTCATCTGCCTCTCCTAGCACAATTCGGACATCCCCCTGTTCTGCTGTAGACCTGGAACCAGGTTGGCTCAATTATTATTTGGGCATTGCTTTGTTATGTTTTATTTATTTATTTTTATCACACTGACCCGTGTCACTTCAGTAGCTTAACAGTAACTGGAGCTGTGGGGGGGTGAAAATAAAATGAAAATCAATGACGCTTATGATTTCATGTGACAGCTTTTACTCACAGCAGTACATTACAAAGAGAAAACAGAAGATGACCAATCGGCCAATGATCATTTGCGTTTTATTCATAAATGCTGCATTTATTGGCTGGTTTGCTTATGGCCTGTTGCTTTACCGAAAACAGAGTTTACAGAATATATGCGAGACTCCAAAATGATTTGTACAAGATTTTTTGTAAATCATGCTAAGAAATGTAGTAAATTCATATTTACCAAGTATTTATTAGGGATTATTTTCATTAATGTACTAATTATTTAAAAATTGTCATGAAGGAACAAGCTTATTGCATGAAAGATGAGACCTGAAAGAATTAAGAATTAAATATGGATAATCCATTCAGTAGTCATGGTTTTATAGAGATTTCCAGCAATATTAAAAAAGATAAAAGAGTACCTTTGGTGCCTTGCCATTTAACATATTTTAACAAATGCAACAGAGACCACAAGGTTACAGCCCCTTCAGTGCTTTGCTGCCAGTTCATTTCATGGTAATCTGTAACGGATAGTGATGAAATAAGTCTGCAACTCTCTCCCTCCATCTCGCTTATTCCTCCTCCCAATAAAAACCACATGCATTGCCTTTCATTCGCCCGTGACTGTTTGTCAATAACGTCTTTAAGATGTGCGTGAGATTTTGCATTGTCACCATTAAAGGCGGCCTATAAAACCGACTCAAATTTAACACAGAAAAAGAATAGGGTGCCTGCCGATGGGCCCCACTGGCCGGATACTATACCCATTCAAAGATATTCACGTCCCCTCAAGCTGGGAGGGAACAAAGGGGCTCTTGGGATGCAGAGAGAATAAGAGCACCCCCCTCCTATCAATCAGGACTGTCCCTTACAAACTTCATCGCTGAATAGAGCGGGGGAATCTGGCAAGCGCGATGGATCGGTAACTCTTCCTCCCGTGTAAAACACCCTGAACCTGATGTTAAAAAACTCATAAATCAAGGGTGAAAGAAAGCGGGGAGATGACAGGAGGCGAGAGCTGTGATTGGAGGGAAAATAATAAACGCATCACAAGATTTAATCAAGCTAGCACACATTTGCCTGGGATAAAGTCTGTGGGAGGCTAAGGAAGGTGCTAATTATTTCTCAGCGAAGATGGATTGCTTAATTCAGCAGCAGTGTATTGTGTCCTATGTCTGAAAAGGGCGACAGTACCCTGAAAACAATTTCAAAGACGTTTTAAGTGTATGAGGACAATGCTCTTATCTTCGTAAGACTAAATTATATCAGAAGTTGATTAAGTCTGAATTATTGGTTCGAAACTTGTTCTGAAATGTTAATGAGAACACTGAAAAAGTCTGAAGAAATGACTCAACTTCCCCTTACAGTGAAACATCAGTATTCTGATTGGTAATGCACTGACATAAAAGTCTTCCATATGTTGCAGAAAGTGGTGCTCTATAAATTTTATGAAGGTAAAATCAGTTTACCTTTCTGGTTATGAGAAATTATGAACAGACTTTGATTTATAGTTTAATTTCACACCAGAGCGCTCTCCTGTTTGTGTCTGCAGTTGTAGGATATTGAGTGACATGTGGCCTATGGACTGGTTGGAGCTACATTACATATGGTAATTATTCATAAAACGCATACTGTAAAGTTAATGTGGACTAAAGCTACTGTTCCATCAGCTGAGTAAAATATAAACACACAAACTACATTCTGATTACAATTCCCAAACATAAACCTTCTTTAAAAAGGTAAACACTAAGCCAAAGCCGTATCACAATTTCCATTGATAAAAATACAAAATACTAATAAAGAGACAAATGTTTATACATATGGCAAATATAACTAGCTAATATAAAGTCATACAAAGATATTTCATGAAGAAAATAACTGTCTAGAAAGTGATCATTATGTAAGAAACGATTCCAGACAGGGATTCATTTTCTTTAAATGGATTATGTTGATGCTACATTTCAGAGTTCTGAAATACCTCCATTTGCTTTGCATATCCTAATGTTTCTGCTATACCTAACCTCACAATTTTATACTGTGACACCCACAGAGTAATGTAGGGGCCCCCCATGTTGCCTCCAGGCAAAAAAGGTTGCCCACCACCGTCATAAACAGGTGTGCTTTTGATCGCTCTTGGAATTGAATGTGAGATAGAGCTCCCCGCTGTCACACTTTCACACACACAGGCATTACAGAATTCAGGAGCAAGGTGTGGCAGAAAAGGCTTATGAGAGCATGAAGCAGCTTAGTCAAAATTTAATTCCAGAATCGCTTTACTGTAGCATACATGAGCAAAATTTGATGCTAAGCTGAAGATAAGAGGTATTGCTAACCAATCGTTGTGTGAGATAAAGGGAAAATTCTTCTGTAAATGGGCTGGAGGGACATAAGAGACACTGAGCCAGCAGGAGATCAGCAGAATGACAAAACATCCAGGCTGACTGGGGGAAAAGGCGGAGAGGAGAGGAGCAGGAGGCCTCATGTTCAACATTAGAATGGGGGGTCAAAAGAAAGAGAAATGTCAAGGTGAAAAGGAGGGAATGAGAGAGAAACAAACAGAACTGGAGTGCTGCAAACCAGAGCATGAGTGATGGAGAAAGACAGGCACAGGGTGAAACAGCTCGGCGATGTAGATGGGAAGTGTCAAAAACTGGGAGAGGCTCAACATTCCAAAGAGAGATGGTCTTGGTATGTTTGGATGTAGCTTCAATATATCCATACAAAGGCCCTTTTGAAATGTATTGTAACTGCCTGTGCTTATGTTTTGGTACTGAAGTGACACATTGTCATGGTATTGTGGAACCATAGTGAGCCTGATGTTAACGATCTGCTGTTCAGGCCGGACAGAAACATTTCTAGTTTCAGGTTTCACAAGACGGACTATCAACAGTCATTAAAATAAACATAATATAACACTGTAATATACAATCAGCTGTTTCTGCCAAGCTGATTTTTGTCGAAACACAAATATGGAACCATATAAGAAAAACCATACTAGAGGACAAATGAGATGTAACAACACACATACGACAAAAACTAGTTTTGATGAGCTGTGGATTTTTGATCCAGCTGAATAGTACTATCAATATAAATATTAGGAGGTCAACATTTTGGATAGAAACAGAAGAAAGGGGTAAAAAATAAACATGATATTCTGTAAATGATAGTTTTTTAAATGCAGAATGTGCTTGAGTTTTTCACTCCCGGCTCCTTGCATCCCTTATCTCAAATTGGTTCAGCAATGTCCGTTCCAGCACTCAACCAAAAACCTGGAAAATTGAAAGCTTGGGAGTATTTCTAGTAACAATTCTATTAAATACTAGTAAACTATATCCTGAGGTGGTGAAGTATAACCGGCTACAGCGTTGTGTTTTAAATTTTCTAAGTGCATCAGGCTCACTGGCAGTACCTCTGTTTGAAATTTTAAGTGTTCTGGGCATTATATAACACAGGAAATAGTCACAGTTTAAGGTCTTTTAAGGTACACAACCATGTTTACAACTGAACATCACTGACTGTGACTAAAGAGGCCTCTGGCCATTGAAATTAGATGAGTACATGAGACATACTTTTCACTTGGTATCCAAATAAGAAGTTTGAGGAATGGGTAGTTTTCAGGGATTAAATGACACAAATACAAAAATGTGGGCAGTTTGGATGTTTTCGTATTAGTTTCCTGTCTCAAGTAATGTAAAGCATTTTATCAAGAATCTTCCATTTGAATGAGCACAACGTGCAGGGAACAGTTAGGCCATCTTCGAAAAAAGGTTTCTGCTTTTGTCCCTTATTTCTTTGTTGAAATCAGTCTTATTGTGGTATTAATTACTTATCCAGCTGCCTCTCTGAGGGTACCTTTTCCACTTCCCATATGGCTTCAACTGATGAACTTGAATGATGGCAGCTGCCGAAATTTGACCCACTGGCGGTAATTTGAGGACCTAATGAAGTTAAAGCAGTTAAACCGACCACAGACGGTGAGCCAATGGACTGTGGCAAATGTCCCAGATTTTTTTTTTTTGCGGTTTCCACGATTTGTATTGAGATTACTGATAGATTATGGCTTGCCGCATAATTAAAGGGCAATGTGTTTACCTTCTTTGTTGTCGTTAGCTAAGAGTGTAAATTATACTACTGACAACAAGGCTGTTGGATAACCTCATGCTGTCCACAGCATAGTTCAGATCAATACCCGAGTGGCTGTGTTCTCTCTGTTTATGTTTCTGTGAATATTTA
Organism: Albula goreensis; assembly: GCA_022829145.1. NCBI lineage: Eukaryota > Metazoa > Chordata > Actinopteri > Albuliformes > Albulidae > Albula > Albula goreensis. The sequence continues at coordinate 7,975,532 of CM040757.1, read as the reverse complement.
CTCTGTGATCCCTGATAGACTAAGCTACACCGGTTTGTGTTCACTTCTAAAATCAGATTAACAGCGAAGAGAAATATCTGACCTCATTACACATACATCAGTCTCAACGAAACAAACAAGTCGTACTCGTTTTACTAGTTTTCTCAGTCCTGCACTTCGATAATGCAGGTTATTACAGCAAAGTGCAGACCTGCATTGACTATTTTGTCAAAAAAAATAAGGAAAAGAATCAGTCCTCATTTCACACATAGATGATTTTAATGTATTTATTTCTTTTCATCATCGATTGTGTTTTGTGGATATTTTCTCAAAGTAAACACATTAAATAAATCCTCTTCTAGCTGATCATACAGTCATTGCCCTCATAATATGAAATGCACAGGTAATCAAATGAAATATCATTTTTCATTTCATGGCGAATACATCTCTGTCAGAAAAATGCACAGTCGCTATAACACGATATCAAAGGGGTGCCTATTTCTCTCAGGGATAGATTTCCAGAAGTGGAACGGCTCAGAGAGTATTTGAGGTTATGATACAACACACAATCACCAATACCAAATGTGCACCCTTTGTTTCATGTTAAATGCACAAGTTGGACAGATCATTAAATACAGGTTTCCCCATGCTGGTGAAGGAGTCAAAAGAATAATTAAAGAGGTGGACCTGTTAGTGGGGTGTTTCTATTCTGATTCCCAGGTGTAGCTCTGGCATTATCAAGGGTGTGACAATAGCTTTCAACATAATACAAAATCTTTCTTGAACACCCAGCATTTGCATTTATTTGTTACACTCATGCAAAGAAACAACTTTGTTCAATTAAATGTCAGCCCATTTTCACTAACAATGGATCTCTGCCTCGCCTCTATAATTGGACCCGCTGGCCAGTCCATAAATTATTTGGTCAGGATTCGATCAGCATTTGTCCTAAAAATGAATACTTTGCTCACTTTCGTGATTGCTCTACTTGCCATACCGTGTCAGTTCAAATAAAATGAACACTTGTATTGAATTGTGAGCCAGGGTTAAGGACAAATGTTTATTGAAGCCCATCCTTTGTATTTGTTGCAGCGATATTGACTTTGTGTATGGAAATTGACTAAGGGACCAATAGTGTCTCAAATCTGGCAAAGCTCTAGAGTGACGATAATAGAATTGATTCTTCTAGCTCTGTTTAGACTGTTGGGGTGACATTTAAATCCACATCATCAAAGCTGTGAGTGACTAGTAGAGTCATCCAAAACAAAATAAGGCTAAACTGAAACAGAGAATGGGAACAAATGATCTGTTCCAATTACAAATGAAGAGCTCTTTTTAAATTGGCCAGTCTGTTTTTAGTCATTATCCGTGCCGTCCATTTAAACTAGCCAGGGTTGTTTGCCATTGTACAGTCATTGTATTGTCTATTCTCAGACTGAGAGCACAGCTTCTTTCACAATAATAGACCTGTTAATGGATTCTTTAAGAAAGAGAACTGGGATGAGGCTCGAAGCGAAAACCGTGAGTTCATAACAGAGGCGGCTTTTGAAATTATGCCTACGAAATTAATTAGAGGCTATTCAAAAAGAATTTCCATGATCACACATTTAACAAACAATTTCATTCAATGTCAAGCCAGCAGTTCCATTCAAATCCCCATTCACTTGACCCCAGACCCATTGCTTTATCTTCAGGGGATAATGATGGTGTCCATCCCCTGGATGCTTGACATTTTTCATCACTGAGCAAGCTTTGTTTGTTAAATGTAAAGAAATTGTATTTAAATTCTCAGTCTATTATATGATAAACCTACTGACATCGATAATAACTAAGGTACACACTTCATTGGAGACAGCTATTGCATGGTAAATGTGGTTTCCTATGGAACGACTTCTTGGGTAAACAGAATTTTTATATAATAGGATTTGTATTTTAAAGGGTCTCGGCTGGCATATGTAAAAATTCAACCTTCTGGGATGAGTTCAGTGTTACGGGGAAAAAAGAAACTGTATTGTAAAGAGCCATATTTCTTGTTTTGCCCTTTAAAAATGACAAAAATCAAAATCATGCCATTTATGAAAGGAACACGGACTGATATTACACATATATGCAAATATGCAATATTTAGGAAATAATCCAAAACTGGCCCACACATTTTGACACCGTGAAACAGTGGTATCATAATCTGTTTTATAAGCTTGTAATCGGCTCCTGTGATGTCTCTTTGCTATCGCTTGACAATATTTTTACTTGCTTAATTAGGTTTAACTGCATGATTACATTTATTTACTCCAGTGATGCCGGTGAAAGAGGCATCCATTTTGATTAATTACTTTGTGTTCTGTGGGTGGGAGATAATCTTATTGAGCAGCTTGGCTGCAATCAGTCCATGAAATATTCCAAATACCACTTGCACCTCCTACTGAAATTAATATACCCTGAGTGAACAGCTAATGGTCCACAATGACCTTACAGGAGAAGAACACACATCTGGTCATGACATCATGACTGGCGCAATTGCAGAAAGTCTCCCTTAATCTCTGTAAAAGCAGACGACTGAAAAACGTATTCTTCACTGAACTTAACGAAATACAAGTTCAAAGTCAGGGCTCTGAACAAGACCGCATTAGCGAGGAAAACATACGCCTACCATCTGAAGTGGAATCGTAACTATTAGAAAATAAACAACAGGTTCACGTTTGTAGGAGGCCGAGGTGGAAGAAAAGGCATATCATGAGATGTATGACGTGGGCACAACACATAGCTGAAGAAATATTGCAGAGAAGGAGTGGTGAACGGATGTCAAAAAAAAAAAAATTAATTAAAAAACCGAAGGGGGCTGCCATGTTAGGCTCCTTACCTAGCAGTCAACTAGCAGAGAGAACTGCAGTCCCCTCCAAGACCAGCGGTCCCTTTTCGAAGTCCTAGAGAGCCGGCGTGTGCATGGTTTTTCATTTTCACCTGAAATTACAAAACAAGCTTAGTAACTGACAGCAATTTCCCTTCACAGGGTTAGAAAAAATATGAAGAAAATGTCCCTACCCAGCTAGCCAAATATTGTTTTCAGATCGTTCTTTGGTTGTATAAAGTTGTAAAAATGTTATGTTCTTGTAATTTTGTTGGTTTCACAAGCAAAACATTTTACCCGTGTGGAATAAGGAGTTTGTGACATCATTCACCTTGTTACAACACCTTGGATAGCTGTGAGTCGTTACAAACAGAAATATTGCTAGTGTTATTATTCACGCCAGCTAAGTCATAACCTTACTGCAGTGAAATAAAATTTTCAAGTCACACCTTGTACAAAGGTACAGATTTACTATATGTTGAGAATTCTTTGTGGACCGAGTCATATTTCCTTAGCCATTTACATATCTTATCTCAAAAATTAAAAGAACGTGTGCGACAAGGACATGAAACTCATGACGTGATTCATTATACCATGTCTCGCTTTCCAGCAAATCCACCGTCATTTGTGTAATAAAGGCCTGTATTGGATTTCCTTGGGTACCTGTAGCTGAAATCTGTTAGCGGTAAGGTGAGCTGGCGACCTGTTCTCCCTCAGACGGTTGTTTACCAGACGAATCTGCTGTGTCGTGTGTAGTTTCGATCATTTATTCATAGCGGTGTACGTGTCTTTATGTTCACCATCTTTTATTCATCGCACCTCGTGCCGTGTTTCTTTCCGTATGGGCCGTTTGCGCGAGACGCTACTCTACTGCTTGCCCTCGCGGGCGCAATCTGATCTGATGATACTTGATACCACCAGGAGCACGCCGCAAGTACGAAGCACTCCGTTCCTTGAGAAAGGAAATGAGGAGGGGGGAAACAAGGCTTCCTTGCGGATGATTAATTATAACGCGTCAGCTCTAGCATCCTGCCACAGCACCTCCTCCTGAGCTTCACAGGTTTTTGGCAAGGTAACAAATTAGGTGTAAATGAATGAGTTATGGTGATTCGACAGTATTTGGGCATTTGATAGACACTAATTAATACAGTAGCTCTCAGGGCACGTCAGGCTGCCCCGTATTTCCAAGAGGAAGTCAATAGCGTACTCAGAATACATTAACAGGATTGCTGAAGTCAGGTCTAATGCTTGCAACTTTGTTTTGGGCTTTTACACACACACACACACACACACACACACACACACACACACACACACACACACACACACACACACACACACACACACACACACACACACACACACACACACACGCAGTGCTTAACTAGATGTGCATACTTCACCTCACCTCACATCTTTCTAAATCCTGTTAACTTGGATCATTTTGATTCCCCAAGCAATAATTCTGCTGAAGTAAGGTTAAATGTCAATTAGTGGAATAGTTAACTGCTCACCAGAGACTTTTCCACTATTGATTTTAGTTATGTGCCCTCACTACATTGAGTACAGTCAATATACTTGAGTAGAGTGGCTTGGCCTTTAACCAAGGATTCATGGATTCCCTGTTACTGTGTACTTCTGTGCTGTCCAACTAACACAAAGGGGAAAAGAGCCTGCTGGTAGATAGAGAGCCTTAAACCAAGCTGCCTGACAGCCTGACAAATATCACTGGACTGCCGCAAGCAGAGGAGGGCCCGGATCTGGCCTTGCTTATGGCTAAATATGAGCCGGACATATGTCTCTGGTTGTTTTCCTCATCTGACAAGTCTTTTTATTTTATATATGATTTTTATTTTTAACAAAGATTTCAGTCACTGCTGTCTGTGGCGTCTCTCCTCAGCTCACGTGAAACAAATCTCAAATCCCTTCAGCTGTGATGACGTAGAAAACGATTAAATTGTGGTCCCATCACAGGCGTTTTAGGAGAAAGATATGCTGAGTTTATTTCTCAGGTCCCTGTTTTTAGAGGCAGCCCTGCAGAGATTTAAACTCAATGTTGCGTCATGTTTTTCAGACTTAATTTGACCTTTTACGAAAGCCTACATCCAGTCATTAGTGCAGGCCTGGGGGAATGATAGCTTGAGAGAGGCTATCAAGTATAGGCCTACATTCATATTTGTGCTTCACTGAGTCCAGCTTGGTGGTATTTTAATAATTAAGAAATGCTGGCTTGTAGTTTTAAAATGAAAGTGCATATAACTAGAAGATCCATGATATGTTTGGCTTGAAGCCAAAACATATACAAAACATTTACATAACAGTCCTATAACTATCAGTTGGGAAGGTGCACTATATTTCCCATAGGATTTATTTTGACTAACATTTTTTTCAGTGGAGATTTTCACTGATTATTTTATTTAAGTCAAGAAATAGGCTTATTCCATGTCTGGGTAATGTTTAATCTATCAGGTAGAATAATTGACAAATTTTTGTCTTGAAATAATGTATGACGATTAATCTGGCTTTGTGTCTTTGATAATTGAAAAATGTAGCCATTAATGGTGTAATTACAATTAGGCTGTTAGACATTCTTAATGGACCGATATCAGATTTTCAGTGGAAAGCCAAGACTCTAAACAAGACCAGAAGGCTCATCTCATTGGACCATAAAATGCAATAAATATGTAAAATGGAGAGAAATGCGAACTGCAACCTCAAATCATGCTTTAAGAGCGGAATTTTATGCTTGTAAAATGTCTAAAGCTGCCTCAGACCGTCTCATATTCAGTTGTTGAATAACTAAATCAGAGAACATCCATTCTACATGTGGAATCATTTTAAATGTTTTGCTACAGAGAAGGTATTCCACTATGTAAACTATATTATACAAACTCTATGATCTTGTCATCAAATGCCAATTACATGAAAATTACATGACTATCTTGAATTTGTTTGATTCAATAAATAATTGAATTTATTTAATCATAAAAATAATATGCATACACAGCTTAGAGAGTTGGTTCAGACCATGTGATGTAATCACATAAATTAATAAAAATATTTATGAGAACATTGACTCATATTAAGACTTGGCTCTTATTAAAAAATGTTTCAGCCCAAAGTGTGTCTTTAACATATACCCAAAATGGAGTGTTTCGATGTGTGACTTTCTTTTAGTCATTCATTACTATGATCTTTAAAAATGTATAATGACATGAAAAGGATGTTTTAAATATTAATGTTCAGATCTATTCTTAGAATGTATTGAAAGGTATCTGATTGCCTTTTCACTGACTGTGCATACAGCACCAGCAGGATCTGTTCTCTAACTGTACAATAATAAATGCAGTCTCTATATTCATCTTTACTCAGATAATTTGTACAACACATTTTTATCACTGTTATTAGGAAATACGTTATTTGTGAATGAAATGCAATCATCATGTAGAAGTAAAGATTGTGAGATGAGATGCTCGTTTCTTTAGTACAAAACTAAGACATTTCTCCTTTTTTTTTTAGATCATATGCTGCACAGTTTTCCATCAGTAATACCCCCCTAAAGGCAAATATTAAGGATTCTCGTAATCTCGTGAAAGAAGTTTGCTAGGCTTATCAAGTATATTGATGGTCAGAAAACACCTTTACTATTCATAATACTGGCATTACATTTGTTATTTGCGTTTTCATATTTTCACCTACATGTATTTATTTACTGTGGATCGTGTTGGTGAGACAGAGAACTTGTTTCACTTCCTGCTGCTCTGTTTACGTTGATCTGCTTTTGCACACTTGGAATAGTGCATCGGTCTAGAGTGCCCTGGCACGTCTTTCAGCGTAAGGAATCCTAATTAATCCCCATGAATCACTGACTCTGGCATGCAGCTATTGGCTTGATGCGATGGCGTGCACAGAGGCGGGATGGGGTGTTGGGGGGGGGGGGTGGTGGTGGTGATGAACGGTCAACCACCCCTGCCCTTTTTGTTCTGGGTGTCAAAGTGCCACTCACAATCAGTAAAAAATGTGACATATTTTTTGAGGTGCCCTTTTATGATCTTTTCACTACCTGGCCCTTTGACAGTCTGTGCTTGCCACAGGCTTTCTGTACAGAGAGCTTAAGAGTGCCTGTCAGGTTTTGACTGTGGTTTGCTTTCCTGTGTGGGCAGATGTTCACTGAATTATTATTATTATTATAATTATTATTATTTTGAGTTTGACCCCAAATGATTCAAACTCAGAAAGTACAAAACCAAACTCAATATAATTTTTAGAATTCAGCATCCTGAATAATTGTACACAGTGTAATTGATGGATTACTTAATATAGATGCTAATGTATAGGCTACCAGAATAATCAATCTAAAAATCACTAATATTATTGAGAATTATTATTCAGGTGGAAACAATTGCATTTTTTTTAACGATGGCGAAAGAGTTAACTCCTCCTACCCCTCCTCCTCCATCGCCAGAGCACAATGGGCGGGATTTATTCGCACATTGCCCTCGCAGCGTTTCTGTACGAGAGCGGATTACTCTGAGGGACCGAAAATCTGTGAAAGAGTTCGGTGATAAACGAGATTACTCTTTTGAGCCACAATGTACTTGCTCTGATAACAACCTGAAGAACATCTCTGCGGATCGGACTCCGGGGACTATGCCCAGCGCCGACACCGCTCTGGATAAAACTTTGTTTGAAGTGAAGAAATACTATCACAGAAACGAAATGGTAAATGCCAGTCTTTTATCCTCTCCTGCATTTCGTGGTGTGTAGACGTTGCATATGGCGAGTTGGCAGTTCACGGTCTGAGAAGCGTCTCTGTAACCTATTTTTTTAAATTAAGCAAAATGGTAATATACTGTTACAGTAATCCGCAAAATAAGAGACTCATTCATGAAATTGCCACGATGTTAAATTGGTATTATCCATTGTTACGAGATTATCTGATTTCTAAACCAGCTAACTTGCTTGTGGACGCGAGTCATCTATCTAGTCTGAGCACTCAGTACACCGTTTAATGTTCAGTATGCTACCTCAATCTGTCATCATTAGCAATTAACAGTGTCTCGATTGGATGTGTATATGTATTTTACAATATACAAGTAGTGTACAATTTTAAATGGTTGATTTGAGTGTTTTGTTTTTAGCATGTTAAATCGCGCGACCATTAATTCACGGCAACGATAGCGGACAGTATGACAAGAACTATGCTATATTTTCAAAACAGGTCTATGGTTAATAAAAGTCAATTCATGTTAACAACACATTTTAAGGTTTAACCGGTTATGCAAGCGCTGAAGCAGTCAAAAAAAACACCAAAGCTTCGTTCGAGTCAGCCATTTCGATACAATAAGGTCCTATAATACGTTATGTTGTCTTCATATACTTGTAAAACTTAACAAGTCCGCATTATAAAATGCATATAAATTCAACGTTAGTTTTTTTTTTTCCACTGAGAGTATGCTTTCCCAAAAAAGTCTTCTGACATTCCATATGGATGACGAGCGAAGTGCTGCATGTTCATGTCCAGCACGTTAGTTGCCATTCACAACCATATAGTCCACTGAACAACTTTAAGGTCTTGTTTTAGATCGTGGTGTCCAATGTCTCAAAGTTGCAATAACAATGGGCTTATTCGTAAAACCCGCCGTATAGAACCTGCAAAACAAGGTAACTTGCCAACACGTCCTGTAAAAATATGCTTTTCTAGGCTATTCGTTTTTTAGAAAACAACGACAAACACGACTCATGATCCATATTGGAGTTTCCAGCGTTCATATGCAAAATATGCGGAGATGGAATATCGTTTGTATTATGGACCAGAAACTAGGTCCCCGTTTTGCCAAGTGGTCAAGCCTCCGGGAGCTGCAGACAATGCGGGACACACATCGGCTTTCGCAGCTGCTCTTCATTGCATCGCTAACTCATCTTATCTAACAGAAGCTTAACACATAAATCTAACAGAATGCAGAGCCCAATTAGTTTGTAAAATCGTGCCAAAATGCCGAATGACGTGTATATATTTGTAATGCCCTGAAGCTACTCAATGCACACATGCACCTGGAGATGTATACTTTGAAGATGAACTGGAGTAGGAGTGAAGACGGCATTCAAAGCTGACTGACCGCATAAAATAATAGGATGAGTCTTTTCCCCTCGAGTTATGTAAATGACTTAAAATGCAGTTATCTCATCTTTTTCCGTAATGACCTGTACTCGAAACTGCTTGTCTGCAATCTATGTACTTGCATCAAAAACTCAATGAATTGAGTCAAAAAGAAAATGTTTAATGCTAGTCTCAAGCCAAGATTCTGCCATTTATTCATTTTCATCTTGGTTTTGCAGAGTGCACATGGCACAATCTTCTGTTGGAGTTGTTTGACATTGTATTTCATCACCCTACTGTGCCACTTTGTATGGATCATTGAATACAGAGCTATGGTTGAAAGTATGCCATTGTTACTAACATGGCCAGTTGAAAACCAATCATCTTTACTAATGTCAGCAATGGGCATTTAAACAGCTGTAATGGGTCCTCACAACAGGTTAAAGGGGAATAGGGCAGTGTTATGGTTAAATCACCCCTTAAATGACGAGTTGTTGCTTTCATTCACTTTGTGCACTGGTGAAGATTCATAAAACCTTCCCTAATGACATCTCAACCAGTTGGACAGGAGCCTTGTTTGCTGGTTCCAAACTCTTCTTAGCAATTCTGTAATATTTTAGCTATGTTTCCACTGTGCTGTTGTCTGGAACATTACAAGAATGTTCCGATAAGCTTAAAGAGAGCAGGTGAAATCAGAAATCTGACGTTATTTAGCTACGTCATAGATTTCTGGTGTATTTTCAGGGGAAGATTCTCAGGCAAAATTGAATTCGTAACTTAGATAAATAATGTATTTGAAAGGTCACAGTCCAAAGCCTTGTTGTTTGATGTTTGCAAGATAGCAGTGAGGTTTTAAATCGTTCATTTCCTTTCAGAGCCTCTTTGGCTGCTCACTGAGGCAGGAAGGTGTAACTGTGCTGATGAGATATGGATCATTGAAGTTACCTGCGAAGGCACCGTGAAAACCTTCACGTTCCTAAGTAATCTGGCATTTACTTCTGCCATAGCTTTTGATTGGAGTTCCAATCATTCTGGCTAATCTACTCTTGCCTGCTTCACCTATGTAAATTCCTTAGCCTTATTAAACAAAAATAAAAGCTGGCACAATTCATGGGGATGGAAAGTTGTCTTTATCGCAACAGTTGTCTTTTAAATTATTAACTGTCCTTATGCTGTTGAGGGGAACCAGATTTCTTTTGAAATAGTACCCAAATGTTTAATAGAGGCTTACGCCTTGTTGATGACTTTCGAAATGATCCCCTGGGGGTGATTTGCACTTTCGCAGGATTTTGCTGTTCCGTACCAAAGACCGTAAAGGGAGTAATTATACCGTAAGTGGTATGACTGGTCTTAAGGAAAACAAAATATGAAGGTTTGTACAATGACATAACTGGATGCAGGAGTGTTTTTACGATGGCTCATGAAACACTGAAGTAACAGTAATAGACAGTACTGTGATTTAAATACGATTATGAAAAGACACAAATGTGTAACATAAATTACAGACCACACAGTATTGACAAAATAAGATTTTAAAAAGTTAAATAAAAAAATAAGTAACTGTCAGTCATTATTTCAGTATTAAAATTTTTATATTGGGGTTTTTGCCATCTCTTTGCATGTCCACCAGCCATTGGCTGAATTCATTCAGTGTTTTGAAGGCCAGCTTCATCAGTGTTGCAGCCCTCATCTTCTCAACCTGGATTGCACCCAATGTAGACATGATTTATGTCTGAACAGTGCGTTTACATCACTTCCTTTGCCAAGGACTCACAGTTCAGTCAGGTCACATGCACAAAGGCAACAAGGCAAAATCAGTCCTTTTAAGCGATACGTCATCCATGACGTATCCTTTCAAAACATGTACTATTGTTTTGTTTGACGCATTATGGAATTTTTCCAAATGGTTTCTGTTTCAAAAGGCACATAAACCCACCCACAGCGACTGGATAGTAGAATTCTGTGACAGGAATTAATGTGCTGGATCTGGTATGGCGGCCAGGACAGAGGGAAAAAAAAGAGCAGATTGTGTGTAAGAAGTCAGCTGAATCAGTATTTTTACTGCCACGGCAACAGGTTTGGGGGATTCTGCAGCAGTGTTGTGGCCAGTGTTCCATGGTCCTCCGTTGTCATGGTAACCTCAGGATTTTCTTCACTCCCTAGGTCCCTGTGTTTTTTTTTGTACTCCTCTCTGGTCCTGCTCTTTGTATGAGTGATGTTTAAGATTGAAGGGGCGGGTTGATTTACTCTTTGAATGTTCTTCTGAAATTTTCTCAGACCAGAGAGCATGGGACTATGGCCTCGAGCTGTCAGCACAGACATCTGGAGGAAGGGACCGTGGGGGGGGGGGTATAGAAATTACAACCCATTGCCCTGAGCTGAGGATTTATGTGTCTGTGTGGCTGGACTGGCGCTCCCTCGTCTTCTTGAAAAGGTGCGGGAAGAGAGCATGTGGCTGCGCCAAACGGTAGCAGAGGGGGGAGGGGTGGGGTGGGGTGGGGTGGGGGGAGGAGACCGCCATGAGGGGGTCGTCGACGACAGGTTGAATTCGCAGCCGCCACACCAGGGTGGTGAAAGCCAGTCAGGCATTTCTGTGGCGATCCCCTCGTGTTCCCTCAGTCGGTCCGCGCCATGAGCAGGAGGCTGTCATGTTGCGTGAGGATCAGGCCAGACCAGCTGGAGGGAACACCAGAGCACAGAGAACAACTGAATCCACAGACCAATAAATTCTTTCTTTGCTCCTGCAGAGCCATCAATTTACTGGAGTCTTTTACCCATAATTACATTCCAAGTTGGCATGGAAGAGTTACATTGTTGCATAGTCATACATAGGTTTGCAACAGTGAATTTCTGGTCAATTTCAAAATTTTCTGCCAGAACTTTGTCTCAGCAACTTTAAGAAAATATCCACTTTCGTATTGCTCATTTAATCACACTGTATTGTAGCTTTGGATCTCACCAACATTTAAAATAAATTTATCATGCCTGAACCCTGATCTTTAAACAGTACAATAATCGCTGATTCATTGATAGGTTTTACTCACAAAGTTGCATGAATAAAACGTAGCCTAGATGAACAATTGGGCACCCTGTAACAGAGATCGAGTATCAATGTTAAGATTGTGGTTTCATCACATGACACAGAAAACAAAAGCATTCAGCCATCTACCTTCAGCGTCAACACCAGGACGGTTGCTCTCGGCGGTGAGGTTGTTGTTGATGGTAAATGAAGATAATTGGTAGATGATGACTGTCAGTATCATTGCTTAAATAGCATAAGATGGAAAGAAGGACTTTCTGACAGTTTTGCTTTTGACGTTGTTTTACCTTCATTTTATTTAAGATTTTGAAACATTTTTAAATTAGTCCTGAAGAGATGCCCCATATTTCAGATAATGGTAAAGACACTAAGAGGCTGTGGCTAGAGGAAGATGTCGGTGAGGCGACAGTTGGCTCAGCTTCACTGGGGAAAATAGGACATAAGCCGGTTACACTCATCAGTCTCAATGTTCTCTGGCGACCTCTCCTGGCTGGCTGAGTGCCTGCATGTTCATGACCTGAACGCATATTGACTGTGTTCCACCATCGGCAGAGGTTATTTTGTGATTGGTTTTGCACCTTCAGTGTGATAAGTAAAGCTCGTCACCATGTGAATCAGGGTAGCGGCATTCGCAGCTGCCAGACCCACCTCACAAGAGATTGTGATACGTCATATTAAAGCATTGACAGGCCAATCAACCGGGCTTCCGTCTGAAGTATGAGCTGGCTAATCACCATGTAAAGTGATTTTATGGCTGGGATTTGTATCTGTAGGGATATTACTAAATCTGGCCTGCAAAGGTAGTCTTGTACTGACACTTTCAGAACAGGAATAAAGAGTTAGTCATGAGATTCTAACCCTTTATTAAGTGCGGAAACTATGTATTTCCTCTTTTCAGTCAGCTTTGTCAGCTGGTGACATTTGGAATGTAGGTTGTGACTCATTTTTCTCATCTTTTTGATCAATCGACCCATATTTCAGGGCAAGGCTACATAAACAGAATAAACAAAACCATCTACGTTTTTTAAAACGGTTCGTAAGATGTGATTTTGTTGCTCTCCACAGAACCAACAGTCTCCCTGTTTGTTTATTTTATGGCTTCTAAATAAATAAAAGTAAATAAATCTAAGTAAAAGAGCGAGGGAAATGGTTGTCGACGGAAAGACACTTTTTTTTAGGAGTAGTTGGTATAATGAAGCCTCTGTAGCCCAATAAGTGGGATAGAAGCTTGGGGATTAGGATAGAAATGGGACATTGAGCCTGAGCAAGCATCACATCATAAAGCCGGTGCGTATAGTAACACGACAAGGGAGATTTAGCAGATTAAGGCAGCCTGGCACCCTTTCGTCCATGACATAGTGAATGGCATGAAATAGTATAAACCTTAATTTTCACCCACAGATGATTGAATGTGTAAGATATGTTACTTGGTTTTGATTAACTGCATCTAAAGATAGAACCTCCAGGTATGAGCTGACGCTTGCCAGAATTCAACTAGTTTCAGCACGTATCCTTCAGTTCTCTTAAAGACCTGGTTGCACTCATCCAGAAACAATGCAGTAATGTCTATCCACCGACGGGCAGGCTGTTGTTGATTTCGAATCTGTTATACTAGGACGAGGCCTGAACTTGAACTGCAAATTTATGGCTGAAGTGACACATTTTATCTCCTTTCAATGCTATTGTTTTATAAGTATGAGTGATACCTGCAGAATTGTGTGCATATGTGTACTTTTTTGTGTATCACTTTAAATTCAAAATGTCTGCAGTTTGACTGTTATAAATGCAGAATGGTTGCCAGTGCATTGCAGGTCATACCACAAATGAGTTGGCAAGCAAGCTTATGTTGCTTTTTGGGAAACATAGTGGAAGCACTATTCTAAAGCAGCAAGAAAAGCTAGCGAAAGCAACTCACACTCAGAATAAGGGTTGACAGAGCTCCAGGTTTCAGCTGTAAGGCCACCAAGAAACCCAATACCCCTCTGTCCTCAGCTGAGTAGCTTGCCCCACCTGAAGTGCACGTTGACTATACAGGTTGATAGTGGGGCTGCCTACCCTTCATTGCCGCCAAGGCACTGCACCCACAATCTCCCAATTTCTTTTCTAACTGAAGGATTATTTTGGAAACTTTTGCACTGAATGAAGACTCTTCTTTGCCTCAGCCTAGGACGAGGCGGTTATACTGTCGATGTGACATGCCAGGTCTGATGCTGGCAGCGACTCAAAACCTGTCAGTGATGACTTTGCATGTTCATTTCAGTGCACCTTGATACGCGGTATTCAAACAAGTGAAACCATCGTTTTCGGTGATTTGACTTTTTGAAGCAGAGGCTACAAGGCACTTCCATGAGGGGGCATTTAATTGCAGTTTGCCTACGAATGCTAACTTCAACAAGAGTACTGACAACACCATTAAAATGATTTTGCAGATCTCCAGAATTCATGATCGCAGTTTTAGTCTGACTTTAATGTCCATCATTTCAGAAATCCATTTCAGAGTTCTCCTAATGTACATTTCTCACTTCTTGCACTCTCTTCCAACATGCAAACCAATAGTTATATTCTGGTTACGTAAATCGTCTAGGCGATTAATTTAGTCGGGTCAAGGATGGTACTCGTGCATCTAATCCAAATGTTTGAACATTCAGGCTTGCTGGTGAGTCAGCTCCGTGCTTAAACAGGATGAACCACCAGGCAGCTCAAATCTCGAAAGTACATTCCTGCAAAAATGACTGTCTCCATAACCCCCCTGTGCTCATGGAAGCTGCCTGTACTGTTATCTGTTTCCTGATGTAGCCATGAGAATGAATGAAGGTCTCATTGTGCTCTTCCTGGAAGGGACCAGACTTGGTGTCTGTGTCTCTTGCCGTTGGCTTGTGGGCGATGTTTCTATGCTGCAGCAGTCACTAAAATAGCCTTTAAATTGGATGAGGAAAACAGTGATTGTTTGTTAACTGAATCAGATATTGCTGCTTACCAATGGATTATCTATTGCATATCTCACGCGCAGTATTTTTACGGGCCCATTCAGCATCACCAACTATGTACCGTATTAGCTAAGAAGTACAACTTTGTTAAATCGTGGCAGGTGTACCTGACCTGAGGTCAGCTGTTCTTCACTGTGCCCTTCCATGCTGGGTTTTAATACAGCAGAAGGGCGGTATGTGCGGTAGAAGTTTGTTTGAAGCACTGTTGCTTACAGGAGATGAGGGCCAAACAAAAACATCCCGCTTCCGCATTCCACAGCATCGCAATAAACATGCGTTCTTCCGCTTTGGACCGTTTCAAGCAACATATGGGAAAATGTGCTGGGAGAGACTGGACCCAGCCAAGACTAGAGTTATACAGCTGGTGCCAATGAGGAGGATTTATGATCCTAATTCACAGTAGCTGCATTGTCAAAATCGCTTTAAAATTGTGGCCTTTCTGCAATTCTGTGTTTCTTGTAGAAAGTGCAAGCAAATTGCAAAACCAGCCTGTATGATATACTTAAGCTATTATCAATTTCAGTCCTAATGGTTATGTAACATACAAACATTTAGACCGTGCAGAGATGAAGCATGGTTTATACAGTAAAACAGAAAAGCATTCTGCTGTCATGGCAACTTTGGAAGAATACCCTTATGACAGAATGCCCTGCCGTTTCTCTGGGGTCCTGTACTGTTCCACTGCTGAAATGCTTTGTGTATAACTTCATCCCATAGCCTAATTAGGTATTAAAAATAGTACAGTAAACATATAACACACGCTGGGATGTCCATTAAAACAACCTGTCCTGACTGAGCATTGCTAATGCCCCAGCTGTGAGGTTCTTATAATAAGAGTAACTGAAGGTCAGCACGTTCTTCCGTCAGGATATGCCTTGTTTAGTCAATCATAGGAGCAATGTGGTTCTTTGCATCTTCATATGCTTCAGGTTCCTCTCTGGCTTTTCACTGCGGAATGGAAACCCTTACCGTATGTTTCCCGTTAGAATGGCACACTCTCATCGTGTAATTGAAGACTTTTTAATTGTATGTTTTCGGTGGATTTAAGCTCTTTGGAACAACGCCGAGTTTGTGGATAAGGAGCCAGAAAGCATATCCTTTACTGATTGTAAGACAGATTAGGATCACTGTAGATCCGTGTGGCCCTCCTCCTGAACCACAATTGGAAGCCTCACCATTTCTGACGAATGTAGCTTGTCACCAAGCTGTTAATGTTAATTGCATGCTTGTATGTTTTCAGTGAATTTAAGCTCTTGAAACAACACAGGCAATGAAGTGTTTGTGGACAAGGAGTCATGAAACAGTCGTCACTGACAGTAACAGAGACAAATGAAGCCTGTCCCCAGTTTGTTAGCCACCCAGGACCTTTATGGAAACAAGTGCACACATTACTCACTTCCTGTTTTTAAGTTTAATTTTAGAGATCCCCTGAAATGTACATACACAGCAGCATTTTGAGATAAATGTGGAAGTCAGTAAGAATTTGGGGCTCCTGATTTCAGCAGTCTCATGGGCCCGGAGGTTTGTATGAGCGTGAGTCATGGTTGTAGAATGGAGGTTAGTTGGTCGTACTACTGTTCCACATTCGATGGAACCCCCCGTTTGCTAACGCTCAGTGGAGTTGCAGTGTGAATAATGAGCAATGTAGGTGGCTTTGAAACTACAGAACAGTGCCGTGTGTAGGCCAGCCCTCATGCACCCCTGCTCAGAAAACGTGTACAGGGCCTCTCCACTCTGTGATAACAACACAGATCCACAAGGCGTGGGATGCTACTTCCTGTTCCCGAACACTCTGATCTGGTGAAATGTTCCTGGGAAGAAAAATAAATAAATATCCAGTCCACCTCACCACTAGACTCATTTGCCTTAACAGTCCAGTGCCTTACACTCAGTCATGTAGACCATCTCTAAATCTGCTATACACATTTAGATGATGTATGCATGTATGTATGTGATGTGTGTTCAGTCAATCTGCAGGATCGTACATGGTCATTGACACATTTCATGGTCAGTGGGCAATTGCTAAAGTGCATGTGTGTGTGTATGTGAAGTATGTAGCCTACATGGATCTCCCTGCTGTGTTTTGTTATATAACACCACAGTAAAACAAGCTGTGTGTTTCCCTTCATTCCCTTTGGCCCCCTCAGTGAGGCCTGTTTTGTTACCTGGCAGCAGAAGGTAGAAGAAACGAAAATAGAAAGGCTGGTATTTAACCTTGACAATCTCGCTAATTAAGCTAATTTATGTTTCTAACCAGCAACAAGCAGGATAATTCAAGTTGCAAGTCTTGATTTTTATGTGTCTCCAGGGTGATAAAGGAGAAGGAAAGTGGGAAAAACAGATGACTGGCAGAGCAAAGTTGTTTTCCATTAGTATATGCTATGCAACATTTCTGTTCACTTTCATTAAATGCTTCACATTTATGTTCTCCTCACCACTTGAATAAGAGGTTTGAATAAGATTGAAATCCCCATGAATCCAACTACGTTTCCTCTCCTGTCGTGTTACAGTTTAGGCTAAATTTCTCACATTAAATTTAAAGCCTTAAACCCTCTCATTGGAACCGGCCTGTTAGAAATCAGTCTAACCGTGGATGCATTATCCTGATAGTTTAATGTTACAGACACCATTTAATTTCTCTCCTCGTCACATCAGTCATGGTTTTAGCCTAATCTCATTTCGCACGCTAGCAGGTAAGATCGGGGGAGGCAGTCATCGAACGAGTGTTTCCACTGTTGAAGTGAAGAGGCTGATAATCTCTCGTGAAGTGGAACTGGATAAAAGAGACAATATGCATATGCAGAGAGAGATTACGCCATATATATGCAGCTTGTTTAGATGAATATTCAGCAGCTGACTAAACGTTTCCTGAAAATGTGCAAATGGGAACCATGCTGAGAAATCTTTCCATCAGTTAATAGTTATTTGACTCCAGATTACGCAGGTGGAAAGTCCTAGTACCTTAAAATGTCCTTTGTAGAAGAACTGTTGTAGTGATATGTTACTGTTAACCCGTTAGGTGTTTTGCAATAATCGTCAGGTGCAAATGCTT
Source organism: Albula goreensis (assembly GCA_022829145.1). Lineage (NCBI taxonomy): Eukaryota > Metazoa > Chordata > Actinopteri > Albuliformes > Albulidae > Albula > Albula goreensis. The sequence goes on along the minus strand of CM040757.1, from coordinate 7,957,526 downwards.
TTTAATTGGCTTGCATGGTTATTTACAATGATGGCAAACTGTACTTTTACTATTTCATAGTTTTTGCAAGACTGTTTCCATATATGGTAATCATCATGAACATAATCAACATCCTCACCACCAATCATTGTAGAATATTTGACCAAGTCATGGTATTAGGATATGTACTGTACATCTGCCCTCACCTGATACATGTACAGGTTACAAAACATATATGGGTAATGAATTGTGTAATGTTCAGGATTCAGTATTCATAATGTGCAACCAAGAGGGAGCCAATAACTCAGTGAAGGACAAGGATGGTTTATAAATGAGTAGTTGCATTGACTAACAGGCAGCATTGATCTGTTTGTACACACTGTATTACTGTCCCATGTCCCACATTAGTCCACCACTCCCAGTGTCCCCAGCTATTGAGTGGCACAGTGGTCTGTGTGCAGTTATCTGAAACGGATTCAAAGTCAATACAAACTGTCCGATAGTGGGGTGTTAATGTACCGTCTGATAATCATGGGGTTACGTCCATATATTTCCCTGGGTCATTAAATGGAACTCAGATGCAGTCAATAAGACGGACTAATAATGGACTGTTTTTGCTCTGAGCCGGGGCCAGTGTTGTCTTACACAGCGGGGTGTTCAGCTTGGGACAGTCTAACATGAAGTCCATGTTATCATGCAGTGTAAATGCTTAAGCCCTGGTCGTTCATCAGGGAAGTCACTTTATTTACCTGTTAGAGATCTGAGAATATCAGTGACTGATAACAGGCTCTCCGGCCTTCTGGAGAAGTGTCCTCTTTGTGAGAAGTTCAGTAGAAAACGTCAAGAGTCTTGGTCACCATCTGTCCTCACCTGAAGTGTTTTTTTTTTAAGCAAACTTGACACACTTTTGTTGGCCCATTGCCCACAGTAGAATCTATGTCACTGCTCTGCGTGAACATGACCCGTTTAGTGGTTTGGAATATCTCAGACTCCTTAAGGACCCCTTAAGCAGGAATGTTATGGATGTTGATATATAGTTGTTTTTCATCTGGACCTGTCGGTTGTCTGTTGACTTTTCTAATCTCACCGTGTGGAATTCCAAGGTATGCACCTCCCTTTCTGACCCAGGTCTGCTCCATGGTTCCTGGAGGACCTCACTAATAACACAAAAATGTAAGTCTGGTCCCTAGCACATGCTCAAGCAGAAGTCTGAAAGTAGCCCTTGATCATAACATTCTCCACATGAACTTTAAATTAATTGATAAGGCTAAATGAATCCCCTTGTGCCATGTTGTTTGAAGCATCAGGAGATTTTTGAAAATAACCCTTAATCTTAACATTCTCCTTATGAACTTTAAATGAAGTGAAAACGCTAACTGAAACCCCTTCTTGTTTCAGAAGTATGTATCGAAACAACGGTTTGAAATAAATTGCTTGATGTTGGACTGTGACCTTTGAATGGGGAGGGGTCATTCATTTTAAATGTTGTTTTTGCTTATTTTGAGTTAAATTATTCAGGGCCTCAAAGGAAATGTAAATAAGTAAGAATGGAGGCAGGTTCAGATAGAGTTCCTTTATCTCTGTCCGATCTCGTTCTCTTCACCACTTTGCTGATTTAACTGCAGTAGGCCACAACAGTTGTGTTTTAAGTGACTCTGCAGAAGAGGAACAAGAACACTCACTCAGGTTGTTGTTCTTTTTGTATCAAACTGCTTGGTTTAGTGGTTTTGACAGTAGACGTCATTTTCTCACAGTCTAGAGTACAGGGCTTCGGTATGGCATACGAAAACAGTAGTGTTGTTAGGTCGTTATTATGGACCTCTCAACAGTGCAGCTAAGCTAAATGAACAATGGCACCATAGACGTCACTTGAGCCTTTTTTTTCCAGCAGTAAGTGTATGAGTGCTTGAGAGGAATTATTTTTAAACTGTTGGCAGAACCGGGAGCGTGGCACATTTGGCCGAGTTCTTCATATTTTATAACAGGGTGACAGAATAGCAAAATGGTCTGCATTGTGCGCAAAAAGCAAGAAATCCACTTTTCTCTTGGCGTAAATCCAGTCTGGAGATTTCAGCCACCGCTTAGATTAGCTCCTTACGCAGCCTGTGATGCTGTTACGGCATTGGTTTACTACAGGAACATTTTTTGAGTGAATTGAATACTTTTTGTGCTTGCGTATTGCTTTTCAGTGAGCTTGCTGGCCGTCAATTGAAACTCATCTGAAAGACTGTAAACTCCAGATTTTTTTTGTTGGGTCTATATATAGCACTAGTTATACCATACTTTTTACACTTTCCAGAATTTAGTGATCAATAATATGTCTGCAAAGGTTTTTTTTTATAAAGGGCGCATGGAATCTTGAGCTATCCCGATTTGCAGAAAACAAAGACCTTTAACACTGTAGGGAAATGAGAAGTAGAGGCCGCTATCTCTCCTGAAACCTTTTAGAGTCTATTGACATGGGAATAGATAGATGGGACCACATCTGTTCTGTTGCATAACGCAATTGATGCCCTGTGTGATATATGCCACTTGGGTGAATGGAATAATCTATCTGCTATCGAGAACATTGTGTTTTTGAGCTGTTTCAAACAAGACATAAGGCTACCTTTTAGTCTCTCATTTTATAGGCAACTGGCTCTTAGCTACAGTCTGATCGAGATTCGGTGAGACTGCGATTGCGTTACTTAGCTCTGAGTCTGTATTTGTGTAAAGGTTGTTAAGGCAACCTTTATGTTATTGATGTAGAGTGATAAAAAGCAGAGGAAAATGCTTTTGAATTCAGCTGAGGAATACAGCTTCTTGAGTGAATTTAACAGGGCATTTAACTTTGGGAGTCAGACTATACAGAAAGAGGGAGAGAGAGAGATAGGGAGGGAGAGAGAGGTAGATGAGTGAGAGAGCGAGTGAGGAATGGGGAGTTAGAGACAGAGCTAGAGATAGTGCGAGAGAGAGGTACTAAAACCTCATTCTGTGACCCATACGGTGACCCATGTGCACATTGCCGAATGGGCAGGGCTTGCCCCCTGAGCCCGGAGCTCGTTCGAGCAGATGGTGTCACAGCTGGTTCACGGTCATTACATAAAGGTAACATTAAAAAGATCACAAGTAAGAGAGTTTATCCTGCCCCCTTTCTCTCTCTCTCTCTCTCTCTCTCTCTCTCTCTCTCTCTCTCTCTCTCTCTCTCTCTCTGAGTAAACCTGTTCTCAGAATTTTCTTTTGACCGTAAGCCACAGTGTAACAGCCTGTTCGCAAACAGGCCGGGGGCCGTCCTAAACACACAACAGCTACGACCTCCCCTCTCTAATGTGAATGTAGGGACCGCACAATAATCCATAGTGTTCCATGTGAGATCAGTCTTTCCTGTCCATTTATGCTGGCTCAAGCTTTGGTGGAGTATGAGGGGTGCAGGCTAGCTCCGTTTCTGATGCAATGATTTTGGGTCTTTTATTGGGTCTGAGTATTTTCTTACTTAAGGTATATGTTGGTGCATGCTTCAGTTTTGGCTTTCGTGTTATCTTTGATTATGATGCTAGCATGGTACTGGAGACTTAAAGTGTGTTTTTAATACACTGTTTTGTCAATGTGGTTATATGTTCATTAGGCCTGAGATTCAGGGGCGTAGCTAGAAATTCTGGGCCCTGTACACAGGCAGGCTCTGACAGCCCCTCCAAAAAAATTCCCAGATTTTCGTGGGCCCCTTCAAACCCTTGGGTCCTGTTTACTTGGTACCCTTTTTCCCCCCTGGTGCTACGCCCCTGCTGACATTACAGTGACAAAATGTGCCATCAGTGAATCGGCCCAAGTCAGACTGCTGAGTGTGTCATTTTTCATAAAGAAGAGCAGTTTTATGTGTCTAAAAATGTAACTGCATTGCTTTTGTAAGCATTGGATCCCTGTAGTACAGACGCTCCAATCTGTGTGAGTCATGTCATTGATGTCCTCATTCTTAGTCTCAAGTCGGGGCACGAAGCATTGCTGGTGCGGTAACAACACAGATCTTAATTACCAGCTCCACCGCGTTCATATACGTTACCTGAGGTCAGAGCCTCCACAGCCTCACCTGCATTCCTTGACCCAATTCCCAGCTCTGTGTGGATCCCTGTGCCAATAAAGTACTTTGAATTTGAATTTGAGAGTGAGGAAAAACAGAGAACATCTATACTCTGTTGTAATACAAGGTAGCATAGCAATGATATTCCCAGTCTGAAACTTTCTGCAAAAAAAGAAAAATCGTTAAGATAGTGTTTTGTCATTTTAGTTTTCATGTCTTGAATGACTTTAGAATCTCAGGCGTTGAAATGTTCCCCTTTGATTGGCTGCTACAGCTGTGTCAGCAGCGTGTGACAAAACCATGCAATTAACAAAGGAAAATCAGATTCTTACGTCGTCCTATTGAGTTAAAAGTGGAGTAAATGTAGCAGTTTCTAATCCACTTTTATGGATGTGCTCGAGGAAAGTTTTTGTGCATGGTCTGCGACTCTGGTCTCCGTGGAGTACGCCTGTTCTCTCTGGGGAGAAGGCAAGCCCCGTCCTGCTGTCATAAATTTCGTGTTGCGCCTGGGTGGAAGGCACCGCGGGAGGTGCTTGACAAACAGACCCCAAGACCACATGACCACAGGAGACCCACGCCTCCTACGTTCTCCATGTGATGTTACTGAGTGTCTGTGTAAACTTGATTCACTCCCAAGAGACTAGGGCTTATCGAAAACACATGAAGTAGCTGTGTAGTTGTGTCCACAAAAAGCTCATAGAAAATTGTCAGCATAATTTATTTTCGCAAAGGTTGGTTACATGCTTTTCCTGATGTCTGTTTGGTTCAACATATTTCCCCTTAAATGATCATGGTAATATTTCCCACCTCAAAACCCCTGTTGAGTTTGCACCGGTGTAAGAATTGTGTGAGCTGGGTCACGTGACTACGCAGAAACGAAAATGACTGTGACTGACAGTTTTGTTGGTTGTGCTTCACAGAATCCAGCAGACAGGATTAAACAGACATTTTAAGTGCTTTCGCCCACTTCATGTTTGATCTCCCAGTGTCCCAGTCTCACTGTAACCAAAAAAGAAAAATCTTTGATCAGGAGTTTGGCTTCATTTTCACAACCAGCTTTGAAATTCTTCCTTCATTACGTTCCCTCAGCAAAGACCTGACAAGCAGTTCTGTTGACACAGTGTTTCAGCACAGCTCTGCTGTTTGCCTCACCCTTTGGTAACACTGATACCTCCCCATTCTTGTGTACCATCATCCATTTCCCCCCTGGACGTTAAATATGTTTCTTATTCATGACCAGCAGACATGAAGACATGGCTAGGTATACATGGATGCATTTTAATGTACTAGCCAGTCTCTTGTAAAAACCCTCTTCCTCTCTTCTCTAGTCTCTTGTGACAAGCGGGCTAAATGTGTCAATGTGTGCCAAGGGAGTTGAGGTGCGGGGGGGGGGGGTAGGGGAGATGGGGGGTTGGGAGGGGGAGCAAAACCTCCTGGGAAAAGGGGCTCACAGCTGAGATGGAGAGGTGTGTGCTTCAGTACGCTCCGAATTATGTGTCTCTGACCCTGTCAAAACAAAAGGCTCAACGGCTCCAGAGATTAGCTCAGAGCAAATTCACTGTGATTTTTATGGTGCGATATCACCGCATGCGTGGAAGTGAGACCGAGGGAGAGCACACTTAATTTGGCTCCCTATCTCCGCTTCGCTTCATATATCAACTGAATATATGGGCTGTGTAGGAATGAATGTGAAAGATAGGGGGAGAGCTGATGTTGTGCTTGGCAGATCTTGTTTAAAGGAGATATTTAGTAAATTAGCATTTAGACTAGCGCTATAAATCACTGGGAAATGCCCTCGGGATTATCCTCCGGGTGCCATGAGCAAGTATTTTAAGGATGGATAAAGTTTCAGGGTCTGTGGCCAGTGAGGTAAGAGCTGTGCTGCTCCTCAGCCAATGGTACGAAGGCTCCTTTCGTGGGGCGTGGCCACCACAGGAAGTCAGAAATGTGTTGAATTGGCTCTTAGTGGGATGTGTTCAGCCTTTGTGTCACACTGTGCATGCCCAGCTCAATACCATTCCAAAGTACAAAGTTGGGTTTGTGTTTCTGTGATTTATTCTGTTTATGTAAAGCATACTGCTCAGACATATCAAAAAGTCCTCTGTCCCCATGACTTGACCGCTTCTTGAAAGCATGACAGTGGTGTGCCTTTTCTTCTAAACACAACTTTGTCTGGCTGCGATCATTTTGCCTCAGCGCTGGCTGGCAGGAGGAATGCATTCGGGGCGCTTTTAGTCTTGCGCAGTATGATGAAATGTCATTTGACGGAAGCGATGGAAAATGAAGTGCGAGGGTGAAGGTAGGCACTCCCTTGACAGCGGTCTGTCCCACACCTCCCCAGCCCCCTCGTCGCACAAATCTTCCTGCTGTTTCATGGAATTAACCACCCTGTCAGTCAAATCCCTTTGTTTCACGCAGCGGCTCTCTTTGAGAACATCCCCACGGATGACAGATTTCCTCACATAGCTCAACCTGCTGGTGTAGGACAACACTAAACAACACTCTGAATAGACTTAACTTGAATACTCTTTCTAAAATATCCAGCTATGTATCTGCATAGTGTAAGAAGTTTCAATATGTTGAGCTATATAGTCTGTAAAGGGCCTAGATTTCCTAAACAGACCATGCTCTTGATTATATAACACATAAACTGTACATGATAGCTCTACTGCTAAGGCTTACTGGTCATGTGAAATGTTGCCAAGGCTACCATTTCACCCATTGTTGATTTTAAAATAACAAAAGCCGTCAATGCGAAGACACAGCTTATGTTTACATATATTCTTTTCGAATGATAATTTTGTGAAGTCGGCGAAAATAAGAGGAGAGTGGATCATATTTTGAATGCATTGGGTCTGTAGTGGATGCCGTTACTCTCTCCTGCCCGTTACCTTTTTAGGCGGGAATAGGACGGTTTCTGTGGGTTTGCTTGTTGTAAGGGCAGCCCATGTGCATCTGTGCGCATTGTTATACTGCATCAGTGGCTTACAGTGGGTCTGACACAGGCCTGCTTTTGTGTTCCCATCTGGACCACAACACAGGGGCTAATCTCCCTGGCCTCAATAGACTCCCTTCTGCGCTCTGTCCCGAGAGAGAGAGAGAGAGGGAGGGAGAGAACACAGAGTCAAAGAGGGGAACCTCTGTCACCATGACAGCCTTAGTTGGCATGTACGGCATTCAGCATATAGCCCCCCCCCCACCCCTCACCGCACGCTGATCAACACCCCCGCGACACTCAGTCACACTCACTTGCACATTCACATGAACACACAAACTGAACACACTTGCACATTCACATGAACACACAAACTCGCACAAAAACCGCACCGAGATGTTCCTTGCTCCATCACACTTCTGAATAACAGGCTATAAACTCCCCTCACAAAGGACTCGAGGTTATTGCAGTTTTCGTTTTTCTGAAGTTCACTAGCTGATTGTGTTGTGAACAAACGCCAGGGGTGAACAGCTCTACCTTTCATTTACGACTCGTCCACCGAATGTCATACCTAAACACGCTTCTGTGTTGTGCTCGCAAAAGATTCCTGCAGACAATAATGCCATGTTTCTCCTCTGTTCTTTCTCTGCTCTCTCCTCTTTGCGTGGGTGTTTGAAGCGAGAGGATTCTCTCCCGTCTTTGGCTAATCTCCCTCAGACAGCGAAGGCTGCCCAGCAGGGCCCAACATCTGAAGTGACTAAACTCGTTCCCGCCGGCTCAGTAATGGAGACTTCCTGGGATGGTAATGATGCAGGGTAAAGCAATCAAGAGAACATGCTAACTCCACGCCTTCATGTCTAGGTGTTAGGTTGTGGGTAAAACCCATACAAGGAACATCCTTGCTTCCGTTGGCTTATCTGTCATCTTGACTCCGGTCTGTGGGCATATCAAGGAACACCATACTAATTACATGTTACCCTGACTTCCATCTCTGGTCTGGGGGGTATACCCAGGGAGACCACACTAATTACATATTACCCTCTCCTCGCTCTGTTGGCTGTGAATAAACCCGCTGAGAGAACACAAACACGCTAATTACATGTGCCTGTCTCTGCTCTGCGTGTAAACTCAGAGAAAAACGCTAAACGCCCGCCCTTTGGTGTTACTTATATGTCACTTTACATAGGTTTCCTTTCATGTTCGGTGTTCACATCTGAGAACGACCCTGTTATTTGTGAACTGATGGCAGAGCCGTTCCAGTTGAGGTCCTGATTGTTGTGTGTTCAGAGTCTTGTGCGCTGGAGCAGAGTTCTTGGCATCGGTCCCTACAGTACTCGTAAGTGCGTGAGTGAGTAATATTTGGTATGAAATGGTTAGTATTGTAGCTGGCCTAGACGAGGGGGTCCCTGCTAAAGCGATTTAATGTCATTTTGAGTGTATGACCCAGATAGAGCTGCCCTCTCAGCATGCATCTTCACAGTGGGCTTGATGTCATGTCAGTCGTACATCGCCACTGATAATTCAGCTGCCCTGACGGAGAGTCTCTCTCTCTCTCTCTCTCTCTCTCTTCTCTCTTTTTGTCTCTCTCTCTCTCTCTTTTTGTCTCTCTCTCTTTTTCTCTCTTTTTGTCTCTCTCTCTCTTTCTCTCCTCCCTCTCTCTCAAACTCACTCGGTCATTGTGAAAATTCTCACACACTCACTCTCACAAACTCATTTTCTCAAAACCATTAGCTTTGTGGTCTAGTGCTGACTCTGTGACCATCACATAGAGTACCAGTCACGAGTTAAGCTGTACTGCAGTTCCCTAAAATCGACGAAGCAAATTGTCTTTGACTCTGCAGATTATCTCTTGCTGATCAAAAAGTTTAAAAACAACCATCACAGCAATCCTGTGACTCGATCTCATTCTTCTCCCTCGCTGTGCGTTTCCAGCTAGCTCTGGCCATGTTCATTGTCACAGGTCTTAGATGCTGTGTCGATGATTTCCACACGTGTCCTCTTGGAGTGCGCCGATTGCAGCCTTTGACCTAGATGCGTCCGTTTGTGGATTACCCCCTGGCTCCGCCAAGAGTTACATGAGCTCATTCCCTGATTGATTTCAGCAATTATCTCCAGCCAGTGACATACAGTCGGCATACGCCACGCCGCTTGCTGGAGAGGGGATCCACGTTAACCCAGCTGACTTTCTCACTGACCGTGTCCTTTAGCAGTGCTGTTTAAGACCATCCTTAACCTTTGTGAAGTGGTGAAGTGTGGTCTAGAATGGTCATTTCTATTAAAATGATGTTAATGACACAACAAGACAGACATGAGCTTCATGGCTTCATCTCCCCAAAAAAAAGAAAGAACAACCTGTGGGAATATCTCAGTGCACCTCAGAGCCCCAGACACACTGACTCCTGATACACTGAGAACTAATGTGTGAGAATAAAGCACAACAGGCCAGATAGATAAATGATCTATAAATGATTTACAGTAGAGCTTTTTCATCATTGAAAAGCAGCAGTCATACATTGAAATGAATAGAATGTAAATAGCCTTTGAATTGCTCCCCTTGTGTGTACAGTGTAGTGAGATTATGAATGTGGGGTCTTTGTTAAAAAAAAAAAAATCCATTTGCTCAATTGGGACACACACAGATGGTCTGCAGCATGTATGGTGACCACTGTATCGTCATGGCGATCTGAAGGTTGGCTCAGGACAGGGGCATGAGCGGCTCTTGGTATATGGGCTTATGAATGCCATATCGGCATGGCATCGAGTGCAGCTTGATGATAGGTCGAAAATAAAAACCAATTTTAACAAAATGTCTGCCCAGTGCATCGTCCATGACTCTTAACAAAGGGCCAAGTCCACAGACCACCAATGACCAGATTTGACCAAAACAAAATATATCCCCCCTAACAACATGATTCTGATTGGTTGTTCCTAATTTTGACCATTTGCAGCCCTTTAAGGTCTGACTTCTTCCCACATTCTACTCACATTCTTCCCATACTTTCAGTCAGTGTCTTTCTAGCCTGAAAGTGTAACAAAGTGAGGCTTACAAAAGTGAGGGAAGCAGTGGCTGCATGGAGAGGCACTGCTAGCTCGTTCATGTTTTATGTGTTTTATCAAAGGGGTGACACGTCTCCTCCTGTTTATGTGCAGGGTATTGTTTTACATCACTGTACCTTACTGCTGTATCTTACCTTCATAGGAAAGTGTATCCATTACGCACTCCAAAATCTAACTTCTCTATATACTCTATATCTAGATTCTCTATATTTTTAGCCATTGTTAATAAAACAATTTTTAAGATAAAATTAAATATTAATCTATCAACTGCAGTTTTAACAAATACATTCTTACTTTCTCCTGAAATAAGAAAAAAATATTTTAATAAGGATTTGAAAAGTCTGCCTTGGGCTTAATTAGAGCCTATGTAGGTGTTTCTTCTTTCATATTTCTTATGATTTCTAATTTACAGAATAATTTTTAGAACTGTTCTATTCTGTATATCATCTAATGTTCCTCTTCTTACATACTCTTTTGTGAATTTCCTAAGCTGCTGGGTTGGGATGGATACCTATAATCAATCATTTTCATTACTTTATTTAAATAATTTGCTTCTGAATTGGCGGACCTGTAATTGTAAGCTTTATAATTGGATTGAAGCAGTGTAAACAGTAGGCTATAATGAAGTCCTATGGACAGTCAGTTATGTGAGCTGGACATTTGGCTTCAGATTCACCCTAAATTTGTTAATTTGTTGGATGTATCTAACTACAGATTAACATAGCTCAGCTCACATCTCACTTACTAATGCCGGACTGAGGGTGGCTCATTTTCTCTGTTGTGTATCAATCTGGATGTTGATCTGAGTGCAAATGACTGTCGTCTTCGACCTGCTAGGCTACAACAGACAAGATCTGAATGGGCTTATCTCCATGCCAGACACCTGTGACATGTGCTCTGACCAGCCTGAATGTTGCAAGTCAGCTTGTATCCAGTCGGACGGGTCGTTCTTAAAATGAGGTGTGGTCAGGCACCATTGCTGGCGCGCTGTCATTTTGATTCAGTTCAAAATGCTCGTTACTGCCAAACAAAGCATTCGCTTCAGTCAGGGAACAGTAGTTTTACTGTGATTTTAATGGCTCTAATGAGATATTAATGTGTGCTTCCTAACAGGCACACACCCTCTGTCTCACAAACAGTGGTAGAGCCGTGCTTGAAATGTGCTGTACGTAAGAGATTATGACTTGTTTATCCCTATGGAATTGTGTATAAGAGGAGATTAAAGAAATAACCGACTATAACTGCTTGTCATAATATTGATCTGAATGAGATATCGTATAATGTATAAAATCAAACGTGGGTGCGAGGTAGAGCTGCAATGATTAGTCGATTAATGTAGTCAATTAATGAAAATGAATCGCCAACTGCTTTGACATTCGATTAATCGTTTTAGTCTTACTTTATAATTATTATACTATACTTTAAAATTGTACATTTTGAAGTTTTGGACTGTTGGTCAGACAAAACAAGATGTCACCTAATGACGTCACTTTGTGTTGAATGAAACTGTAATGGGCATTTTTCACAATTTTCTGTTGTTTTATACATCATATGATTACTCGAGAAAATAATCTTCAGATTAATCGATAATGAAAATAGTTGTTAGTTGTAGTCCTAGTGTGTGTGTGTGTGTGTGGGGGGGTTCTTGTTTTCGCTCTCTGTCCAGTGTGGGCTTAGCAGCCCAGTGTTTTGTGCTGCTCCAGCGAGATGCTGAGTTGGCACTGTCGTACAGGGCAAGCCCAGTCGTTGTGTCATGGCATATGCCTCAGCCGTACTGCACGTTCAGACCACAGACAGTGTTTGTCCTCATTGTTTCCGCCTCTGTATTTTATTTTGTGACCAACCCTTCCTGTCAACCGTCTTTGTTTGTTTGGCTCCTTTACAAGAATGACTTAATGCAATCAGAGCAAAATGAAGGGAATTGTAATGGTCTCTGATATGCCCCACTCACATACAATTCACTGTGGAAGACACTATTGTTACTGTGGTATTGACACAGGAAGAGAGACAACATAACCGGAACAGAGTGTACATGGGCGGGTGGGGGGGGGGCTAAATGTTATTTAATTGGCTAAACACACCAGCTCCCATACCCCCACTGTCAGGTGAGCTGGAAAACATTACACAACATTGACCTTGAAAACAGTTGGCTACTACCAGTCTTATAAATATGCATTCTGTCAAATCAAGATGTGCATTTATTTCTGCCAGGAACATTTTCTACTCGCAGTGGAGAGGTCTCCTTCACATCAATTAGCTCTCTGGAGTGCGGGGACGGGGGAACTCTTGGATAATTTCCATCCCGGCGCTGATGCGTTGACACGGCGGTACAAACTGCCGCTTCCAGATGCTGTAAATATGTAGAAGCACAGTCCAAATATATCCCCCTGTATAAAAGTGGTGTCATCTTCATTAAAATTTGACTGGGTTAATTGCCAAGGAGAGGCTGGGCCGCAAACCTTCGGTATGTATGTGACTTGAACATCTGGAGATTGGAGTAGCATTTATTACCGTGAGAAAGGAGCCCGTAGATTATTTTAAGCGAGCGTTTGTTTTTGGATACAGGGGATTTGTTTTACGTAAAATCTCTCCTGCATTTTGACCCAGTTACATTTTTTGATGTCGTACTCAGTCGCGGGCATCATGTTTTTCGTTTTAATGTTCATTCCATGAAAAAAAAAAAAAAAAAAACGGTTCCAAATGTGTGCTCAGGTTAAGATAGAGACACACAGACAAGCACACGCACACACAAAGAGCACCCCGCCTTCATCCTGTGGAGTTCCAGGGTCACAAAAAGGTCAGCGTGTTCCCTCTGCAGAATAATGTTGGGCTTGCCCCCACTTCTTCACTTTATTTTGCTTTGTTGAGGTTTGGTTTGGAGGTTGAGAGTTACAGGAGCAATTTTTCTAGTTCTCGCGCTGTTTAAAACTGAAAACTGCCTGAGGCTCACTTTTTTACCATGTTTTTATTTACGTTGGCCTGGTTTTAGTGTATGAATAAATTTTCTTTGTCATTTATGATTCCAACCATTCCTTTCTGCCCCTACACATTACATTATTTATTATTTACCAAATGATTGTGATTTAATTGCTATTATTTATACTTGATTTATTTTTAATCAAGTCATTCACATTATTGTAATTATAATTTTCATGTTTTTTTGAGGAAACAGATGGCAAAGTCTGTTGCTTTAGTGAGTTATACAGGAGGAGTTCATGTTGGGTAGAGGAGTGCATTGATTGGCCACTTTTCTTGGCAAATGACTTGCATCCGCAGTCACTGTGATGTCATTGCTCCACCAAACGAGCTAAAGGAAGACTCATTAACTGCCATGGTATATCTATGCCTCTCTGCTGCCACAGCCCTGGTTACTAAGTCATCTGTCATGTCATTACGAGGCTATGAGAGGGCTTCGCACTTTTACCTTAATTCTGATTTATTCCCCATTTTTCCGCTCAGCGTTTAATAGTGTTCACATCCCCATTCCCTAAAGCTACTGTATCCTCTGTCAGTTTGAGCAATCCTACAGCTGAGTATCTGCTGCCCCACCCCGCCCTGCCCTGGCACAGACGCGCTCAGGATTTGATACCGCGGGGCGCACTGCTACACTTGAGTTTGTGCGCTGATGTTTATCTTTCTGAAAGCCAAATTGCACACCGGGCTATGAGTCAGAGCTTCAGCTATGTTTAACATCTGAGTAAGTCAAGGGGTCAGATCATCTCCAAATTTTTTTTTGAGAAGGAAAACTGCTCAGACCTGTCTTTTTTCAAACATCTGACGAAAATGTCTTTTGTACCTCAACCATTCAATGTCCCAGCAAACGCAGCTGCTGTTACAAAATAACTGTAAAATATCCCTGAATGCAGGTGAACGTTATCAACGGTGTATGGTCATTTTTATTTATTTCATTTCACGGTATCTTAGGTAAGAAGTAGCTTTATGTAATAATTCTGTTTGATGTTGCTTTCAGTGCAACAAGCATGTTAAATCTCTTCCCGAAACTACCTTGCAGGCACGGTGAATTAACTTTGTCCATGAACATAAAATGAAATTATTGTGTGACTACTGCAAGCATTTGTAAAGAATTAAACATTATTCGTTTTGACAGAACGTATCCCTTTTCCAGGGTAATTCAATGCTTTTCACGAGTACAGCTTGTTCAAAGGCACTGTGGCAGTGCCCCCTAGGGGTGTGATCTGGCAAAGATTTTACGTTCTGAGCTTGGATTTTGTACAGCCCGTGTTAATTGTCATATCTGGGTCAGTGGGGTTGTTTCGTTATTTTAGATGAAATTCTGTTGGTGCGGATCTCATCTGAGAATGTAATTTTGTGTCGTTCTCGACCTGCCAGCCATTTCACGTATGTAAGTCATCCAGATAAGACTGGATTTATAGTCGTATAATTATAGTAGACATTTGAAGATGCATTGTATGCTCCAAGGGCTTTGTATGAAGCATTGAATAATAGTTGCAATTGGGAAAAAAAATGTAATGAAATGGTACTTGAAACAGTTAATCACAAAGGCAGTACAAACATTAGCCTGCATGCATTTGCATAAATTGGTTGAAATGAAGGGTCATGGTCCTCATGAAGGCAGAGATACACTCAGCTGTCAATCATTGACCTGTTCGAACCAAGCAAATGTTTCTCTCCATAGCCAGTGTCATCATTGGTCTAAATCATTGTGTCATTGATACTGTATAATAGTTCTTCCTATGTTTGGTTCAAAGAAACCTCACTCCCCCATAACTAATTCATAGGCCTCTAGTGTTGTTTTGACCATTTGGTCCTGTTTTCTTCTGCCCCCCACAGGCAGAACGGAATGGCGATGGGAATGTCCTCAGCATCCCGGTCCCGATGCGGCGTGGCGGCTCGGAGACCAGCCTGGATCTGGACTCGTCCGGCGGGCTGGGCCTGGACTTCCACCGGGGCCGGCTGGGCATCGACAGCCTCCAGCAGAAGATCCTCAAGGTGACGGAGCAGCTGAAGATCGAGCAGACGGCCCGCGACGAGAACGTGGCCGAGTACCTCAAGCTGGTCAACAGCGCCGACAAGCAGCAGGTGGCCCGCATCAAGCAGGTGTTCGAGAAGAAGAACCAGAAATCTGCGCAGAGCATCGCGCACCTGCAGAAGAAGCTGGAGCAGTACCACAAGAGGATGAAGGACAACGAGAGCAACGGCTCCTCCAGGGCGGCGTCATCCAGAGAGGCTAAGGAGTCCTCTAAAGACAGCCTGAAGGACAGCCTTAAGGACAGCCTGAAGGACGTTAGCGGTAGCGGCCGGCATCCCTGCCTGGATAAGGTGAAGACCATCGGCCCCGGCGTCTCCCTCTCCCCACCCTTCTTCTTCAACAAGTCCCGGGAGTTCGCCAACCTGATCCGCAACAAGTTCGGCAGCGCCGACAACATCGCGCACCTCAAGAACTCACTGGACCCCCCGTCGTCCTTCCACCCGGAGGGGAGCGGCCGGGCCCTGAGCGGGAGCGCCACCATCGTGGCCAAACCCAAATACCCCAGCGACGACGAGTGCTCCTCGGGGACGTCGGTGTCGGCCGACAGCAACGGGAACCCGGCCTGCAGCGCCCAGGAGGACACCCGGGGCAAGCTGGCCATGCTGCTGGACGAGGTGCGGGAGATCCGGGAAGTCCAGAACCAGCTGGCCAGCGACATGGAGGGGCTCAAGACCCAGTTCAAGCGGGACTACGGCTTATTCACACAGACACTACAGGAGGAGAAGTACAGGTGAGCTTGCTGTTCAGTAGAACCATGGCGTCACACACAAATACTACTTCATTTGTAAAGAATGGAATTCTCAGGAGAAAACACAAGTTACATTCTTTCAGTTTACCGACAAACAACTGTGGTTTAATCACACAGGATTTTGAAACAGCCTAATTACTTGTTGAGTAATAAGGCGTTTACAGTCAGTAGATCTGAACAAAAGCTTGCAGCATGTGTAAAATACAAAATGACAAAAAAACCGACACAGAGCCATGACCCCAGAAACAGCATTTTGCTCATTAATATTATCACGCTTTTCAGGAATTTTGCATTAATTACATGATTTTGACTGAATTTTGACCTGTCTCATTAAATGTGTGGTCCTTGCATAATGTGAAAACCTTACCAACTGCTCTGTTTTCACATGCCATTCGAATTTAATTGCTTGTTAGTGTATAATGTTTTATATTCTTTCCTTTTTTATGCTGAAGGATATGGTCTAGGCAGTTATTATTCTTGACATAACACAGGGGAAAATCAAAACAAAGATTGAATGTGCATCTTTATAAATAACTTGTTAATATCAGTTGAGGATGTATATAAACCTGTTTGTATGTAAATAAAATGCATACAAAGGGTTCCTGGTTATTAATTAGTTTTGTTTTTTTAAATCTGTGATTTACAAATAGTTCAGTTCTCATTGCACATCCAGGTGTAGTGTCAGCAGCCAAGCTGATGACTCCCTCCCTCCCTCCCTCTCCCTCCCTCCCTCCCTCCTTCTCCCTCCTCCCTCCCCCTCCTCCTCTCCCTCCCTCCTCTCCCCCTCCCCTCCTCCCTCCCTCCCTCCCTCCTCCCTCCCTCCCCCTCCCCCTCCTTCTCTCCCTCTCTCCCTCCCTCCCTCTCTCCCTCCCCCTCCCTCAGGTATGAGAGATTAGAGGACCAGTTGAATGACCTGACAGAGCTCCATCAGCACGAGACCACCAACCTGAAGCAGGAGCTGGCCAGCATTGAGGAGAAGGTGGCCTACCAGGCCTACGAGCGGGCCAGAGACATCCAGGTAATCCTCAGACAGCACATTGGTTCTGTGGCGCAGTGGCAGGTGTGGCTGCTGAGCCGGGTGGTGAGCGGAAGAACAGACAAAAATGAAACCAAAAAGTGGCCAATGGCCATTTATTAACCCCTCTTTGGGGGAAAACTATCAAACAAATAATAAACACAAAGGTACCAACGCAGGGTCAAACTCAAAACCAGCAACCAGCAAACTCAACCCAACAACCAGCTCTCTCAGCCTTCAAGGCTGTGCGTAGATAAGTGGCCTAACTGAAGGCAAGTGCTCACACCTGAGTTGATTGGAAATCATCTCCAGCTGAGCTTGCCTGTTAGTGAGGCTGATGCTGTGCAAGTTCCAGTGTTCTCTCCAGGCTGAAGGAGGAGCCAGGAACTGACAGCAGTCCAAGGGGGAGGAGCAGAGGAGCTGGCTCCTGCCTCCACCTCTCCTGGCACCACAATACAGAGAACTGGCTTTATATATGGCCTTGTATAACAGCTTTGTTTCTGCCTTTCATACAGAGCTGGAGAAGTAATCCTCAAGTTTTTATTTGTTTCTGCTTTATTTTGGCTCACCATAGGAGTACACTGAATAGTTTGCCATCTACATTCACGGAATACCCACAGTCAGCATTTTGAAATGAGGATAAAGATTTTATTGTTTCAGCTTACCCCTCTCATTATTGGGATTTTGGAACACATTTGACTCAGTAGCCAATAATTCAGCCAATATTTGCACATGAATACAAGTGTTGATTTGTCCTTCACAAGAACAATTTGGCAAGTTCATTTTGGCTTTTGCTGAATGAGCCAAACTATGTTTGTGTAGTAAAATATGAGCACTAAACTTAATTGTGAATCAAAGTCTCTGGCAGCTGTTGATTGAATGTGGGCCAATGTGTCTGTAATAGTAAAATGGGATAAACTCTCTGAACATGCACTTCCCTGTTCCTCCACCAGGAGGTGCTGGAGTCCTGCCAGACGCGGATCTCCAAACTTGAGCTCCAGCAGCAGCAGCAGCAAGTGGTGCAGCGGGAGAGCACAGACGCCAAGGCCCTGCTGGGCAAGTGCATCAACATCATGCTGGCCATCGTCACGGTGATCCTCGTGTGCGTCTCCACAGTGGCTAAGTTCACTACCCCGCTCATGCGCAGCCGGTTGCATGTGGTCTGCACCTTCTTCGCTGTTACCCTGCTGGCGGTCTTCTGGAAGAACTGGGAGCACCTGCAGCTTGCCTTGGAACGCATGCTGCTCTCCAGCTGAAGGATCCAAGGGGCGGAGCCACAGGACATGTGGTCATCACCTTATCGCCTGAGGGGGCGAGGCCTCAGTGTCGTTGAGCCGCATTGAAAGATTTTCTCCCGGCCCAGCACCCTGGATTCCTCTGCCACGTTGTACAGGCTGCTCCTTTTATTTCTGTACAGCTGACAGAGATGAACTGTGGGTTTTATTCATGAGAGAAACATGCTGTCACTGTGACGTTCTGGCTGATAGCCTATCTGCTGTGAGCCAGTGATCTTGGACTCCTCAACTGTTTGAGAAAACCAACTTTCTTTGTGTCTATTTTTGTAAAACTTTGTTCAACGGATCTGCGTACACATGATGTGAAGTGTTTTCTGTCAGACTCTGCCTATGGCCACACATCACAAGATCCCTACAGTAGATAAGCTCTCCGCCAGAACATCACAGCCGACGGAGACGAACTGTGGTTTTTACTCCATTTATGAGAAAAACGTGCAGTCACTGTGACGTCCCGGCTGATAGCTTATCTGCTGTGACCCAATGATCTTGGACTCCTCTACTGGTTGAGAAAACCGACTCTCTTTGTTTCTATTTTTCTAACATTTTGTTCAGCGTATCTGTGTACGCACGGTGTGAAGCATTTTCTGTCAGACTATGGTCACCCATCATCCTCTGTTACATTGGATATGTCAAGAAGTGCAATATATATGTGTTGAACATTTTTTTAAAAAAGGGATAGGAATTGGTGTACGGGTGATGCATTATTTCTTCAGACAGGCACCAGGATTTGAGAAGCAGCTACTCACCAATATCAATTTTCATTCTGTTTCCCCCACATACTCTTACATTGAGTTACTTTCATCACCACAGTGTTGGGAAGGCATCATGTGTTTTGCTTGAGGTCAGACCATGATGCCTGCCCAGCTGGTTTTGGGGAAGATGACATCGATCTCAAATGAAACTGAGGAATCTCAGTGAAACGTTCGCATCGTCAATAACTCCAGTGTTTTAGTGACTTTTTTATCAGTATCTTCAAGATATTTGTTTTCTTAAACTTAAAACCTGAACTAGTAAGCTTCCCCACAGATTTTTTTAAAGTCCCCTCATTGTGTATGAGATGAAGTGAAAATGGTGATTTGGAGAAGTAAAAGCAGACCTAGAATAATAACAGAACCACAAGAGTTGTTGAAGAAGAAGGAAGATATAATTCTGAAAGTAGAGAACAGTGAGTGGTCACAGCAATTGTTAATGACTTTAAAAATGAGAAGATGCCCATATGAGTCAGAGTGAATGGGAAAACAGGTTTTAACCACCGTACATTATTATAAAGAACCCTTAAAGGGATACTCAAGCATTTTGGCGGCTAAGCTCTTTAGTCTAATACCCAAGAGTAGAGCAGCCCACTAGTACTGTTGTTTTTTTTATTCATGGAGTACAGAGATCTATGGATACAGTATCCTGGACTGCATTTTGCATTAAAACTGTGGCTGGAAGTCTATGGGGAAATTATGGGAACCTACCTAGGTCTTTCCCATCAATACCAGTCAAAAAAATGCAGTCTATCAACCTCAAAGCTGGGCTGTTAGCGCTTTGTACTTGTAGTAATACTTGTGTAATAATTGCAGAGATAAATGAAGTAAGTTACAGTTGTTTAAGGTCATTTTTAGAATTGTTTTTGTTGAGTAATTCATTCCAGTTATAGACCAGGAGTTCTGTCTGGAGACCCAACCTCTAACAGGAAGGGGTGGAACTCAACCAGTTTTGATGTAAATCAGTCATATGCCTGGAACTACCCACAGTAATTGTCATTTTGTAACGCTAAGTGCGGTTTACTGTAATGGATATATCTTGGTTATGCAAATACAAACTTCAACAGTACTAGAGGGTTGTTCACCTTAAGGAGCCAAAAGGGTTTTATTGTCAAAATATCGGAGTATCCTTGTAATTGTATTTAGACTCATGCTTTCAATCCCTAGCTCTATGCTTTCAGATGCAATTGGAATGACATTATTAATTCAGATTGATTGTGTGAATTACAGTCTGAATAATTCAGATACTGGTTGTACAGTATATATGTTTACAGTCAGATACTGTTTGTATTGTATGTAATTGTAGTCTTTGTCATATTTCTGGTTGTATGTGTGAATTTGGTGTAAATCAGACACTGGTCATTCATATTTGGTAAAAAGGTGAATGTTGTGTGTAGGCTACATGTTTACAGTCTAACTTTGATTCGGATATGAGTGTGTGAGCATTTGTGTGTGACATGGGTAATGAACTGGAGTAGGTTAACTGCTTTAGTGGTGTTGAGAGAGGCCTGCTGATTCCATGTATCTATGACCTCACCACAGTCAAGTTTAGCCTTTGCTGGCTTGCTGTTTTTGCCTCTAAAAATGTGCCCTAGTTCAGTGGCATCTGTAAATATATGAAGTGAATGCAATGAACATATGGTATCTATAGTGAAAACTAAACTCATTTAAAGGCATGTCTTAACAGAACATTGTGACATATACCTGTTATTTTTATACATTACGAATCTACAATCTGCAGTTTATTACAGTGGATATTTCTACCGCCATGCCCATGGTAGCTGATGGGTTGGCCTTATCTAGCAACTGTTCTATCCTTTCTGGGTGTGAAGCTGGGCACTGTGGTATAGCACTGGAGTTGACAGGTCTGTATTTCTCAAATTGCTTTTATGTATTCGTTTGTGGGTTGACTCAACCAGCTCTTGAATGAGAATTGTGGCCTGAATTATTGTTTCTCTCCCTCTGTCTGTTGTGGTTATGGATCCAGTTGTCTAAAAATGGAACCTTGCAAGAAATTCTATTCTATGGGGGTGATGCCTTTTCATCCTGTCTTTACAGACTCAGGAGTGTAACATGTGCAAGAGACCCATCAGCAGCCAAACACCCACCCTCTTATTCGTGCTGCATGTTGTACAATGTTAGATTAGTGTTTGTCAGACTAGGCCCCAGGCCCTCTAAAATGACAATCCACTGACTGAGGATCCCTACAACCTTAAAATGATTAAATATTTAAACCTCTATCAATTTAGCCTGTCGGGATATGCAAACTAGGTCTTCTCTATCTCAGAGTCTAAAATGAAATTGGTTAAATATAGACTTTTTTAAAATTAGGCAACCATTCTCCTGTTTTGTTTGGAACCCCCTGGGAATTTTTCATGGGCTCCTAGAAAATCCCCGGGTGTTCTGTAAAAAAAATTGTTGATCCATTTGTCCCTCCACAATTTCTGCATTGTTTTCTGTTGGCTTGTCAACGCATCCTGTGTTGGGCGTTATTATTGTTACTTTCGTTATTACTATATGTTTTTAAGTCACATTTTAAGAACGACAAAGTGGTATTTGACATCCAAGGCAGTTAATGCTTTCCTTGTGCTTCAACAATATCGTCATCTTATTTGTTGAATATCTTTCTCTTTCTCCCACTGGGAAAAATGGTTCCTGTGTGACATGTCTTGACTTTCTGGCCAAACTATGGCTCCGGTCCACTGAGTGAGATTAGTCTGATTGGAGGGTTTGAGTTGATTAGTCTGTTTGTGTTTGAGTTGGGTTTTCGTTTTTTTTCTGCCTTTAGCTGTTTGTGGGTGTCCTTTGCCTTTGTCCAGCTGATTTGTAAATCAGTGCCTTCCTCACTCTGTTTCTCTGCTGGTTCTCCCCTCTGTATTTGAGTCCAGATTAAGTGGGGTTTCAACTGGCATGGCACATCCTGGAAAAATATTTGAAGTGAGATAACATTGTTTAATTGTTGCGATAATGATCTGCCTTGTGATAAATAGGTATTGAAGTGTACTCAGTTCTGATTTCTGCTGCTTTCAGTATACCAAGACCAAGGCAACAATTATCCTATTGAATTCAAAAACGAAAGCTGATTGTTTCCAACGTGCTTTTATTAAACAAATTTAACATGAATCAGTTTGATGAAATAAAAATGACAGCTCTCTCCCATCTCCCTCCCTACTCCTTCTACCTCCTCTTCACTGCTCTTAAAACTTCTCTTCACTAATCGCAACTCCGTTAACAATAGAAAAAAAATCCCTAACCATCTGGGTTGTCAAAATGTTAAAAAATAGTAGCTATGTGCATATGTTGTTAAATATGCTACAGCTGTAGGCCTGTTGAATGTCAGATACTACAGTCTTTTAAGTTTTTACTTTCACGTTTATGTGTTCAACGCGCAAAATTTCACATGGCCATGACAATACAAAAATTATATATTGTGCAGCCATAGTGTTGATACTGGGTTCTGGTAGATGCTACTTAAAGTCTGTGAGATTCAGTGAAATGGTGTGAACCTATCCATATATTTGAAAAGAACCCAGAGGGAACCTAGAGTTTGTCCAAACTGTATTGTCCATTTACATCATTTGTATTTGTAAATTGTGATAACCAGTTTTGTCAAAGATCATATTGTATTTTTCCCAGGGAGTATAATTCCATTTTTCAATGATCTGAGCTTCAGGAACATGTTTAATTTTTTGTCATGGAAACAGACATGTACATCTTAGGGAAATATGGACTTTCTAGATGGCTTTTTTTTTGAACGGTAAATAAATCCTATTCTTTTTCTATAAATTGCTGTGTGAGTTTTTATTTTATGACTCACATATTCCAGTCATGTAATCATAAGGCAGGTGTTGAAATATTAGTCTGTTCCAGGAAAATATTGGTGATTTATTCATATATATCACCTTCTAATAAAAAAAAGCAAACAGCAAAACAGAATACAAAAGGTTGAAGCAACATGAAAATAATTCCCATATACAAAAAGCTGTAAATGATACAAGAAATATAAAACTTGAGAGAACAATAAGTTATTTTTTACAAATATGTAAAAAATTGTGAAAAAAATTACATTAAGTTACAGCAGTTGCTCAGCTGTGCTTATGTCCAAGAGAATACTGTACCAGAGCCCAGGGGCCATAACCGTAGGATCTCCCTTTGGATTCAGCCTGGATTTACTGCAGTAACAGCTTGGGTATAAATTATTTCAGCCCCTGGAAGTCCATTCTGAGACAAAAGGGAACGATAGGTTTCTTACACCACCTACATGCGGCATTGGGTTTCTTAGCCCCTTTCAGTCCATCTCTTCTTTAGGAAGGGCATTCTTGTTCTACAATAATGGCAGTATTGTGAAGTAGGGGCTTTGGTTCTGGCAGGGGATGTAAAGAGGAAACCCAAACGCATTTGGCGCACCCTTAATTTGACTGCAACACGACCGTTTTTCTCCTGTGGAATCTCCGCTTCGGAAGAGTAACAGGAACTGGGGGAACTCTGGGAAGATGATGATGTCCAGAATCGGCTTCCTTCGACAATGAGGAGCAAGACGACGATCTTAAAAAAGAGCCGAGGGTTGCTCACTTTTGTCAACACTAATGCCAAAAAGATACACTTGACTGATTCATGATTTTCTCTGCACATATTCCAGTGAACTTGTGTAGGGTAAAAGGCTAATTTTTTGTGAAAACCAAATTTTAGATGCTGTATAGCCAGTTTTACTTTTATTTAATTTGGCATTTTAATTTGGATTCATTTGTCTTCCATGCACCCACTGTTTCCAAATTTCCTAGTTATTTCTCTCAATATGAGCAAACATATGGTGACATTTTGGATAACAGTTTATCGCTTGCTTTCTCTTTCAACAATGGGGTCTTTAAAATCAGCACCAGAGATATTCTGTTCTCTGTTTGATTTCAGCCAACTGTACCACCTACAACATGTGACATCATATTATGTACAGGCTCCACCTCCATCCTTATGGACAGTGTAATGAAAGCAAGCTGAGTTGACCCAAGTGGAGTTGAGTGCGTGACCCCACCTTGACTTGGCTCAAGGTGTTGCAAGCTTTCCGCAACCACCGATGACCTCAGGCATGCATGACAATGGCAGTCCCTGCCCATACAAGCTTTGCTATCTTAGCCAAGAACTCACAAACATAATGGGTTTGAGCTTTAAAGATCTACAAGTTAACTAATGTTTAAAAAAACTTTAAACCTTAACTATACATAAGGACGTGTGGGTATGCACACACATCCACATGCTTTTTTGCAATCACCCTGAGGCACAATGGAAAGTTATTAAATAGTGTATTTACAGCCCATAGTCCATTTCTGTCTATGTTCTCTGTATGTATTTTGCACACATATGCAATACAGTATTTGCTGCACTTTCAGCTTTACTCTGTGTCCAAGATTTATCTCAGGGCTGGGCTAACAGACCAGTCCAAACCGACTCCAAACTGGAACAGAGAAGTTAATGCACCACTGAGCTGACTTGAGTGAGTAATCGCTGCCAAGTCCTCGACAGCTTGGAACGGCATGGGCGAAAAAGGACAGCACAAGCAGGGTCAGAGCAGCACCATGTTTAACCTGCTGTGTGTGGAGCAGCACCTGCCACTGGTCTCTAATGACTGAACCACATGTTGAGATTCTCATGCTTTACATTGAGCTGATGTAGTACACACACCACATCCAAGAATCAATGAATTCTAATCTTGGTGTGTGTCCAGGCTAACAACTTTTGTATATGGCAGATTCCACATCTGGTTGTACTCAATAATTTTCTGCATAATGTAACCGAACTGACAAGAGGTGTGTTATTCGTTGTTGGGCTTCTTCAATGTCATTGGGAAACCTCACAGCCACCTCAACAGAGTATCCCAGCACCCTGCATGTTACATAATACAAAACTGTTAACAACAGTGACCCATTATCTCTTGCAGTTAATGGTCTGGATATAAAAGTCTTATAAATAGGAAGTAGGAAGGAAGTCAGAGTTTTGTTGTTGAGGGTTTGACAAGCATCTGATTTTGCTTCAGTCCAGGATGTGCGACTCTTTCAGTTAGTCACAACTTCTAGCATATGGAAAGCAGCACTTTTGAGACTATGTTCAAGTGAATCACATTAGTTTTTAAGCACATTTTCAATTTTTTCAATTAGGGGCAGCCTGTAGTCTAGTGGATAAGGTAAATAACTAGGACCCCTGAGGTTGGTGGTTCAAGCCCCAGTCCAGCCACAGCAAGAACACCATTGCCTTATCATTGATTTTCATAGTAAATGATGATGATGTAACATGTTGCTCATGTGGTCTGCTTTGGCCCTTCCCCTGATGAATCTGGTTTCCAACTTAAAGTCTTTGGCAAGATTCTACCCTCATTATGTTCTAAACATTCCTGTCTCCTTTCATTTCCTCCAGCCTGTCCTTCTATGGTGACAGCTAATTATGTAGTTTATCCTGACGATCTACTAATCTCTGAAACTGATGTTTATGTAAAAGGTTATTTGCAATACAGCGTCTTGTGATTTTCAGGAAAGCCACAGTTTCTTGTAAGCCAGTCAGGGTTGGGCAACATTATTTCATTGCTTACCCTTGGCATTCACCCACTTGTTATTAGAAAAAAATGTGTTTCCAACATGTGTTATGTAAATACATAGGTTAGATGTTTTCCCAAGTGAAATATGAGGAATAAATAATTTAATTTTTATCTGGCTTTAATCACAGTCCATGCTGCTGGCCGTATCTTCTTTTTGTTATAGATTTCTATGACCATTCCATGATGAAAGCCCTGCACTATACAGATAAAATCACTAAAGATAAAAGGAGCAGAGTTTGGTGTTTGGAGCCAACATACACAGATGATTAAAGCTCTTGGGGTGGTGGCCATCTCGGAAGGCCTGAGCTTATCAAAAGATAACAAAATTATTAGAGCAAAATTATTGCATTGCTCATCCTGGAGGTTCTGGTTTGTTCTGGATGGTTTGTCCTGTCAAGGCAGCATTCCACTATGTGGATCGTCCCCATTGTACGATACTGCAACTGGGGCATGGTGCTGCTAACTGTGGCTGGGAGTTATTCGAGTCAAAACATAACTGGCCTTAGGGTTACCCAGGGCGGGAGGGAGGAAGTAGGCAGTGATATCCATGTCTCAGCTCTCCTCAGGGACCCCTACTGGTCAGGCCGGGGCCCCCGACATTCTGCTTGCACAAAGCAGCACATGAATGTCCCTAAGATTCCCATGTCTGTGCAACCTGCACAGATTTTCAGTAGGTTATAGTATGAGTTAATTTTCTTGCAAAGTAAGAGGTATAGCTGCCATTTACCATTTTCCATGACTATTGTGATATGGCACCTTGAACTTAAAAAATACTAACTGAAATAGCTCAAAACCAATACATTGATGAACTGGTTCTGAATCTCATGAAAGACATTGAAGGTAATCCTGATTTCAAAAAGGATTTGGTGCATTTTACATATGAGGAATCTGTGGTATTGTTTTAACCAAACTTTCTTTTGTTCAAAACGAACAAAACCAAAACGAACTATCGACCCAACATCAGTAACAGCAGTGACAGACACCCTACAAATATTTTGATTGTCTTGGTTTTCAACAGATGATTGATCTTCTTTTCAAATTCATCATATACAATGCAATTTTCTGCAATACACACCTGGATACTGTGAAAGCAACCTTGCCCCTGTATGCTCTGTTGGTCCCCAACCCACTTTCCTCCTCTCTCCTTCACACGCGCATGCATCTACAGAAGCAGGTACAACTAGAGCTGGCGGATTCCACCAACAACCGTGTTGTCAGGCATCACGGGCCCTGCATGCTCTGCCGGTCTCTGTTTTGTTTTCCTCTGGTCCTCCAGCTTCTGCAGATACCACCTGACAGCCGTGCTGTTAGCTCCGCTGGTTTATATCCTTGGCCCCACCTCTGCACACTCCACTGGTTTTTATCCTGCTTTCTCTCTCTCTCCCTCGCATGCGCATGCCCCCGCATGCTTCCACGCAAGCAGTCAGAGGCATTCTCAGAAAGAGCCTCCACCTCGCCCTGGCTTGCTGCCTTCCCCGCTTCCATCCCTGCCACACACACACTCACACACATACAGGAGGACCCCTCCATGCAGCTGTATTATCAGCAGTCCAGCCACTCCAAACCCCATGGTCCTGGTCTACCGGCTTCCCATTCTTTTTCAGATATCCAGAATCTTCTTGCTGCATGCACACACATGCAAACATATGCATGAAACCTCATGCACTCACACAGGCACTCCCACAACCAATTTTACCTGTCTCCCACAGGTTGCCCTCCCCCGCCTGTGCTGTCAGCTGCCCCACCACCGAGCACTCTGGCAGTCCCAGCCCCTGGTCTCCCCCTTTTCCTACTGCCAGACCCAAACTTCACTTTTCTCCCACTCAGCATTGTCTCTCACATCCACCTCAACATTTACTTCGGTCCAAACTATGCCCTGCATTCTACACTCTGTTCTACATCCCGTTTGAGGGGGCCAAAACCAAATGTCAAATCATGACAAACCATGTCTGTTCACTCTGGTAATAGAACTGCTGCTAAAATGAGAAAAGATTGATTTCACACCAACACCATTGTACCACTGCAGTTGCTTCACATAGGTCTCAATTTTGTTACGGTGTGGAATGGGACCTATTGTTCGATCAACATGCAGCTGTCATCAGGGACAGTGGGGTGCTCCTGCCATCCACAGCCCTGGGGTCACACTGTGGGTAGGTGTGAGAAACCCCTTAACCTCCCTGCCAGGTTAACTGTTTAATTTATGGAGACTGAGATTGGTAGCGCTGTCTCAAAGAAAGACATCTTAGCTACAGTAACTGGGTATTGAGCAGGTACAGGTTGTTTTGGGAAGCCGCTCTCGTTAAAACCCGGTTTTTCTATGAGGAGGATGGCAGCCCTACACATTTGTTTGAGATTCAACTCTCTCCTTGGCTGGTTGTCTTTGGGGTGTTGTCTGAAAATTAATTCTATTGAAACAGTTTTGCTGTTGCAAGAGGACTAAGAAAGCATGTGATTGATTGAAGTAGTTTGTTTCATCGACAGAAGAAATGAAATCAGAATTTAAAAGCCATTTTTTGTTGGACAAAATACAGGAAAAGAGTGGATGTTGAGCCAGACCTACACCTGCTAGAGCTGACCTCAATCACCCTTGCTCCAACAAGCAGGCACACCCATCTCATTGACAACTGAAAATATTTGTGTATTGTTTATTTGTTGCTATGTCTTTCACTGCCATGTATTGGTGGTATGGGGAGACTCCAGTATTTCCTTTAGTGATCCACTGTGTAAAAGTTGAAGAAACAGTGGCTTAATTAATAGAATATCAAGTTACTTTGGCCTTGAATGTTAATAGGGGTCAATTAGGATGCATACTGCCCGATTAGCGCTAATGAATATGTATCAAGAATTCTGGCCCTCCCCAGTTAAGTAAAACGAGTGACCCTTGAGCCAGGAAAACCCTGCAATGTGCATCCTGTTTTTTCCCCAAAATAACTTAAAATTTTAAATGGATACCAGATTAAGATCAGCATACCTTCCCACCTCAAGTTAAACTTAAGCTGTGTTGTAAAAAAAAGAACAGGATACATGTTGTCAGGACCACAGTAAGGAAATACAGACTTCATTACATTACATTACATAATTATAGGTGTTTTGCAGACGCTCTTATCCAGAGCGAATTACAACTCAAAGTGCATTAAGACGGGGACAAGAGTGCTGAAGTTCTAGAGTGGGGTAAATGTCCCAGGTGACAGAAGGGATAGCATGGACTAAACCCTGTGGATGACCTATTGCAGAAACAACAAAATAAAAACCATTAGTAACAGCAAGAACAATCATAAGACAGTAAAATAAGGTTGCTATAAGTGGGACAATGGCTAACTAGAGGAGCTATGGAGGGAAGGAGAGAAGTGTGTCATGTAGAGGTGACTCTTTAGTCTACACTTGAAGGTGGACAGACTATCTGCTGTTCTGACCTCCGTGGGAAGGTCATTCCACCAGTGAGGAGCCAGAACAGATGGCAGACAGGACTCAACATGATCAGCCGCCTTTGACATCATTAGAGGGCCCATCACTAGTTGTGAAATGCAGTACATAACATTCATCTCAAAACCTGTGTTTTGTCATTCTTAACTGTGTCCTAATGCAGTTTTCTCAAAGGATCATGACCAGCACACACACATGATTGAAAGGAAAAAGTGTGTCTTGTTAAATTAGAGAAGTTTGCTACATCAATTCAAAGTGACTAGACTAAAACTAAAAATGTAAGTACATTATAACTACTTTCCACAGATTGTTATTATTATTGTTGTTGTTGTTATTATTATTATGCCCTATAAATGTTTGCCTTGCCTTGCCTTCGTAAGATTTCTTAGTTGAGTGAATATAAAAATACCAATGCAAACAGTTCCCAAGACATTTATATTGTAGCATCAATTTAAAAAAGTGCAGTAAAGGCAAAATAATAAAATAAAACTGTTCAGTCAATGTACTCTACAACAGAGGTCTAAAGGGGAAGTCTCCCATGCTACCTTGCATCACTTGTTACGACAGTTTTCAATTCACATATTAATTTGTGTACCTACAAGAAAAAATAGTTGCATTAGCTGGATTTAGCAATATTGTCTACAAGGGAGTTGAACT
Source organism: Albula goreensis (assembly GCA_022829145.1). NCBI lineage: Eukaryota > Metazoa > Chordata > Actinopteri > Albuliformes > Albulidae > Albula > Albula goreensis. Next base: position 7,928,020 of record CM040757.1, on the reverse strand, counting down.
TGAAAGCTGGCCAAACAGGTAACACTTCAGTAAATTTTGAAATAAAACTCTGTGGGGAACCAGTATCTTGCATCACTTCCACTGTAATTGCCAAATTCCAAGTTGCATACATTTGTTTGAGATTCAGCTCTCTCTTTGGCTGGTTGTCTTTGGGGTATTCACCTCTCCCAATATTATGAGGCATGATGCTGCCCCCTTCGACTCAAAGCCCAAAATGAAATGCCATTATACAACTTGCCACAATACAATAAACTTCTCCAAAGCACTTTTTATGTTGTCTGAAAATTCATTCTACTGAAACAGTTTTGCTGTTGCAAGAGGACTAAGAAAGCATATGATTGATTGAAGTAGTTTGTTTCATCGACAGAAGAAATGAGATCAGAATTTAAAAGCCATTTTTTGTTGGACAAAATAAAGGAAAAGAGTGGATGTTGAGCCAGACCTACACCTAGAGCTGACCTCAATCACCCTTGCTCCAACAAGCAGGCACACCCATCTCATTGACAACTGAAAATATGTGTGTATAGTTTATTTGTTGCTATGTATTTCAGTGCCATGTATTGGTGGTATGGGGAGACTCCAGTATTTTCTTTAGTGATCCACTATGTAAAAGTTGAAGAAACAGTGGCTTAATTAATAGAATATCAAGTTACTTTGACCTTGAATGTTATTAGGGGTCAATTAGGATGCATACTGCCCAGTTAGCGCTAATGAATATGTATCAGGAATTCTGGCCCTCCCCAGTTAAGGTGTGGAAGGTATGCTGATCTTAATCTGGTATCCATTTAACATTTTAAGTTGTTTTGGGGAAAAAATACGATGCACATTGCAGGGTTTTCCTGGCTCAAGGGTCACTCGTTTTACTTAACCCTCCTATGATGTTACAGCATTAAAATGTGCTAAATAAAATCTGATGATGATTATGTTTGAATTTTTTGTTTTAATGTAAGAACAGTTAAACCAGACCGGTCAAATTTGACCGGGAACACCAAAGTAAGGGGGGAAAAACGAACATAATACAAGGGTTAAGTGTGTTGTGAAAAAAAAAGAACAGGATACATGTTGTCAGGACTACAGTAAGGAAATAAAGACTTCATTACATTACATTACATTACATTATAGATGTTTTGCAGACGCTCTTATCCAGAGCGAATTACAACTCAAAGTGCATTAAGACGGGGACAAGAGTGCTGAAGTTCTAGAGTGGGGTAAATGTCCCAGGTGCCAGAAGGGATAGCATGGACTAAACCCTGTGGATGACCTATTGAAGAAACAACAAAATAAAAACCATTAGTAACAGCAAGAACAATCATAAGACAGTAAAATGAGGTTGCTATAAGTGGGACAATGGCTAACTAGAGGAGCTATGGAGGGATGGAGAGAAGTGTGTCATGTAGAGGTGACTCTTTAGTCTTCACTTGAAGGTGGACAGGCTATCTGCTGTTCTGACCTCCGTGGGAAGGTCGTTCCACCAGTGAGGAGCCAGAACAGACAGCAGACAGGTACCTGCAAGAAAGAATAATTGCATTAGCTGGATTTAGCAATATTGTTTACTTGGGAGTTGAACTTGAAAGCGGGCCAAACATATAACACTTAAGTAAATTTTGAAATAAAACTCTGTGGGGAACCAGTATCTTGCATCACTTCCACTGTAATTGCCAAATTCCAAGTTGCATACACTTTTGACATCAAGATTACCTTCTGTATTTTACCTAGCTTATTTTGCCTTCCTTTATGAACTTCAAATGTAATTTCCAGAAGCACTACTGACAGAAATCTCTGTCTACAAAACTTAATGTGAAACCATAAGATAACTTGCTGCAATGACTTTTTGAGTTTTCTCAACTTAAATGAAATGAAATTAAATTACTTCATGGACTTTCAGTTGTGAAAACTCAAAAAGGCTTTATAGAAATCTGACTCACATTTTTAAGTTTAGGTAGCCTGATTCTGACTGAGCAGAGCTTCTGTATCACTCCACAAAGTTCAGTCTCTGTGTACCTGACACTGTTAATTATTGTTTCATTTTAAAGTTGAAGAAGAACTTTTGCCATTGTATGTTCAGTTAGTGTCATGCTTCATGAATTTTGTTTTGGACCGATGGTTATTTCTGTTCCTCTTTGGCCAGCCAGACTGTCAGAAACCAAGGCCCGTTGCAACCTATTTGACCAAAGTAACAGCTAAGAGCTGTTCTCATGGGCAAAATAAAACTGAAACTATGTAGCTCAAAAAAAAAGGTCAACAAATTCTGCCTTGTGTTGTCTTACAAGCTGGGTGGGTCCTGAATTTGAAGTTATCTGATCAAAAGGCACTCTATAAAAGGTGCAAGGTCATGGATCGACATTATTTCTTTGGACAAACCCCTCCAGAGAGACGACCAGACAACGCCTAACTGATCTGAGCTTTGAAAAAAGAAAGGTACAGTATTACATTTGTGAAATATAAATGATTTATTTTACATACTTATTTATTTTCCAGTTTTTTTTCTGTTCATACCACAATTTTACATAATCTCTGAAGATAAATATGTAATCTATGCATCAAGTTTTAATTTAGAAAATAAAGAAATACAAAGATATGGACATTTGATTGTCTAACATTAACAGATTAATGTTTGTGAATAATTGCATTTAGATTTGATCATTTTATGTATTATTTCAAATAATAAATGTCAGTTTATATTGTTGTGAATTATATTTCATATCTGTCATTTTAAATTGCAATGCTTGGGAAAATAATATCAAAAATTAACCATTATTTTACTTTAATTATTTGACTTTACATGATTACAAAAGAAAAAAAGAGAGAACCAGAGATTTATTTGATTTGTTTTAAATGCATTTTGTAACAAGCAACTGGTATTTGTTATTTTGCTATAATTCATTTAAAATTAAAGTATTTAGAAATATGTGCAAAAATGAAATAGCATGTATGAAATAGCATGTAAACATGAAGTTAGTTGGGAAACATGTAGGACTGACATGAAACAGTGATACATTAAGTTTAGATCTGACAGGATGTGACACTTACAGTATGCCGATCTCCAATAATTGCATAATTGCAAGAACCAGTCTATGGTTTAGTCTGTCTGGTATATTTTGCAAAGACAGTATATATTTATAAAAAGAAGCATTCAGTTTGTACCAACTAAATGTGACAAGTTTAACAGATAACTATATGTTTTTACAACAGGCTTGTTTTATCACGTTCTAATTAGACGTAAAATGATCTTTTCAGTGACGGTTCTGATGTATCTCTTTTTGGTTTTGCTTTAGGAGTGAATGGACATTGATGAAGTACAAGCTTCTATCAGTTATTATGGGAGAGATATAATTGTGTACTTCACTGTTAAAAATGTAAATACATTGAATATAGTAATGCATTAATATTATGATGCTAACCTCAAAATAAAATCTACAATTACAGCATTAATTCAAACCACCCCAGTGGGTAATGCGCACATTACAGCATTAATTCAAACGTTAAAGTTTCACGAACGTGTTCAGTTAGATGGAAATACACATGCCAGTGCACAGAGAATGTGTCGTTGCATTTAAATACCGTGCTGTATTCTCAATGTCACGACCTATATCGTGACTCATGAATACACAACCTAAAGCGTCATTTTGTACTGTTATTATTCATAACTCCATAACTAATACAATTCTTTCAAACATCCTCTGTCAAACACGTATTTACTTAAATGAAGTAATACAAACCGCGATTTTCCATGACACGATATATTTAGAAGGCAAGCATGTTAGTCCTCGGTTCTGTCTTTTTAATTCCTTTGCATATTACGGTGAATTGTTCTAATTTAATGCAAAGTGATTTAAAAAAAGCAACAGTTGGACACTAGAAATATTTAGGCAGAAACGTAAAATGTCCTATCTCATTTCTACGTTATTGATTTCCACTCGTCATTTGGCACGAAAACCTTATCCGTTATCTAAACCACGAACGAAAAAATGAACGCTTTTCCCCTATGTGGAAAACATCCCAACCACCAGCCGTACCTGCATCCACTGATTTAACGAGGATCCAACACGAACGCAGGGAACCTCTGTTTTTGCCTCTGTCTGCAAGCGCCGGCTCAGCAGTGATTCATGCGTAGTGACTCAAACTATGACTGTACTCAATACTCAGAATATGTCATATGTCAATATATCATTCAAATATTGTAAGGTAAGGATAGTTGTTCATAGTTGTAAGAAGTTCAAGAAAACCAACAATTTATTACATTCTTTAGTGTGAGCAAGTACAAATTGGATGGTGGTAGAAATGTCATAGATCTGGTGAGGGTGTGTGCCAGGAAGAGTTATGCAAAACCCAGATCAACCAGTACATACTTTACTATTAAACATCCATTTTGATGTCACAATTTTGGCAGATTATCATCTGTGACATTGACCGATTATGGAAAACCTGATAATTTATTTAAATCAGATAAAATTAGCAAAGCTTTTTTTTTTTTTGACGCTAAGACCTCTGTATATCATAGGCATAAAAGAAATCTGTTTACGGAATAACATTCAATGTCTTCCGCTAAAAGAGTTCATATGAACTCACTCTCATAGGAGTAAAACCACATGTACTCTATCAGAGTTGAATCAGCGCTGAGAATTGTTGACTAAATACTGAACAATGAACAATGTTTAGTTAAAAGCCCCTGGACTGTGGCTCAAGCTTCCGTAATGGTGGCACTGCAGGCCAGAGTGAAAGCAGGAGTGCCATTAAAAGGTACCTGCACCTTTTATCCCATTGCATTGTAGAGCCTCCAATAGCCCAAGACAAGGAACCAAGGGTGTAAGTTTCAATTAAACATGGTTATCAAATACGTAGCAAGAGCGGCATGTTTTTGAACTGTGCTGTCAGGCTGGGATTCAAAGATGAGGTGTTTTCAAAGGTCAATTTTCAAAAGTTTATTTAGCTAAACGTACGATAAGTTCAATGCAACTGGCTCCTGTCAAGTGTTTGTGTGTGGTTATATTTGCTTGGTAAAAAGTCTTAAAACAAAAAGCTTCTGAATGGTTTGATTTTGAAATACTTCATTGTAGCCGTTGCTGTATTAAAGTTTCAAAGGCCCACTCCAGCTGACCTGGTCCAATTAATATTATTTTTAATAACATGCCAATTATTTATTTATTTTTATTTATTTACATTTTTTCCTGATTTTTCCCCAACCTGAACTCAACTTGAGCTTGTTGACCTCACTGCAGCACCTGCTCTGTTGGCTTTGGGAGGAAAGGCTGAACAAGTGACTCCTCTGATTCATGTGATCTTGCTTCTATTCATGCTGCAGCCGCACAACTAATCATACACTGCCTATGACATCTGAGGATGATGTAGTCAGTGAACCCTCGGCTTGTGCTGCCACATGCATCAAGCATGACCAGGGAGGGTGCTCTGGTGATGGGGCCAATGAGCATTGCTGCCTTGCCCCCTATCATCCCTGCCTTGCTAACATAAGCCCCTGGTCATGACGAGGCTGGGAATTGAGCCCCTGATCTTGGGGCTCCCAGGCAGGCATCTTACCCCGTGAGCCACCCAGAGGCCCCACACACCCATTTCTGGACTTGTGTCTCACCATTTTTAATGGGTCCCACATATCTTCTAGGAACAGTTCTGGATATTCCTGAAAATGAATTCAGTAATTTATCCAAAATTAAAAATGTATTTTTCCCCTCAGGCCAAACAAATTGACACATTGCTGTACTTTCGATTTAATATCTCTGGATTGTCCTTAAACCCAGACAGGAGCCATGCTTTTGTATCCTTTGTGCCTGTCATCTTTGAACTGAGAAGAATTGATCCATGGATTTGTGAAATGCATTTGGGTTTGATGCAATTTTCCTTAATGTGCTTTCAGTGACACGATGTCATGCACCGGTCAGAATTCAGATGTGAGTAACTTTTTTTTGCTCTTTTCTCTGCAATTCACCAATGTTATATAACGTAGTTGCTAATTAATGTGACATTTGCTTGATCATTTTTTATGATTTGTCTCAACAGATTATTTCCTTGGATGGAAACAGTCTCACTACTGCTGACTTGGTTAGCTTGGGAAAAGGGCTCACCAAGATCAAGGTAACCAAATTATTTTACAAAAAGGTTTGCTGTCAGGCAATATAACTGTTCTGAAAAACAAATCTGTCCAGCATTAACATGTTGCACACAATAATTTTGCCTTCAGCTGACCCCTGAGGCAGAGCAGAGAGTGAAACGGTCAAGAGAAGTCATTGAGACCATCATAAAGGAAAATAAAGGTATACAATTTTACAAGAGCTCACAATATTCCTTTTGACAACTTCAAATCAGTTCTCATTTTGATTCTTCGCCTGTAAAACATTCTCTTACAGTGGTTTATGGAGTCAACACAGGTTTTGGAAAATTTGCCAACACAGTCATACCAAAAGATAAACTCAAGTAAGTTCATGCCACGATTTCCATTTCATTTTCTGCATCATTTTGATGATGGTTTGACAAATTAGGGTCAGTGCATGAATGAAAAAAAGGAAATTAAATGTGTTCTTCCTGCTCTTTCTCTGAATGAATGGACTAAAAGCTAATTTTATATGCTTGGTCTCCAGGGAGCTGCAGGAAAATTTGATCCGATCCCATGCTGCAGGTGAACACTCTTTTTTACCTCATGAGTAATGATGAATAGTAATCGATATCTGCACAAGTCATAAGATACCATCCTGGTTTTCATAGACACTGACCTGGCTTTAGCTGTGCCTTTTGGCCGACAAATTGTAAAATGGGTCTTGAGTCTCAAGAGTTGGAGCACAGATGAAATGATCTGACCGTGTGTAAAATTACGTACTGTGACATTACTAATTTTAACTCTCATTCTGTACTGTGGAGAGCAGGTGTGGGAAGCCCATTGAGCCCAGAGAGAACCAGGATGCTGCTGGCCCTGAGGATCAACGTTCTGGCTAAAGGGCACAGCGGCGTCTCCATGGAAACCCTCCAGGCTATGATCGAGGCTTTCAACGGTAACCCTTAGTCTAGCCCCTTAGTTTCCAGTCAGTGCTCTGTGCGCTAAAGTTTAGGTGACGAGAGGTGACTTGTATCCTTATATCAACAGCATCCTGCCTGTCCCTCGTCCCTGAGAAGGGGACGGTTGGTGCCAGCGGAGACCTGGCCCCCCTGTCCCACCTGACCCTGGGGCTGATGGGAGAAGGGCAGATGTGGTCACCCAAGAGCGGCTGGGGCAATGCCAAAGAAGTAAGTGCTTGTGATGACCATCTCTGAAACTAAGTCATTTTCAGCTTGCCAATAATGTAGCAAACAAATTTTACACAGGTACACATTCACAAACATGCCTTTATTCGATTGTACATGATTACCTGTTCCATGTTTTCTTCAGGCTTCATATCTTTTCATTTTGTTCAGGTGCTGGAGGCTAATGGACTGAAGCCACTCTCTCTGGGGCCTAAAGAGGTAATCCATTTTATTCACATTTTACATTCGTGTCATTTAGCAGATTGTATGTTTTAATTTGAATAACAGGAAGTGCATGTATTCAACAGAAGAACAATGGCAGGAAAACTTCAATGCCATTAAGCAGAAAAATTACGCAGTAGTGCGGTGCAGGAACAAACGAACATTAACACCATTCGTCTGTGCTTTTCAAGAGTATGGGTATTATTTTTTTTCTTATTTTGAAGGAAAAGGAAGAGGGGAGGCCAACCATTATCAAAATAACCTTTATTGATGGAGTCCCTTAGGAGCCACCTTGCATGTTAGTCTGTCATTCATGACGCGAATGTTGTATTTGATGAGGTTATGTGAGGGTCTCTGTCTTTTTGCTCCCTGCAAGGGTCTGGCCCTGAACAACGGGACCCAGATGATCACGTCTCTGGGTGCGGAGGCCGTGGAGAGGGCTCAGGCCATCGCCAGACAGGCCGACATTGTCGCTGCGCTCACCCTGGAGGTGCTGAAGGGGACCACCAAGGCCTTCGACAGCGGTAAAGGAGGCCTCTGTCACTTCATTCAATTGATCGATCCCACAATGTGCAACAGAACTTGATATAGCATAATTTGTGGCTCATTAGTATTCAATTGGAATGTCCTATCGTAACAGCAGTGATTTGACCACCCTTGAAGGGTGTAGTGTACAAGTTACATTTTGATTTCTCTAAATGAAGATTATGCTGGCCTCTCTCCACTAGATATCCACGCGGTGAGGCCACATCCTGGCCAGAATGAGGCAGCGTGGAGATTCCGCTCTGTCCTGGACTCTGACATCTTCCCTTCTCAGATCACAGGTGAGTACAGCTCACTACGTTATATGGGTCATTTGAAGGCAGTTTTCTTTGTGTTAAACCACACAGGAGAGGTAAAACTATAGCTAAAGAGGTGCTACATGGCTTGGTGACTATTTGCACTCTGATCCTTCTGTTTCAAGATTAGAATTTCATCTCGCCACACTCCAGGCCCAAAAAGACATTTAAAGAATTTGAAGAAACGTGACACACCGTTGTAATGAAATTAATTTTCCAAAGCAAAGGATAATTACATGATTTACAGCTAAACACTAAGGCATACATATGAATCCTACCATTAATTACAATTTAATACATCCTGGACTTAAAGATGCGAATGTGCACATAGGCTCTAGGGCAATAACAATGGTCGTCACAATTATACGACAAATGTATTCCCTTTTCAGCACACACATGTATTTAAGCGAATTGTAACAAATTTAACCCTATAAATACTAAGAGACCATCTCTTCATGGTCTTGACAGATAGAACTTTGGTATGTTCCTTGCTGGGAGCATGCACAAATATTAATTGTTCCTGTTGTTGCTGTTTATAAGTTTTACAATGGATGGTTGTGTTTTGGTATCTTTGCTTATATCCCTTATTATCTGTGTCTTACTTCCTGTGATGTATTTCCTGTCCAGAGAATAACAGACCACATCAGAGGGTACAGGATGCCTACAGTCTGCGCTGCAGTCCTCAGGTAATTATTTTAGTAAAGTGTGAAAGTGTGTTCTGTGTGATGGTCTACAGAAAATGCTTGTGTTTTTAAAACGTACTTTTGTGTAATTTTCTCATTTTCATTTATTACAGGTCCATGGTGTGGCCAATGACATCATTGCTTTTGTCAAGCAGGTCCTGACTATTGAGTTGAACAGTGCCACGGACAACCCAGTATCCTCTAAATGACCTGTCCACCGCGTATTACCGCTTCTCTAGATTACTTTTACCCTGAAAGTTTGATTGCTTGATGAATGGTAGCGTTTCTCAATTTTAGAAAGGATTTTGTTCATTTTTACATATTGTTTGTCTCATTTCACAGATATGCTAAAAGATCGTTTTAGTGTCTGAGTAGGCTGTGTTTGAATTTCAACCAAAATTCAACCTTAACACAACCTCCAGCTGGTGTTCCCTGACCGAAACCTCACACTATCAGGAGGAAATTTCCATGGGGAGTACCCAGCCAAGGTCTGAGAGATTATGTTGCCAGTTTCTCCCATCAAATGAGTGATACTCATCAGTCACAATCTGCATCCCTTATATATGTAAATTTAGTAATAATTTTGCAATAATGCTGAACTGATTCATCATCGCAGAAGCATTGATGAAATTTTATCCACTGTACCTCACAGGCTCTGGACATGCTGGCCATCGGGGTGCATGAGCTGGCCTCCATCAGTGAGAGGAGGATCGAGCGGCTGTGTAACCCCTCTCTGAGCGAGCTGCCCGCCTTCCTGGTGAACGAAGGGGGCCTGAACTCAGGGTTCATGATCGCGCACTGCACCGCTGCAGCTCTTGGTCAGTCAGCGTTGATTCAGACTCTTCTAAAACATGCTATGGAACATACAGAGAAGCTTTTTTTGTATGTAATGCTGATTTGTGAATATGTATGTGTGTGGTAAGTAACACTACCTTTGTCCCCCTGCAGTTTCGGAGAATAAAGTGCTGTGCCATCCAGCCTCTGTGGATTCCTTGTCCACCAGCGCTGCCACTGAGGACCACGTGTCCATGGGAGGCTGGGCGGCCAGGAAGGCCCTGAGAGTGGTGGAGCATGTGGAACAAGGTACATACCTGACCCTTACAACATCTCTCTCCTGTAGTACTGTGGGTGTGCTGAACAGTGTTTTAAAGCTAAAGTGGAGCAAGGTGAGGTCGCAGTTAGTCAGTTAAAAATATTAATCTTTTAGGTGACATCACAGACATTTCTGTCAAAAACAATGAACAGTGCTAAACTGTCCAGGCAACATAGGGCTGGGGCATACTGTGGTAAACCATAACATACAATCAAGATACTATAAATTGTTGTACTATTTATGAGAAATGACATTTGTTCGTTGTTAGCTGACATAAAATAGTTTCTTTATATTACAATTGCAGTTCTGGCCATTGAGCTACTGGCTGCCTGCCAGGCCCTGGAGTTTCACCGCCCGCTGACGACCACGCCCCCTCTTGAGAAAGTCTATGCGCTCGTGCGCACAGTGACCAGGTAGGCCTCCCTATGGTAACAGAACCTACAAGAACTCCACAGAAAGAGTTATGGAATACATCATAACTCTTCCCAATGTTATTTTCCCATCAGGCCATGGGATAAAGACCGTGTCATGAGTCCAGACATAGAGGCTGTACACAAGCTTCTGAAGGAGGAGCAGGTAAACCTACCACCACTCCCACAAACCACACCCATGTGTAACTCAACATTAATGCAGATATAAAATCCGGTGTTTGTCTTTTTTCTTTCCAATTGAAATGATTACTGTCTCCCCCTTTGTAGCATGCATAAAAATACTGAATTATAATGTTAAACATCTGATATAAGTGTAGTTGGAACCACGTATAACTTTGTTGTTGTTACACATATTTTCTATTTGCTTGGCAGGAACATATATAAGGTCATTGATAGAGCTTTCATTTATCATTTGTTCACAGATCTATGTAATTGAGGCAGTTTCGCTAACAGGCCTATTTCTCTAACCACTACACCACAATCCCACTTCCACTTTTCTCCAGTACCTACTAGAAGGCACTAAAACTCATTGTGTATTTGCTAACATTCTTCAAATATCACAGCACATTTTTAATGCTGGTTTATTTTACATAATGCAACATGTTCAGTCAAACTAGCTGTGTGTGAGGAATGATGATGCATGTTTTATACTGTCTTACTGTCTGCTGTAGTGAGAAACAGTATATATTCTGTAGCATTCTGACAGGTGTAGACATAATAGAGAGTATGGACTGGAGAGAAAAGTTGGCAGACTACAGTAGGTTTGACTATTGGGTCAGGTCATGAGTTATGACTAGCATATCAAGTTAGGGCCTGTGGATTCAGTTGTTTTCTGTATGGTGTGGGCTCCATTTATGGTAAATTCCAATTATGGTAAACTCCATTTATGCCTCCTTACAGGTGCTGCAAGCGGTCTGTCCATTCATGAAGGAGTATGAAGACAAACATGGATCTCATTGATCTCATCTGGCATAACAAATTTAGCCCAGATTTACTTTTATTACATTGTAATATACACATACATTTTCTTTGTCTTCCGCTTTCCCAAAGAGCAAGTGATATAAAATTATCTAAGTAATATTCTGAAGATAATTTCAAGAATCTGAAGATCTGAAAGATCCAAGACTAAACAAATACAATGTGTGTTTGATGTGAATAAAGATCAAAAGCAAGACTTTTCTCAAGGGGTGTGAATTTTGATTGTTTTTAACCCCGACACATTTTTTGTCCAGCCTCGGCTCTTTACTCTTATAAATGATTGGACTCCACACCGCTTGCTGGAGAGGGGATCCACGTTAACCCAGCTGCCTTTCTCACTGACCATGTCCTTTAGCAGTGCTGTTTAAGACCGTCCTTAACCTTTGTGATGTGGTGAAGTGTGGTCTAGAATGATCATTTCTATTAAAATGACGTTAATGACACAACAAGACAGACATGAGCTTCATGGCTTCATCTCCCCAAAAAAAAGAAAGAACAACCTGTGGGAATATCTCAGTGCACCTCAGAGCCCCAGACACACTGACTCCTGATACACTGAGAACTAATGTGTGAGAATAAAGCACAACAGACCAGATAGATAAATGATCTATAAATGATTTACAGTAGAGCTTTTTCATCATTGAAAAGCAGCAGTCATACATTGAAATGAATAGAATGTAAATAGCCTTTGAATCGCTCCCCTTGTGTGTACAGTGTAGTGAGACTATGAATGTGGGGTCTTTGCTTTAAAAAAAATCCATTTGCTCAATTGGGACACACACAGATGGTCTGCAGCATGTATGGTGACCACTGTATCGCCATGGCGATCTGAAGGTTGGCTCAGGACAGGGGCATGAGCAGCTCTGGGTATATGGGCCTATGAATGCCATATCGGCATGGCATCGAGTGCAGCTTGATGATAGGTCGAAAATAAAAACCAGTTTTAACAAAATGTCTGCCCAGTGCATCGTCCATGACTCTTAACAAAGGGCCAAGTCCACAGACCACCAATGACCAGATTTGACCAAAACAAAATATATCCCCCCCTAACAACATGTTTCTGATTGGTTGTTCCTAATTTTGACCATTTGCAGGTCTGACCTCTTCCCATTATATTTATTTAATTATAATAGAAGGCTCAGTGTTTTAACATGTTTCAATTTACATTGGCCTGGTTTTAGGGTATGAATATTTTTTTTGTCACGATTTCAAACATGCCTTTCTGCCTCTACACAATACATTAATTTATTTACTAAATTACTGTGTGATTTAATTGCACTTATTTATACTTTATTTTTAATCAAGTCATTCACATTATTGTAATTATAATTTTCATGTGTTTTTTAGGAAACAAATGGCAGAATCTATTGCTTTCGTGAGTTGTACAGGAGGAGTTCATGTTGGGTAGAGGAGTGCATTGTTTGCCCACTTTTCTTAGCAAATGACTTGCATCCGCAGTCATTTCCCTTTCCCCTTCCCCTTGGCAACATAACTTGCATTACAACAAGAAGTTTGTATTGTGGTAATATAATCTCAAAAACAAATACAGTTAACACATCCTTGGTGTTTCTGGTGGTTACGGACGTCCACAATAACGACAGTATGTTATAGTTGCATTAACATTTCCGATTATATTACAAATTAACTTCCTGACAAACATGAAGATAGCTTCCTGGTTAACTTGAAAAACACGATTGTATAAACTTGAAAAACACTATGACGATAGGTCATAGCTCATGCGAACATAAACCCATTCAAATTAACTGCAGCGCAAAGCTAACATTTCATTCCTGAACAGGTGGAACTCGCTGAAACAACCAAAAACAATGCAACACACTTATTAAATGATAATATAAACTGATTGACAAACAAAATTACATATAACTCATCTCCGTACCTTCGTGTTGGAACAGAAAAGGAAAGGCTGAATGCTAAACACGTTTCGTAGCTCCCCTGGTTAAAGAAACAAAAGTGACAATTAACAAAAGATACAACCGAAAGTTACAGCAGATTTTTAACGACACGATGCTGACGTTAGCCCGCTAGCTAACTTGTTAAATAATATTTACCTCATGACTTAATGATTGACAACAGATAGATTAGTAATATAAGGAAATAACATGAATACTCAAGTAAATAATAGGTACAGAAAAGATTAAAATTATGTATTATAACTTGTTTTAAATGTACATATCATGTGGAGCACGACCTGATGTAGCCCAACTTTCCCTTATTCAGACTAGCTCTAACTAGCCTGTGCATGCACGTACTTATGTAGCGCCACTAAGCACACGCGCGTACACACAGCGCCCCAAACGAGATACCAGCATCATCCAAAGGAAAGCAAACAAAAGACAGAGTGATTTTGGGAAATTCACAAGTCAACCTGTTACACATACAAAATGTTACTGTGTAATGTTGGTTCACATAATCAAAATTGTGTAATTATTGTCTCAGGAACATCCTGATAGAGAAAAAAAACTCCTTTATGAGTGTGTTTGCTACCTTATCTATGAATAAATGTTCTAGATGACATGAAATTGCAGTCAGAAGTCTATAGTAAAATTTATTTAATTTTTAATTGAATTAAAAAAAGCCTCAGCTTCCAGGAGCGCCCCTGCGGACCACTTTTATGTCCCCACCAATGTCAACACCAAACCTACGCCCTTGAACAAATCATAAACACAAAGGTACCAATGCAGGGTCAAACTCAAAACCAGCACAGCCAGTGGAAAAACAACACAAAACCCAACAACCAGCTCTCTCAGCCTTCAAGGCTGTGCGTAGATAAGTGGCCTAACTGAAGGCAAGTGCTCACACCTGAGTTGATTGGAAATCACCTCCAGCTGAGCTTGCCTGTTAGTGAGGCTGATGCTGTGCAAGTTCCTGTGTTCTCTCCAGGCTGAAGGAGGAGCCAGGAACTGACAGCAGTCCAAGGGGGAGGAGCAGAGGAGCTGGCTCCTCCCTCCACCTCTCCCAGCACCATAATACAGAGAACTGGCTTTATATATGGCCTTGTATAACAGCTTTGTTTCTGCCTTTCATACAGAGCTGGAGAAGTAATCCTCAAGTCTTTATTTGTTTCTGCTTTATTTTGGCTCACCATAGGAGTACACTGAATACAGTTTGCCATCTACATTCACGGAATACCCACAGTCAGCATTTTGATATGAGGATAAAGATTTAATTGTTTCAGCATACCCCTCTCATTATTGGGATTTTGGAACACATTTGACTCAGTAGCCAATAATTCAGCCAATATTTGTACATGAATACAAGTGTTGATTTGTCTTTCACAAGAACATTTGGCAAGCTCATTTTGGCTTTTGCTGAATGAGCCACACAATGTTTGTGTACTGAAATATGAGCTCGAAACTTAATTGTGAATCAAAGTCTCTGGCAGCTGTTGATTGAATGTGGGCCAATGTGTCTGTAATAGTGAAATGGGATAAACTCTCTGAACATGCACTTCCCTGTTCCTCCACCAGGAGGTGCTGGAGTCCTGCCAGACACAGATCTCCAAACTTGAGCTCCAGCAGCAGCAGCAGCAGCAGCAGCAGCAGCAGCAAGTGGTGCAGCGGGAGAGCACAGACGCCAAGGCCCTGCTGGGCAAGTGCATCAACATCATGCTGGCCATCGTCACGGTGATCCTCATGTGCGTCTCCACAGTGGCCAAGTTCACCACCCCGCTCATGCGCAGCCGGCTGCATGTGGTCTGCACCTTCGCTGTCACGCTGCTGGTGGTCTTCTGGAAGAACTGGGAGCACCTGCAGCTTGCCTTGGAACACATGCTGCTCTCAGCTGAAGGATACTAGGGGGCGGAGCCACAGGACATGTGGTCATCACCTTATCGCCTGAGGGGGCGAGGCCTCAGTGTCGTTGAGCCGCATTGAAAGATTTTCTCCCGGCCCAGCACCTGGATTCCTCTGCCACGTTGTACAGGCTGCTCCTTTTATTTCTGTACAGCTGACAGAGATGAACTGTGGGTTTTATTCATGAGAAAAACATGCTGTCACTGTGACGTTCTGGCTGATAGCTTATCTGCTGTGAGCCAGTGATCTTGGACTCCTCATCTGTTTGAGAAAGCCGACTTTCTTTGTGTCTGTTTTTGTAAAACTTTGTTGAACGTGCCTGTGTACACATGATGTGAAGTGTTTTCTGTCAGACTCTGCCTGTGGCCTCACATCACAAGATCCCTGGCTCACAGCAGAGCTCTCAACCAGAACATCACAGCCGACAGAGAAGAATTGTGGTTTTTTTCTCCATTTATGAGAAAAATACGCTATCACTGTGATGTTCCAGCTGAGAGATTATCTGCTGTTTGAGAAAACAAATCTTCAACAGTACTGGAGGGTTGTTCACTTTAAGTAGCCAAAAGTAATTTATTGTCAGAATGCCAGAGTATTCTTGTATTCAGATTTATGCTTTCAATCCCTGGTTCTATGCATTCAGATGCAACTGGAATTACTCTATTAATTTAAATTGTTTGTGTGAATTGCAGTCTGAATGTAATTCAGATACTGGTTGTACAGTATATATGTTTACAGTCAGATACTGTTGTATGTAATTGTAGTCTTTGTCATATTTCTGGTTGTATGTGTGAATTTGGTGTAAATCAGACACTGGTCATTCATATGGTAAGAAGGTGAATGTTGTGCGTAGGCTACATGTTTACAGTCTAACTTTAATTCGGATATGAGTGTGTGAGCATTTGCGTGTGACATGGGTAATGAACTGGAGTAGGTTAACTGCTTTAGTGGTGTTGCGAGAGGTCTGCTGATTCCATGTATCTATAACCTCACCACAGCCAAGATTAGCCTTTGCTGGTTTGCAGTTTTTGCCTTTAAAAATGTGCCCTAGATCGGTGGCACTTGTAAGTATATGAGAAGTGAATGCAATGAACATATTATATCTATAGTGAAAACTAAACCCATTTAAAGGCATGTCTTAACAGACCACTGTGACATATACCTGTTATTTTTATATATTATGAATGTACAATCTGCAGTTTATTACAGTGGATATTTCTACCGCCATGCCCATGGTAGCTGATGGTATGGCTTTATCTAGCAACTGTTCTATCCTTTCTGGGTGTGAAGCTGGGCACTGTGGTATAGCACTGGAGTTGACAGGTCTGTATTTTCAAATTGCTTTTATGTATTCATTTGTTGGTTGACTCAACCAGCTCTTGAATGAGAATTGTGGCCTCAATTATTGTTCCTCTCCCTCTGTCTGTTGTGGTTATGGATCCAGTTGTCTAAAAATACAACCTTGCAAACCAAGTGCTGTCAGTGGGGGTGATGCCTTTTCATCCTGTCTTTACAGATTCAAGAATGTAACACGAGTTAGAGACCCAGCACCATCCAATCATGAACCCTCTTATTAGTGCTGTATATTGTCCAATGTTAGATGAATGTTTGCCCACTAAAATGACAACCCACTGACTGAGGACCCCTACGACTGTAAAATGGTTAAATATGTATCAATTTAGCCTGTCAAGACATGCAAACTATGTCTTCTTTATCTCAGAGGCTAAAATGAAATGAGTTAAATACAGACTTTTTTAAATTAGGAAAATATTGTTGTTTTGTTCGGAACCCCCTGGGAATTCTTCATGGGCTCCTAGAAAGTCCCTGCGTTTTCTATAAAAACTGTTGAAAGATGGCTCCATTTGTACCTCCACAATTTCTGCATTGTTTTCTGTTGGCTTGTCAATGCATCCTGTGTTAGGTGTTATTACTGTTACTTTCATTATTACTATGTGTTTCTAAGTAACATTTTAAGAACGTCAAAGTGGTATTTGACATCCAAGACATTTAATGCTTGCCTTGTACTTCAACAATATCGTCATCTTATTTGTTGAGTACCTTTCTCTTTCTCCCGCTTGGAAAAATGGCTCCTTAAGTTTCTGGTCAAGCTATGGCTCTGGTTTATTGGGAACTGAAATTAGTCTGATTGGAGGGCTTGTTTGTGTTTCTCTTGGGTTTTTGTGTTTGTCTCAGTGCCTTCCCCAGTATTTTTCTCTGCTGGTTTTCCCCATTGTGGTTCGTGATACATTTTTCCCTCTTGTGGTATGTCTACATGAGTTCAGATTAAGCAGGGTGTTACCTAGAGCGGCACAATATGAGAAAATATGTGATGTGAGATAACATTGTTTAATTGTTGGGATAATGATCTGCCTTGTGATAAATAGGTATCGAAGTGTACACAGTTCTGTCTTTATGCTGCTTTCGGTATACTGCTGAGGTATACCCCCCCCACTTCAAAAATCTCTCCTGCACCACTGGCCTCATGCATCCATGCTGATGGCAGTCCCTGCCCATATAAGCTTTACTATCTTAGCCACGAGCTCACAAACATGATGGGTTTGAGCTTTAAAGATCTACAAGATAACTAATGTTTAAAAAAACTTTAAACCTTAACTATACATAAGGACATGTGCACATGCATCCCTTGCCATGGTGAAATCACTCTGAGGGACAATGGAAAGTTATTAAACTTTCTATTTCTTCTACTTTTATTTCCGGTTTTAATTTCTATTACAGCCCATACAGTCCATTTCTGCCTATATATTCTCTCTACGTCTTTTGCACAACTACACAATATAGTATTTGCTGCTCTTTCAGCTTTACTCTGTCTCCAAGATGCGTCTCAGGAGTGGTCCAACAGATCAGTCCACATGGACTCCTTCAAACTATAACAGAGAAGTTAATGCACTACTGTGCTACATTGAGTGAGTAAGCGCTGCTAAATCCTCAAGAGCTTGGGACAACATGGGCAAAAAAGGACAAAAGCAAACATAGGCAAAGTCAGACCAGTGCTGGGTCTAACCTGCTGGGTGTGGAGCAGCACCTGTGTTGGAATTCTCATGCTTTACATTGCGTTGATGTAATACATACAACACATCCAAGAATCAATTTATTGTATACAGCTTTTGTATATGGCAAATTCCACATCTGACTGTTCTCCATAATTTTCTGTATAATGTAATCAAACTAACAAGAGGTCTGTTGTTTGTTGTTCGGCGTCTTCAATGTCATTGTGAAACCTCAGAGCCAACAGAACCAACAGATTGCAATATCCCAGTGCACTACATGTTACAAAATACAAAACCGTTTACAAGAGTGGCCAGTGATCTCTTACAGTTAAGGGTGTGAAAATCAACATTTCATAAACAGGAAGTAGGAAGGAAGTCACAATTTTGTTGAGGGTTTGACAAGCATTTTATTTTGGTTCAGTGCAGGATGTGTGACTTTCAGTTCATCACAAGTTCTAGCAAATGGACAGCAGCACTTTTGACAGTATGTACAGATGAATCACTTTCGTTTTTCAGCATATTTTCAATTATTTTAAAAAACTACATTCATCAGACGGGTTGCTTATGTGTTCTGCTTTGGCCCTTCCCCTGATGAATCTGGTCCAAATTGAAGTCTTTGGCAAGATTCTACCCCAGCATTCCTCATTATTTTCTATACATTCTTTGCTGAAAAAAATATGACTCCAACAGTAGAGTAGGTGGCCAAAACCTAAGTCCTGTTTCTGTCTCTTTCTGTCTTCTGTCATTTGCAGTACACTCTCTTGTGACTTACAGGAAAGCAGCACAGTTTCTTGTAAGTCAGTAAGGTTTGGGCAGGGGTTGGGTAGAAAAAGTAAGCACAAATTCAGTTGTACTGCAAAGAGCAGTCAGCTAAGGATCCCGTGAAGTTGACTTTTTTAACAGTGGTCAGCACAAATTAATTCTGCCATCTTACTCACACACGCATCTACACACATTCACATGCATCTACACTGCAGGGGCTCCTGGAACCAGTGGATTTCACTCGACATCCATTCTGTCAGCTGCCCTGTCCCTGCACGCTCTGTTGATTCCCATCTTGCTTCCCCCCCCTCTCCCTGCTACAGGTGCCCCTAGAGCAGGGTGATTCTACCCAACAGCCTACATGCTCTGGTGGTCCCTGCTCTGCTTTCCTCCTCTCTCCTTCACATGCACATGCATCCACACAAGCAGGTACAAAGCAGTGGAAAGGTTGGGTTGGAAAGGAGTGGTGCTGGTAGGGCTCATATACACAAATGTATAGCAGACAAACACATAGTAGTTGGTTCACCATGAATCAGTCCATCAAAGGTGATTTTTTATCTGGAAAATAGAGCTTTCTTGTGGACTGCACTTTGTTGCTCTCTGTCATATGGCAATGCAGTCATCTCACTGAATAACGCCAATTAATTTGTATGTTTAACTCATCTGAAATCCCTGTGTGTATGAGCTGTGTGTGCACATTGTACTACACATTGTAGTATTCTAAATGTATGTTTCCTTAGTATAATTCAGATTTTCCATTATATTTGTGAAGTCTTCTTGATTACCCCCATTTTGTACAATACAAAGTGACTCTTTGTCTCACCACCTCACATCAGCTGCTGCAAACCAGATTTACCACACATGAACCATAACTGCAAGTATTTTACTATATATAACTACAAAAACAACATTAGTAAAGCGGTGGATTCAACCAACAACCGTGTCGTCAGCTATCACCATGGCATGCATGCTCTGCTGCTTTTCTGTGGCCTTCTGGCAGCAGGTCCACCCGCAGCTGACAGATTCCACCTGACAGCCATGCTGTTAGCTGCCCCACCTCTGCATGCTCTGCTGGCCTCTATCATGCCTTCCCCCTTACTCCCTCACATGCACATGCCTCCACACAAGCAGACACAGGCATTCTCAGAAAGAACCTCCACCTTGTCATGACTTGCTGCCTTCCCCGCTTCCATCCCTGCCACACACACTCACACACATACAGGAGGACCCCTCTATGCAGCCATACTATCAGCGATCCTGCCACTCCAAACCCCATGGTCCTGGCCTACCAGCTGCCCATTCTTTTTCAAACCACCTCCTCATTACCTCCCCATTACCTCCAAGTTTCTCTGGTTTCCAAATTTAAGTCTTTGGCAAGGTTCTACCCCAGCATTCTTCATTATTGTGTATACATTTGCTGAAAAAAATATTGCTTCAACAGTGGAGTAGGTGGCTAAAACTTAAGCCATGTTCCTGTCTCCTGTGTTTATGTAACAGGTAATTTGCAGTACACTCTCTTGTGATTTCTAGGAAAGCACCATATTTTCTTGTTAGTCAGTAAGGGTTGGGCAACTTTATTTCACTTCTCACCCTTGGCATCAGAGTATGACTAGGGTTGTGAGGTACATTCATGAAGACCACTACTTTGGAGCACAAACAATTACATCCAGTACAAGCAGTCACAGGCATTCTCAGAAGGCACTTTCACCTTGCCCTGGCTTGCTGCCTTCCCCACTTCCATCCCTGCCACACACACTCACACACGTACAGGAGGACCCCTCTATGCAGCTGTATTATCAGCAGTCCAGCCACTCCAAACCCCATGGTCCTGGTCAACCGGGGGCCCATTCTTTTCAACCCTAACCCTTTTATATGTAGATTCTCCTTTTTGCTTGTGTACACATGCAAAAGTATGCGCAAACGGTCATGCACTCACAGAGGCACTCCCACACACTATTTGTATCTGTCTCCCACAGGGTGCCCAACCCCAAACTCCCCCCAACCCCCCGCCCCGGACCATTCTGTCGGCTGCCCCACCACCAAGCGCTCTATTGGTCACAGTCCCTGGTCTACCCTTTGTTGGTGTCCCTGTTCATTGATAAAAAATTTTTAAATGAAGCTGGTGGATAAGTTTAAAACAATGTACTTTGAACCCAAGACTGTTATATTTACTAGTTGGAACAAAAGATAATCATCTGTTTAGGAGGCTTTCCTGGGCTGATGTAAGAGTTGTGGATGAGATGTTCATAACCACCGAAGGAGACACTGTGATCTTTGAAGTGTCACTTCGTTGTCTGATCCCTCCTTTACATCCTCTATGCGGATGCAGTACATTTGCAGTACACTCTCTTGTGACTTACAGGAAAGCACCACAGTTTCTTGTAAGTCAGTAAGGTTTGGGCAGGGGTTGGGTAGAAAAAGTAAGCACAAATTCAGTTGTACTGCAAAGAGCAGTCAGCTAAGGATCCCGTGAAGTTGACTTTTTAACAGTGGTCAGCACAAATTAATTCTGCCACACACAAGCAGGTACAAAGCAGTGGAAAGGTTGGGTTGGAAAGGAGTGGTGCTGGTAGGGCTCATATACACAAATTTATAGCAGACAAACACATAGTAGTTGGTTCACCATTAATCAGTCCATCAAAGGTGATTTTTTATCTGGAAAATAGAGCTTTCTTGTGGACTGCACTTTGTTGCTCTCTGTCATATGGCAATGCAGTCATCTCACTGAATAACGCCAATTAATTTGTATGTTTAACTCATCTGAAATCCCTGTGTGTATGAGCTGTGTGTGCACATTGTACTACACATTGTAGTATTCTAAATGTATGTTTCCTTAGTATAATTCAGATTTTCCATTATATTTGTGAAGTCTTCTTGATTACCCCCATTTTGTACAATACAAAGTGACTCTTTGTCTCACCACCTCACATCAGCTGCTGCAAACCAGATTTACCACACATGAACCATAACTGCAAGTATTTTACTATATATAACTACAAAAACAACATTAGTAAAGCGGTGGATTCAACCAACAACCGTGTCGTCAGCTATCACCATGGCATGCATGCTCTGCTGCTTTTCTGTGGCCTTCTGGCAGCAGGTCCACCCGCAGCTGACAGATTCCACCTGACAGCCATGCTGTTAGCTGCCCCACCTCTGCATGCTCTGCTGGCCTCTATCATGCCTTCCCCTTACTCCCTCGCATGCACATGCCTCCACACAAGCAGACACAGGCATTCTCAGAAAGAGCCTCCACCTTGTCATGACTTGCTGCCTTCCCCGGTTCCATCCCTGCCACACACACTCACACACATACAGGAGGACCCCTCTATGCAGCCATACTATCAGCGATCCTGCCACTCCAAACCCCATGGTCCTGGCCTACCAGCTGCCCATTCTTTTTCAAACCACCTCCTCATTACCTCCCCATTACCTCCAAGTTTCTCTGGTTTCCAAATTTAAGTCTTTGGCAAGGTTCTACCCCAGCATTCTTCATTATTGTGTATACATTTGCTGAAAAAATATTGCTTCAACAGTGGAGTAGGTGGCTAAAACTTAAGCCATGTTCCTGTCTCCTGTGTTTATGTAACAGGTAATTTGCAGTACACTCTCTTGTGATTTCTAGGAAAGCACCATATTTTCTTGTTAGTCAGTAAGGGTTGGGCAACTTTATTTCACTTCTCACCCTTGGCATCAGAGTATGACTAGGGTTGTGAGGTACATCCATGAAGACCACTACTTTGGAGCACAAACAATTACATCCAGTACAAGCAGTCACAGGCATTCTCAGAAGGCACTTTCACCTTGCCCTGGCTTGCTGCCTTCCCCGCTTCCATCCCTGCCACACACACTCACACACGTACTGGAGGACCCTTCTATGCAGCTGTATTATCAGCAGTCCAGCCACTCCAAACCCCATGGTCCTGGTCAACCGGGGGCCCATTCTTTTTCAACCCTAACCCTTTTATATGTAGATTCTCCTTTTTGCTTGTGGTCACATGCAAAAGTATGCACAAACGGTCATGCACTCACAGAGGCACTCCCACACACTATTTGTATCTGTCTCCCACAGGGTGCCCAACCCCAAACTCCCCCAACCCCCCGCCCCGGACCATTCTGTCGGCTGCCCCACCACCAAGCGCTCTATTGGTCACAGTCCCTGGTCTACCCTTTGTTGGTGTCCCTGTTCATTGATAAAAAAATTTTTAAATGAAGCTGGTGGATAAGTTTAAAACAATGTACTTTGAACCCAAGACTGTTATATTTACTAGTTGGAACAAAAGATAATCATCTGTTTAGGAGGCTTTCCTGGGCTGATGTAAGAGTTGTGGATGAGATGTTCATAACCACCGAAGGAGACACTGTGATCTTTGAAGTGTCACTTCGTTGTCTGATCCCTCCTTTACATCCTCTATGCGGATGCAGTACATTTGCAGTACACTCTCTTGTGACTTACAGGAAAGCACCACAGTTTCTTGTAAGTCAGTAAGGTTTGGGCAGGGGTTGGGTAGAAAAAGTAAGCACAAATTCAGTTGTACTGCAAAGAGCAGTCAGCTAAGGATCCCGTGAAGTTGACTTTTTTAACAGTGGTCAGCACAAATTAATTCTGCCACCTATGCGTCCTCTTCCTCGATCTCTGCCCCATCCCTTGCCCCATCTCTGGATTTTTTGCAGATTATCTGAAATTTTTTTCTAAAATAAAACAGTTCAATCAATGTGCTCGACAACAGAGGTCTAAAGGGGCAGGCTCCCATGTTGCCTTGCACCACTTATTAAGATGGTTTTCAATTTATATATTCATTTGTGTACCTGCAAGAAAAAATTGTTGTATTCGCAACATTGTTTACTAGGGAGTTGAACTTGAAAGCGGGCCAAACAGATAACACTTAAGTAAATGTTGACATAAAACTCTGTGGGGAACCAGTATCTTGCATCGATTCCACTGTAATTGCCAAATTCCAAGTTGCATGCACTTTTGACATCAAGATAATCTTCTGTATTTTACCTAGCTTATTTTGCCTTGCTTTATGAACTTCAAATGTAAATTCCATAAGCACTACTGACAGAAATCTCTGTCTACAAAACTTAATGTAAAACCATAAGGTAACTTGCTGCAATGACTTTTTGAGTTTTCTCAGCTTAAAGGAAATGAAAAATTACTTCATAGACTTTCAGTTGTGAAAACTCAGAACGGTTTTACAGAGATGTGACCTACATTTTTAAGTGTAGGTAGCCTGATTCTAACTGAGCAGAGCTTCTGTATCACTCTATGAAGTTCTGTCTCTGTGTAACTGACATTGTTAATTATTGTTTTATTTTAAAGTTGAAGAAGAACTTTTGCCATTGTACGTTGAGTAAGTAGAGTGTCATGCTTCATGAATTTTGTTTTGGACAGAATTTCAGTTTTGTTCCTCTTTGTGCAGCCATTCTGTGAGAAACTAAGGCCCTTTGCAACCTGTTTGACCAGTGTGAAAAGTGACAGCTAAGAGCTGCAGTCGTCAACTGACTGTTCTCATGGGCAAAATAAAAGTGAAACCATGTAGCTCAAAAAAAAAAAAAAAACAAACAAGTGCTGCTTTTCGATTTCTTAAAGCTGGGTGGGTCCTGAATTAGAGGTCATTTGTTCAAAAGGCACCCTATAAAAGGTGTATGGTCATGATCTGATGCTACTTCGTTGGATGAAGTGTCCAGAGAGACGACCAAATAACACCTGAACTGATCTAAAGTTTGAAAAAAAGAAAGGTATGGTATTGCATTTGTAAAAACCAAATGCATTTTTTCACATCTTTACTTGTTCTTACCACAATTTTATATAATCTCTGAAAATATGTAATCTTTGCATCAAGTTAATTTACAAATTAAATGCAATGATATGAACATCTGATTTTCTAATATTAACATGTTTATGTTTGTAAATAATTGCATTTAATTTTATCATTGAATGTATTATTTCAAATCATAAATGTAAATATTTAGTGCTGAAACTTATATTTTATATCTGTCATTTTAAATTGCATTGCATGGGAAAACAATCATTTTAATTATCTGACTTTACATGCAAGACAAAACCAAGAGAACCAGTGATTTATTTGATTTGTTTTAAATTAATTTTGTAACAAGCTACTGGTATTTGCTATTTTGCTTAGAAGGCTATTTGGCTGTAAAGAAAAAAACATCTTACAAGCTATAATTGATTTAAAATTAAAGTTTGTAAAAAATATGTGCAAAAATGAAATGGCACGTAAACATGAAGTTAGTTGGGAAACTTGTAGGACTTACATGAAACAGTGAGGAGAAACTTACAGGGTGAGAAACTTACTGTGTGCCAATCTCCAATAATTGCAACAACCAGGCTTTGGTTTGGTCTAATTTTCTGCTGTATTTTGTAAAAGCAGTATTTAGTTATAAAAAGAAGCATTCAGTTTGTACCAACTGAATGTGACAGGTGTAATAGATAACTAATTGTGTTTTCAACAGGCTTGTTTTATCACGTTCTAATTAGACTTTTAAAATGATCTTTTCAGTGACGGTTCTGATGTATCTCTAATTGGTTTTGCCTTAGGAGTGAATGGACATTGATGAAGCACAAGCTTCGATCAGTTATTGTGGGAGAGACATAATTGAGTCCTTCACTGTTAAAAGCTTAATTGCATTGAATACAGTCATGTATTAATATTAAGATGCCAAGACTATCTCAAAATAAAATCTACATTATAGCTTCAAATAAATGAATGGCATAACCCTAAAACCGAGATAACGTTTTGGTTGCCAGGGACGAAAATTTTGTCCAGTTTTCTTTGTGTTCATTGAACGTTATTTACCTTCAATGTTTTCTTGTGACCGTGACAGAACTTGCTAGGAACAATGTCTTAGAATGTTCTTAGAGGATTTGAGGAACGATCACATTACAAAATGAATTCAAACCAGTGGAAAATATGAGTTAAAGTTTCAGGAACTTTTTCTTTTAGATGGGAATATACATGGAAGTACACAGACAGTGGCTCATTGCACTGTCATACAGTACTGCATTCTCAGTGTCACAAAAAACCAATATCTTTCAGTTTGATTCATGAATACAAAACCTAAAGCGTCATGTTTTACTCCCATGTCTCCGTGACTACTACATTTCATTAAAAATCTCATGTCAAACACATAGGCTATTACTTAAATGAAGTAATAAAAAACCGTTTCCTAATTTTCTGACAAAACTGCACTTTTGAGGTTCGCGACTTTCTATGACACGATATACTGATGGCGAACAGGTAATTCCCCAGTTCCGTGTTTGTACTTAATTCCTTTGCATATAACGGTAAAATGTCCTAATTTAATATAAACTGATTAAAATAATAATTTAAAGATGTCTTCTAGTTCTAGATTTCTTGAAATCAGTCCGCTCCTAAACTACAGTTGTATAAGAGGAAAATTAAGACAGAAACTTGACATGTCCTATCTCACTTCTATGTTATTTATTTCCACTCGAAAACTGTAACGAAAACCTTGAAATTAAAACACGTAGGAGTTATCCAAACCAAAACGAAACGAAAAAATGATTGATGTTCGCCCTATGTGCC
Organism: Albula goreensis; assembly: GCA_022829145.1. Classification (NCBI taxonomy): domain Eukaryota; kingdom Metazoa; phylum Chordata; class Actinopteri; order Albuliformes; family Albulidae; genus Albula; species Albula goreensis. Next base: position 7,901,397 of record CM040757.1, on the reverse strand, counting down.
AGCTGTACCCCTGTGAACTCATATCAGTGTGAAAACATCCGCTAGTGAGCTGGGCGTTGCCCAAAGCCCTCTTCGGACGGATTAGTTTTACATGGGGAGGTGGAGTACATTTGCATGGGCTCTCCGTGAGAAAACTGACGCATTCGGACGGGACTGAACTTCACTGGGGGATGTGTGATATTTACAGCTACGAACCAGAATGATTCCGTCACACGTGTTCATAAAACATGGCGAAAATTGAGTTATGACTGAATTTTGGCTCGGTAGTGTCAGCTTTATCTTGGTGACTAAGTGTCCAGGCTAAACTATGCTCCGTTTGAGAGAAAACAGCGTGTTTAGAAACTGTTATGGACTACAAGCTGCCATTCCAATTTCAGCTTTATTCACTGTCCTCTTTCCTTGCCCACTCTCGAATACAGGGGCGTAATCCTTTAACCAAGAAGTGCCAGTCTTGTAGGCGACCTTTAACCGTTTTGATCTTTAAAGGGTAAAACCCAAGACACTTGTCATTTTGACGGAAATATATTGACGCTTTAAAAAGCTAGGGATTGTTCCTGTCCTGGGGTGCGTTTCCCAAAAGATAACGGTAGTCACGAATAACTACCGTTGTAAAATTAATCGTTCGAGAAACAAACTTCCTAGTTAAGACTGTTTCCCAAAACCATAGTAAGTACGTCGCAAATGGGAACAACGGTTGCACGGTAGTTTGAACAACGTTAATGACACGATTCAGCGTTTGGAGTGTTTCACTTTCTCAAAATACTGCGACCTGTTCCAAAACTCAGGTAGTGGCATTAACAAAGACAAAGATGATTACTGAATGTTTGAAGCATATCACACTGAAAGTAAGTTATACATGTTAATTTAGGTTAAAACATTTTAAACTGTAGGTATGCAAATATTACTTACCGGGCGGCAATAGTTCTGTAGGTAGGGTTGACAACGTGTGACCCAGAGGAACAGGGTTTAAATCTACCTGCTTCCTAGTTTCAGTTGTTGCATCCATGAGTATTACATTAATAGGCCTATAAATAGATATATATGTTTTACCAGAGCAAGAGATGCAGTAAGCCTTTTTTTCGGCAAACCCTCTTTGTATATTTAGAAAAGCGGTCTATAAGTAAAATTCATTATCATTAGGCTACTATTATTTTTTCGCATATAAAATTATGCAAATTTCAATGTTATCAGGAATATTCTCGTCCCCTCCCCTGTGTATCTTGAATTGCATCTTCTCTCATCTTAAAGTAGGAATTTTGATTTGATTGATTTATATTTGTTTGGACAAATTAGTTGGTTATTGCCAAGACAAACCATATTGGAATACAATATTCATGCAGCCTAAATGGACATTACGAACTTTATAAATACGACACCTGTAAGCACAAAAATACTTCATCAACAAGATCTTGTTATAACTAACAGATTCGCTGTTAGTTAACAAAATAGTCTAATTTAATGCAGCTTTATTAAGAAACTCACCTGAATTATGTCGGCATGACTCGGTCGGGAGGAGCTAACAACGAACTACGCTTCTAACTACAGCTCAAGAGCTGACGTTCCAACTACGCAACTTTACAACGGTGGCTGCGGATGTTCGTTGGAACTGCGGTTTTCAGAAACACCAAAACTGCAAACTACGGTTCTCACAACTGTAGTACAACGGTAGTAGAATCATAGTTTATACAACGACGGGTTTGGGAAACGCACCCCAAGTTCAAGAAAACCAATAATTTATTTACATTCTGTTGTGTGAGCTAGTGAAAATTGGATGTTGGTAGGAATGTCATAAATCTGGTGAGGGCAACAGGAAAAGTTACGCAGAACCCAGATCACCTTTACTGACATCCATTTTGATGCCACAATTTTGGCAGATTGTCATCTGTGACATTGACCGATTATGGAAAACCTAATAATGTATTTTAATGTTAACAAAGTTTTTTTTCTTGACGCTAACACCTCTGTATATCATAGGCATAAAAGAAATCTGTTCACAGAAAAACGTTCAATGTCTTCTGTTAAAAGAGTTTATATGAACTCACTCTCATAAGAGTAAAACCACGTGTACTCTATCAGCGTTGAATCAAGACTGAACATTTTACTATGTATCCATGTACTTTGGATCTGGATTGCTTAAATACTTCCTTGAGCTACAAATTCAATGACATTAGCACTCAGGTCAGCATCTGTTGTGCGTTAATGAATTGATTTTTCCAGTAATAAGTAGCACAGTTAAAATTACCTGTCAGAATTGTTTTTAATAATAAGAGGTTCACTCGTTATGCTAATCTGTCATTATCTCACTCTGGATATTTTTGTGCTCTAAGTAGTTGTTAGAGTGGTTGCACAGAGGCAGTAAAGACAGAAAGTTTCAATACCAGCAGCATCAGTTAGCATCTTAAGAGTTCTGATGCGGGCTGTAAACCAATTACTACCTCCTAGACTTCCCTAATGGTGGCACCAAGATTAAAGAACATCCCCACAGAGCTCTCTGTCAATTTCTCAACCCATCAGCACATCGTAGAGCCTCCAAGAACCGAAGACAAGCAACCAAGGGTGTAGGTTTCAACATTTTTGGCTCAGTTCAAAGAAGTAAGCGATTGACAGGTGAATTTGGCTCCACCCTAAAGGGGATTATAAAACCTTAGTTCAACCATTAATGGTGTACATAGTTACAAAGCCCTTTTCTTAGGCTTCCAAGCCTGAAGGATAAGACCTTGCTGAGAAATTCAAAATTTTCACTTCTTTCCAGACATCATATCATACATGGCAGGTCACATGACTTGGCAGCCATATTGGGCATGGCGAATGTTTGTATTTATGTTTAAAGACATCTCATCTCTTGTGACATCACAGCTATGTTGCCTCTGACACATATGCCCCCTTGTGGTGGAAAGTGGCATCCCACTGACTGTTATTTCTATGCAATTAAAATATAAATAAATATTTAAAAATATAAAACTAATAGCAAGTGGCATGTTTTTGAACTGTGATTTTTGGATTTGTGGATTTGTGAAATGCATTTGTGTTTGATGCAATTTTCCTTAATGTGCTTTCAGTGACAAGATGTCATGCACCGGTCAGAATTCAGATGTGAGTAACTTTTTTTTGCTCTTCTCTCTGCAATTCACCAATGTTATATAAGGCAGTTGCTAATTAATGTGACATTTCCTTGATCATTTTTTATGATTTGTCTCAACAGATTATTTCCTTGGATGGAAACAGTCTCACTACTGCTGACTTGGTTAGCTTGGGAAAAGGGCTCACCAAGATCAAGGTAACCATTTTTATGTTTGCTGTCAGGCAATATAATACTGTAGTTCTTAAAATTAAAAAAAATCTTTCCGGCGATGAACATGTTGCACAAAAACATTTTGCCTTCAGCTGACCCCTGAGGCAGAGCAGAGAGTGAAACGGTCAAGAGAAGTCATTGAGACCATCATAAAGGAAAATAAAGGTATACAATTTTACAAGAACTCACAATATTCCTTTTGACAACTTCAAATCAGTTCTCATTTTGATTCTTCGTCTGTAAAACATTCTCTTACAGTGGTTTATGGAGTCAACACAGGTTTTGGAAAATTTGCCAATACAGTCATACCAAAAGATAAACTCAAGTAAGTTCATGCCATGGTTTCCATTTCATTGTCCACATCGTTTATATGATGGTTTGACAAATTAGGGTAAGTGCATGTAGCAGGCATGCTATGAATGAGTGGACTAAAAGCTAATCTTTCATGCTTGGTCTCCAGGGAGCTGCAGGAAAATTTGATCCGATCCCATGCTGCAGGTGAACACTCTTTTTTACCTCATGAGTAATGATGAATAGTAATTGATATCTGCACAAGTCATAAGATACCATCCTGGTTTTCATAGACACTGACCTGGCTTTAGCTGTGCCTTTTGGCCTACAAATTGTAATATGGGTCTTGAGTCTCAAGAGTTGGAGCACAGATGAAATGATCTGACCGTGTGTAAAATTACGTACTGTGACATTACTAATTTTAACCCTCATTCTGTACTGTGGAGAGCAGGTGTGGGAAGCCCATTGAGCCCAGAGAGAACCAGAATGCTGCTGGCCCTGAGGATCAACGTTCTGGCTAAAGGGCACAGCGGCGTCTCCATGGAAACCCTCCAGGCTATGATCGAGGCTTTCAACGGTAACCCTTAGTCTAGCCCCTTAGTTTCCAGTCAGTGCTCTGTGCGCTAAAGTTTAGGTGACGAGAGGTGACTTGTATCCTTATATCAACAGCATCCTGCCTGTCCCTCGTCCCTGAGAAGGGGACGGTTGGTGCCAGCGGAGACCTGGCCCCCCTGTCCCACCTGACCTTGGGGCTGATGGGAGAAGGGCAGATGTGGTCACCCAAGAGCGGCTGGGGCAATGCCAAAGAAGTAAGTGCTTGTGATGACCATCTCTGAAACTAAGTCATTTTCAGCTTGCCAATAATGTAGCAAACAAATTTTACACACGTACGCATTCACAAACATGCCTTTATTCGATTGTACATGATTACCTGTTCCATGTTTTCTTCAGGCTTCATATCTTTTCATTTTGTTCAGGTGCTGGAGGCTAATGGACTGAAGCCACTCTCTCTGGGGCCTAAAGAGGTAATCCATTTTATTCACATTTTACATTCATGTCATTTAACAGATTGTATGTTTTAATTTGAATAACAGGAAGTGCATGTATTCAACAGAGGGACCATGGCAGGAAAACAATTCCATTGAGCAGAGAAATTACACAGTAGTGCGGTGCAGGAACAAATTAACATTAACATCGTTCGTCTGTGCTTTTCAAGAGAAAAGGGTATTGTTTTCCTCTTATATTGAAGGAAAAGGGAGAGGGGAGGCCAACCATTATCAAAATAACCTTTATTGATGGAGTCCCTTAGGAGCCATCTTGCATGTTAGTCTGTCATTCATGACGCGAATGTTGTATTTGATGAGGTTATGTGAGGGTCTCTGTCTTTTTGCTCCCTGAAAGGGTCTGGCCCTGAACAACGGGACCCAGATGATCACGTCTCTGGGTGCGGAGGCCGTGGAGAGGGCTCAGGCCATCGCCAGACAGGCCGACATTGTCGCTGCGCTCACCCTGGAGGTGCTGAAGGGGACCACCAAGGCCTTCGACAGCGGTAAGGGAGGCCTCTTTCGCTTAATTCAATTGATCGATCCCACAATGTGCAACAGAACTTGATATAGCATAATTTGTGGCTCATTATTATTCAATTGGAATGTCCTATCGTAACAGCAGTGATTTAACCACCCTTGAAGGGTGTAGTGTACAAGTTACATTTTGATTTCTCTAAATGAAGATTATGCTGGCCTCTCTCCACTAGATATCCACGCGGTGAGGCCACATCCTGGCCAGAATGAGGCAGCGTGGAGATTCCGCTCTGTCCTGGACTCCGACATCTTCCCTTCTCAGATAACAGGTGAGTACAGCTCACTATGTTACATGAGCCAGTTGTAGGCAGTTTTCACTGTGTTAAACCACACAGGAGAGGTAAACTATAAATAACTAAAGACAGGCTAGAAAACTGATTTCAGTACAGGGGTTGGTAACTATTACACTCTGATCCTTCCGATAAAATATGAGCATTTGATCTCGCCAGGCTCAAGGCCCAAAGAGACATAAAGAAACTGGGGCTCACTGTTGTAATGAAATCAATTTTCCAAAGCAAAGGATAATGACCTGATTTACAGCTAAACACAAAGGTGCATATATATATATCTTATCATTAATTACTATTTAATATGTCCTGGATTTAAGGATGCAAATGTGTACACAAGATGTAAGGAAATAAAAATGGTCATCATAATCATATGACAAATGTATTCCCTTTCATCTCTTCATGGTCTTGACAGGTAGAACTTTGCTATGTTCCTTGCTGGGAGCATGCACAAATATTAATTGTTCCTGTTGTTGCTGTTTATAAGTTTTACAATGGATGGTTGTGTTTTGGTATCTTTGCTTATATCCCTTATTATCTGTGTCTTACTTCCTGTGATGTATTTCCTGTCCAGAGAATAACAGACCACATCAGAGGGTACAGGATGCCTACAGTCTGCGCTGCAGTCCTCAGGTAATTTTTTAGTAAAGTGTGAAAGTGTGTTCTGTGTGATGGTCTGCAGAAAATGCTTGTGTTTTTAAAATGTACTTTTGTGTAATTTTCTCATTTTCATGTATTACAGGTCCATGGTGTGGCCAATGACATCATTGCTTTTGTCAAGCAGGTCCTGACTATTGAGTTGAACAGTGCCACGGACAACCCAGTATCCTCTAAATGACCTGTCCACCGCGTATTTCCGCTTCTCTAGATTACTTTTACCCTGAAAGTTTGATTGCTTGCTTGAATTGCTTGAATGGTAGCGTTTCTCAATTTTAGAAGGTATTTTGTTCATTTTTACATTGTTTGTCTCATTTCACAGATATGCTAAAAGATCGTTTTAGTGTCTGAGTAGGCTGTGTTTGAATTTCAATCAAAATTCAACCTTAACACAACCTCCAGCTGGTGTTTCCTGACCGAAACCTCACACTATCAGGAGGAAATTTCCATGGGGAGTACCCAGCCAAGGTCTGAGAGATTATGTTGCCAGTTTCTCCCATCAAATGAGTGATACTCATCAATCACAATCTGCATCCCTTATATATGTAAATTTAGTAATAATTTTGCAATAATGCTGAACTGATTCATCATCGCAGAAGCATTGATGAAATTTTATCCACTGTACCTCACAGGCTCTGGACATGCTGGCCATCGGGGTGCATGAGCTGGCCTCCATCAGTGAGAGGAGGATCGAGCGGCTGTGTAACCCCTCTCTGAGCGAGCTGCCCGCCTTCCTGGTGAACGAAGGGGGCCTGAACTCAGGGTTCATGATCGCGCACTGCACCGCTGCAGCTCTGGGTCAGTCAGCGTTGATTCAGACTCTTCTAAAACATGCTATGGAACATACATAGGAGCTTTTTTTGTATGTAATGCTGATTTGTGAATATGTATGTGTGTGGTAAGTAACACTACCTTTGTCCCCCTGCAGTTTCTGAGAATAAAGTGCTGTGCCATCCTTCCTCTGTGGATTCCTTGTCCACCAGCGCTGCCACTGAGGACCACGTGTCCATGGGAGGATGGGCGGCCAGGAAGGCCCTGAGAGTGGTGGAGCATGTGGAACAAGGTACATACCTGACCCTTATGACATCTCTCTCCTGTAGTACTGTGGGTGTGCTGAACAGTGTTTTAAAGCTAAAGTGGAGCAAGGTGAGGTCGCAGTGAGTCAGTTAAAAATATTAATCTTTTAGGTGACATCACAGTCATTTCTGTTAGAAACGCTGAACAGTGCTAAACTGTCCAGGCTACATAGGGCTGGGGCATACTGTGGTAAACCATAACATACAATCAAGATACTATAAATTGTTGTAGTATTTATGAGAAATGACATTTGTTCATTGTTAGCTGATTGTACAAAATAGTTTCTTTATATTACACTTGCAGTTCTGGCAATTGAGCTACTGGCTGCCTGCCAGGCCCTGGAGTTTCACCGCCCTCTCAAGACCACGCCCCCTCTTGAGAAAGTCTATGCGCTCGTGCGCACAGTGACCAGGTAGGCCTCCCTATGGTAACAGAAACTCCACAGAAAGAGTTATGGAATACAACATAACTCTTCCCAATGTTCTTTTCCCATCAGGCCATGGGATAAAGACCGTGTCATGAGTCCAGACATAGAGGCTGTACACAAGCTTCTGAAGGAGGAGCAGGTAAACCTACCACCACTCCCACAAACCACACCCATGTGTAACTCAACATTAATGCAGATATAAAATCCGGTGTTTGTGTTTTTCTTTCTATTTGAAATAATCAGAGGAAACTCCACAAAAATTATTAAGGTGCTTTTGTCCCCCTTTGTGGCATGCAGAAAAAAACAATGAATGAGAATGTTAAACATTTGATATAAGTGTAGTTGGAACCACTGACATCTTCAGTATATATTCCACATATTTTCTATTTGCTTGGCGGGAACATATATAAGGTAACTGATAGAGCTTGCATTTATCATTTGTCCACAGATCTATGTAATTTAAGCAGTTTCACTAAAATGCCCTTCAGACGTACCTTAAGATTAAAAGGGGCAGTGTTATTTTAACAGGCCTATTTCTCTAACCACTACACCACAATCCCACTTCCACTTTTCTGCAGTACCTATTAGAAGGCACTAAAACTCATTGTGTATTTGCTAATATTCTTCAAATATCACAGCACATTTTTTTTTAAAGATATTTTTTTGCTTTTTTATTTTATTTGATGGTTACATAATGCAAAATGTTCAGTCAAACCCAAGCTGGATTTGAACCTGGGCTGTGTGAGGAATGATGATGCATGTATTTTTAATGCTGGTTTATTTTACTTAACTGTCTGTAGTGAGAAACTATATATTCTGTAGCATTCTGACAGGTGTAGACATAATAGAGAGTATGGACTGACGGAAAAGTTCACAGACTGTAGTAAGTTTGACTATTGGGTCAGGAATAACTATGAGTTATGACGAGCATATCAAGGTAGGGCCTGTGGATTCAGTTGTTTTCTGTATGGTGTGGGCTCCATTTATGGTAAAGTCCAATTATGGTAAACTCATTATATGCCTCCTTACAGGTGCTGCAAGCGGTCTGTCCATTCATGAAGGAGTATGAAGACAAACATGGATCTCATTGATCTCATCTGGCATAACAAATTTAGCCCAGATTTTTACTTTTATTACATTATAATATACACATATTTTCTTTTTCTTCCGCTTTCGCATTTGAATTCTTTCAGCACCCTGCTGTTTTCTTGTTATACCTAAGATCAAAGATCCAAGATTAAACAAATACAATGTGTGTTTGACATGAAATAAAGATCAAAACCAAGACTTGTCTCAATGGGTGTGAATTTTGTTTGTTTTTAATCCTGACATGTTTTTGGCCCTGCCTTTGCTCTTTACTCAGCGCGATCGGTTTTCAGCATTTTTGATCGGACACCTGTTCCGACTGTACCAGGACAGTATTCTCAAATATTTTACAAAAATGTATTTCGAAATATTCATAGGTTTGTTGGCTAAACAGCCAAACCAATGGCTCAATACTCTCTCACATTAGGGCTCTACTCATCTCACTGGCCAGGACCACAAAAAGCCCATAACACGAACAAGAACAATACCTATCCTTGCCACTAGATGACGCTTATACTTCAAGCCAACTCATCACAATGTTGTCAACGACCTGTATTCTATTGTACACATATCTATGGTTTGTAGTTCATCGTTAGGTCAGCTGGTACTGAAGGTAAGGACGCTGTAGTAACGGAGGTTAATGTGAGTGGGCTAAGCAAGAGCTTGGTAGCTGGTCAGCTCGGCAAAAGGTAAGTGAACTTATTTGAAAAGGATGGCGCACTGTAAACAGAAGTGCTACGCAAAAATATCGTTTGTACTTATTTTCTCGTGTAGCTATATATTGTGTACCTCGAGGTACATTCGCGATTGCAGTTGCTAGCGATAAGCACTAATAAGCTATCTCGCTAGCCATCAGTTGTGATTTCCAGGCGGGAGTGGAAGCGCCCTTTTTAAATGTATCGTTAAACGAGTGTCAGACGAAAACAGCAGTCAGGGTAATCCGTTTTCAGCGAAACTGAAACTTTGCAGTGCAATTCACATTTCATCTTTAGACAAATAACTACAGATGGCTAGGTGGCTTGTAAGATTAAGTCAGCAATTTAGCAAATTTCATTAATGATTGTACATTTGAGCACGTAACTTTATATCGATAGTTAACTTATGTGATGGTAGCAATGTCAGTAACTAGTTAACGTAGTTTCCAACTATGGAGGTAAAATGAGCATATTTTCACAGTCAAATTGCACCTCTTTTTTAGATATTGTTGTGCCGAAAATTGCTAGCTTAATGTTGGCTATTTAGCAGTGTATAGCGTTTAAAGCATAAGGCGGTGCATTTGCGATTAACTTCTTTAAACAGACCGTCCGTATCGAATATATCTCACGGGCGAAAAGTAGCAGTACTAGGCAAGATTAGCGATATCGTTTAAATAACTGGATTGACTCGACCACAGCATCATCAGCAAACATTAATCACATTTAGAAAGCTCCACAGATGGTAGATTCCCTTGAGTTGCGTATCCACAACACAGCAAGCACTGAGAACAAATCAGCGGGGACTCGACTCACTTGTAGTATTTTTTCTTGCTCAACGATGAGAATTACATGCTAGCACTAGGCTATGTGATAGCAACAGTGTCAAGACAGCTACAGTAAGTTACGCTACACGATACAATGTTTTCACAACGTAGCTAGGTATATTCGCAGGTACAGAGTCAAAGTTATCTAATGTGGTTAGTATTAAAAACATTGCTACCTAAAAATATGTGAAAGTCATACAAGTTTTCTTGCTAAACTGTACTGCTTTAGCTATCAGTTTTTGCAGGGCTCCTTTAATTAGTTGGACTCAGTAGCGTCTTGTTTAGTCACATCATGTGCAGCTGTCTTCATGTTCGTTACATATCAGCGTGGTCTGCATGGGGCAGAGTTGCACAATAAAGAGCCAATCAGCTTTAAGTTAGAGTTTTTATTTATATGATATAGCTACTATGATATAGCACTATTTGGTCTTTCTCCAAAATATGTATTGATCCACTCAGGTTTGGAGGTCTGAGGGAGAAGACAGACGTTTCTGCAGAGGGACCTCTAACTAGGGGTGACAAAATGAATCCTCCCACCATGTCGCAGTCGGCCCCCTGTTCCCAAGCCTGAATCCCTTGGGCAGCAAACCAGCTGCCCCCATGGGCACGGACATGGAGCTGCAAAAGATGCTGATCGATGAGAGGATGAGATGTGAGAACCATAAGACCAACTATCAGACCCTGAAAGCCGAGCACACCAGGTACAGCCTGTCCCTTGCGGTTTTTGAACATTTGGGACTTTAGGAGACACTTTTATCCAAAGCAATTTATATTACAGTTTGCATTTCTATATACTGTCTTTACAGTTGGATATTTGTATTGAAGCACTTAAGGTGAAACATCTAGCTTAAATATACATTGACACAACCTCCCTTGCCATTATACTACACTGCCACCCTCTAGTACCCCTACCTGTCCTATAATCCCTCCATTGTTATTTTGAGGCCCAATCAAGGTCATGTTTTTCTCATTGAGGGGAAAACCATGAGGCAAGATGTCTGAAATTTTCTTCACATCAGTGGATTGTAACAAAGAAACTTATGTAGCTGACTTGCTGACTGATTTTTTTGTTGAATGTGGGTTACCATAGGGCATTTCTAGATACTAACATTAGTGTACAGTGAGGGAAAGTATTGCTTAAAAAAGGAAATATTCCTTCCATTGCCACAAGGTGTCGTACTATTATCACATACCTTGACTAAAATGCCCAACTCCTTATGATGGAACGAATGTTCATACGTTATTTGGTGTTTCCATCAGTTTGTTGTCCACCTGTAGAGAAACTCATACTGTTGATTTCAACTTTTGCTCGTTGCTGGAAGAAACAGGATGATTGTATATATGTTTCCTTGGTGACTCTGTTCATTGGTAGTTGTAGGGCAAGTGAATATGTTTTTTGGTGTTTGTAGCCTGATGACCGTTTCCATTGCTGCAGGTTACAGGGTGAGTATACACGGGCGCAGGACGAGCTGAAGCGGTCATTCAGTGATAAGCAGAGCGTTCAGGAAAAGCATCAGTTGCTGCTCGCCGAACTGCAGGGGGAGCTGTTGGACAAGACCAGGGAGCTGGAGGAACTGAGGATGCAGGTAACTTAGCATACTACACTGAGCTACAACTGAGCATCCCAGACAGCTACAGGAACATTTCCTGTGTAAATGAGGGCAAAATAACCGTGATTTGGGTTTAAATAATGCTTTATGATACCAGTATGAAATTTATACCAAAAGTCTTTCTCCTCAACATCTCTGTTTGGGGAATTTAAGGACAGTATTTGACGTCATGGCAGTCTTATGTTCTTTTTCCACATGGAATGTCCTTATTGATGTTTCAAAGTTTTTTCCCCCCTTCTGTCTTATTGTGTTTTAATGTACATTTGTTGTGATTGTTGTTGGTTTGCAAATGATTGTTAATATGTTGTAAGTGTGCTTATGGTGAGCAGGTGTTTTTTATTGTTGTTATTTTTGCTTGAGATTTTTATTTTGTATGTATGATTGCTGCTATGCTCCAAATATGTGATGTTGTGATGAGTGCGATTATTATTTTTCAAACATTTTGTGAAGCAATTGTGTTGTTATTATTTTGTGAATGTTTTATAATAATGTATTGCAGTAGTATGATTGTTGTGTTGCGCTGATGGGTGATTGTTGTTTGTGTTGTTAACGTGTGATAATATTGTTTTCCAAATCTGTGATTGTGTTGTGATCATGTGATTGTTGTCATGTGTGTAAATGTATGCTATGCTGTTTGCCGTTATCAGATCCTCACTCCTCAGAAGTTGGAGCTACTGCGAGCTCAGATCCAACAGGAGCTGGAGGGCCCCGTGAGAGAACGTTTCAACAAGCTGGAGGAGGTGAGGCATCTACCCTCTGCTGGGTTCATGTGTTTTAATTTAATCACATGATCCATGTAAAATGTTGATTTGAGACTTTGGCTGCAGAGGTGTCTGTGAAATGAATGCTTTTGCCAAGCCACGTTTGATTGTGCCATCTACACTTTACCTCCAACTACTGTCGTATTTGCAGGAAACTGAAAAGTACAGATCAGAGTTCAACAAGCTGCGGTATGAATATACCTTCTTGAAGTCTGAGTTCGAACACCAGAGGGAGGAGCACGCTCGGGTCTTAGAAGAGAGGAAGATCCGTTTCGATGCAGAGGTAGGGTCTGTCAGAGTTAAACTGATGGAAAATGAAACCCTCAAATATCAGATTCATTTGTGACTGCTATTTGGTGTTATTTTGAGTCTCCAGTATCTGAATGAGTCAGCTAATTGTAGCAGCTAAAATGGGTGTTCATAAGAATCTCGTACAGAAAAATATAAAGCAGTCTTATTTTTTGAAGTACACACTTCTGAAAACGTTGAAAAAAGTACTCTTGAACAGTCTCCAGTGATGTAGAATCAGAATTAGAGACACTGAATGTCTGGATCAGGAAATTTATATTGTAATTACCATATAGTTAACATATGCACGGTAAATAATACCTACAAAATGAATTTGATTCTTCCATTTATTTTGTGCTCATCGTGATGCACCACAGATTTTGTCACTAGGGGGTGCTGTTGATCTGAAATAGGCTGTCTGTGCCATAACAGAATTTGCCACATGGTACAATGAACATTGATACATCCACTGCAAATGTCTGCATTTTTACTGATTTCCCACATTGAATTTAGTCAGATATTTTTGTGGGTGTTGTAGTGGTACATTGAGGGAGCTGGAGTGAAGGAAAACATTTTACTGCATCTGTTTGGTTGGCAAGGCAATCAAACATGTCATCAGTTAATTACGGTTAATTAAGGACAGTTAATTGCTCACCAGTTAACTCAATCCAGTTAAAGCTATAAGTAGGGTCAGCTGAATACTTTGGTAAACATCAGGCCTGATCTCGGTCAGCCCTGTTCCGAATAAATGTGATTAAGTTTCACCATTTACTTTCAGAGTCAAGTTTACAACTCATTGGTTCTACAGGCACATCCTCTCATGATTGGAAGACTTTTCCAAAGACCTCTGTCATAAAGTTGTTGATTTCTATCAGTCTTTAAAGGGTTTCAAAGTTATTTATAAAACTGGGGCTACACAGAACCATCATTAGAGCCATATTGTCCAAATGCAGATAGTTTTGGACAGTTGTGAAGCTTTCCTGGAGCGGTTTTCAAGAGTTAGCTGCAGAATTGTCCAGGAAAACACAAAAAATGCTAGAACAGGAACCTGGGATTTGTGGTTTTCTTGTCTCAGTGAATGTTAGTGTTCATGGCTCCATCTTCAAACAGACATACAGCTTAGCACATATCCCTTACCATTCCTCATTTGTATCCTGCCTTCTGTCCTTTTGATTCTGCAATAATAATATAATCACAAAAAACAGACATACAGCAGAGTTACAAAGCTGAAACCACAAGAAAATTATGGATGCTGCTGTCAAGATTGCTCACAAGCACCAGGACAATCCTCAAGAGGTATGGGTCAGTGCTTGTGGACAGTCTATTCAGAAGTGGAAGTTTTTGGACAACATATCGTGGCTGAGACCATCAGCAAAACAAACAAAAATCTACAATATGCAGTCAAGCCTGCATCAGAACGGTTGAAGAACATGAAATTTAAAGTCCCAAACTTGTTTCCTCTTTCCGGAAACAACAGACTTTGGGGAAGTTGTGCGGAAGGGAGGTGGCTGAGGAGTAGGTTCAGGTGTGTTAAATTTGAGAGTTGACCCCCACCAGGAACTAGATATTTGGGATTCTTACAGTTTGCTAGCTTAATTTTCTTTTCCTTTGTTTGTTTTTCCATCTGTCTGACTAGCCACCTTTTACTTAATGAAGCATATATTTTTACAACCACCAGTTTGACTGTTTTGGCTGGTGAGAGTCGTTTGCACTCATCACACAGTCATTTTGGTGTATTGTTTATAACAGAAGTTACAGACTTTTCCCTTTGTCTCATTCTATTAGCATTTAGCATTTTTTCAATTGAAACCATTATGGGGTGTTGCTTTACTGCTTGCATTGTTGCATCAGATTGAAGCTGATTGGTGTTGTGGGTCCACGATGAGTGAAATATCTCTGCCCCATATCTCATGTTGCACCGAGTGGACGAGGACTTTTTAATTTCCTGAGTTGGTGCTTCAGTTAGAATTGCTGTCAGTTCAGAGGTTCACAAAACCACACTCGCAAACAGGAAGTTTAACAGGAAGGTGACATGTGGACACACTCAAAAATGGTTTTGAAAACAACGTCTTCCTGTAAATCTTGACTCTAAGTATCTTGTCACACCCAAAAATTTAAAATATGATTTTTTTTGCGGTTAACACCATTGCACACAGAAAGTAGCTAAAGAAATAAATACATTTTGTGTGTATGTGTGTGATGCATCTAAATGCCTTTTGCATGGAGTACAGATATCCCGGCTGGAGAAGGACAAGGAGGAGCTGACGGCCCAGATGTTGAGCTCAGACCCGTCGCGGGACAGCAAGCGCGTGGAGGCGCTGCTCCGGGACAAGGCCCAGCTGCACCTGCGGCTCAAAGGCCTGGAGGCCGAGGTCGCGGAGCTCCGGGCCGAGAGGGACAGCTGTGGCGCGCAGGCAGAGAACGTGCAGAGGATCCAGGTCCGACAACTGGCTGAGTCCCAGGCTGCAGTCAAAGCCTTGGAGGTATAATTTTGTAATGACAAATAAATAAACATATCTGTTTCTACATAAAACATTGTAAATAAAACATCTCCCACATTAGGTTCAAGGAAGCACGCATACTACCATAGTCCCAGGAATAATGGATGCTCAAATTTCCTTTTGAATTGTCTATAAACATGCCAGTAAAAGGCCTCCTCCAGTCAAAAATAATTTTTCCATTAGTTATCATCCAGATAGTATTTTGTTATGATATTTAGTTTCTTTTTTATGGTGTGTGAAGAGTGAACATCATTCAGTCAAGAGTATTTAAGACCTGTAATCTTTAAGCTTAAGGTCTGTGATTATGTGTTTATGTTGTTATCACTCTTATCAGTGTTTCCGTTGCTGCTGGGTAGGATGGAGCCATGATAGGCGTGGGTTTGTGCAGTGTCTGAGTTGTTCGTGCGGCCATGTGATGGTGTCGTGCTGCGCAGGCGGAGAAGCAGTCGCTGCGTCTGCAGCTGGAGCGACTGGAGAGCGAGCTTCGCCTGAGCCAGGAGCAGAACACCCAGCTGACCACCCGGCTGCACAAGGCCGAGCGCGAGGTCAACGTGCTGACCAGTCAGGTGAGCACCTCCACCCAATCACCACTAACCTCCGACCTCTAACCTCAAAGACAAAGACCCAATCACACACAGGTATTCTCTTTACGGGCACCTGCAATTCAGTCAATACAGACTTTACATTGCAACCCAGGTCTCTTGAGTGTTTTCTGTTTTAATGGAGCCAAACCAATATTCCCTTTGCAGTGTGCTCCTAGAATATCAGGTTGTCACTAAGTCTTGTATGACTGTTTTGTAACGAGTTTGTATCATCCTCTATGCATTTGTAGGCTTCTTCCTCCTTTTCAGCATTGTCTGTTGTAATGGGAGAATATCATATGCCACTCAAAAGATGAAAGTCTTTTTTGACTGAATTGCACCTGTTCTTGATTGGATTCCAGCCAAACTATCAAAGTGTGGGAGGTAGTGTTCTGTAAGGGGGCCAAGCGTGCCAACTTCTCCCCACACACCCTGTACAGGGAAGTGTGAATTGATGAACCCACTGTTTTCACTTTCTGTTGGAGCAGTCATTCTAAACCTTCACCCTGCTACCCGCTGTGCCAAAATGCAGTGGTTGGCATTCGTGTCAGTCACATGAACAACCATAACTACTGTCTTGGTGAGGTGCCGTGATAGCGGGTTTTTTTATTGTATGCCATTACTCAATGTAGGTTACTCTATTAACCACTCGGTTACGTGTGGGAAAAACACCAAAAGGCAGCAGACACTGTGGCACTTCAACACCAGAGTTTTGACACTCAGATCTTTCTTTCTCATTTTAATATTACAGTTGTGCTTATCCCAAGATGCCGGCCTACTAATTCAAATACATAAACACGCCAAAAGTGAAATTCAAAGATACTCAGTTTGGCAACGCAGTATCAGTGTCCTTGAAATGTGGATGACCCTGGCCAACAACAAAGAGAACTTTATTTAAACAGCTGAAGAGTGAGGGAGCAGGGTTATTTATCATGAGGACTAGTCATCCAAAAATGTAGCAAACCAAAATATACTCAGTGGTAGACAAAGCATGGACAAAATGTACAAGTAAGTGGATGTTTTAGCCTTGATGGACATTTAAATTTGGATGAGATGAATAGGCTGTGGGTTTCAGTGTTTTTCCCCTGTAATAAATAAGGACGACCTCAGGTCACTGTAACCATAACAGAACAAAACAAGCGATACGCTTGCTATCATGTCTATTTAAACATTTTTACCACAGAGCTTTTTTTTTTTTTTTTTTTTTTTTTTACCTGTTGCTGGAATGGAGGTAGCTTGCCAGCTAACATTAAAAATAGAATGTAATAGAAATCATTTTTGGGATTTTTCCACTTTATTTGACAGTTATAGTAGGGAGGCAGACAGGAGGTGCAGGGGAGGGCATGCAGACCGGATTCGAACCTGGGCGGCTGCGGTGAGGCCTTGGCCTTATGTGGCATGCGCTCTACCGTATGAGCTACCAGGACATGCCATGGAAATATCTTTTTATGCTATATAAATATAATTGCACTGATATGAAGAGGATGACCAAACAGTATGTGGGTTTTTGCTGTGACGTGTTTGTGTTTCTCAGGTGGAGCAGATGAAGCACTCCCACAAACTGGAGGTGGCTAATGTCAAGCTGGAGAGTGTGAGGGCGCGGGGCGAGTTAGAGAGGGAGAGGGATGTTCTCCAAAGCCAGGTGGAAGGTAACCATGCACTGCTCCCGCACAACTGCAGTACACTCTACCACTCAGTCCGATCAACATGGCTCCATTTGTAAGCCTTCCCAACTCTCCCCCTCCTCATTATCTGTTCTGTCATCCCTTTCATTTTTCTCCTTCTCTGTCTATCCCTCTGTCAGGGTTGCAGTTGGATGTGGAGGTCCTTAAGGAGACGGTGGAGCGGAGCAAGGAGCTGCTGGTGGAGAAGGAGCGGGAGGTGATTCGCAGGGTGCAGGCTGCCCGAGAGGAGGAGTTCCACAAGATGGCCGCCGTTCAGGAGGAGAAGTGAGAGCTCACTCTCGCTTTTTCTCAGTCATTAAGCCTCCTGCCCTCTCCCATAATTTCCCAGTTTAAATAGTTTTGACCTTAATTTAGCTACACTAAAGTAGCAGCTTATGAGCTTTATACAGAAGACTGACTAATCTCCTCTTTAAACTCACCATTGATCTCAACCAGTTTCATTTATTTTTATAGATTAACAACCATGCTGTGCACATACAAGCCAATTAGTGAATTAGCCAGCCAGTTCATCTGAAACAAGCAATGGTGGAAGCACAGACTAGTGAATCAGTCAGCTATTTGAAATTGACTGCAGTTCAGGAAGCTAAATCAAGAGCAAACTTTCATGCCCGTTTATACTGACTTATATGAATCATTGCACCTACTACTTGCATATAATATATATGTTTTTCATGAATATTGAAACCATGCTTCACAGTTGCTTGAATATGGGAACAAAGAGAGAGGTTTATATGCAAGTACTAGTTATTTTTTGATGCTAGAAAATGTTACTACCACAAAATAGATCTGAGAAGTATTTTCTGTTTTAATGCTTTATTTAGCTCATTTTTAATGTACATGACAATAAAGTTGAACTGAACTAATTGTTTCACTGTTATTCATGGAAAATAAACAGGATGAGACATATAGTATTGCTGTTGGTTAATATTTTACCAATGCTATATACTCTCATGGCCTCCTCCTGTTCTCACCTGCCTTTGTGTGTTTAGGCTGGAGCTGGAGAACCGCATGTCTGAGCTGGAACAGCAGAGGGCGCTGCAGGAGGCCACGGGGACCTCTCAGAAAGAGGAATGGGAGGAGCGCCTCCGAGCTGCACAGCTGGGCGAGGAGACTGCGAGGCGGGAGGTTCAGAGCCTGAGGTCAGCTTTCTGACTGGACTTCTCTATTTTTTTTTCCTCCCAGACAGACGGCTGAATAGTGACGCAATGCTTTGGTCACCAGCTGACCAAAGCACTTTACGTTGTAAAGCATAGACTTAAAGAATGTCCACCAAAGCCCCTTTATTTGCCCCCAATACAGAGAGCCCAAACTAAAATAAAAGAAAACAAGAAGCTTGACAACTCTGTAAAGATGGCTGTTACTTTCTTTCAGTGAGAACTTTGTTAGGCAGCAGTTGGGGTCTATTTTTAGTCTCTGAATTGTAAGTGAGAATGTTAGCTGTATATGTGAGCTGTACTGTATCTCTCAGGACCAAAGTTCAGCAGCAGAGCCTGCAGCTGGAGGAGCTGGGGAGAGAGAAACAGGAGAACGCTGACCTCAGACAGGTACTGGCCCACAGCTGTCAATCACACGCCATATTACAATACAAACGCACAGAGAGTCTATGAGCCAAGTCCAAACTCAGTACAGTAAGGTATATAAGCATTTGGGCTGGGTGCCCACTGTGTCTTAGAAAAGTGTGAGAAGCCTCTCCACGATTTCAGTCTTTCTCCAGCTCTAAACTGTCGCAATTCCCCCACAGAGAAATCAGGAGCTGAACCTGCAGGTGGGCACGCTGTCGCACTCTGAGGGCGAGCTCCTGGAGGCCAATCACAGGCTGCGGGAAACTTTGGAGAGGCTGAAGGAGGAGCTGAGGAACGCACGGGCCCAGGCCGAGAAAGCCCAGCTGGAGGCCGAACGGTAGGCCGCACTGCCCGTGGGCGGCCATTTGCACATGCTCAATCACTGTCACCCTGTGACCTCACACTCTAACCTATTACACATATACCAGCCTTAACCACCATGATGTGCTCAGAATGTGGTTGTAATGCTCCATGGTTTTACTCTGTACAACAGCCATTGGTAAAATTATCTGTAAATTTCAGGTATATTAAGTAGTTTGCCCTTTGCTCAGGTTGTCACTGAGTCTTGTATGACTGTTCTGGAACAAGTTTGTATCCCCCTCTTCTCCTCCGAAAACCCAAGTACTGGGTAGGCTTGTTCCTCCACTACAGTGTTTCCTGTTGAAATAGGAGACCAGAGCTGTTTATTACCTCAGAGGACTAGGTTCCATTTTACATGTGCTGGTACCAGATTGATGGTCTGGCATTATGATACGGGCGAACCCTGTTGGCTGAAATGTTGCCATCACAATAAATATATGCATCACCCTGCCCTGCAAATCTGATGCTCTCTTTGTGTTACTTTTATGACCGTGGTGCTCCAAAGCAAAATGTGAAAATGCATGCAAATAGAGTTTGCTAATTCATTTCCTACTCACACACTTTCAGTTCCTTGTTTGAGCATGCAACGTTGGCAGTTGAAATGGAATAGTTGATTTTTTCCTTTTTGTTTGACATCCTAATACCTTAAATCAGAGGTTTAATTTCATACATTAAGTGAATTTCTTTGTTATAAGTTCAAATGTTGTGCCAAAAAATTGTGGAATAAAAAAAATAGTTTCTCTTTGCCTCCTGCCAACTATGCAGCCCTAACTTACAAAGACAACGATTGTTTGGTAATTCAGACAATATGTTCATGTTTGTAACCCTCTACATGATCTTTGTGTTACAGCACCATAATAGTGAGAAGGCGAAGTTAAAGCACAGTCAAACTGAATAAAACATTTTCGCACAGCATTTGTGATCACGATAATGGAACAGAATTCAAAGACACAAAAGTGTCACACAGTGTCAAGTGCCCAAACAAGGAATTGAAAATGCAAAGTGGCTGACCAGCATTTTCAGTTTCATTTTAGCACAATACATGGGTAATGGAAAAAGGAAATAAATGGAAAACTGCTACTGTGCCACTTGTTCATCATCCAGTGCAAATTTCTCTTAATGTTATGGTAGACTTTTATTTGCACATAAAGGGAGATGAATGGAGACTTGCAAAGCGATGACATATCAGATATAGTGGGTAACTAATAGTGATACTCGAGCTGGAAGCGTGGCGCCCCATGCAAAAGGGAAGCTGTGATCCTCACAGGATGACCTCATCTGACTTCCTGTTTCTTGTGCTGACCTACTGTCACACTGTTAGCGAGCTACTGCCACTGGAGTTGGATCATGTGACAGAATCAGGGTCAAGTTTTATTTAAATATAAAAAAAGTCTGAAAAACAGACATTTTTTGGAATACATATGTGAATATATAGATAGTTGCTGTGATTTAGCTGGTTGATGCTAGATACGTTTTTCAGTCATTCAGAAGTAAGTAGTTCTTTATGAAGAGAAAATGTTGCCTGTTCTTTTGATAAGATCTTAATGGTGACTTCTGACACTAGATATCGTAAGAAGATCCCACTTGGTAGATAATGTGTCTGTTTATGCACTATGGCTGGGCCTTTTTGCTGAATCTTTTTGAAATGATACTTCCTGCACATTTGAAGATCTGTTTGTGCCGTGACTTTGCTGATGGAGTTGGAATTGAATCTATTATATAATCTTCAGTATGGTCCTTGATAGTTTTGTTCATTCAATTGACACTGTACTCAACCCCTCATCACTAAACCCTCCTTTTTGGTGGTGCTTCTTTCCTTCCCCTTGGCTGTTGCTTCATTGTGACCCCCACGCTCTCCGGCTCCCCCTGCAGGATGCTGGAGGAGCGGCGGGTCGAGTGGCTGGAGGAGAAACACAAGCTGCAGGAGAGGGACGCTGAGCTGCAGGAGAAGTACAGCCAGGCCAAGGAGCGCCTGCAAAGGGCCGCGTTGGCACAGAAGAAGGTACCGAGCCGTGACCTCCTCCGTGTGGCAGACACCTACATGATGGACTATTCACAGCTCAGTGCCTCAGCTGTTCATGTGTGGATCCTCTCACTGAAAAACAAAATAACTGTGGCACTGTACCAGAGAAAGACTGGCGTGATGCAATCAAGCACAAAGTCTATTTAAGGGCATTTGTAATTCAATCGAATCAGGCTTAAATTTCTCAAAAGTCACATGCTGTTCTGTTTTAGAATGATACTCCAGAGGACATGTTTCCTTGTCTCCAGTGAAAGAGAAGATGCTCAAACTTATGTTCTAATGTAAAATCTATTTTGATTGAATTGCATATGCCTTTAAATAGACTTTGTGCTTTATTGCATCATCACCAGTCTTTCACTGTTACAGAACCACTGTTATGTTTGTTGTGTCTGATTAAATTTGTTCAAAACAATTGATTGTGGTTCTGTTGGTACTGTATTAGGTAATTACCTTGGACATGTACCTGTTTGGCTGTTTTTTGTAAGACACAGTGGTTTGGTTTGGTCTTTTACCAGAGTAAAACCAAGAATGTGGTTTGCTTTGGCACTTTATCAGAGGAGAAACATCAACTGTGGTTTTCTTTGGTGTAGTATTATCTCGTCTGATTCACCATAGTTCTGTGTCAGTGAAAGACAATGGCTGTGGTTCTGCTCGGTTCCGTATCAGAGAAAGACCATGGCTGTGGTTCTACTTGGTTCTGTATCAGAGAAATACAATGGCTGTGGTTTTCTACGGTTCTGTATCAGAGAAAGACCATGGCTGTGGTTCTGCTTGGTTCTGTATCAGAGAAAGACAGCAGCTGTGATTCTCTTCGGTTCTGTTCCACAGAAAGCCACTGACCGTGGTTCTGTCTGGTCCCTTTTCAGAGAAAGACCATGAGTGAGAACAAAGAGAAGAAGCTCCAGGATAAGATCCAGCTGTTGGAGGCCAAGATCGCAGAGCTGGAGTTTGAAACGCGCACAGCAAACAAGTATTGGCCTTTTCCTCACTGTCACAGAGACATCATTGCAATCAAACCCATACAACATATTTTTATCATTTTTTTTCAGTTATTTCAGTATACAACTTCAAGTTTCAGTTCTTCAGTTCATGATAGATTGCGACTTCCTTTATGATGAATGGGTTAGCAGATTTTATTTATAAGCTGCCCTTATAAAGACCCTTACAGGAAATTCCCTACCCATCCTGGATTATACTTGAATCATCACAATCATGACGGTCAATGACAGTTTGCACTGGCTGTGTGTGTGTGTGTGTGTGTTTGTGGGTGTGTCTTTGCTTTTGCATCTTGAGTTGAGACATGAGGTTGCACTTTGTTACACTCTGCTTCTCTTTTCTAATGTGCCAAGTTTAATGTCTCTTGCAGAAGAGCTTTGTTTTGTGGAAACCTCATTTCCTGGCATTGTCAGGAATTATGAAAACAGGGGACTGACTTTAAATGCCCCTGTCTTTTTCTGTGGAATGGAACAAATGACGTAGAGGTGCTACTCCAGCAGTTCTGCATGTGTCCCCAGTAAGAATGAGATGGGTAATGCGACGAGCTCCACGAGTCCCTATCTGCAGCGCTCCTGGCCCCTGATGTGTATCTGTAACTCCCCACCCCAGGAAGCCAGCGCACTCTGAGGAGCAGGCCCACCTCCACAGGCGTCTGAAGGAGCTCCAGCG
Organism: Albula goreensis; assembly: GCA_022829145.1. Lineage (NCBI taxonomy): Eukaryota > Metazoa > Chordata > Actinopteri > Albuliformes > Albulidae > Albula > Albula goreensis. The sequence continues at coordinate 7,878,145 of CM040757.1, read as the reverse complement.
GAGGCACAGCGAGTTCCGCCGGCTCCTCCTGGGCACCCAGCACACCGCCGGCTCCGCCTTCATCCCTGTGCCCGGAGCGGAGGCACCTTTCACCAGCCTCCATGTGAGTATGACTGGCCGGAGGTGGAGGGGTGCGCTAATGTGCAAACTGTGCCTGGCCCATGCTTTGTTTATTTCGTGTTCTGTCATTTGTGTGTTTGCTGAAGTGATCTTATATTTTGGTTTGTTATGCTAGTGGAGCTCATTTTGATCATGAAAAGGAGAGAGGGCAGGTGCTGTACAGATGGGCTTGGTTTTCTGGAGTAGGAATCCGTTCTGTGTAAAGAAGTGTTACTGATAGTATTACTGACAAGTTTGAGGAGACATGTGACTGATGGGGTGGGGCTTTATGCTCATGGGTGGAGCTTTGTGCTGATGCCTGTGTGCTTATGGTGGGCGATTTAGGCTCATGGGCAGGTGTTGCAATGAGGCCTGTGTGTGTGTGTGTCCTGCAGGACGCTGAAGACCAGCGGGAGCTGGCTGTGCTGCGCAGGCGTCTGGAGGAGCTGGAGTCCAGCCAGCAGCAGCAGCTGGAGGAGCTGGGCCCCCCTCTGGAGCGGGACCTGGAAAGACCCCAGCTCTGACCCCACACCCCTCCATAGAGGGTTCCACATGTGCAATTGTGATGTGTTTTTTTTTTTTTTAACTGATTGTGAGACAATGTTTTCCATTTTTTGAAGCCATAAGCGTGTGACAAGTATTCCAGTTTTCTACAACATAAGATTTGAAGTTTACATTGTGAAAAATGACTCACTCCTACAGCATTATCTGAAAGCTCCCCTCCCCCCCTTTTTGAAAGTGTCATGATCGGATATGAAAAAACAACTTATGGATGCCCCGATGGTTTTTCATCATTCTGGCCTGCCGTCAGAGCTGCAGGACTCAGAAGCCTAAAGGTTGTCACTATGGTGACCACTGCCTAGCAATGACAGCTAAAGTCCTGACCTCTGAAGCAACATGGGCTTTCAAAAGAGGACTCTCTTTGCCTCACGATTTCAGTGCAGCTTGCAAAACCACTAGGTTGCCATTTCAAACCTCCATTTCCTTCCTGCCAGAGAGCAGAGAGGAGGTGATTGTGACACTTAGCTTTGCCAATAAGCTTGAATGGTCAGGAAACAGACCAAACCATCAGAAGCACACAAGAAGAAGCACAATACAGGGGAGTGGCATGGTGCATTTTGTTATCTGTTATGTCACTTAATGATGTATAGTCTTTTATACATTATTTATTAATTAAAATTCTTTATTATATTTTACAGAATATGGTATTTTTGTTTTTTTTTTCCACTACCGAGCGGCAATTGTGATGCAATCAGGTCATGTGTTTAAATAGACCCTTTAAATGACCTTTTACAATTGTCAGCTAAATGCATTTTAAACTTTTTTTGCAGATGTTGAAGTATCATCAACAGGAGAGCAAAACTTTTGACAGTTTTGATACTGATCATTTTAATGTGGTTCACAGATACTGCTTCAAAATAGAACACTAAAGCACTAAATAAAACACTTGTGAAAGACTGTAGGCTTTATAATTCAGACCAAGGTAAATATTTCATGCAGAACTTTCTCACCAGCTATGACTTTATCAAATAGTCTTGGTTTATGTGTTGATGCCTGTGGGTTTCTCAGTTGTGTCTGTTGCTGTTGACCTTGGGAGCTAGGACGCTAGTGCTGTTAGCTGATACAGTGGTATTTTTCAGTTATGACATAGCTGTCCGCATCACTGTTAGCTGTCCGCTATCTGAGCCCCTTCCCTCTGTATACTTGTACTGCCTTTGTGTTGATTTTACAATGTGAGTCGATTTTGAGCTCTCTGATGAAAAACCAGAAAGAAAGGTAAAAAAAAATACATCCTCTCCATTATTTTTTAAAACTTGGATTGAATTGTAGGTTTTTCATATAAAATTTTAGAAGGCACAAATTCCAGAAGACTGGCCCTACCCAAACAAACATTAAATGTAGAACTACCATGCTTGGTAATTATTTTTGTTATATTAAAACACTGCAAACTCTTCATGGTATAAAATGCATATTCTCAAATGGAATAGTCCATAGAGGTAAAATATGTTCCATTTACTCTGGTATGCATTTTTCATAAGAATATCTTACATGTACTTGTGATAACCATACAAATAGATATGCTGCTCCACTCATCTACTCAAAGTTTTTTTTTTTTAAATGAAAAATTGGAGTATTTATTTGGAAATAGGGTAAACAGTCACTGACTAATAGAAGACTTTGCGTCAAGCACATTCAATTGTACGTGGTAAAAATACAGATTTGAAAAGGGTTCGGTAGTAATATCTAGAAAGTTTTTCTGAAAGTGTGATTATGACACGCCTAAAGCAAAGTAACCACACTGAAACTGCTTTAAAAATAACCTGTTTCTCATGCAGAATCCTCCTGCTTCATGTACTGAGTATGTTAAAGACAATTAAGACTGTACTAACAAATTTGAAACTTAATAGTTACCTCAGATTTGAGAAAAAAAAATCACATAACTGCAGTTTAAATGGAAAATGAAGGAGACACTTAAGTGAGTAGCATGTGAAAACATTTCCACAGCAAAAAAAAAAAAAAAAATGTATTATTAGTGAGTCTTTCACTAACGTGTCAGTACCTGCGGCAACAACAAAAAACCCAGGCTATATGCACTGGCTTCATGGACTGATTTGCAGCCTCTATAAACCATTCTATATGACAAAACTATTGAACTACGCTATACAAACAGTATTGTAGAAAGATGTATTTGGCATTTAGTGATTGAAGTGAAGGGCTCTTCAAAAGAGAAAAGTATCAGTACATCCGCTGATTCATGCTGTAGAAATCAAGGTAATCCCTGAGTATGAGTATATATGTAGTCCAAATGTAAGCAGACAAACAGACCAGCTCCTTCAGCTCAAAGGGACCATCGACAGCAATGGATCATTCTCTATAAGGCTGTTCCACACATCCATAGTACACACCTTACTGTCCTTGATTTTTAAAATTAAACCCAGAGCTCGAATTCTGACTATATAACATTATAACATTTACAAGTATTCCTTGTAAAAATGGCATGAAGAAATAATGAGAATGGATTCTTCAAGCGCACATTGGCATATACGCAATTCCTCTTGAATCAGATAAGAGGATTTAAATCAACAGCTCATTTGTGGCTCACTTAACACTGAAATTGTAGAAAATGAAATGAACATTAAAGCAAAGATACAGGAAAAGAATTTGCTGTTAGCATGTAGATATTAATAGTGCATTGTGGTCCTGTTATCCTTCCACTTGCCACTCCACTCCTGTGAAACAAGCATTTCTGCTGTAATTAATGCTGATGAGGTTAATCCATTACCGTGGTAACACTCAGTGCTAAGGCACAAGGACCGGAGCCTTCTAACCTGAGAAACAGCTAGAGAAGCCGTCCTCCCAGCTCACAGTTTTTGGTTGCCAGTGCATTGCGGCTAAATGTTCCTTGGATGTGAATTTTTTCCAGTCCAGCTTTCTTCATGCTCCTTGAACATAATTCACCTGGAATATTTCTTATGACCTTCATAGTACTTGTTTGGAAGTTCAGATTATAAAGTTTTCTGTCCTTGAGGCTCTCTCTGTGCTGTGAGCAACTGTGTTTGCACATTTTGGGCTGTTGTTTGGAGCCACTGTAAGGGCCCCACTGTGGTTGAAGAAGGCTTAACTCGCTTTGGTCCCTCAGCTACTGGAGGTTAGCGACAGGGGTAGAAGGACTCAGCCCAAGGAGTAGCTTGGCGACATGTCAAACAGGTCTTGAGGTAAGAGTGGAGGGGGTGCGTCCCTGGGGCGGGTCCTCTGGCTGTTGAACACGAAGGGACGGAAGTGTGTTGCATATAAAGGGGAAGTCAGTCCCAGGAACAGCTCCCCTGGCTGGCAAACATGTCCATCACCTGCTGCAGCTTCTCCTTCAGCTCTCCTGTGGAATCATTCTCCTCCAGCTTGCTCTCCACCTACACAGCGAACAAAATAAAAATGAAAACAGGCGTTTTACCAGAGATAACAACTTCTGACTGTAATTACACTGAAACATGGGTTCATTCATTTTCAGGGCTGGGAGGGGGTTCTTGGGGGGTGACACCCTCAATAATTGTGAGTTCAATAAATGTAAGTTCATAGTGTTCAATGCCATATGTGCATACATAGGGTATCCCTCCCATGTTACTAGGAAAGCCACACCCTTCATCCAAAGGAAACTAGTGAAAGCTCAGGCTTACTGACAGAATTATCTATAAGATTCTACAGCTTATTTAAGTGCAGTTCTAGCCATCATCTGCACTGCAGAAATAAAAATTGAAGAAATGAAAGGCTTTTTCACATCATCATAAGCACTTAAGATTGTGAAAATACAATGCTTGCCAGTTGTTTGTAGAAGGTTTTAAGAGGGACAAGAAGGTGCAAATAACACTGGGTCTTTCTGAAATGGACGAACCCAGTATGTTTCTAATACTGAAAACACAGATATTTATGCGTGGCTCCCTTCTGCAGGATGCTATACCAAACAGTAGTTTTTAAAGACAAAGTTGTCATCCAGTCAAATCATTGTGTGTGTGTGTGTGTGTGTGTGTGTGTGTGTGTGAACAAAGGGCTAGCTGAGTCAGAGCTCTGGCACTCTGCCATGGAGTGGTTCAGCAAATACAGGCAACAGCAGGATATTCTCAAAATGCGCCTCCATAGTTTACACAAGCTCAGGTGCATTACATAAACCAACTGACATGCAACGTTCCTAGAATATTGGAAAATTCCCCAAACATTCTAAAAATATTATTCAAACAAGTTCTGTCAAGGTCACAAGAAAACATTCCAGATTAAATTTCAAGGAACATAGAAAGTTGGACAAAAATTACATCCTGGGAATATTTGCTGTAATGTTCTGGGAATGTTCTGGCAACCAAAAACTGGTAGGCAGGAAGTAATTCAAGCGAGTCCCCATAAATTGCACAGCATCTGTCACTGCCATGCTGAAGTACATTTGTAAACATTAAAAATTAATGATTAACAACATTGATAATGCACGGTTTAACTGCTAAAATGTTGACAAAATGTACACATAATGTACCCATACTGTGATATATTACAGTGATCTCTTGTGATATTGAGGAAGTACGCACATGGTATTTGCAACCAGCCTCAGGAATAAAAATATACATTTTCGCAGGAGAAGTGAAAGGTATGAGTCACTTGTTTTTCTTCATTTGACAGCGTCCCAATGAAAAGTTGACCTGCCCAGGGAAGTCTCTACTTGTGTTTAAGTGCAAAGCCTCTATGCTAAGTACGTTTTGTCTCCTTTGCAGATAATACCGATAATGCTTCAATTCTTCTCCCCTCATCACAGTGTCGCTGGTTACCATCGCATGAAATGTGTGAAAATTTCTGTTTTGCAGATAGGTGTCAAGATGACCATGAACAAAAAAAAAACCCACCACACTGGAGTACTTCAGCAAGTATTTGTAGAGTTCACGTAGGGCAGCGGATTCGTTGAATTCATTTTCGTGTTTCTGAAAAGGAAAAAAAAAATGGTTTTATTTTTTGAAATATGATCCATTTGTACAGCTGGATATACGATGAAATACATAGATTCCGTTTTAATTGTTTGGTTACCTCACTATGTGAATACTTTCGTTTTTTTTGTGTCCATTATTTTGTCTACCTTCATGGATAAATGTTTAAAATGGTGTTTAAATAAGGTCTTGATATGCAGGTGAAAAAGGTCTTTGAATTACATTTTCCTGTTTTGAGTTGCTTTTGGCACACAGTGAATCTCAAAGCACAGTGTCCTCTGCCCAGGAGGCACTTCTTATCAGACTGCGCCCAGCCAGCTGCTGTCACTGCCAGCGTTTTGCAAATCAGCACCGCCATGGTCTGTTCATCAGGTGCTCTTTAAATACCTGATGCTTATCATGACTGCTTTACGTTTCCTGTCAGCTAGCAAACTCCTATAGCGCCCATATTCAAAACTTTGGCAGTGACAGCTGTCCAATTAGCATTTTGCGGTTTCAAGACGGCATGCTTAAGTGCCACATTCTTTCCGCTTTCAAGGGCTTGAGCTTCGTTTCTGCGCCACTTCCTGTCTTTATTTTAAAGTCGTTGTGCGCTGTGTACCTTTGACTCTTCCTGAAGGAAGGCCTTGAAGTCTGAGCTGGAGAAGGCCGGCATGTCTCTCACTTGCTTGTAGTACGCCTTCACCTCCTGCTTGTACAGGGGGATGTCTTTGGCGTAGAGGAGCTTATTGGTGGGTGCGTGCTGCAGGTCACAGTGGTTGAAATTTGTTGTTAAAAACACAAAACAGGGAGTAAACAGACAAAGCTACAAAAGTACCTGTAATGGAAAGCCCTCTTGAAATACAGGGGAGTTTTTTGGGATTTCTAAGCATGTTCTGCTTTCTCTGAGAGCTGCTGTCAGAGCTGATTCTGTGCAGACAAGCTGATTTGGTGCAAAATCCAAACAAGCGCAAACCTTTACATCGTTTTTTTTGCTGAAATGCTGCCTTGTTAAGGCAATTTAAATAAATCACAGGAAATATTTATGAAACATGCTAAATATGTACTTCCTTTATCATGCTCAGAAAATTGAATTCAGTGCTGTTGGACCTCTGTGGCCTATCCTCTAAAACGACCCTTTAGTAAGTAAACAATGTGAAAGTGTCCAATTGAGAGACCACGTCTTTGCTTACTGCTTCTTCACAACATATCTCATTTTATATTTCCAATTACTTGGATTCTATGGTTGGATAAAACCATTTATTATTTCATCCAATGGCTGGAAAGGCCCATTACATGTTGCGCTCTATGGTAAATAAACATGTCCTTCTGACTTTCTTTTTTTTTAAATAGGAAGCTCAGATTAGCCAATGAGTGTCACCTTATCCAGCTGCTGCTCGGCCAGGGAGAAGGAGTCCATGAAAGCCTGGGCGATGACGGACAGACACCCATCCAGATGGGGTGTCTTCTCCATGTCGAACACAAACTGGGGGTTCTTCAGAATGTTAACCCAGAAGCGAAGGGGTGGGCTGGGAAGGTGGAGGACAAATTATCATCATAATTATTATTCGTACTAGTATTAATCACATACATGTTTTGTATGCCTGTTTCAGTGGGATGGCAGTTTTCAATACCTGTTGGTTTTCCAAATGTGCAGAACGTCCGGGTCACCGATTTTCTTCCGTTCCCCCTGGGCGTCCAGGAAGTCAAAGAAGTATTTGACTGCCATTGGGATTCTGTTGTTGGACGTGCCCCAGATAGTTTTGAAAAGGTTCTCCATGAAGGAGTGTACCGCCACCTGGGGAAGCAGAACATGGTACTCAGAAGAACCTCATCACTGTGGGCATTCAAAAGAGGGTTATATGAAGCCACTACCTCCGTATCACCCTCACACAATCACAGTCTTCCTTACTGTGCTGTAGTACGTATTGAAAGATTAGATTTCTTTATGTCTCCTGCTTAATATTCCCTTTTCCCTTCGCTCAATGCAAAAAAAAAACACGTGCACATATACCCCTGCACAAATTCGTGATTTTCAGTTCTTATTTTCAGTTTTGTTTTAAGCATAGTCTTGCCAAGTCTTGAAGACCCTTTGTAGACTGGAGTTTTTAATTTACTAACCTTCGTGGAGAGCAGTTTTGTCAGGTAGACCTCTTTGAGCTTCAGCTTCTTCCTCTCTGGGTTTCTTCTTTGGTCAATGTCGATGTCAGGATCGATCTGCGAAAATGTGCATTGTTAAATAGAGAACAGATGTCAACCCGCTGATAAAACACTTGCTAAAGTCACAGCACCTGCCTTAATCTTCCAGATGGAATTATTTAATATCCGTTTTGTAAGTTAATAAAATTGTTACTGCATGTTTTCCTGCCCTTTTTTATTTTTTACTATTGAATTAGGAAACATTCAATGTAATTCCAAAAAAATATAATCAAAAATGATTGTGTAGCTTACCAAGTGGAAGTACTTAGTGGAGTAGTTCTTATCATCTGCAACACGCAAATAAAGCACAAAGGATTTCCAATTACTTTCCCCATTTTGAATAAAACAGCCACATTAGCTGAAATATTAACTCTACAAGCTCCGCGTCATTGGCACACAATGGATTTCAAACTGAATTTCCGCTGAAATGGACAGCTGCATTTGCACAGAAAGGTATCAACTTTCCAAGAGTAGGCAGTGAAAGAACAAGCTCATTAAATGTGTAAACCTTTAGCATAAGAGGCACGTGCTAAGCAAACATTTGTGTTTGAGCTTGGGAATTGATTCCTCTCCGGCAACGTTTATGGTACATCAATGCACGGAAGAACCAAATACAGGTAATTTGTCTTTTCAACAGATTAGCCTATCTTTTTTTCTCTCAGTTTTAAAAACTCTGTGTGAGCTTCTCATACTTCCTTTTACTATGTAGTACAAAAGCTCAGCTTTGCAATCATTGTGTTTGAGGATCATATTTAGGGCCAGATTTGTCAAAACACATTGCAATTTTTGCACATTGCAGTGACATGGGTTATGATTAGAGCATGATATGAACCAATCACATGCTCTCCTAGTCTTTTTGCATTTGCAAAGACTGCAGTTAATGTAGCTACAGGTGGATGACAAAAAGCTAAGTTAAGGCACAGGTCCACTAATCATCATCCACTAATATCCACTATATACAGCACTGTAGCATAGTTTATAAATGTCAGCTTTCACTTCCTCACACGTTTCATGAGATAGAGATGGAAAGGTGTCTGTGTGGTGGGGGTGGCGGTGGAGTCACAACCTACCCTTGAGGCTGACTTGCGTGCTTAGAGGAGCGTGGCCCTTCTTAGTGATGACTTTGATGGACGCTCCATCAGTAATCTGAAAACATTCCACAAACCAGTTAGGGTCGATTTACTGAAGCATTCTGTATGGGCTGGTGCAAAAAGAAAAGGAGAGCATGTGATCGGTTAAGGTTGTTCATTTGCTGCAATCACAAATCATGTCACGAAATTGCATGTGCAAAAGTCGTAACGTTTACTCAACACAGATAAATCTGGCTCTTAATCAGGTACACACTCACGTCACAGTTCCGTCAAATCAAATCAGTTAATAAATCAATCAATAAAGAATATATATTTATCTGTCTGTGTGTCTATCTGACTGTTCACCTGCCAGTCTAACATACCTCCCTCTTTTGCACATAGGCTGCTTTCATGAATCAGAAAGGCAATGAAAAAATACAGTGGTGTTCTGGATTGCAATCTGCCAAGCGTCATGTGTCTGAAAGTTTTAATCTAATCCTGGCCCTATGCTAATCTAATCCTAGCTCCGCTTGGACTTGTGACACGAGCATTTTATCTGAGAACCGAGGCCTGAAAAGAGCCAATATCTAAACTTGAATCTAGCCTGAGGTGGGTGGAGGGGGTTGTGAGAAAATGGTCCATGATCTGATTCTGAAAGCTGCAAACCACACCGCGTCAAACATACAGCCTGCTGATACTGGTTCTGTAGCCAGTGCAATGTGTCTGAAGGCCAAGCCTGAAAATAGATACAGAAAACCACCAGCTAAAAAGCACATGACTGTGATGTCGCTGATAGAAGACTGTGGTTACATTATCCTCTGTTTCTGGCAGTGCTGTATCTTGCCAGAATATTCAGAAGCAGCTAGCCAGCAAAAAGCCTAGGTTTATTTTCATTACTTGCGTGATATACAGACTTGCCTTTTGTACACACACATACATTTCTGCTTAGTGCTAGTGCTTACAAATTACTTCTTAGCTTGTGCAAAAACTAATATTACACAACATAAATACATAAAACCAATTACTAACCATGCTTTAACACTCATGCATTCTCACACACACGCCCCCCTGCTCATCTCTCAACCGCCACAACCGCCATTTCTCATGCGCTCGTGCGCCCGCGACCTCAAATTTGGGGCGGACCACATTTATTTTTGCCTGTGTTTTTGTAACTGTGAAATTATGTCAGGCCTTCCAGAGAAAAAGTGCATTTGGGAACAGATAAACTGGATCAGGGCCAGAGCTTTGTCTAGTAGGATAGGTTGTGTGTGGCCTCCTTTACCTTGTAATGCTTGAGGGTGTTGAGCATGGTAACCTCACCCAGGACCACCGAACTGCTATCCACTTCCTGCAGCAGGACAGAGCCGCCTGCATACTCTGAATCAGCCATAAAAATAAGACAATTCTCATGTACTGAGTCAGTACCCCCATGATGCTTACATAATGTAGTACAGTACTGACACGAGGGCGGAAGATCATTATTTCAACAAGTTAGGAAATAGTGGGGCAGAAATTTATTTTTTCATTCTCAACTCCTTATTGTGCAATCGAACACATTTCCTGCATGACTGAACTAATATGACCCTTTTGAAAAGCTTACGAGATATTAAACTGTGAGACTGTTTTGAAATGTGGACTTAGGAATTTAAGGAGCAAATCACCGAATTAGTTACAGAAAAGAAATCTGAAGTTACTGAAGAAAGAAACTCACCGATGTCGATTGCTGAGAATTGTTCGCTGTAGGGGAAGCCGAACTTGCTCTTGAAGGCCACAAGGATTTTCTGCTTGACCTGGTCCACCGTGTCGCAGTCCAGCACACTGACCTCCAGGGGTCTGTTCCCTTCCCCCATTGAGACTGCCTCGAAGGACACCTTCAGTGTCTGGTGGAGCAAAAAAAGACAGGGTTGTACATTCACATTGGGGGTTGCTGCCATTTTCCTAGCACAGGTCGTGAATTTGAAACAGAGGACAGGTGTGGCGATAGGCTTTTTAAAAAGCCAGTTAATTCTCAGATATCAAGCGGCCACATCTCTGGTTTTGATTTGATTATGTTTCCTTTCCTTTCCTACTCCACTAAGTACTTCCACTTGATTATGTGCCAACTTAACACAGCCTTGGTTAAAATGAATGCTGCAAATTATGCATTGATCAATATGAAAAATGGAATCATTTCAGTGAATTGCCAGTACTGGCTGCAGACCTTAGGAGAGTCTGCGACTAATGATAAATACAATCAATAGTTAAAACTGTATGCATCATTCCTAACATATACGTATAGCAGTTCAGTGGTGTACAGCAAGCATATTATAAACCCAACTAACGGAAATATTCACTTCAAGAATACAGTGAAACATTTTAGTCACATGTCCATTTGGGTTTTGACCAGGGGTGAAAGTAGTTTTAAATTCTTGCCGGTACTTTCGGAAGTAGATGTGCATGCGCACTCATGTACTGCTGAGTGAAATCTCCGGTCGTAATCTTTTAGTGGTACTCAGTACCAGATCGTACCGGCTTATTTTCACCCCTGGTTGTGACATAACCTGTGGCAGGGATTTTACTCAGATGATCCAAGAACATATGTATTGTTTCCAAAAAGGTCACAGAATATTCCATATGAGCACACTCTTGCATGTAACATTCCCTTTCAATTGCTCAAAAACTCAGTCCAAAAGATATTGTTGATCGGGACTGTTGACTGAAATGTGTAGTGTGAATAGTATGGTCACCAATGCATTCTCTTTCTTGATATTATTTTCTTCTGCTTTATGGTTCACATGATCCTCCCAAACAGTATCAAAATGAATGATGTTACAAACAGCGCTACTTTTTTCATATAAAGCGGAAATCACAACAGCAGTTTCAGTCTGCATCATGATAGAATATAAATAGCCTTCAGTAATGAAGTGGAAATCATAACACAGACATAATCTTTTGGCTGAAGTAAGATTCCAAACAATTATTATGACAGGCTACTTAACAGGAAATAAATGCTGTATTGCAGCTATGAAAATACGTAATAGGTAACAGGAAATATATAATATGAAAACGTCATACCAAAAACAGAAGGAATTCTTGTACTACAAGGACTGGACATTTGCATGTGTCTAACCAGGTAAAGTCCCTTGGGGTAAGTAATTACCACCTCCCTTTGGCAGGAATGCCCTTCAAAATTCACATAAAGTTTCATAACTACTTATCACACTTGCTTCAAAGCTGCAGTTCAATAATGCAGCACTAAAACATGACAATGGAATATTCCAAAAACTCACCTGACAATAAGGCGTATTCTATAATTTCAGTTCATTTTATGCACCAATTGACAGTAGTTTAACCAGTAAAAATAGCTGTTCTTACTGAAACACCACATGACTTGCATTGTGAATTACTTAAATTGCAAGTCTAAACTTGTTTTATATTTATGTCAACACAAATTAAATATGTTTCTGCTACAAAAGCTATTTAAAATCATCATTTTAAGTGTCTAAATTTAAGTGCCTAAAACAACAGGAGAGATCTAGCAAATTCTGAAAAAGGTCAAATAGTTGGTTGCCTTAATTGCAGGTAGGTTACTAGCTGAATTATTTCATGCATCATGTGAGCTTCGTTCAGCTGAATTATTTTTGGTGGGGCTGCCATTCTGAAAGTGCTTGTAACCAAGGCCAATGTGTCAGAATGAACAAGCTGATATCATAACACAAAACCTTGGCTTGCAGAAAGCATTATGGTATAGAAATTCATCTGAAACTATTTTCCTCTCACACTTCAACAACCCCACCCACACTGGTTTTCTCTCAACTGTTAAACAGGGATGTGGTGTCATTATGTTTGCTTATTATTCTGCATGGAGAATTGCAGCCAAGGAATATGAAACTACTTTATGTAAACAGGTGCACCCCCAATGTTATTTCCTCAAGAAAGTACCCCTAGACAAAAACGCCCCCATAAATGTGGCTAAATGAAGGGCGGTATCCACAGTGTATGTATAGAGAATGCATAGAAAATGAGTCTTCAAGGTATTTAGCGAAAGTGTTTCAGCAACGGTTCTGTGTTCAGTTATGTATGAAAATGTATTAAAAACTGGAAGCAGAATTATAAAATACACACATCCATAAACACACCGTCCATTTCATGAGCACTGGAGGTTTGAGCTACTGACTTCCCGTTATTAAAAAAAGTATCACTGGTGTTTATCAGGTGGTTGCCAAGACAAGTTGGAGCAGTTAAGCTTCCTGTTTAATGTAGTTAAGAGTATTAGTGTTTCATTTTGGCTGCCGGTTGCAAACACGAGATACTCTTAGCTAGTGCTAGAACTTTATGTTGCCAATGTATTAATATGTAATTGTGGAGTCACATTTCTAGATGCCAAAGAGGTGTTGCTTGCCCATTAACATGGAGGACCGGATATACAGTACGTTTCATTGTAAAAGCCTTTCATATGTTTGATTTCTTTATAAAAATGTCACTAGATTTTTCTACATTAAGGGCCTGATTTGAGAATGAGAATGAAAGAGCATGTGATTGGTTGAGGTAATTTATTTGCACCAATCGGAAATCATGTTACTGAAACTGCATGTGCACATACATGAACTTGTTAAATACGCTGGAACGAAACCACCTGAAACAATCTGTGACCTTTGATTTTATAAAAAATGTAGTCACTATTTACAAATTAAATTTAAGATACTTGGGATTCAGTTGCGTTACAGGTTTTAGACACATAACGGTTGACACAAGCTAATTATCTGTCAGGTAATGTGCAGCTTTGGAGCATAAATATGAGTGAGCTAAGGTCATGTGTGGGAACTTTTACAGCACCCAGCCCTAGTTGAGTCTGCTCATCTGAGTCAGACCGGAGTGAAGATGAGTTCACCGCAATGGAAATGTGTTTATTGCCAGATTAAGCAAACCCCAAGAGTCATGCTTTCAACACAGAGTATGTCTAAAGAAGAGAAAGCTGATACTGTAGTTTTGCCTTTGCCATTTATACCGTTCATGCGTACGGTTAATATAAGTAATACAAACATGGCAAAAAATGGTTCTGTATTGTCTTTTGATAACAAGATCCCTCAAAATTATTCAGAATGGGAATTCTGTCATTCTAACAGGTTTCTAACATGAAAGCGACTGCTGCTTTTTGATTTCATCTTGGATGATATGGGGGTTCTACTGTGTGACAAATACAAGGTGTGAAAAACATCACATTCCCCCTTCCTTGGGTGAGTTTAAGCATATATCTGAGTGTTTTCCATTAAAAATGAATTGCTATGTTTCTGCTTTGGGACTTAATTTTGGCTCCTCTTATAGCTAAAATTCACCATAATTCCCGGCTAGCTTCCAAGAAGAGAAACAAATGTGTTGATTTAATTAAGTCTTCTACAAATTAATTTGTGCTCTCCACCCACACAAACCTTGTCAAGCTGAATCTTTAAAACTAAGTCTTCACACATTATCAGTCCACGAAAACATGTTATAACCTGAATTAATGAATCCTCTTTCATAATTCTGTATCTCCAGTCTCATCGGTACATTGAAACATAAATTACTGAGAACTTATGAAATACACAGTGCCAAACTAAGAGGATGTTTCTTGGCAATGTCCACCTGGCTAGTACAGGATAATACTGCAAAGCATCATGGTCAGAGTCTGGCAGGGAGCAAAAATTCTACTGCACAATCTATGGAACAAGAGACAAATCTTGTCTCTTACAAACAAAGTTTACATGAATGTGGCAGACACTTTTTAGCTGTTGTGTAACGACGGAAAGGGGAAATGATGTAACAGGCATGCAGACACTGTCGAAACCCCACAAACTGCCATACCCCTCACCACACTGCAGACAATGAAGACTGTGACTACCAAAAGTTCATATATGAACACTATGCTGGCATGCTCAATCTCACCTAGTAACCATAGGTGTACTGAAACATGTGTCATGTATAAAATGTGAGCTCATTAGATGTTGTGTTTGTGTTTTGTGTGTGTTTGTTGCGTGCACGTTTCTGTGTGTGTATGCACGTGTCCATGAGCACATTTCCGAGGTAAAGGCTGTGCAAGATCATTTCAACGGAATCTTACCACTGAGCTGTACTGGTCTCGCAATGGCAAAGCTGTTTCAGTCTGTGCTGAGCACTGACTACTCAAATCGTTAATGCACTTGATCCAAAAGGTATGATAATTAATCAAATAAGAATAAGCTAATAAGAAATCAAACAGTAAATGCATTTAAGGTGTTTTGGTCAAACCATAAAATTAGCGTCATGAGAGTATATTTAGTGCGTTGTTCGCTGTTACTGTATGTGTTGCTTGTGTGGGGTGGTTTAGAGCAATCAGACAGGAAGTGTGGTTCCCCCGTCTGAGGGATTGATACAAGATGCAAAGCGAACAGCAAACAAAATAAACATCATAAACAGCTGGCATTCATGTGGGTTAAACCCAGAAAAAAAAATGGTCGAGGCAAAGCAATTATCTGATCGTGTTAGCAAAGTAAGCTAGCTAGCTGTTTTTTATCTGGTTACTGGCTTTTACTTTGAGCTTGCTTAACAGAACCATGTCAGTTTTTATTATCTCAGTCTTCCACAGGGCAGTTCATATCACATTGGAAGAGAGGCAGAGAAATCTGATGCAGCAACATCCCTATAAACCAACCCGTCTGTAAAAAAGGGATGAAATGTTTGCCAAATATTTTGCCCTTTGACAGTATTGGGTTTCAGGAGCAATTGTTCCCTTTTTTTCTGAAATGTTTCTCTCAAGTTACTGGCTCCCTCTGAACTTCCTCTGTGTTCCCAGCAACTTTTGTCCGAATCCATACATTCTGGGAAACTGATGTACTGCACACGATTGCAGAATGGTAGAACACAGAAATTCCCCCAACTATTAGAAAATTTGTTTAATTTTGCATTAAGTAATTGAAGATATGAACAAGAGTGGACCATTTCTCAGCGAGAAAAGTGTGTATTTCATTCCTCTGATTCTACACTGCCAAGTGTCCCACAACCTTGACTCTGCACTCCTATTCCTGCACACAGGCCATGAAAAACCAGCTACTGAGTGTGGTGCCTGAAATCACATTCAGGGCTTCCACATCTCAACTTGACTTTGAACACTCCTTCAACACTATATGTTGATTCCTTTCTATGTCAAAGTCTTGAGATGACTAAAACACTGGCTCAAAACAAAGTCCTAGCTGCCACCTTCCCGCTCATGTTGGCTGTCATTGCACCACTTGCGATCCTAAGCAGTTAACTCAGAGCTTAGTCATAGCTATACTATCCAACCACATGGCAATGTCATGGTTTAAAGATGTATGCTCCTGTATTGCTAGTTTGTGCTAATTTGTCATGTAGCACAACAAAACAGAACAAAAAAAAGAATTCATTGATCCCAACAAGAATCATGTCAACTAACCCCATTTTGCCATCTAAAATGTCTGCACATACATGAAGTTGAATTCGCAATGAAAATCCCTCTTTGACAGCGAAAAAAAATGTCCTTCTGAATTCCAGGCAGTGTTTTAATTCAGTGAGACACTGTGCTGTCACTAACCAGGGTGTGTCTGAATTGTCATCTAAGAAGTTGTGAACAATGTCTGATGATTTTGAAAGAATAAATATCTCCACAACATCTTTATCTTTCTTTGTAGTTAGTAAATTGAGGTTTCACAGCCAGCATTAGTTTCTCTTACAGATTCAGAATTTGGATTCATGCCAGTACTTTTAACAGCTCCTGATCTCTCTAGCCCTTTTCAGATGACAATACAATCATGACTAAACTACATACAGCTTATGTGTATTTCTTACACATGTAGTACAGAATGTGAATCGATTTGGTTGCGAAGGAAAAGAAAATTGGCGTTGGATGGACAAAAAGTGAACAGCTGAGCATGCATGATCATGTTGTTCATTTGCACTCATGGTTGACTGCATGGATGATAAGCACGATCTATTTCCTCATGGTCATACTTTGTAGCGAAAAGGGAATTCACAAGGTATTTACCTTGAGAAATTAGGTTAGAGAATCTGCAGTAAGTACATTTTGGAAACCCAGCAGAGGGTCCTGACATTCATTTTGAAAACCACTGACGAAGCAGATGACAGTAATACAAAAGGGGCTGCCCTGCACCAATAGTAGAAGAGTTTTTGGTCTGTGCATGAGAAAGGAGCAAGAGAGGGCTGAGAATCTGAAATGAGTGCCTGTGGTCTCTGGAGCGGTTTCAGATACAGCAATGGGGAAGCAGGTGGGCGGTTTGCTTACCAGGGTGCTGAAGTCCTGCGCCTGCCACAGCAGCCAATCCTCATTCAGCGTGTACAAAGCTTTCTCTGTCACCGAGTCCACCGGGCCCTTGGAGATCTGCTGGTTCAGCGCTGACACCAATAGAAACAGGGGCTGCCCCACTGACTCCTGGGAAAAGAAGACACCCACACACAAAACGTCACATCAATGGCAGATGGTAGGAGTAGGGGTACTGCTGTAGAGGACAGTAATGTAAAAAACCACTGCTAATTACAAATGATCCACTGGATTTCTGAAATCGGTTTTATATCTAGACTACAACTGCAGTGTTTAGACTTCCTCTTCCTGGACAACATTAATAGTCAGGAATAATAGTTAATATGCAGTGCCTTGGGACAAACACAGATGTAGAGAACAAGACAACCCCACAATGGAGCTATTTGCCAAAACCTTCGTAAGTTCTTGACAGAAAAAATCGTGTTGTATAATTATGAACACCTCTTCAGTGGACATTCCAATTTGAAAGCGCACTTCCTATGGCGAAAAAGCAACCTTGCTTAAATTGAACCGAAGTGCAAAAAAAACGCGAGCGGCACACTGACCCTGAGAAAGCCGTACAGACAGATGGAAATCCAATTGGTCAGCAGCTTCTCTACGATGGACTCTGTGCGCCGTAGCAACAGTTTGGGCTGGCTGTTGCTCGACTGGTCCATCAGGGCCCGCAGGAGGTCTTCCATCATGTCTGTGAGGTAGGGGAGGTCACTGTGCAGGGCCAGGGTCAACAGGGAGGCTACCGTGCACCTACCGGAAACAAAACACCCATCATTCCATCTCATATGCCTCTAATACCAGGGGAGAACAAATTTATGCCACCTTCTATGCTGTCACTGCTGTGAATCACTGCAGCTGAGCCATCACTTACACCTCTCTGGTTAACGACATCTCAGTTACCCCAGGCCTTACTCTATATGTAGGATTATTCCATACAGAACACAATTAAATGCCTGAAACAGCGCTATGTGCTAAGTGTAATGTCCAGTTGTGCAAGAGCAGCATTCAGACCAGCAAAATGGCTGCTGTACTAAGGGCGAGCATCTTGAATGATCTTGACTGTTCACTATTGCTACTGAATGCAGCAGCTACATTTTCTAAGCATTTCAAAGAACTTGCCCAAAGTTTGCTCTCAGGTTTCATTGCCCAAATCATCATCATCATCATCATCAAAAAAAAAACAGTTCTTAAATGTCTGTCAGCAGTAGCCTCTGCTAATAAGGCAGATGGAACTATTTTTATCACTTTGGTCATATTGACCGCCCACTAAATCATAGATAACAATCAAAGAAGGCTGGTGTTAGAGTTTTGAGGAACAAACAATTATAATGTGTGAAAAGCAGCAGATGAAAGCCATCCTGTTGCAAGACATGTCATTGGGGGGGGGGTTGGGGGCTAGAATGCTCCACGCCCTACACTATGTCTGAGGAGCCACACCTCAGTGAATATAAAGCCCGAGGGGTTTTCTCATTGTTGACTCACTTGTCCTTAATGATGAAGGATTTCTGCCCCTCCAATGCATGGACGAAGGAGGTGAGGAAGACAGGATTTCGGATCAGTCGGGCCAGGGCAAGACAGCTCTCGTCCGTCTGCACCTTCACCGAATCCTGCCAAAAAACCAAAGAGCATAAATGCCAGCTGCATAACAGTGCCCTGGAGCAAACAAGTTAGTCATTCATGCACTTTAGCAACAACTCCATGAACCAACAGATTAAGAATTTAAGGGACTTAGTCCTTAATCCCAGGCACACTGATCTGTGAAAAACTTTCATTTACGACCAAAAACAAAAAAATGTCAGTGAGAAAAGATAGCATGCCGTTCATGAAAGACATATATCTTTGGGGTTAGAGGTGATGTACAGTAAGGTCATAGGGGACAGGCTTAGACCTGAGCTCACCTGGTCCAGGTCTTTGAGGAAACCGTTCATCATAGTTCCCTGAAACAAATAAAAAACAGAGCAAACTAACTTTAATGCATCAATTCCATATTGCCATTGTGTCAGCTGACTGTGTTTGATGTATTCAAATACAAAAAGTGTATCCTCTTACTTACTTCAGGGAAGAAGATTCTGGATGCAAAATGCTTGTAGTCCAAGAATGGGATTGCTCCGACATTTTCTGTCAAATCTGATCTTTGAGTCTGCATATCTACAAAGCCTAAACAACATTGTAGAAAAATACAAATCGTGACTCTATCTGCATTACTTATGTACAGCCAGAATGAGGTAAAAAGCATTGTGAAGTTCTTGGAAAATAGTTGGTAAATGTGGTCGGTAAATACTTTAGCTATGCTTGAATTTGACCGACAAAGTGAAAAATCTCCAAAAATGTCCAAACATTTATTGTGGCAAAACATTTGTTATCAGAAACTTCCTTTCAAACTGGTCTCTGGCAACAGAGCAATAGGGGTTGCATGATTTTTAGAAGTTCAGGACTACACACTTTTCATTTGCTAACAGCTACTGTTGTTAGCTGTTACTGGAGAATCTGTCACGTACACTTGAAATGTTTTCCTGTGTTCATGGTATATTTGTGGTAGATTTGATATGATCACATACAAAGTAACTTTGTTCATGTGACTTTAAGTTCATGTGATAAAATCTTTAAGTGCAGTGTTTTTTATGATCTTCTTTTTGTATTAACCAACATATTTCACACTTTATGAAGTTATGTAGGAGAACAGAATATTCACAATCCAAGCCAACATTAGCTTGCTACGACGCTGAGTACTGCAGCAGGGCAACTAAATTGGTCTTCCCTTGATAATTCCACCTCTTTAAAGAATAGAGTACGGTTTATCGAAAATTCGAAATATCGAAAAGGGGGATGCATTTTCTAAGGGAGAAGAATAATTATCAAAAAATGACTGTGCCTTCTTGTGTAAAATATGGCATTTATTTTAATGCTTTGTTTGATAAAACAACTACTGCACTCGTTAACAATCCGAGAAGCAGTAAAGTAGAGCTGGATAGTCAGAAAAAGCCACCTGCTCATCCACCTAAAGCTGTCACTTTAAGTGGCCCTCCCTGAAGTTGTCTCCTATGACCCTGCAAGAATCAGCCTTTGCTATCTTATACTCAGAGACCTTTAGGCATTACAGATAGATCTACCAATATTGGATGGTATTTTGGCAATTGTGAGCTGCCATAGGTACAGGTCTTGTCAAGTTCACTGTTTGAAGATTTGGAGGAACTGGGACTGAACAAATGCAAATTCTGCCTGAAGCCAGTTGAAGTGAATTATTAAGGGTATAGACTACATATTAAGTATGAAAGTAGCCAATATGCCGACTGTCTTTGATGATTGACTTTGGAAAAGATTTTTTATAAAGATGGACGAGAGGGGAATTTGACAGGCTATGTCCTCCCCTGTGCCCCAATCGCCTAATCCTCAAGTTAACTGCTGCTCATGACAAACTTCAAGGCTACGCCATGAATCTGGTACACTTCAAAATAAGAGATGTCAGAGCCTTGCTCTTGCTCGTCTTTCTGTGCTTCCATTTTGACATACTGTAGCTGAGAGTAAAACTAAATGGGTCGAAGACTAAATGTATAAAATTATCTTAATTATTCCTGACAGAGCAAATATCATTCTGGGTTAATGGTTGTAGAGAGATTTTACGATGCTTGATTCATTCCATATTATGGCCTTTCTATGACAACTGACCTTGTCTAATTTCATTTCTGATATCGCACTCGAGCAGTTCCAGTCGTTCGTTCATCTGGTCCGACAGTTTCCTCTGTTTTACACGGTAAATCCACACAAAACCTGGCAGCAGCATAAATGATACAATTAGTACAATTTTATACAGAAATATTTTGTTTTGCAAAGCAGATTCACATTAAAAGTAACAGTAATGAAGAAAATGAACACACACACGCACACAAAATTTTTCTAAACACCGGACGGAAATTGAGTTGATGTTTCTTCAAACAATACAGGAATGTATTTCCTATAAAGATCATTTTCATGCAAATGATACAGACAGTTGAGAAAAACACAACTTTGAAAATGTGTTTGCAAGACCAGTTAACATTTCACTGCAAAATAAAAAACTTTGTTTTTCATTTTTTTCAGGATGAAACATATGGTTTCATCTAGTAATTTTATTTTTTTATTTTACTCTATTTTATCTTATTATATTCTCACGCAGTAGCTGAGCATCCCTTTCATTGCACTGCAGGTTTTACTTTGTATCTCTGTGCATGTGACAATAAAGAACCTTGAACCTGACCTGAAAGAACAAACTGATAAGAGCTTGTTTACTTTGATTGCTATGCAGCTGACTGTTTTCAAACAATGATCACAGTAAATTGGTTTCAAAATGGTTCTCCATCTTATGGTACACCATCATATGTTCACTAGAAACCATATAATTACAGTACACTGACAGTACTCACCGATGATAAGCAAAGGTATGACACATAAGATCAATATGAGCAAGTATGAAAGTTCTGTGGCCTTTCCAACTCATATTCTCGGTAACCCAAGACTATCTGAAAGAGATATTAGACATAAACATTATGTAGCAAAATCTGTTAAAAACATTTTATCGTTAACTCAGTGGCTAATTAGCATTAGCCATGAATTTAAAAAAAATGAAATGAAAAAATACTGCTTTAGAATGCCATGTTTTCTGTGTTATGTTTTCACTAACCTTCACTGACGTTATCTTGGCGTTAGGCTTGTTGCTTATTTCACAGTTCACAGAATCCACCATTGAAACATTACTTCTTTCAATGCGAACCTTCTCACATCTATGCTTGTCATCACCCTCCAACCCATAGATAATCAGTTCCTTTTCAGTAATGTTCAGTTTGTCCAATTTTTTCTGAAACAAAAAATTGAGCGAAAGAGTGAGAAAGTGTAATTTAAGAATGGGGGGGTTTAAAAGGTTTTTTTAAAAGGTAAATTTCTGGATTCTTTGATGAGAATACCTCCCTTTTTAATGTATAATTCACCCAAATTAATGTTAAGTATATTTTGTACTGTCAAAATAATGTACAATGTATCACAGGCAACTTTCTGTTAGCACGCCACTGTCGGTATAAACAGAAGATAACACCAAAATGGCCTCATGGTAACATAAAGCTGAAGATACAATTTTGTACGGTTCAGCTGTAAGTCACACAGGTTGTGTTGACATCATTAATATTATTTTTGAAAACAGAGGCACATAGCGTCAAAAGATAACAATAATAGAGTTGTAGTAGTGCAACAAATCAAAACCAGTCATTATATTTTCATAAGCTACTATAAAAGTATCATTTGATATTATAAACATAATCAGCTTCCAAAGGAAGCATGTGGCAGTGAAGGCTACAAAAGTACATTTACTCTACTCAGTTCTGGACATAAATGTTTTCAATACTAGCCATCCGGCTCAGGTGTATTTTCCTTTCATGCAGATCGGAAATTAGCCAAAAGCTTGTCTGTGGAATCATTCTGTACACTGTACAGAGAGGAAAGTAATTACCCTCAAATACATTATCGGCAAACTATTACTCTGCGGTCAAATACAAGGCTGAACTGAGGGACTGATGTTTTACCTCAATGGTAACGTGTAAATTGTCTCCAGTGGGGTTTGTCCTAAACATGATAAACTCAGGGTCTGGGTGGTAGGTGATGGTTGGACATGGGATTGTTTCATTTGCCACGTTCTGCTTGACAGTGACTGTTCTTGTTGTTCCACTAGGAGAAATATACTGAAGAACCTGAAAAGACAGAAGTTTCAAGTACCAATAATACAGGGTTCAGGGTTGAAGATAAGCCCCTGTTAGCATTAGCAAGGCAAACTCACAAATGCAGTTTGTTCTGTTTTATTCTGTGAGTGGTTGCAATGTATCTGAAAGATTGTACAACTGACCACTCCTTAGACATGCTAGAGAATGATGATGTTTAAGTTCTT
This sequence comes from Albula goreensis, assembly GCA_022829145.1. Classification (NCBI taxonomy): domain Eukaryota; kingdom Metazoa; phylum Chordata; class Actinopteri; order Albuliformes; family Albulidae; genus Albula; species Albula goreensis. Next base: position 7,855,153 of record CM040757.1, on the reverse strand, counting down.
AAATTTCAGTTTGAAATTTCGATTTTCCATGACTTGCATTAGACTACCTTGGACATTAATCATTAAAAATTACTCACCATGAGACAGAGAATAGGATAGCCTGTACCTTACCAGGACATATAGGCTGAGGTTTTTTTAATATTTACTTTATGGAATAAGACAGTATTGTTAATGAGATAAGAGTGAGAATAAAGTGTGATGGGGCAATGACTGACCATTACGTGAGATGGCCGTTGTAATGGGGTATGTGAATTATTTAGGGGTTGAGTAACTGTGTTGCACCACAAACAAGGGTTTTTAAAAGATCCTTATGTACAGAAAACCTGGTTGTAAAATTATTTAGTTATAAGCCTGCTGGTATTGCAGCAAGTATTAGCTACATAGACAGTGAACACCTATGAAATTCCCAAAGGTGGAAAACAGTGCTAACTGAGCCAACCAACCAATAAAAATTACTTCAGATATCCTGAAGTACAACTTCAGCGCTACCATGTTTTTCAACAAATTTAAGGAAACAGTACGCTGAAGGCGTACAATCTAGAGCAGAGTATGAAACAGGAATATGACACACAAGTGAGTAGAGTTATATTAAACATAATGAGAGACACTCACCGTAGAGTTAAAATTAATCTCTGAGTGATCATCATGTTTCATTGAGTCAACAAACTCCAGGTTTGCGCCAGTAATCTTGATTTTTCTTCCCCCGCTGTCAAACACAAAAAGAATATATCATTTTATCCCTCTGGTGCTTCCTTTTAGTGAGGCAAGAATAGGTAGTTTCCCTTGTTGCCTTTGTTGTTTCTTGATATGCTTTGTGGAAATTGCAAACAAATGGGTAATGTATCAGTGGGCACTTGATTACACAAGCAGCACAGAAAAAAAACCCTGTTTCTGACCATGCTGACAAGTCAGCAGACTACTGTTTCCTTTAATTTCTGCTTTTTAAAACTCTTCTTTCCAGGTTTCTGGCTTTTTATGCATGGTAATCAACATGAGGAAGAGGTCACATGGCACTAGATTTCCATGCAGTTTGAAATATAAATGCAACTCCTTTGAGAAAATGCCAAACTAGATTTCAACCCAGAGCTAGCTTGGATTATGCAAATAAAAACTGTTATGCTAATGCAAATCAACCAATGTCTCAAATATGACAATAAATACAAAGCTAATGCGAAAGTGTTCATAAATAAATAAGTACCTACCATATAGAAAAAGGTTACAATGACTGGACATGAACAAAAATAAATCTTCAATATGTTAAATGGAGAAGGGAGATTTAAAGGCTATTAAATTAAAGAGATTAAAAGGAGCTGTTGTGTCTTTCAGACCCCTGGATTAGCAGTTCAGTGGATACTGAAGCATGAGTGGCTCAGTTTTGTGCTAATCTGTGAGTGACCAATCAGAGATGAGGAGAGATCTGAGCATGTCTGTTGTGTTATCCTGACTGTCTGGCCACCATTTTTGTAGTGCCAGCCCCACTGTGTGCTAGCCCTGCTGATGTACATCTGACTCTAGCTCTGGACCATGAGAGTCCCTGACCAGTAAGAGGCCGAACGGAACTTCACACATCAAGCCGTCAAACCACTGCTCTGAATTACTGGGTTAAGAGGGAGAGATGTTGGTTTAAAAAACAGGAACATGATGAAAAAAAAAAACAGGAACTGTAAGTGGTAACCGTTTGACTAAAAGCTGAATGACCCTGATGGGTGATAACCAGAATGGTTAAACCTGACATCTGTAAGAAATAGGAGAGGACTCACCTAACCCAACTGGTGTTGGGTGTCAATTGATCGCAGGAGGGTAGGGATCGGTAAGAGACTTCAGCCGATCCGTAACACTTCCCATCCGGAAGCACCGCGCAGACAGTCATGGATCCCTTGCTCCCGCTCGGAAGGTGGAACGTCAGGCGATCACTGGAGCGGCTGGTCACTGGAACCCTGCAAACATGGCACACATACATTACCCCTTTACAGCACTACAAGAAAAACAGTACAGGATATAAAAAGCAATTTTGGGTATTTCTTCCATAGCTCAGGTTAAATAAAGCACACTTGGAAAGTAGGGTTAAAAATTAACACTCCCAGACTATTACAATAAAAGACAAAAGTGACTCACTCCCTCAGAGTGCAGTTCATGTTGTCTTGGCTACGTCGGATGAGGATCTTTGTCACATGATCAAGGTTTTCTCCCCTGATGGTCATGTTGTTTTTTCCATAGAATGATATTTTATTTGGCTCAATAGAGTCAATCTTTGGTTCCTAGAAATGACAGAGACACATATTTGTCATTAAGTAAAACTTGATATCAGTTTTTCATTTCACATGGCATCTTGTGATCTATGCTTTAACCACACACTGTTAATGTTGGTCATAAACAAAGCTTCATTGTACACCAGACAGCAGGTAAAAGGAATTATCTTTAAAAATTGCTTACTGAATGTAAAATTTAATCGGTTTAAATGGATAAAATTGCATTAAACAGAGAGTGAATACACACATTAAAATGCAGTGCACTTGATCATATCCTGCTTGCACATCCAGGCTTTCAAACTTTATGTAAAACAAACACTGCATTCATAACTGCAAGCCACATGCTTGCTACATATATATCAAATCTAATTAAATATTTGATTCAAAGGAAGATTAAATAACCTCATTAAACACTTAGACGGAGGCAGACAGAAAAGCTAAGTCCTCAGGAAACTATTAAGTCAATTCAGAGAATATGAAAATCCCTTCTTTTTGTTAATTTACCAGTCTCAGATGATTTCATAGCTATATGCATGTATGGGAATACAGCAAAATACAGTGTTGTTTCTTTTATTTAAAAGTGATCTAGCTTAATGCTTCCAGGGTACAAATTCACTTGGAATTATTGTTATTGTTCCGTTAGTTCTCTCTTTTAAACATTAATTGGTCATCATAGAGATGTTTGAACTTTTCAACTTTACAATGAGCACATGCAAGCCCTGCTCTCACTCTTTTGCAATGTGGCTTAAGCACAAACAAACACAGCTCACAATAGCACACCACTCAAGAAGACAGTCAGCTTACAGAGATATTCTGTCCGGAGGAGTATTTCTGACACGTGTCCTGAGGAAAGAAAAAGCTACATCAAAATACAACAAACAAAATGCACCACAAGATACTAAACATGTTGAAAGGGTTCAATCAACATGAAGTTTAATCTACTCTATACTTATCCAGTATTAATGAAAACAGTTATAAGAACTATAGTGACATATGACCCTTCTTCTGTTGACAGAATAAAATACATAAACACAGCACGATAGTACAACAGTATGAGATAGTAAGGAGATAGAATGTAGTAAGACAGAAACACCTATGTGTGATAACCAATGTGCTATTAGTTAAAGAGCTGCACAGTGGCAGGCTAGAGCACAGTGAAGGTGAGTTTTACCAATGTTGAAACTCTGGAATGATAATTACCTGTGTCTGGTGCGAGGACCTACTCATCCAGAACAGGTGTGTTGTGTGAAAGACCATGAGCAGCCAGCTTTGATACACTCTGAGCACCTATAGACAATGTGACCGTTTACATACTCTTTATTCCAAGATTTGACATAAGATGTATACATGACATAAACATATATGAAATTATTGTCATAACTTTTGCCAATGCCTCTCAAAGGTGCTAAATGCTAAAAGAGATATGCTTGTGTCCAACCAGATATAGTAAACTCTGGAACATAGTCAGAGTGGACTTGCTTGTGACTTACAGCAAAGCTGTAGTTACTTCAGTGAAAGCCAAGCAGTTCTTTAAATTCAAGGATTCTGAGATTGTTGTTTTGTCTACAGAGATCTTCACTTTTACTCCAATGCCTGTGAAAAAAAACCAAACATCCCTTATGTTGACATCACAAAGAAATTTTAAAATGAACATACCCCTTTCATGACTCAAGACACAATTTTGCACAAAAGAAGGAAGGACGATGGGACTCTGAATGTAAGACTGACAGCAGCCTTGTCTGCCGACTTCAAGAGGAGGAAGCTGTCGGCACATGATTCCTCTGATTCAGGTGACAACAAGCCCTGGCTTCTCTACGCATTGCCAACACAGCACCAATAACATTCTGTACATGTTGTGAGAGGATTACAGGGATATTCTCAGTATGTGCATCAATCTAGTCTGAGTACTCAAGAGAGATGAGCCCAACAGAACTTAGCTGGCTTAAACTCATATCATTCCACAGCACAGCTGGGTGCACTGTTGCCTTGCAAATGTGGACCTCCAGCCATAGCTGGCAGTGGCACAACGAGAACTTGAACCCTTCATTGCAGGGCTCACATTTACCTTTCAGAGCAAGCGTCTCTATAGCTTGAGCCACCTGGAGACATGACTAACATTGCTGAGCCAGTGTGGGTGGGACAGAGGTGAGATAGACGGTGAAGGTGAAAATGGAGGGGAGATTGGAGATGACGCTGACCTCCAGCAGAGAGCTTCTCTCTGGAGAAGATGCAGGCACAATTAGGTAAAGCTGGGGTATCATCCGGCCTGACACACAACTGATCCCCATTATCCGTAGTGAAGTCACACATAAAGGCAGGAGTCCCTGTAGCCTCGACCCTCAGGTGTGTCATTATGTTCAGCTTGAGCTCCTGAAATGAAGGAAAGCCACAGCGTTAGTTTGACCTGGCAGTGGAGGGTTTCATATAAATAAACTAGGAGAAACAGCTACCTCTGGAGATGGGGTCTCTTCCACATGGAAAGAAACTATTCTCTCCTGCACAGATCCATCAGGAATGGAGATCCACAGTGATCCTGAACATTCATCATGGAAGGTGCAGCTGGAGTGACAAAAACAGGAAAGCATTTAAATACACAAGATGAACACAGGATGTTGAACACCAGAAAGGGATGAAGAACAGTAATGGACTCTCACTGCCTTGCATTACAGCCATTTAATAGACACCCTTATCCAGAGTGACTTAAAATTAGTGAAAACATAAGTGCATCCATATACATTATGAGTGACAGACCCTGGCTACCAGCACTCTCTGACCACAGAGTGCAGGTACAATAACACTAAGGAGCTGCAACAGTTCATGTATAATGTAGTAACTATGCCATTCTAAAACCCTGATGAATGTCATAAATACTAACAAGGATACCATAATACCACATACCATGAGATACATCACTAATCTGTTTGAGCAAGTGATAGGGGGTGAGGATGGAGGGGGAGCTAAGATGCAAGTGGTTCTGAGGAAGTGGGTCTTCAGTCTGAGCCCGAGGATAGTCAGTGACTCTGCTGTCCAGACTCCAATGGGAACCTCCATCATGGAGCCAGGTTACGATGTCAAAAATATGTCTTAGAGGCTATAAGGCTACGATTTTGTCATGGAGTTCACAATTAAATTGATATTTCTTTATGGACAACCAAATTTTGAAATACAGTCAAAAATACCTTGTAAAAAAAAAGTCAATGACCAAGTGGACCACTATACGAAAAGGAGTTCAAGTGACAAAATACATGTTACAGTTCTCCAATTTGGAATTCGGATTACATTTGGCTAGTCTTATTCTGTCATCATTGTCCATCATTTTGGTGGACTCTTTCACTCTACCATGAAACCTGTCATGAGCGATGGCTAATGCAACTTAGCTAGCCAATGCTTAATAGCTGAACTACAGGCAACACAACGCAACAACACAAACGCATATTCTGAGTAAAAGCAATGAAGAGGAGGACCTAAAGACACAGACCTGCTTGTGGATGCACACCATCCACAGAATGGATCTTGAGCAGACCAGCAGTCTCTCAAATTGTCATGCTGTGCGCAGTTAGCCACTTTCGTTTTTATCATCTGCAATTCCAAAGTCAGCATGTAAGCCATTTTTTATTACAAGGAAGAAAATGAAAACTACAAAGAAAAAGATTATATGATCAAAGTGATCAAAAGTCACCTGATTTCCCAAAACAAAGTAAATGTGTTTCTGATCTAAAGGGTCCACAATCATTTTGGAATGCACAGGACGGTCATCTTTGGATTTATATATCACGATTGGACAGATGAAGTTCATGGCCTTGTCCACGGAAATCTGAAATGACAGATGGAAAATGAAATTTAGCATTATGAATGTCCTTCAAACCCATACAGCTTGAGATCAAAAACACAAAATAATACTGTGGTGTGTTAAAAGTCGGAGCACCTTGAGAAAATATAATACTCACATCTTGGCAAGGAGAGCATTTGATTTACAAGGATGGTGATGTTGAGCAGATTTTCATGGTACAGTTACTTATTCTGTTAAGCATAGTACAGATGTTCCCAAAAGATAAAGTTGATATGCTCATTTCACAACTGTACTGCAGACACCACAAGAGCTGGTGTTACCATTTTCACTGTTGGCACTCAATTTGTGACTTTGTTGCAATGTACAAGAATGTTGAGAATTATTACGCAGGACACCGACCTTCACTAGCTGGCCATCTCCAGTCCCGACAAAGAACACCAGCCAAGAGTGGACCTTGACTGTGGCCACTGCTGTCATCGATTGGTCCTTATACACCACGGCCATTGGCCTGAAAGGTTCAGCAGTGCCCTGGAGATATTAACATTTAAATGAAATGCAAATAGTGGATTTATAAAGACAGCTCCTCTGATAGGATGGTTTTATGCATTTGAGAAATAGGGGCCCCTCATAATTACACATCTGTTTATCATATTTTGAAACTGTTCGCAGTTTAACAGCAAAGTCATGTCCATAACATTTATCATGAGTGTACATTTCATAAAAAATATGTGGTTACAGAAATAACAGTGCTTTGTAAGGCATATATTTTCTGGAACTGACAGGGTACACCAACCTCAACATAATTTTTGTTGCCGCTGAAGTGAAAATCTGGATCCTGATTTGCAGAAAACCAAAGAGGGGAGTCAGCTGTGACATTGAAAATGGCTAGCGCTGTGTTGCTGAGGTCCCTCGTGTTACCGGCACTGAAGATACCTGCCCAAAGTAGCGGGGAGCCTTCAGCAACCCTCGCTGAGGAGACGAGCTGTGAGCGCGGCTTGTCCTTCACAGCAGTGAAGAACTGCACCTCTGAAAGACTGAAGTGTGTCATCTTTACTGTCTTTTCCCTCTAACAACAGTATCCGAACTCGATCTGAATTTGGCTTATTCCGAACGTTTACAAGTACATAAATGTACTTATCCACTTGGAAGCCGTCCACAAATTCAACACCCGACACAGGCGCTCTTTGTGCGATGCTCGGGGTTCCTCGCTGCCCAATAGCTGAAAATATTCCTCCTTGTGAATCCTCTGTGCTTCTCAGAGTTATCAAGCCTGCATCGCTGGCGCAAGTACCTGTCTGTACCGAGCCGACCAAAATGTATGTGTTAATTTTTCTGCTTTGTGTCGATCAAGAAAGCCAGAATTGAATCTGTTGGATTCCCCGAAGATACAGTTATTATTTCCGAATGAGTTGTTATGGAAATATTTTTCAAATCTAACAACTCACAATAACCACAGTTTTGGGTTCCACAGGTGATTATTTTGTTGTTCTTTTCGAATGGCACCAAAACAGTCACTGTGTTTGACTTCGATAAGTTGTCCTTAGTTTCCTTTTTTCTCTCCACTGTAAGGTCTTTGCTCAAGTGGTAAATTTTGTCATCCGCTGCAACATACACTGCACTGTTTACAACAGCGAAGCTCCTTATATTTCCCAGTGTCTTGCTTTCTTCAGCACTATGCCCGATGAGGAGACCGAAGAAGATGAACACCCGCATTCTTTCCATTTTAAGTAGTACATCAAAGTAAATCCGTTTCGCAGGGGCAGAGATGCCCTCGTACGGTCCCGGCTGGTGAGCAGGATAACTGAGACATGAAGGGACTGAAGCTCCTTTCTCTCGAATGCAATCTGTGAGCTCCAACTTCCCTATTTCGAGAAGAAAAAACTCTGCCCTTTTTACGTATTTACTTATTGCAGTAGCAGAGTGCAGTTGCATTTCCAATTACACCAATTTAGCCATAATTAACTCACGCATTTCCAATTACACCAATTTAGCCATAATTAACTCACGAATTTAAAAAAACACCACTAGCGGAACAAATAAAGCAATACAGGGATAACATCACTTTACAACATACACATGCCCGCAACAGCGAGCTGCTTGCTAACTACATTGAGTTCATCAACTAGCCTATATGCAGCTTTAAATCGATGTAAGCATCTCTGATTTCCTCACAAAATTATATCCCTGCAATATTGTATTTCATATTCGTGTGTCAGAAGGGAATTAAATATTCCCCGAAAATTTTAACCATGAAAACATGCAACTAAGTGCAAAGTGATAGACGGCTGCTCTTGTATGACCATGAATTTAACAGTAGTAGATGACACTCCCTCTTAATGACGTTATGCGGTAGTTGGAAGTCAAGAATTCCTCAAGTTAATATTCACGAGAACGACACGTTATCCATGGTGAAATGTGAAGAAAATCAGAGAAAGTTAAAACACAAGCGCAAATTAAGAAGGAAAAACAAACGTGAAAAGAAGTCGGCACACACTGCTTCAACAAAATGTAACATCACCAAATACAATCGCCGTTTTACCGTGTTTGACGCAGTTTGGCAGGTCATATACACCGATTAGCTAAAATGTATCATATCATGTTAAGCTTGTATGTCATTCTGGATGAGCCAAATAAATTGACCTGTATAAAGATGCATTAATATTTTAAATTGTGTCATCAATATGTGTCCTTGTGTTCATTTCTGTTGCCATGTACTGCCACCCTCTGGTTAACGTCACAGTGCCTCCAAGAGAGGGATACCCCAAAGATGTGATTTACTTACTGTAGTCACCTTAATCTCTGGTGGAGAAGTTTTCATCCTAGTTTAATGTGACCACGACATGTGTACACTTTGCAGTAGTCATGTTGCAGTAGAAATGAAGACAGACTAGCGAGAACATCACATTGGTTTGGTCAGTCAGAGACTGGGGTAGACAATGGGTGGAACAAATGTGTGTTCAGTGGATGGTGTTAAGGGGGATGGATGGAAAAAAGAGCACTCTAAACCCACTCCACCACAAACTGTACTCACACACTTTTACAATATGCAATGGAAAATAAGAAGCTAATTGCAGAAAAGAGATGGCCTGTGAAATCTAACACTCTTCTTATAAATACCTCAGCCATATCAAAGTGCTTGCCAGAAAATACTTCCACAAACACCAATCAGCAAGCAAATCCTGTGATTACCTACCTACACCAGGAGGATAATGCACTTGTGACAGGGAGAAATACATCTTCCATCAGCCCATGACAGAAACCGTAGTATTTAGCAGAGTTCCAAATTATTCCCGCTGTTTCTAAACGAGTTTTAGGGGAGATCATACCAATTCCTTGAACGGGGTGATGCGAACAAAATGTATTTCATTATAATTTTCATTATTTTGTCAAATGGGGTTTTCCGACAAATGGAGTCATGTTTATAAAATGCAAGAAGACTTTTGACTTGATTGAATAGATTGTTTAACTGGAAATAGGAATGGTTGGATTTTAAGCATCATTCCTAATGTGTGCAGTTGGTCCACCTGCTCTTCAGTACGGGAGATGAAACGGTATGAGCAGGTGGGTTGTGTCTTCCTCCGTAAATGTATGGTATATAAAAGCAATATTGTCTTTTTAATATCAAGTCATTCATTGTGTATTGTGGTTACTGAGACAACTGTGCATGTAATATGTTTTATTTCCAAGAATGGCGTCGAGTTTTCAAGTCAGCCATAGTTTTTATGTCAGCACATAGGAAGAAAGACTGCTACGTTACGCCTGCTAGCGCTTCTGCTAACTTTTGCTTTTGTATGAAGTTGAGGTTTTACTATTAATTAAACTATTCCAGAGCTGTGGAACAGCATGCAAATGCAGTTTGTTTTGTAGTCATAATGTTTATTACTGAAAATAACATGGTTGTATTTGTGTACGTAGTCCTTGATAATGTTTTTTAAGGTTGGAAATATTACAGCAAAAAACAATGTTATGGTTGTGTGTTCTATCAGTGAATTAATGGCTGTGACTGTCCTGTCAACCAGCCCGTTTCATGGCTGTGTGATATCTTTTGTTACAGCAAAGTAAGTCAACCTGGCGTCCTGGTGTCTGTGTGCCGTTTTCTGGGGTGTTGGGGTGTGATCAGTTACACACTGACAAGCTCACAGGCTTCACCTTCTTATGTCTCTCATATCAGGTAGGTCTTCGCTCATCATCTCACTCATGAACATTGTAGTTGTAGCATAAGCAACACCACAGGGACTAAAATCACTGCTGTTTTGATTGATTAAGAGGCAGTCTTGTACACTGCTGCCACCTACAGGAATATTTAAGACTCACAAATGTGCATATACAGTGCCCTCTAACTTTGGGACACAGACGCATTGTTTCTAGACGTGGCCCTGTAATTTAGATTTGTAATCATCCAATTCTGATATGGTTACAGTGCAGATTGTCAGTGTTTTTTTATTCAACTATATTTTTGTATGTTTTGGTTCCACCATTTATCAAGGGCATTGCAATATTTCCTGCCCTCTGTACCCTGGGAATGCCGTCTATACTTTGGGGATTTCCCTGTCAGTGTAATGTTTCTGAGTGTTGCATGGTTGGATGTTTTCCCCCAATGTTGTACAGCTGGTTGTGACTTTATAGTGGCCCAGTTTTTGTCATTTTAATTTTACACTTTTTCCTCCATGTGGATTTAAAAGTTGTTATTTCCTCCACCCACTAGAATCTCCCTACAAATGGCTCAAGAGGATGTGACTGCACATGATAGTCCTCCAATTCACATGTCATGCTATGCTGTGCTGCATGTGTGGCATCAAATGTTACTTATGACATTGTACTTTTCTTCTGTGCCACCCTAAACAGTCCCAGATTTAATCAAGATACTTCTGTTTCTTCCACTCTGTGTCCTGGGAATTCCTATTTAGGGGAGCTGAAAATACTTGGGTGGCTAAAACATTCTGTGCTTCATGTCAGGATCTGAAACCCAGCTGCCCTTACCAACCCCATCCTCTCCACTCCCTCCAGCACTCAACTCATCTATTTAAAAACAGAGAGCAGGGTCTGAAGTTCCTGTTAACAGGATTGAAACTGCATTGGACTGAAGGCTGTAAACACAATAACATGGACAAAATGAGTTATCCTTTTAAAACAGCTTCATCATGGTTCATTTAACTGTTCCTCATGGAATAAAGCTGAAAGCGATGTCCATCTACATTTACTCTACTTTTAATACCATGATACAGAGACGAGTGATTTCTTTTTGATTTACTGACTTAACTCCCAAATGATGGGTCAAGTCTTAGCCTCTCTTGGTATTTGTATAAGCAGCCCTGACTGGTAGAGTACAGTTGCAGTACTGCTTTCCATCAACAGATGGAGCTGTATTGTCAGTGGCAGTGGACTCTAGATTACAGTTTGAGTGTTCTCACAGTGTCTGAGGTCACTTTTCCATATAAGTGCCAGAGAATGAAAGTTTATTGTATGGCATTTCATATTCATTGTGTTGTTATATACAGTCTATGTGTATGCTGTACTTATAAATAAGACAGATCAACACTTTTTACATAGTCACACGTCCTGTTTCTTACTGCGCTTCAGAGCTGTTATTCTTTGCAGGCCTTTCCCCAATGTTTCCCTCCTATTTTGGAAGCACATTCACATTTGCAAGCTTCCTGCTTTGTTGTAACTCCCTCTGTCTATAAACTCACACATGACCTCAGTCACTGTTTTTTGTTTCATGCTGCAGTCCATTGGCAGGGATCACACAGGTGTTAATTGAAGCGAAGGACTTCATGCTGAGCATTGTAGGAGCTAACTGCAGGTGCTTGAATGACCAGTTGGAGTACCTGGTTTGTTATAGGACATGGGTGACTAAATCCCCAGTGAGAGAATCCCTCCAACCCTACATTTTGAGTCTTACCATGTGTCACCCAGTTGGGCAGCTCTAGCTCTCTAGCAGAGACTAACTCTCTTTTTACTTAATTTAGATCACTTAATTAAATGCTGATGATGAGTGTAATGCATCACTCTGATACACACAGACTTTCTCTTTTAACCTGAATCATTAAGAATCAGCTTTTTAGATTGATATTAAGTGATGCAATGGAGCATCATTAGATTTTGCATAGTAAAATTGCAAGGATTAGGATTATGAGTGAATTCTGAGTAAGAGCTGAGATTTTTGCATCCTGGAAAAGGACACCATGAATTTAATTATCATTCAGCTGACACTGTTTCCAATGTGCTTTTTAAAGTATCTTGCTATTCATGAAATAAATTGTCCATGAGATTGCAAAATGGCAACGATGGAAAGAGAACAATGTGAAAAAGTTTCATACCCTTAAACTCAATTAATGAAATTGTTTAACCATCCTTGCTCATATAATTAAGCGCAGGAAATACAAATTGAGAACCCAAAACAAATTAAAACCTGGCAACCCAGACTGGTTGCAATATAAAACGGTTCCTCAACTGCCCCAGTTGCACTACTTTTTAATAGTGAGAACTGAAGGAGGGAGCACAAGGTAGAGTCTGAAAAAGTGGGTTTTCAGTAAATGGTGAAGTATAGGGAAGGATTCAGCCACTCTGACAGAGGCAGATCATTCCACCATTTCAGAACCCGAATGGAGAACAGGTATATCCACACTGCATGACCACCTGGTAACCATAGCGATGGGACCCCAAGGCGTTGAGAGCTGAAGTTGCTGAATTTACAAATGACCTTACATATAGCTGATCACTAAATCTGTGACCACCACTGCCCTGACTGTGACCATAAAACAGTAGACCTTGTTTTCAGCAGGCTATAACTACAAAGGTTACAGTATTGAGCTTTGTTCAGCACAGCCTGAGTGGGTCCCACAGGGAACAGTATGGAACAGGGATAAGTGCTGACGATCCTGTCCTACTGGCTGCTTGCCACTATGTCGTTATCAGAATTCCAGGAAAGACTTTCCCTGTTAAATCGCTTCTGGGAAACCTTCACTAGGTAATCCTGGAGAAATTGCTCAGACTGTTCTTTATCTTGGATTATGTAAGGGGAATCTCTCAATCGGTTTAATTAAAGCTGAGCAGAATCAGTGAGTGTGTCTGTGTGTGCGTGTACATATCTGAATGTGTGTGTCAGTGTCACTGAGAAAAATATACAGTCACTCCCATGAAAGACAGCAGACTTTGGTAAAGCAGCTTGGTGCAGTGTAAACAGAAAACAAGCAGTTATTTACATTAATTCTGCTGGTAGAAGTAAAAAAAAAAATCTGAAGAAAAGAATATTACAATAATCCAGAGCTCAGTAATGTAGAAGCATTAGTAACATGAACAGGATAAAAAACATAGATGTACCATTGAAATTACGCCGTATTTGTTTCAACCACCGGTGCAGCAGGGAGAGCAGTAAGCTGAAAGCGTATCACAGCTAGACAAAGGGACACGTCTTGGCAATTTTGCTAAAGAATACTATTTGGACAGATGAATAAATTGTATAACAAAAGCTATCTCACCCTAAGAGTGGCAGAGGGGTAGACTCAAGTCACTTTGGCTTTCACTGGAGAGTTGATTGTCTTGTACAACTCGCGTTGTAAACTTGAGCTGAATCTTGAATATGAGACTTGAGATGTTCCTATGACTCATATTTGCAACCCTCAAGACTCGATATGATCTTTGAAACAATTCATATTGTAAAGATCCATTCGGAAGCATATTGATCCTTACTATAGCCTGCGTTGAATTGCTCACATAATGACGCTCCAGCACTGAGCTACTAAGGGGTGGAGTGATGGCATGCTAGACCCTCTTTCTGATTGGATCAGGCCCTTACTGGCCCTGGTGATTGGCTTGAGGCCATTTGCATGTTGTCTGAAATAAAGTGGATTCGGCTTTGGGTGTGTTCCAATACTGTTTCTTGTCTCCTCCTTTCCTCCACTTGTTTCCTCCCCTCCGTTCCTACCCTGGAAATATGCCGAACATATGTGGGGGAAAGGAGGGGAGGAAATGAGTGAAGGAGGTGAGATTTCGTTTCCTGCCCTTTTGGAACAGTGGAGGAGAAGAGGACACATAGATCAGTTTGGGGGCAAAGAGGAAAGGAGGAGACAAATTTGAATATTGGAACGCACCCTTTCAGATGCTTGAAATTCAGACCCTCTATATCTGTCCAACCAGGGTGTGGCTTGATGCAAAGTACACGCCTCCACATTAGTAAATTTGAAGGCTTGAATTTGAAGGATGAATGGAAAAGTAGAAATGGAAACAGGTAACAGGAAATTGAAAAAATTAACATTCTAAATTGAAAATGAAAAGAGAAAGCATAAAATCAAAACTAGTAAAATGAAAATGGTCCATATCTGCAGATAATTTATTTTCTCATTTGTATCCCTAAATAACCCTAAAATGGCTTGTTCATTCCATATTTACAGCTTCCCACCAGTAAATGATCCAGATCATAAACTTTTAACAAGAATTTTTTTATATATGCAGAAAATACAGTACCTGTAGTAGCAGGGGGTATAGCTCTGTGGTAGAGCATTTGACTGTAGCTTAAGAGGTCCCTGGTTCAACTCTGAGTGCCCCCTCGTAGCTTTTAAACATGGAAAACTATATTAATTTCACATTGAAGTGTGTACCAAATGCTTTCAGCATTTATAATGTGATCTCAGCGAAGATATAGTCCACAGGTCGTGTCTTGTCCTGCCTTAAAGAAACTCAATGTACAAATCGAAATCTTTGCAAAATCCTGAAGTTTTTGCCAGAAACAGGGTACAGCTCAGTGGTGGAGCCTTTGACTACAGATCAAGAGGTTCCCCAACTCAACTCCAGGTGCCTCTCTCAATTCTGTTTGTTGAAGATAGAAAACCATGTTCATCTCAGGGTTTATGTCCGAACATTTTAGAATAATTCATGAAATCATTAACACAGTGTCATAGATGTTCCAAGTCATATGAAGCATGTTTGATTGCAGATCCAAAGGTCTGAAGTTCAAAGGTACTCTCTACACCCATTAAAACAGCATTTTATGCTAATTTAAATAAATTGTCTGTCTCGGACATAATTCCCCTTAGTTAGTTAACCCTTTGTCATCTCTGTCCCAATTTATGACTTAGGCTTTTGTTTGTAGGCCTACAGACTGAGGCAGAACTAATTTCTGTGAATAATACATTTACTACATTTTTATTTTACAACATTTTCTAAATGTTTGAAATGTTTAAAAGCTGTAAGAGAAATATTGTGTGATATGAATTTAAGAGATGGGCTACTCCTCATGTGAGCCATGAGACTCCAGAACAGAGCTGGTTTTAGCAGGCCCCAGTGTCCTCCACAAAACACTGTCTCCATTCTCCTTGGCCTCTCAGTCAGGCTTTCTTCATCCTCTCTCCTCAAGAAACCCTGTCTTGACCTCCCGTCATCAAGCAGGGTTGCTTTATTTTCGAGACATTATTAAAAAGACGATTTCTCAAAGTAAATAAAGGCTTTCTTGTTTTGCGGAGATTCGGCTTGAGCGTCCCACTGTGGATGTGCAAAACCGTGTGATAATTACAGTGACCTTCTGTTTTCCTTTGGGTGGAACACCAAGCGTCCCCACTAACAAAATACAAATATACTCTTATTCCAGTTTTCACATATAGTTTTGGCCATACAGTGCATACAATTTTTGTGTGAATGGTCCTGTTGTATTCATCTAGCCTGATCTCTAAGAAAGAATGTGATTATAATGTAGTTTGAATTAATGAATGCAATGCTTCTTCATACTCTCTCATTCTTAAACCGAGGGTCCCTCTCTCAGTATCCATTGAGCACCTTCCCACAATTGAGAAGCATGTCTCCTCCTAACTTATCATTCAGTTTACTACAAATGTTAATTCTATCTAATGGCAATCAAGGGAAATTATCCATTATCCACACCTGTAATGTGCCTTTGTCTACCTGTACATCAAATGATTTGTGTACAGTGTGAATCAGCAAAAACTCATTAGATTGATATATGTGTTTACACACACTCAAATGAAAAGTAATATAAGGCTTAAGAAGTGAAGACATGTAAGCATGACGGTAAAACTAAACAGGTTTAGCTATGGGAAGATTGTCTGGAGACATTTTTGAGACAATTCACAAAGCCTAGTTATTTATGTTATATAATGTCATTGAATTGCAAGACATTTTATGATCAACTAGTTTTTGAGTCATCTATCAGGGTGGCATGTCTGTCCTATTGATATGTGAAAAGTAAGGCCAATGGTTATATATGAATTTTAACAATCAGGCAAACAAAAAGTGGGTTGTACTATATGCTTGTCAATGTGTAATTCCACTAAGTCAGAGCCAGACAGAACCATCACAGCTGAAACAGCAGGAGTAATTATCACTTTAATCAGTTAATGATTTCTGGGATCTCCCCAGCTTTTTACAAAGCACACCATGTCTTCAAAACCCACAGTCAGATTTATTATAAATACTGTACCTGCATTAGTGTGGTCTGTTGCATTGTTGTGGTATGCAATTGGATTAAACAAATCATTCCGCAAGCGCAACTACTTCAAAGATATCACAGTAACATCCAGGCTGTAACCACATCTTTGCTGCATTGTAGGAGTAGCTGTTCCAGTTGTAATGGAGGTCTGTGGTCTTGTGGCTTCAGTCTGAGGATAAAGCTAATTTAGTGTTCCCCCTTTCCTTGGGTCTTCCCCAGAATGTATGAGGAAACAAGCTTTTATTGTGCAGAAGCTTGTAGTTATTTCGCTGATAAAAAAATAAACAGTGAAAATTATGTTAAGAAAAGTAATTTAACAAGATGTATTTCTCCCAAGCCCTTTTAGTAGATGCATGTAAGAAGGAAAGCTCTCTTTTTCCTCCATGGAGTGATGAGGCAACTTCATTCAAAGTTCTTGGAAAACAGCTTTGATGATCCAAGACCATAATTACAGTGATGTGAAACCACAGACATAAACCAATAATGATTTAGTTAAGCCGGTGTACAAAATCGGTTGGCATCTGTGCACGGACTGACAGCATGTGATGAGGAAGTGGCTGGACAGGAGGATATTTTCCCAGCCTCTCTGCCACTAACTTATCCATAATCACTAATTGATCACATAAACACTCATCAATTCATACATTGCTTCCACATTTATCAAAGGAAACCTACCTACTTTAAAATTGCTTGAATGCATGTCACAATGTTGCACCTTAACATTGAGGGGTTATACAACAACATAAGACACATTTAAATTCTTTTTACTCCCTTCCTCTTCATGTGCTGCTTGCCACTTTCTTTTGTTATTTTGGTCTCCACCTTTTTGGTATGCCCTACAAGTAATTTGTGAACCCTGCTGTTTTGTTGATTATATCTATTCACAGAAAAGAATACACACTGAGGCAGTGTTGGTTGTGGTTTAAAACAGGCTTGGAGAGTGCTTTATTGTACTGGTGGGGAACCTCTCCCCTTGCCAAGGTTCCTGGAAAGCAAGCAATACTAGACAGCTGTCTGCTGCATTGTGCCAATACAAATGAATGCCAACAACCTGGCCCTGCCCTGGCCTTTACTGCCAGTTACTGATACACAGAATCCAACATCCACACTTTGGCTTATTTTTGCTTAAATCTGGCAACCATCCAGCTGTCAGCATCAAAAACCAGCCTACTCTAACAACAAATTGGGTAACACTTAATGTAAAACTTATGTAATAACAATCCATTGTAAACCATTAATAGATCATGAACATTGATTTGCAGATGTCTAATAATTCTAAGTAATTGTTAAGTATTTATTTTTTGGTCGTCATAAACAAATGACTTGTAAATCTGTGTTTTCACCAAGGGTTTTGAGAATTTATGTTCATACAAAGAACATTTTTTCCTTAGCTGAAAAAGCACTGTGTTATGTATATTTGACATAACTTGTGTATCTGTATAGTCTTTCCTAGAAAAGAATAATATCACATAAGAATGACTCATCAACTACAATTAAATGCTCTGGACTTATGGGGCAAAAATGGAGAAATTGAACTGTGATGTAGGTAGTGTAAATATAATATAAATATTGGCTATACACTATCAGTAAGTGCAGAAAAATAGGTTGATTAAGTCTTTTAACAAGGACAGGATAAAGTGTTTATGAGAATTCTTTCCACAATAATGTTACTTTTGTCAGATAATCATTTTTCCTCTAGTCTTTTTAAGCAAATTATGCCCAATGCTGGTCTCAGTAAAACTAACTGATGTGTAATTAAGCCATTATGGGTGAGATATGGGACTGACTGTCAAAACAGAAAATATTATAAGTATTAATTCCTTAAGACTCGTCAAGAATTCCTCAGCTAGGAAGAGATGCAAAGTACATGTTAGATACCACAGACTTACACTGGAGTCAGCAATTTAAACTGGGAGGTAAATAAAATGATATACTATTGGACTCCAAAGTACCCCAAATATTTTTTAGGTGGGGGTTATATGGATTGTTGCCATACTGCAGACTTTATTAAATGCTTTCCCGCTTCTGTATTCCAGCAAATGTACTTTCTAGTCTTATTAATATTGGGCTGCAGCTGAGAAGAGGAACAGACCACCTATTCCTAAAGGGCTGGTTCTGCTGTACCTTAAAATGATTGGATCAATTAAGATGATCTCCTACTGAGCTAGACATTGACTGGAAATGTGCTAACAATTTCAGGTGAATTGCAGAATTTAATTTAACTTAGACTGCTTCTCTGGTATTACATTTTGGTATTAGATTTGCATTGGCAATGCATATGGATTTCATAAGGAAACCATGTTGAAAATGCTATGAAAAAATGTCATTTCAACTCATATCAGAAGGACTGTATAGCTTAGTTTTACACTGCTGCGCTTACGTTACTTCAAACTGATTGTATTAAATACTCCTGAACTTCAGTGCAAACTGAACATGTAGTTAGTAGCGTATAAATCATATCTGACAAAGGCATGAGCCAAAATTCTTTAATTCACCTCTGAGCTTTATTTTTCATTCAGAAGTGAATAATTTAACAATTGATCTGGTTATGAGTAACCTGTAAATGATATTCAACTTGGCTCATACATTAGTCAGGTATTAACTCAAAGTCTGGCAATATTTACACTGCAATCCATATAAACTTTTGCACTTGGGCTCCATTTTACTTATCCTTGAAGTAAGGAGAAATATGCAGGTGGAAAACTTGCACATTGGTTGAAGTCTGCATGTGATTGAAGTTGCATTTTTTTTATCCTTAAATTGGGGGAACTTTGGCAAAACAACCTCAGATTAATAATTTGCATTACAGCTGCAAAAGGCCTGTCACACCACATTCCACCGCAAACCAGAAAAATCTATTTTTTCTTTGGCAGCAGTACCTCTATCCATGGGCGTCAGTTTGTTTTGAAAAGTCTTGGGGACAATGACGGGTTCAAGTAACTAAAGCCCCCACTAAAGTGGTGGGCCACGATGAAAAGTGGTGGGAACATGTCCCTAGTGTAAATAACACCTTTTCATGGATCCTTTAGATGATGTATTTGCTTTGTCTATGTTATTAGCTTGCACACAACACTGAAGTCATCTTTCCTTACATGGGACATTCACTCATGTTTACCGAGTTTAAAAGGAATGCATATGCAAACATTGGGTATCCACACATGCTTCATGAATCCCGCAATGTTTTTTCATATGCAACAAAAAATGTAAGACCATTTTAAGAAAATATGAGTGAATGAATCCCATTGGTTCTTTAAGCTGGTTACCTAAATCACCCCTCCCCCATTCATCCTTCCTTTTCAACCTGTGCTATTCAAAGCCAGAGTAAATCCTTAGCTGGTGAGTGCTTTCATCTGAGGCAGTGGCAGACTGATGCCTCGCACAGAGCAAGTCTCATCACCTGCGCTTAGCATCCATACTCCAGCTCCTTCACAGTCAAGTGCAGCATTCAATCATGTCTTTTTCAGCTGA
Source organism: Albula goreensis (assembly GCA_022829145.1). NCBI lineage: Eukaryota > Metazoa > Chordata > Actinopteri > Albuliformes > Albulidae > Albula > Albula goreensis. Next base: position 7,835,205 of record CM040757.1, on the reverse strand, counting down.
AATACAATTAGACAAGTTCAAATTCTGTCGAGTTCAAGAATTAAACAGGATGAACTGATGGATGTGTTTCAGCATGCTGGCTGTCCACATTCATCATTTTTTAAGAGTTGTATCATTGACAAGGTAATTGTACACAAATTTAACAAGCTACATAATGACAGCCTACTCTATTATTCAAATGCCATTTTTCTTTTAGGAAGTTTAATACTTTAACCGTGATCTGTAATTGGACTGTTTGAGTGAGGTGCTATGTTTGCTTCACTGCTAAAGACTATTTTTATTTCCATACAAAAACATACCATACATTGTACAGCTACATATATGTACAATTATTTTTCAGTCAGTTATACCTATGAAATTACTGCCTGAATAATAGATTATGACAGATTTGTGCACAGAATATATCTCACATAACTGGAGGTAGCAAACATAGAACTGGATCTTCAACTTCACATTCACCAGAGACTTAATACTGTCTTTTTTGTGGAAATGCTACCATTTTCTCATTTTAAATGCAATCTCTGATTTTGGTTTCAACTTGAACTTGGATACAGTAATACGCTACTGCAGAAGCTATGGCTTAAGTGCTTTTAAATGGTCACTAATCCTGAATGTAAGTACAGGGGAAAAATATCTAGTTATTTTTTAAACACTGCTAGATGTATGCTAATCTCATTATTTTCTGTCTAGCTCAGAATAAGCCAATTTAAATAATCCAATTTTGCTGTCTTCTGTAAATCTGTATGAAAACCCTCCAAACGAAAATGAGCCTGGATTTCAGATTTTTTTAAACCAGTGTTTAAAAACCAGCCCCTGAAGGCTGAACTTCTGAAAAGCACCCCACAGGGTGGACATGGTTTTGAGGGTTAAAAAAATCTGAGGCAACACTTGGCTGGACAGTAGAAGGTTTCTGCATCTTCATACTTAGGATGCACTTGTACTAATATTGTCCAGTTGTATAACCTGTGGTAATGCTTTAAAACAAATTTGGCAATTTGAATCTATGTTGTCTTCATTTCAAACAGCAGAACAGTCAAGCTACTATCCTTCCTTGTGAGTCATCTATATCTTCCTTGTGAGTCATCTTCCTTCCTGTCCTTTTTATGTTGATAGAGTGATGGCAAAGCACGTGCCTCCTCTGAGCACTGTCAGCAGCAGTGTCATTTAAAATTATCTTTTAAGAAGATTACTGTTATCTATTTCATTATTAGCAAGTGTATAACCTTCTCTGTACCCATCACTTACATAAATCTATATTATACCAATCATAATAGCTTAATAATATACCAATCATATGATAGTACAATCAGAACCATCTGTCCATGCATACGATTAGTAATTTAATTCTGAACTGATTTTCTATGTGAACGTTGTGTGTGTGTGAGTGTATATAATTTATTTAATATCTGTTTAATGGAATTATTTTATAATTAAGACGATGAGCTCTGTTACAGGTCAAGGTCAAAACATACATTTAAAACACAAACAGAACATGATTAGAATTTATATATTACAGATGTAAGCACAGTCATATTGTGTGCTTTGCTAGACATGGCCCTGTGCTGGGCATGTCTTTCTGGATCGGAGCTCTATGATGCAAATAAAGGAAGAGAATAGGTGTCCTGAATAGCTGGTTCGAAGTACCATGTGTTTCTAATCATCAGGTCTAATGATGAGTAATATTTTGCTGTTGCTGTACAGATTAAGTAAATTTAATGCATGTAGGGGGAGAGGTATAGCATAAGAAAACCACTGAAATTGCAAAAATGCTTTCAACATTGGGTTTAAGCATTTTCCAGAAAGGGGTGGAGACAAGCATAAGAAGTGGCACATCATTAAAAAACAGCTGAGTCAGTTCCCTTGAGGCATGGTAATAAGATCGTGGCAGTATGTGCTGCTGAAGTACTGGTTACTGATCGGGATTTTACGTTTAAAGCTGATAGCTGTTTGAACTTAATGGCTTAAAGGATTTATCACCAAGTGGTGCCAGGGAGATCTGATTGTTCTGTTCTAGGTCAGACAACCAGCATGCTTTGCATTGCCCCCTAACAATTTACACCTTAAATCTGTCGCAGTGATCTTTGCACCTATCATCCAACTCTAACTCCTTTGGCTAATTGAAAATGTTTAATCGCCTCATATGTTGCATTTGATTACAACTTAATTCCCCTTTTTCGGTGCAATTTTTTGGAGCTCTTATAGCACACAGAGGGTGCTGCCTTTGAAAGCTCGGAGATTAAAATGTGCTCCCATGCAATAAATGCTTGGTGCCCTATTACTCCTTTAGAAGAAGATGGTACTGAGTTCCCTGGGATGAATAGCTACAACAAGAAACACCAAGTCACCTCCAGCCAACTGGTAGCACAGGTTAGGGGACCATAATGGAAGAGCTGTTTCCTCTCCCTCTCTTCACTCATCTGATGTTGCTGGATTGTGGTTCAATGTCAACATTTCCCTAAATGTGGAGCAATATTCTGGCAAGTAGAGTAGGAGGACGGTGTAGAAACACCATTGGAATAAATGTGCAGGAGGGGACTATCCTATCTGAGTGAGATGCAGTCATGTCAAATCCCTCGACCTCATCTTTATCTCAAGCTGGTTGTCAAAGGACTTAAGGAGCTAGTTGGCACACAGCCCAGGGGGGATATTGCACCCAGGGGTCACACCAGTAACCCAGCCACATTGGGGTCCTGCTGAGCCCCACCCAGTTGAAGCCTGACTGGGATGCTTTGGATCAGGGTTTCCCCCTCGATCATCATCTTCTGCGTCCCACTGAACCTCTTTTCCTCTTTATCAAATTCAAATACAGCTCTCAAAGACTCAATCACTCTCTCCACCTCTAAGTTCTCATTCAGCCTCCCCTATTCCTGCTTCTTTGTCCTCTTGCTCCAGGTACTAGGGTGGTGGTGCAGTACCCATGACATTAAGGCAGCCTCACCTTCCAAGACCACACCAATGTTGGTCGCAGAGACAGACGTACTGTCAGGACTGGTTTCAATTTCCACCTTCCTAGGGGTAGCAAAGAAACATCTCAGGCTGAGAATGGTAGCTGTAAAGACCTGAAATTGTATAAAAGTTCATTCGGATCTGCTGCACAGTTTATGCAAATAGCTGTTGGTGGGAGGGTGGGAGTTAAGTATATTCGGGATATACTCATGGTCAAGTGCATTGTATTGATGCATTTTTGGTAAGTTGCTCTGGGTAAGAGCATCTGCTAATTGCCGACAATAAAAAGCTATGCGGTGTATTGTCCATGATGTAAATGCACCAAATTTTTGATAACATACAAGAATAAAAGTTAGTATATTTTGATTGGAGAGCAATTTTACACTGTAAGTGCTACCACAGCTTAGTTTGATGAAATTACACCAATGACAAACCAAACATTCACTCTTATAAAAGCAGTAGCTTCAGACAAATTGCAATGTTATTTGAAACGGTGATTGGAATAATGGGTTAATTTTCAGTCTTGTTCCACCACCTAGGATAATTAAATTAACATGGGGCGGATATTCTGTAGCTGGAGGGAGGACAGGCAGAGGTAGAGCTTATGAGCCGATAGGTCTGAGCCAATAAACTGGTTATCCAACCTTTGGCGACCTTTTGTGAGAGCTGCTCCGCTAAGCCCTGCTTGGAACTTTTTAAGCAGAAGACAAAGACATCCTGGATTTCCCCTGCATTCACACTCCTCCGACATACATTCATTTCATAAAACACTGGTATGCTCTCTTTGCAGCCGCAACAAAAGATTTTAAAAGTTGGATTTTTCGCAGGGATTTTTGCAAAGTGAGGCCTAAATATTCCTGCCCCTTAATTGCATAAAATTCACATTTATAGAAACACAGCTGTTAACATTTACTTCACTCAGTTTGCACTTCGTTTGTCTTGGCTTGTGGATTGTTTTTGCAACTCCTTGGAGCTGTGGTAATTGTAGGCAAAGCATTCAGTAACAGGATATTCGTCCAGGGAATTACTGTAATCAGTTAATTATTTAAGCTAGAGTGAGTTCATACTCTGAGCAGAAGCCAGCTAAAGCCATTGTTTTATTTAGGACAAACTGTAAGGGAAAATGCTTTACTGTAAGGTAGATACTGTAGATTCAGATATGTTCTCCTCGCTCCGAATTTCCTCGTTTACATGCTTCTCGTGCCAAAAAGTCATAATTTGAAAAACATGAGTGGCTCATTGTTGAGCACAATATTAGAATTAACTGAATCTTTGTTTCATTTAACAATCTCCTCTGCAAAAATGTATGGTGCCAAAGTAAATTATGGGCTGCCGTCCAGTTTTTTTTGGCCTTTATATTATGCCAAAATGTTAGTAATTTTACAGGTATGTATTGGAGAATGGTATCTGCTTTCAACTTAAACGTAAAATAAAAGATGTAATTTTTCAAATCACAAAATATCATTTATTTTCCAAGAGTATTCTACCCTTTTAACTGATCAGGATCCTGGTATGCACTAAGCTGTCACCAGGGAATGAAGCTCTTTACACAGGTCCCTTTAGGGACTGCTCTCCCTCTGAGTCTGTAATGCGATATTGTAATGTGTGGCATTTGTGTTCACTGATGTCTCTCCAGTCATTGTGTAGTTTCACAGTAAGCCATTTTCTGTGCACAAACAGGGTGTTTGCACGACTACATACCTAGTATACAACACACACATTTCTGAACATGTTTCACAGCTAATCCGCTTTCAGTAATGACGTTTGACACCAGTTTAATCAAGAAGAATGTTTAAAAATAAACAGAAAGAAAATATTGCTGCAAAACCAACAGGAAATTAAGCCGCTCTGAAACCAAGCCCCTACATATTTCTCAGAGAATCAGTTTCAGTAATATTAAAGCACAGCCTAGACCCATCCAAACAGGATGTCCAAGTAAAAGACATATCCACAAAACACCAGTGTTGGTAGCAGAGATGGACACACTCAGCTTCAGAAAGTAATACCATGCACTCAGACCTCCTGATTCTAATTAGTTCAATTCTTTAGCCACACAGGGGAGCTAATTAGTGAAACCAGCTGGTTTAGACTAAGAATGGCATGGATACATGATAGTCTTTTTACTTTCTGTAGCCTGGATGTCCATCTCTGTCTGAAAGTGCATAATTCACAGGCAGATATATTCTGCAAAAACAGTAGTTGCTTTTTTCAAGAGCTGTCTGAAGACATGAAAATCTGTGTGATCAATGCATGACAGATTCAATGCTGAACTTGATTCCTGATTTCTTAGCCGAACTAGAGAAAAGAATTTCCTCTAAAATGGATCCAGAGTGATGATGCAGGACTCTGCCAAAAAATTAATAGTAACATACCAGCCAGTGCCTTACTTAACAAAGTACTAGCAAATAGGAATAGTAACACCCTTTTGTTTGCTCAGTAACTTTACAAACAGGATAACAATGACACATACAAAATATATGTGGGAACATATATCATGTACATGGTAAACCATTTCAGGACATCCAAAATGTACCTTTATAGTCCAATTACAGACAATTTCACTGATGTGTCAATTTTTGTACTTGAAACATTGTGTAACACCATTTTCAAACTACAGGGGCTATATAGTTAAAATGAGTCCAGAGCGCTTTTCAAAAGGATTCCTTCACACCATCTAAGGGGATACAAACATTAACTGTAGCTCTCCAAAACATTCATATTTTTTAACGTACGAAGTTGCTCAAAATAATATCTTTAAGACTGTTTTCTACATATTTTTACATTACCATAAATTATGTGATAATGGCACATGAGTATTATCTGAAGACATGAATTGTAATCTCTTTGCAAGTTCTGTGCAGTTACTGTTGCTATTATGTTCTACAGATGGTTCTCAGACAGGTAAAACTACTGAATGCCAACCACTGAGGAAAAAAATAAGACATGAGCAAAAGATGAACAAAATTTAAAGTTAGAAATTATGATACCATGTGCTTATTATTTTTTATTTCACACATTTATTGGTATATAAGAGACCCTGTTGGTAGGAGCACTGGCTGCAGTCATTGCCAGACAAACTGACTGTCGTCCAAAAACTGACTCTAGTCTAATCAGATAGAAAGATGCATTTTTGTACACAAAGAAACATTTTTGTGAATAACAGACAATAAAGATATCTAATCTGATCTAATCTAATCCAATCAGTTTGGATAGATTATTTAAGACTTCTGTATTGTTCTGGCATTTTCACACTGCATACCACTGCATTAAAGACATCAACACATCAAAGCAAACTTGTAATAAAAAGTCCTGAATAGTAAAAAAAAATGTACTAAATTACATTCAAATAAGTGGTAGCAGTAATCACCATCATTTGGCTCGTTAAAAAATTGAACCGTACAAAGATTTTTAAATATACATATCCAGTAGGCATTGAGATTATTAATTCAGTCTAAATTTAACATGACTCATGAATTATATATTTTTTAAGGAAAAACAGGTAAAATATTAAGATACTAAATAATCTCAGCATTAATGCTTTGGAATCCCATTTTATACTATACAGATTTTGGTACTTTCAAGACCGCATAGCTTAATTAATTAAATGTAAATGTAGTCAGCAAAAGGGTATGCAAATATACCACGTAAGACCAAAGAAGAGAAAACACAAGAGGTGGTACTTGATCAACTCATCTAGAATGTCAGAAATCAGTGAACCATGTATGTCTCTCAGGGCATGACATTGGACACAATACTTTAAAGAATGCTAAAGGAACTTTCACTCAAAGGTACCTGTGAATCAATACCCAACACTCCCTAATGTTATCCAGGGGAATCACAATACATGAAAATCTGTCAAAGTTTGATGTACTTAATTTGGTGGGAGAAAGTTCAGTGGTGAAGTCCTGAATCTTTTCTCAGAACAGTGCACGATAGGAATCCACAGCCTAAACACCATATTTGGCTCTACTTTCAAATTTTTTTTATAAAATGTCAAAAAATACATTTTGTACCTTGGAAGCAAACCATCAAGATCAGTCTGGGAGAGAAAAGAAATTGAATATTGCTTCTGGTTCATTTCATTAAAGCACTTGTGTCATCAAAATCATTTGGAAAAACATTTTCCCTTACTGGATTACCATTTCAAAAATGGAGGTCATATAAACAAAGGAAACATCAGGGACGTTAATCCAATGACTGCGCATGGAACGTCACACACCCATATCTTAGCAGGGATGGCAGATTCCGGCATGCAGCTTCAGCCCTTGTGGGGGCGGCTCACAAATTGTTGTCACCTGTTGTCACACGTGATACACGTAATCCGTCAAGTAATCTTTCAGCCTGTTAGGCAAGGGCAAGTCCTGGATCCTCCTGCTGGCCTTGTTGATGGAGATGCGGCAGAGGTGCTGTAGGGAAGGCATGGCTGCATAGATTGGCGTGGTCATCAGCAACTGCACCGTGCCATTGGGCGGGGCCTGTGATGTCAAGGGCTTCCCACCGCCTCTGCCAGAGGTCCGGGAAAGGAGGACGTAGTGCTCCACCAGGTGCACCACGCTGTCGAACTGCTTCAGCTTCGGTTTCACCAGCACCACAGAGTCCAGTTTGAATTTGCCGTCCTTGTACTCGATGCGCAGGTTGGTGGGTCCGGCGGAGGTCATGGCGGAGATGGTGAAAAGGTAGTCCTGCTGGGAGCTGTCACGCAGAAGGAAGGTGCCCTCTGCAGCATCCTGCAGGATCTCTTTGGCTTCGTTAGCTGTCAAGCTGCCCCAATACCAGCCTAGCCCAAAAAAAAAATCATATACTTAAGCACACCAACACTTTAGTTCCATGACCGGCCACTATTCTCAAATTAACTCTGTTAATTAACAAAGCATACACATTTAATTGTCTTATCTTGACCATTGGCAACCAAGTGCTGTTTACATGAAAGTCTTCAGTGTGCATGTGTGCTTCAGATTATGTGCCAAGGGCATTATAACACATTCGGTAAACCACTCTGAAAATTGTATACATGTAGCCACATTGCTAATTTAGCAATCGCTGCTAATCACAGACTGTAAGGGGAGTGTCTTGAGACCTCTACAGATCTAACTACATGTGGCCCTGGACCATGGCCATTTCTCCTTCAGCTTCCAAACTTCTGTGAACTTGACTTTCAATCCAGTGGAACATCACAAGTCCAGAACAGTGATTTAGGGCCAGATATACAGTATATATATTGGTCAGTTCAACGAAAAGAGAAATTAACATTTTGAATTTTTTAAAGTTTAACAATCTTGTACCAACACCTCAATTTCCAAGCGAGTCTTAATATATAAAATGCATCCAGGAGCTTAAAATTTGTCCTCCTACGAAAGATGGATGCTAGAGAAAGTGTTATACTTGTGTCTGTATGTCTAATTTTTTCAGTTAGGATTTAAAAAGAAAAACCTCGAAAGCTTAGCTATCTGCATTTGATACCCTTTCTATGCATGTATTACAAACCTTGATTACATTTCTGAGGTCATGCTCTTACATTACTGCCAAAATATTTATTTAACAGTGATTGTTGTGGACATAACTGTAAAACAAATTTCTGGGATTATTTTCACAAGGAAAAAAATCACTGAATAACATATTTTAACTATATAAACAATCTTTCTGAATCTGATAAAACTGCTCTTTCAATGTTTCAGATGGATAAAAGCTGAGTGGAAGTTCCACATGCCATGCTGACAAAAACCATTGTGCTTTACAGGCAACTCCAGTCTTAATCTGATGGAATACCCCAGGTTTGAACTCAGGACAGCAATTCAAAATCACCACCTAAGTACAAGATGCACATACTACTGGTGGTGGATATGTGAGTAAATGATATCATGGATAAATGTACATTCATTTGAAAATCATAATTACCAATACTTTGCACTTTAGTAGATTCCTTTTTCACAGTCTTATGTATTTGACAACCAATAAAACAATCACATCTTTCATTCATTCTATAAATAAACTTTTTATTACAATGTATGAAAGGACTTCATCTTTTTGGGGCCCACAGTGCACATGTGCACACGTTCAGCCACAAATGTGCATGTGTGGACAGGGCTCTTTAGAAGTACAGAAAACAGCCCAAAGAGGTTGGAATGTTCAAAAAAATCTAATGGAATACTCCCAACTGCATGCATTCCCATTAATAATATAATTATATATCTGAATTAATACATGAAATTAACACTGGCTTTATCAATCAAAACTAGTGCTTACTCATTATGCATGTTACAGGCTTTTGTTGGTCACAAATGACTTAAAAAAACCAGACATACACACATTAACAGACAAATAATGCACCTCCCTTATATTGTTTTCAATGAAGCACAGAATTCTGCAGAATACTGTTTATGTTTAACAGTGGTGAAAACAGAGATGCAAAGTCCTCAGTCTGTTTAGTTCAATATTATCCCATAACACATACAAATCAATGTGAGCACTGTGTCAAATGAAGACATAAATAAACTGTGGCTTTGCATACACACACATACAACAGCTCCCCATTCAAAAAGTAAAGTAATAGATTAATAGATGGAAACACTGATGAAGAGAACGAGGAATCCAAAGTGATCTCATGGGTGTTTCAAAAATGAGATTTTCATAAAAACCTATTCCCCTTATCACTATTTGTTTAAGTTGACTTAATTATGAGTACTTGTACAGAATTTAAATAGTTCAAAATGACAACTAAAATATCTACATGATATATTTTCCTTTTGATATTATGAGTCTTAAAATGGACTGCTTTACATTTTCTCTTGAGAATCTAAAACGCTCATTTAATTTTCATTCATTTTTAAAATTTTCAGCACCAAAACCTTCTGCATGTGTAGTAATCAAGTGTGCTTAAACAATGCTTATGCCAGTGCCTTACTTAACAAAATACTAGCTAATGCCTAAATATAATGTCTAAATACACAAATCCTATTTCAGCGTTCATTTTCTGTAACATCTGGTAAGCTTGTGCAATGTATAAAAAAAAATCAATTGCTCAACCATTTAACCCATCAATCAACAGATATATAGAGAATTAACATTAAATAGTAATGTTTGATGCTGCTACGAATGACCAGAAGAGCACTCAAGAGCCTCCTGTGATTTTGAGTGAGTTGGTTAACTTCTGATTAGAATCACTTTAGACAAAAAGTAAGCACTTACTCACCCTCCACCCCATTCAAACCATTTTTACCTCTAATATGCATTTGCATGCTGCAACAGATCTAACGTAAAACATTCAGATGATGTTACATCGATTTAATACACAACCAAACTGCCTCTTAGGCACCTATTTCAATTTTACTGTGTCAGCTGAATAAATGATCAGACAATCAGACCCATATTTCAATAAAATACGTATTCCCGGTTTAGTTGAGTGAAGTTTTTGGTAGATGTCTCTACAGATAATGAAGCCGTTGCTTTTGGACATACCTGTCTTTTTCAGATCCTTCATCGCGGCAGCGATACGGCTCTGATCGGAGTCTACAACTCTAGATTCACTTTCCGATCTTCTCTGATTCCCTATTGCTTCAGTGGAGTCGGATGAATGGCAGGTCATTGGAAAAGTCCGCGTTTTGTCGATGAGCATTCAAGGTGGGGTGCGGTTTTTGTCGAGGCGCAAACCAATACAGCACAACTTAAGTATTAAGTTAAGCCTTTGAATTTTCATATTTCATTAGAATGAAGAATGGACAAGCGTTATTCCACCTGAAACGAAAACAATGCTTATTTATTTTAACCATTTAAAAACAGTTGTAATAGCATAATATAACTCCCCGATTTATTCAACTCAGTCCCGCGTTATAACCCACCAGCCTTTCAACCGTGGCATTTCTAGAAGCATAGAACAACCATAACACACGAATTGTTACATAACGCGGGTCGGTTTACATGAAAACGTCCGAGACAGAATAGCCCAATAAATTATACATTTGAACTTTCGAAACACTTACTGGCAGCCTACATGTTCTTCTCCCATTATATAGCCTAGTTAAAAAACACAATATAGCCTAATATAGTACATCATCAAAAGTTTACCAGTTCTTAGAATTCTGATAACATAAATCCAGAATGTGGTGCTCACCAATATATACAAACTGCTAAATATGTGTTAGTTCTAAAATACAACTTCTGATTAGTTATAATGTTTTATCAAGCTACAAACAGAATATAAGATAGATTACTACCACCGCAAAGACCGATGATCTATAAACAAGTTAATTGTATGCAAAAGGTAAACGCCCGTTTGGCAGTCCAATAAATAAAACAGCATTTCAGTCATGTTAAAACATTTTAAAACGAATGCACTTACCTGAGAGGAGTGAACCTTCAAAATTCGATTTAAAATAATTCATTGTAACAAATTCTAGGCGTCCTGCTGTCCCACCTACGCCATTGCCACCTTCGTTGTCTAAGGGACTATAGGTGTTCGCCAGCTAGTTATAGAATCGCACAAGCACTTCGTCTTTAGAAAATTAAAGAATTATAGAGCTCTATATTGTTTTATGGAAGCACATGCATACGCGATTTATAACCTTCTCCAACGACATACTGAGGGTAGCTTGCTTACTACCTTGCAAACCGCGACTGATCACTTGCCTTAACCCTCAAACGAGTTTAAGACAGCGATTTCCAGCGTGTCGCTGAGCCGGATTTACCTAGACAGCCAACTACCTAGACAAGCACCATTCTCAATCAATGGTTCAACGAAACACCTACAATCTATATCTGTAGAAAATAGCGGCTATGGCGATGTCGTTGACAACGCTGAAGCAGCACAACCTCCTAAGAATCGTGAGAGTGTTTTAAAATAACTTTATCCAGAAGAAACAGTGATATACACAAAGGCCGATTTCCAGGAACTTTCCAGGAATCAAATCACGTGACATCAAAAACAAGAATGTTTCTTAAGGTGGCTCCATACTTGTTGCTTTTATTTGTGCTGTGAAATGAGCAACGTAAATGTTTCTCGTAGCTATTATTACTATTATTATTACTACGAAAATGGTTATACTTTTAATTACTTCATAATTAGACGAAAACGAAACCAAAAAGGGTGATCTGTCGCCAAGATGAACGCATTGTAACCATTTGTCGTTGGTGCATTTATTCGCTATTATGCTCTATTTTACTCCGTCGGTTGTTAGAACACTGAAAGGTTGCAACAGTACAGTGGCCTCTATCAGATCAACAAGTATAGACTATCATGTATGTTCCATCGAAGGTGATAAATAGGAGCGTGATTTGGAAGTCAGAGGCTACGCAACCCCTAAAACCACTTTCTGTATTTGACATTGCAATGTATGCGCAACATAGTATGTATGCGCCTCATGCGTGCCACCGAATAGCCTACCGCTTCTCATAACTCTTGTCAAGACGCTGCTTGCACAGGAGTGCATTTTGATTTGGATTTCTGACATGAGCACAACGACTGTGATGTCACCTTTCAAAAGTTAATCGCATCCCTCGAAATGGCAATGGAATTAGACATTTTAGTAATTTGTTATGGTTTAAACGTATTTTTTATTAGGCTAATCAGCCTACGATGTACACATGATGTACATAGATAGGCCTAATAAATTATAAAACAGCATCGCATTAAATTTTCGAACACAGTTTTATTCGTTGTCTGTCGGAACGCAAAATTTATGAATGCACGTTGTAAAACATTTTGGAGGGCCCGTGAGGTCTCCTTGCCCCTATGCATCAGGTCTACAGCTGCTGTTTATGGAAGATTAAACAAAAGATAAGCATGGGTAGCTTTATTGCCAATTTTAATCTTACTAGAAAAGGAGACAGGATAGGAAGAATATTTCACCCCATTTAACTTTATGTTACTTCCTTCAGTGAGACACACAGGTTTCAGTCCTCTTGCATTACTCAGGTTTAAATAACATTTTCTTAGCCTAATGCTTCGACTCAACCTAATGCCTTGTAATTAAGACATTACACTAACAAATTCATGAATGGCTCTTGGTTACTAACCTCTCAAGTTACTACAGTATAATAACATATATGTTTAAAACATGGGCTGGGATTCAATCAACATTTACATTCAATCATTACGATTAAATCAGCAAATTGTTTTTGTACCACAAAAGCATACCACTATTATTTGATTATATATTCAAAAAAGTTACGGATATTTGTTGATTGAATCCTAGCCATAATATTTAATTGTGAAAAGTACAGTTAAAAAATAGTCTACATATCAAACCACAGATTGAATTCTGATAAATGTTATTGGTAAAATATTCCACAGTAAATACATCTCAACATTAAGAACCTGTTTAAATGTAATATCAAACAATTCTGTGGTTGGATTGCCAGTCCTGGTACATTATGAATGAGCACATGTTCATGAGTTTTCCTCAACCTTGCTTTTCGAGATGCATTCTGCCGAGTGTCCACAGGGTGTCTCTATAACCACTTTATTTGAATGAGCGGATGCTGAGAACCTTTCTGTCAAATTAGGTTGAATATTAGCAACGAAATTGGCAATAATTCTGAGCTAGAAGTAAATGGGTAGATTACAAATTAACACAACCCTCAAATATGTAAGATTTAAACTTAAAAAGATCAGTAGTCATAATGACTATTTGTTAAGACTGAAATAAACAATTTTTGCAAACACCTGCAATTCATCTATGAATTCACTCTTGCAGGATAACAACAGATCATGCTACACATGAAGTGTCTCCCTCTGGTCCCTCTCTGTGCAAGTACAACATGTAGACTGCAGAATGAGAAGAAGTGGTTGACATAATTTGCTTTGTGGAAGGGTGTATGGTAATCTACATGACATTTATGTGGCCAGTGGTGGAGTCTATTTCACCCTTATATATACTGTATCATCAATAATTAATCTCAATAATCTAATATATTTATGAGGAGGTTTTAGTCATAACACATCCAGGTTTTTCACCTCACTCGCACACGCTGTGTATCACTGTTTTATTGCACTCTCAATTTTTACTTGTTTGTGTACGTACATAAAAATAAAATGAAACTTCCAAAGCACCTTATTAAAACCTAAAACCACTAAAGAGAAGATTATGTGTATACAGCCAGCTACATTTCCACTTCCCCAGCCTGGAAGAGAGGAGGGTGAAAGTCCCCACATACAAAGGAATTCCACAGGCTGCTGATGGATAAATCCAATCCCTTGCCTGCCTCATTAACTTCCTAAATGAACAGTTATAGCATATGGAGAAACATTTGCTCAGCCTTAGTTGGACCAAAAAAACACCAACCACCTTTTCACCAATGCTCAAAAGCATACATGTCTTAACATAAGACAGACTCTATATATAAAACAAATTTAATCTCCCTGCAGTAGCACACAATCGATCAGATTGTTTTTCTCGTGCTATTCTGTTCACTGTGATAGAGCAAGGGGTGGCATGACACCAAATCAATGGACTGATTTATATGGCGAGGCAAAAGGACCCTTTGATGAAAAATATGGGCTAGGTCATAGGGTTACAACAGTTTTGGAACAAGACTATTTTGTAAAAACAGTAATGGCTTGGTCAAAGCTTTCAAGTGTGGCTTGTTTGACAGGACAGTATTCAGCAAAATCAATAATGCTACATTAAAATCAAGTTTTATGGGTATAAATGAAATACACAAGGTTCATAAACCAAGAGTTAAAGGCGGTTCAACATGTACGTTGTAGGAAGCAAGAATACCCCGGCTCACGGCATTTTTTTCTTGATTCCTGGAAATTTGTTTCAAGGAAATGTGCTTTCCGCATTTCATGGAAGCCTTTAGCATGTGCAGCTCTTTCTCCAAAGACGTGTAATCATTTAAGGCCGATATAATCTATGCCTATATACTATGCATCCATTCAATGGCCAAAGCTATTTATATTAAAATGTTTGTCATTATGTTCCAGTATGGGAAGTTAGTTCTTTACGTCAAACAGCAGGAAACAAGAAAACAAGTCAGCCTTAACAAGATCATTAGCCTAAAGGTTTTTAAAAATTCTTAAAAACAAAGTCTGAATTCAGTGCCAGTTTATCTTCACTTCATATTTTAGAAAAGTAACTAATCCTATCTTTATTGCATTCCATTGCATCTAGTGACTTGGAATTAATGGGAAGGGGAAGTACAAGCAAGAGCATTGACTAAAGCACAAAGAAATGATTTAGGAAGTATTTAAAGCATCATGTATAATGCTTTGCTCTAGATATCAATACAATTGAAGTATTGCAGAGTGTATATAAAGGGCTACCGTTCCTGCACTGTTCATCCAATAGGGATATAAACACCCTTAAACTAAGGTAACTGTTTCATTTATAATGTGCTGCAGGCTCTACAGCCCAAACAATTATATATTACATAGATTTATTACAGATCATATTATGCCAATTCAAATGTGAAAAAGCCAGAGGAATGAGAAACGCTTAGAAATTGTGCACATCTGAAAAGTCTGTGGTGGATTGAGAATAAATCACATGAAAAAAGATAATGTCTGCACACTGCTTAATGTGCCTGACATTTTAATTTAAATGCATGACAAGAAACAGGACAACGTTTCAATCCTCTGAGGTTTTTCATCAGGTCACAAAAAGTGCTGAAATGCAGAAATGAAACAAAGTGATTAAATGCTTTGGTGTTACTCAGCTTTTTGAGACCCAGACTGTATATGTTTTAAAATATGAATTTGTATTCATATACATATTCCTTCCTTATAGACTCACTTGTTTTGGTCATAAGGGATGTTGTAGAGAAATCTAAAGGCGACTTCAATTTAGTAATATCACATGCACGATTACACCCCCATTCATTGAGACAAGTGTGAAACACAAATTAACAAATTTTTTCTTTATTTCAGAATGTATGTTTTTCACATGTCTTCTGTTGCCTTCTGTCTAATGTTGGTGGTCTTTATACATAGCCAACAATTGATTCACACAACACAATAACATAACCAAAAAGTTATTATGAATTAACATCCATTGTTTCATCAATTATTCTAATATATTTATTCCATAATATAAATGATATTACATTTCTCACAAAATTTATTTGGATTCTTAAGTGCGTTAGGGTAAGTGACTTTATGCTGCAGTGGCCAAACATTTCATTATCCCCCCTTTTAACCATATGGTTCATTAGCTTTCTGTCACAAAACATTATTTCATTTAAACATTACACTTCTCAAAATATTTTTGAAGTTAGTCGGGGTTTTATCTTGACTTCAGCTAATTCACTGGCTTACTCGTGCCAGTTGCTTCATTTTCCTTTTGACTTCCCAACACCGAGGACTGAGTTGACTTCCCAGAGTCAGCTTCCTCCTTTCGATGCGGTTGCCTTGACAACGAGCGTAAGATTTGCGTCAACGCGTACGTTGCATACGCGGGAAAAACAAAAATGGCGCACAGGCGGTTCTTTTGAATCCGTGGCTTCAGCTTTCTGAGTAGAAAAACAGCCAAAGCACTAGAAAAATAATTTAAACGACAGGACGGGAATATAAAAATAAACGTGGATGAGATTTATGATCAACACCTTCATATAAAGTTCCTTCAAAGGTAAGTGGTTAACTTTTGCCGTAATCTATTCTGTCAGTGTGCTAGCCATTGCTAACTTATCTAGCATTGCAGAGCTCTACACAACAGAATTATAGCTTGTAGCTCGCTAATTCACTCAAGTAACTTCCAAAGCTTACATTATATAATTTAGCCAAAGTGATTGCTAATGTTAGTGCAGCATACCGAAATATTTCGCATCAGTCAATATACTGTTAGGTCAGTTTCAATGATTATTATATTAGCTACTGATAGCTAATTAACGTTATCTATGTCAAGTTACACAGTGTTGCTGTTAAAATGTTGCCTAGCTTGATCATAAGATACAGTATACGGGCATAACTTTGCTAAAACGAAGAGCTAGCTAACCATGTATCAAACAATTCCACAGAACAACTAGCAGCTGACAGTTCAGACAGCAAACCAAAACAAAAACTGACCAGTTCGCTTATGCTAGCTGTTGTTTATGGAGCTAGCTGATGTTAGCGTTTTGGCTGCCTGCAGGTTTCTGGGTACACAAACACTAAGGTGTTTTTGTCATACAGCCAGCTTGGCTTATGTTTGCTGAATTGTGTCCCACAGGGTTTGTGAAGGAATGATCATGGATACCGCAGAGACCCGGTTCACTCACTTGATGCAGCCCATTCGGGACCTTACAAAAAACTGGGAGGTTGACGTTGCCTCGCAGCTGGGGGAATACCTGGACGAGGTAACATTTTGTCAATGATTTTACTCCTGCAGCAGATAAGAGTTCACATAATCAATATGCGATCAAGGCGTTTTGTGGTCTGTCTCAGTATCCTGTGATAATTTTTTTCGGTCAAATTTCAGTTTGTTCATCTCATGTTGCAGTTGTATCAATTTCATTGTCTCCTGTTGTTGTGTGTGACAGCTGGACCAGATCTGTATATCGTTCGATGGAGGAAAAACCACAATGAACTTCGCGGAGGCTGCTCTGCTTATTCAGGGTTCAGCGTGCATCTACAGCAAAAAGGTGAACGTGACTCCTGCCATGACATTTTCAAAATACAACTGTGGTGTCTCTGTTTGTTACATTACCCACATGAGCTCATAAACCTGTAGATAATAATGAGAAGTCGTCATCACACCGACTAACTGTATCCTACTGAATGAGTATGGTTAACTGATTATCTCAAATTATGAAATACACAGAGGTACTGTCCACTCCGAGAAAGTGAGTAAAACATCTGGTCTGATGTGTGTGTTCAATGTCTTTGTAAATGAACAAATGGATCTTTTAGTTTGTACTGGTTCAAGTACTCCATCTGATGTCATTCTTGAGGTTATTATTATTGTAATATTGAGTGCTGTTTTGTTTAATGGTAAAACAAGTAGCATCTGTATTATTTACCAGATGATATCCACATTATTACAGTCACATTGAAATGGATTCATGATCACAATTGTTTTATCTTTTACAGGTGGAATACCTGTACTCATTGGTGTACCAAGCTCTGGACTTCATCTCAAACAAAAAGTAATCAGATTCTTTGTAAGCAGTTTGTCTCTTTCTCTCAACTCACCTTCCAACATGGTGAAAAACATTTTTTAGTTTTTATTTGTTAGTTTTAAAAGGATAGTCAGTGGAATAAATGATTTCCTCTTGATTTCCTTGCAAAAGTGTATATTAGAAACGCCATTTAGTGGTTTTTTCGCATTTTTTTTCCGGTGCAAGGAGTGTAATAAATTCTGGAACTGCTTTGCTCCATTATCATCTCTGAGTCAACCAAAGTCAGTTTATGTGGAAATGCCAAAAAACAGTGTGTGTACTTCAACAGGCGCGACAAACTGCCATCATCTATTGAACAGGATGGGTTGGACAAGGACGTGACCTTTGGCAGCAAAAAAGATAAAGTGGTGGTAAGGAGGCGGAGCCACAGCGACTGTCATTCCTTAAACGTATCAATTAATTGTGTAATAATTGTAAAATGATAATAGAATAAGTCTTTTTCTCCTCATACTTAACTGACGCCTGTGTTTATTCCTCAAGTTTCTTACTTTAGATGACTTCAATGACAAGAACATGCCAAATGTTGAACTAAGAAACGATACTGCCAAAGTAAGTCCTGGCTATACCCTGTCTTTTATGTAAAATTAAACTCATAGAGTATGTAACTTTTTCATATGGTTTTTATTTTCAATGTACAGTAGAAACCCCCTCAGATAGGAGAAACAGTAATGTACTGAAAGGAGTACAACCCTGTAATATTCCTCAGAAAATATTTTTTGTGATGTTTTGACTTTTGCAAGGATTTTTTTGTCACAAGTGATACTTTTTGAATGTTACTGAAGCGTGTAGCGTGTCGTCTTTTTGTCTCTTTGTTCCTGTTTGTCACCCTGCAGGGTTTGGAGATAGTGCCCCTCACACCAGATCCTCTAATCCCTGTTGAAGAGATGGAGAAAAAGAAGAACCCCTTGCACAGGTGAGAGTGAAGTAAACAAGCCTGTCTATGTAAAATTCATCCACAGATGAGAGTATGGAAATAGTCTTTGTAAAGGCAAGCATGATCCAGACCAGGCTAAAACCCTTTCAAAACTAACCATCATCTAAAAGAGTCACCTATAGAGGTGACTCTGTGTTTTCTGTAGAAATGAGAGCAGAATAATTTCTTATTCTTTCATTTTAAAAGTTTTTGTATATTTATGATAATATAATTTTTTTTTTTGGCTTGTGTCCTCCTTGAATTTCCAGAAAATCAGACTATGTCTTTAAGGATGCCGTCTCTTTGAATTATGTTTTTTTTGTCTGTGTGTGTGTCTGTGTGTACCCTCAGCCATAAAGGAGAGATCCTGGCAAGCTGTAGGGATTTCCGGATGAATAATTTCACCCCCCATGCAAACGCGATCATCCGACTGGACATGGCCTCTACACCCTCTCAGTTTTTAAAGGACATACATTCATACGTACAAAACAACTCTGGTAAAGTCCAGTTCCACCCTGAATCTTTTAGTAAACATGCGTTATAAGTACTGAACTTAGTCTGGTAGTCGATGGGAACAGTCGGTCATCAGTTGTCTTCTTGTGTGTTAGCCAGAGGCCCCGATGTCTTTTCTGAGGACATAAGTGCCCACGACGCTCCCTTACCACTGCTTAACCTGTCTGAAGGCCCAGGTAAGGATGCAGTTAATTTATTCATTTATTGTCTGGACACAGAACCCAGCCTTGTTATGGCCTCTCCACCCCCTTGCACTAACCTCTGAACTGTAGTTGTTAAAGTATCTTTCTGAACAGGGACAAAAATAATCACCAACAAAGGACAAAATTGTGTATTTTCCATTTGGTAGATTAAAAAAATCATTAAATTTGACTTAAATTATTTAACAGTCTGATAATTTTTTTCATATAAAGTCAGTTTATTTTCAACCTGTTTCTGACTGTTGAGCAGAATACCTAATGTTATTTATCACCTTTTCCAAGTAACGTGACACTTTGGTTTAAACTGAAGATATGCTGGTGTTATGGTAGGCTGTGATAGCGTTTGATTGGCCTGCTGAGTGGAGTGCATGTGGTATGTGTGCCCAGATGATGGAAACGTAATGGCAGGGAATGACGCTGGCGGTATGGACGCGTTTGAGGCCTTACCGCCACTGGAGGAAGACAATGGCATGGACCTTGACCCCGTACCTGACGTGCACATCGACAGGCACCAGGTTTGCCCCTCTTCTCTCCATCTACCCTCTAAAGAGATACCCCCAAGCCATGGGATTCATTTACTGGCCTTGTGAATGTCTTGTGTTTTCCCCCATAACCTAGACATGCATGTCCCTCAGTAAGAGCTTGTGTCTTTTAATGTTAGCAGTATATGGCATGTCTGTAATGATTTGTGCCTCTTCTCTTTAGGGTCCCAGTGACAGGCGAATGCTTAGAGAGAGACCAGACATCCAGCCTGTCTCGGAGGAGAAGAAGGTACCATTTTTAATCGCTGATAAGTAAAGAAAAGTGTGACCGATACCAGACCAAAGTCCAATACTGTTGTCGATAACTGAGAACCAGCATGAACTGATTATAGATGTTTCTACCAATGTTGATCTTTCTGGGGTAGCCTGAGAAATAGACATTGTTTAGCGCTGATCCATCAGATCTGGCTCTCAAAGACTCATAAAGGGATGCAGTGAAGGCAGTTTTTACATTCTTTACTGTAAACCATATTGTTATTAAGTGCCATGTATTTTGGCCTATCATCTTTTTCACCAAATGACACATTACCAATGCAGGAAATCCCTGATCCCTGGAGGTGTCACAACCCTTTCTCCACTTCTGAGAACAAACCGCTCAAAACAGGTGAGAGATGCAGCGGGTTCACATCTGTTTCATTTATTTCATTTTGACAAGATAGCAGATATCTATTTCTGTTCTAGTTATTGTATTGGAATATAATTTATGTAATTACATGTGAAGGTGCAAGGATCATTTATCACTGACACAGTTGAAATATAGGCATAAATGTATTATGAATTATCTTTACACAATACAATTATATCAATACAACAAGTTATAGTACGTTACACTTGCAGTTTTATGCGCAATTACATAATATTGTGCTGTCAGTGAGATACATGATCCTTGATGTGTAACCCTTTGTGAGTGTGTGACATATTGGTAAGGCATGTTTTATGGTTAATCTCTTAGGGAAACACTTCACCATCCCACCCAGTGTGCAGGATGTGACAGGAGGCAAGCGGAAAAGACGAGGAACAATCAAACTGCAGGAGTTCATGAGCTGGTTCACTGGGACCTGTGAGTACTTACAGGGTTTTATCACAAATGCACAGTCAGCTGTTCTGTTTGGTAGCAGTATGCTCCAAAACACATACGTATATGTCATGGAACTGCAACACTTTTTAGCATTCATGTTGTGTTTCAGCACTGTGTTTGCTTTTCCAGCTAGTTCTGAGTTTGCGTGCATCAAGTTTTCGTCCGGATGCTGATAAGGTCACTGACAGATTGTCATTGAGACTGACATTTTTTTCTGAGTTGGTTTTGAGAGTGAAAAAGTGTAACTGTCTCAAAAAGCTGAGTTGAGTTTGACTCAAACAGGGACAAACGGATGAGTTTTCAGTCTTATTTTTTCTTGTTAGGTCACTTGCAAGATGATCGACCTTCAGGTCTCTTCATCAGTTCCTCCCCATGCTCTTCTTGTCTGTGTACATTCCTGTCTCCTGATCTTTTTTTTTTTTTTTTGTCTAGTGTCTGAAAGGCCGAGTCGGAAGAATAAGAAGGGACCTACATTTGCAGGTAACGGCAGACCTCACGAGTTTCACCTCACTTTGGAGAGCAGATGCTAATAGCCAGACGTTGCTCTGTGAATATTAATTCACAAAAACGTCAAATTCCAGAGAAAAGCATGTATTCTGCTTTTATAAATTATAATCCAATACATTCTGTTTCATCTTTGCTTCTTGATTTACATGTCTGGCTCCGTACTGACATACTGTTTGGTTGCTGTGTGTCTCATAGATCTGGAGGCCCTGTACTGGAACAATATGAGAGAGAGACTAAAGTGTCAGAAGAAGATCCACCGGAGAGCGGTGAAGGAGATACACCCATGCATATAAATGAAGGGGGGGGGGGTTAAATGCCAAATTGGCCAATTTAGTGCTTGGCCTGTGTTTACTTTGTTTCAATGGAAATGTCCGTGGGCTGGGCATGCTCACAAGGAAATCTTGAAAGTCTTTGCAAGTTTTGTGAGTTACTTGTTTTACAGTTGTTTCTATTTAAATTTATGGGAGATGAAAACCCTTTGGAGTGGGCTTTGATAAACCGTGTGGGTTTGCATGTCTGATTTTAGGGAGTGTTCTGTAATGACATCCTGGAGCAGAGGAACGGGGATGGGGAGGAGGCGGACGAAGAGTGCGAGGGCGGGGGCCCCCAAGACCCCGAATTCCAGGACGCTGATGCAGGTGCTAAGCAGAGACCGAATGGAACTGTGTAGACAGGTCATTCAGTGTGAAAACAGAGCAAACATGTCTGTAAAGCTGAGATTTTTTTAGAAATCTATAATGAAGAAAGAGTCTTTGGAGGAAAGATTTTAGAAAAAAAGTTATTTGAAAAAGCAATATGAGAAACAATCAGTTGTTTGTAGTTTCTGTAATTGTGACTTAAAATGGTAATGCTCTGACCTGAGAACAGTGGAATTCACCCCCCCGTTGTACACTGTGACGCAAAAGTCCCTAAGATCCCACTCTGAAACTTTTTGCACTTGTGCATTTTGTCCATACAACACCATAGTAATTCCTGCTGGTTCTTTTGTACCGGTAATTGTTATATTTTTATATAGTAAATTGTTGGATTTTACCTCTCATGAGTGCTCTCACAATTAATCAGTGTTGTGTAAGCCAGTCACCTCTATTATTGAACAAGAGCTGTGACAGAGACTCCTTGTGGAGTTCAGCTGAATTGCAGGCTACCAAATCAGATTTAAAAAGCAGAACCTAAGTTAAACATATGTAAAGCTGAACAGAAAATTGAGACAGTAGCTGAATCGGTTATTTATTTATTTATTTATTTTTTTGCACACTTGATCCTCAGGTGACGAATACTCAGACCATGAGAACTTTGCCGATGAGGTTCCGGCGGAGATCGCAGATGATCGGGACCTTGTGATTACAGGTGCAGTGCTAAGCAGTGAACTTGGCTGCAAACTTATGATACAGCACAATCTCAGAGAAGAAAATCAATCAGTTTAACTTGCTGGTTGGGTATTTCAAATTTTAATGGGGCATGTGCTTGTGTTTTAACAGCCTCTCAGGTTGAGAGAATGACTTATGAGGACCTGGTCAAGAAGAGTGTCGTAAGTGCCATTTCACTGTTGTTACATCATTTCTGTAAGATAGCAGTAAGTGTGAAAGTGCAAGATAATTCCAGAAACATGAATACCCAGGGGTACATTAAACATGTGCTAAACACTGTAATAAGCGATACATCGCCTCAGGGTTTAACTGCTTTGCGATCAATCCTTGATTGTTCTTTCCAGGAGCTCTTCCTGGTGAACTCCCAGAAGTACGCCCAGGAGACGGTGCTGTCCCGCCGCATGAAAGACTGGGAGGAGAAGATGGGCCCCCACCTCACCGCTCAGGTACCGTAACCATGAAACTGCTGCGATGATGTGTTCATAGATCTCTTTATCCTCCAGGACAAGGACAGCCTCCTGATTTTTAGCTTGTGACCAGCAGCTCTATTTGGTCTGTTGGTCGGTTGGTCCACAAAAATTTCCCCACCCTTTGGCGGCCACAATTTTTTCCCTAAGAGGCTGAAATTTGGCATTGAGATCGAGAAGGTGTGTGTCCCTGTTCACGCCAGTTGGCTGAAAGGGGCCGTGGCAGTGGGAGTGGCCTGTTCACAGCTATTGTGAATTCGTGCTTCTTAAAGGTGGAAGTTAATTTGATCTGGTGCACAGGAAGGTTACATCTTATTCATGTGTTAAAACCGTATCTGTCCAAGAGTTGCTAGCTACCTCCTCAATAATAATATGCAATATGCTTATTATATTTATAATATAAACCTGCATTGTTAAGGCTTATCTCAGGTTAGTTTTGTTGGAGCACCTTGGTGTACCGATGTAACCCCACACTAACACTCAAGTCCTGCTGTATTGTTGAGTATTAAACAGAGATCATTAAAATCATTTTGAATGTAATGGGTCTTATATTGAATTGTTCAATTGTTGTTATTTTGTATCAGGTGGAGACTTCCATTCATTTAGATGAATTTTGGATGTTTATAGGGCTGGATCTGTAGTTAGTTAATGGTGCTGGTACAGGGTCATGGTTTCACCTGTCAGGTCTGTGGTTTTCCCTCCAGGAGGAGAGGCTGGCCTTTGACATCCATGACTATGGGAATAAGATCATGGGCGCTTTCTGCGACATCAAAGAGAGGCGCACCTTCGCCTCCATCGTCCAGGGCAAAGAGAACCACGAGGTGTGTCGGTACATGCTGGCGTCCCTGCAGCTGGTGAGTGTATGCGCACACACTCACACAGTCCCATGTACACTAACACACATACACGCACACAAACACAGTCCAAAAATATTCTCTAACACTCACACAGCTCCATGCACACTAATATGCAGACACAGGCACATGAACACAAAATATGTAAACCATGTAAGTCACTCTGGAAAAGAGAGTCTGCCAAAAGCCTGTAATATAACACTTTGAGACAAATTATGATGTCCTCCTTTTTGTCCTGTAGGCCAATGACTACACAGTGGAGATCCACAGACAGGAAGGGCTAGAGGAGGCAGTCGACACAATGGAACTGACACTGCTCAGCAAACAGAAAGCCCATGAGCGTTTCAAAACCTACGCCGCCCCCTCCATCACCGACACCCACTGATCCCTGTGTCTTTGATCCCCCCCCCCAAACATCACTACCCCCTTCTGTCTCTGCTTTTTCATGATCTTCACTTTCTCAGCCACCCCTTTGTAGTGTAGAGTCTGTAACTAAACTCGATTGGGTATAAAGGATGAGAGTGAATGGTCCCATGCTGTGATCTCTACCTCTGCTTTCATCACTGATCATGGATCAGTCACACAAAGTGGTCACTCAAGGGTTACATTCTAAAGTGCCTACCTCACTCCTCTCAGCTGTACCTCCACAGCTGATCTGAGATAAGTTTTCCTGCACTTGTAGTGTAGCATCATAACTTGATCTTAGGTTGGAGTCACTGAGGGGAGTGTAGGTTGGAATGCACTCTGTCTTTTTCTGTCCCGTCTTTGTACTGTTTCCTCCCATATTTGCTAGCTTATGCCTGAATTTTTAAAATAATATGTTTTGTATGATAAATATACTGTTTCTGTTTGTTAGATGTGGGTGTGTGGACTTGTGGTTATGACATATTTGAGATGTCAAAATGTACATCATCTCAAGTAAACAAACCAATCCAAAAGAAGAAATATTCAGGCTAACCACTGTAGTGTTTGACTACAAAATATATAATTATTTGTACAATATATTGCATGAGTTGAGTTGATTATGTAACAGTCTTTAAAAAAGGAAGCAATTAAGACCATAAAATATGGCATTGGGGTGAAGCTCCTTTCACCTTGTTTCCAGCCCTTTTAAATAAACTGGCTTTGGTATCATCAGTCCCTCGGCCTCATTGGTTAAACACTCAGTGTCATCACAGTTCCTCGTGTTCTACCTTCTCCAGCTTTCAGAATCTGCAAACTGCAGGTCCTAACAGTGTTGGTAGACATGCCAGTCTTCACATTCTCATTTTTGTGTCACCCTTTATTCCCAGCATTGTCTGAAATTATTTTGTTACTAATATCTGCCTTTGGACCGAATAACTGTAGCTCATCTTAGGAGTGCCATATTTAACAGCAAGGATCTAAAATTTATTGATGGGAATCTTTTGTGGCCTTGAGTTTTTGTTGGGTGAAAGAATCCAGTCTTATTCACTTTACTGTTGAGAAAGACTGAACTTTTACAGGTTTTACTTTTATCTGAATATCGTCGGTAGTTAGATGTGCTTCACTGTACTTACTGTAATCAGCTGAACATGGATGAGAGTTACAGCCAACCACTAGATGGCACTGTAGTATCCCTTACATGTTAAACTGCACCGATTTGCACCTTTATCAGGACCTGGTGTTGCCCGATACATGAGGTGCCTGGATAGTTCTCAGCTTTTACTTTTGGTGCTACAGCATTTGTTTCCAGTCATTCAGACCCATTGATCTTTTCGATTTAAGCTTGAAACACTCAGTTCTTTTGGCTCCCTCTGTTCTATCCAGAGTACAGAATAGAGCTACACAGGACTCACAGTGGAAACTGGTTTCAAGACACAACTAACAGAGGAGCCCTCAATGTTTAAACTCAGTGAACTAGTGTACACCTAGCAATGAAAGAAATGCTTTTTTCCTGTGGTCCACTCTTTGCTTAGGGAGATCCTTCATTATTTGTGAGTTTGGTGTACAGTTCCGTAGATCTTCTCCCTTGTTGGTTTATATTCGATTTTATGGCTGTTTGTTTATAACCTGGTGGTGAGTCACTGCTCACTGAGGGTGAGAGGGGAACGATGTACCGCATGGCTCATTAAAAAATCAATCTGCACTTTCACCTACTCGATACACCATTACACTTTGTGGCCTGTATTCTCCTTCCACCACCAGAAACATTAACTCCGCAAGCAAGAACAGCAGCTAATCCAACCCAGGGTTGGCCATCAAGGTCCTGGAGAGCTGTGGACATACTGAAATCAGCTTCCTATTAACAGCAGATAATTACCCCAAGGGATGATGGGAGTTCGAGTTCCTTGACATGGCTCTGGTTCAGTTATGGGTCAAGCTGAAACGAAATGTACAGTTCACAATGGACCTCAAGGACTTTCCTGTTTATGGAAATTCCATATAGTTTTTTTGCAAATGGATTGTGAATGGGGGGAGGGGGAGGGGGAGTGGTCGATCTATATGTCAGAAATGGACATGGTAATCAGTGTTCATTAGCCTGTGGGTATGTTTGTTCTGAATGGCTCAAGGAGAAACAGAAACCCTTGGTGGAGTGTTCAAGTGGAGCAAGCATGCCTACGAGCGTCAGGGAATTGAATCCTGTAGGATAAAAGCCGTTTGATTATGGTCTGGGTTTAGCAGGTTTTCCCTGCTTCATTGTGCAATGACAAGTCCACTTAAATCCAGAGGTTTGTCTGTATTAGCCTAGCACTGTTTATTGTAATCGTATGAAATGCTAACTGTATAGCACATGGATTGTGAAATGCTCCAGCTGGCTGTATGTGTTTTTGGTGTGCTTGCTTGTGCATGTGAATTGACTGGACTTTTGCAGCAATGGGATGAATCCTTCAGATACAAGTGGGCAATTGAAGTGGGAGGAAAGAAAAACTCAAGCTCTTTTACTATTCAGGCCACACCGCATATCTGCCTGTAAAAGGATGCCCTCAATTTGATGAAGCTCCAGGATTACCTTATATTACTCATGATTATTCATGACCTTTGCAGGTGCCTGCGTTCTGCTATTTTAAATGTATATTCATTTGATAATTACTGAAAGAGCACCATGCTCGAGTGTACTGCATAGTTTTTAAGACACTATGTGGAGCATAGGGAAACATCCAAGGCTTCTGTACATTCTGCCTTATAGCACAGGAGTAGCCAACCATGATCCTGGAAAACTACAGAGTGCTTTGTTTGTTCTCACCTTAAAATCAGCAGCCAATTCAGAAATAATTAACAGGGTGAGATAATGTAACTCTGGAATCAGTTTCATTAACTTATCAGTTAAGCACAGTAACCACAAAAACTACCACTTCAGTACCAGGATTAGCTGCCCTCATCTTGGCACCATGGCAGTGTAGGTGAAATAACAGGAGAATAAACCTGAATGATCATGCTGTAATTACATGATATATGCACAGCCACATACCCCCATTTTTACAGCAATATGAATAATGACAAATGAACAATACTAATTGCTAACAGAGAAGATTGTAGAGTGGAATCAAAGAGACTGGAGGAACTGTTGGAGGTAGGATGAAGGTATAAATATATAGTATAAATATGGGTTATCACCCAGTCATCTGCATGTACGCCGAAAGAGCATTGAGGCAGTTTTTAGGTCGACCGGTGGTCCGTTCACAGCGTGTCCATTCGCTGGTCCAGTGCTGTGTGGATGTTGGCTCTGTGGTTGTCAGTTCTCCATCAGTTCTCTGGGTATCGTTACTGAGTTTTTCCTCTCAGGCTGCTGTGACTCACCCACCTCTCGTGTCTGTAGGAAC
Source organism: Albula goreensis (assembly GCA_022829145.1). Lineage (NCBI taxonomy): Eukaryota > Metazoa > Chordata > Actinopteri > Albuliformes > Albulidae > Albula > Albula goreensis. The sequence goes on along the minus strand of CM040757.1, from coordinate 7,806,949 downwards.
ACAGTGCACTTTAGGAAGGTTTATATAACATGGTTACCTTTTCCTTCTACAGCCTGGGGCGAAAACAGAGCAGGCTGAGGCAAATATATTAATCCTGAACATTTATATAGACGGTTTCTTCATTTATACTCAGGATGTTCTGGACATTATGTACCTTTCTTTTGTCCTTTTGTATAATTTTAATTGATAATTTGTAAATCAATGTAGTGTACAATTCTTGACTTTCCGTGGTTTGACTCCTGAGATGCTTATGGTCGCTCATCTTTGATTGACACATATGACAACCAATAGAAAGGTTGGTCTTGGTCTGTTCGCCAGTAGTTTGCAAACTTTCCAAGCCCACAAACCAATGAACAAGCGAGAATATATTTCTTTTCTTAAATTGACACCTTTTATATGTTCAGATACGGTGTTAAAATGTTTTGACATTATGTCAGAACAACTGCATGCACATTCACTTTTGCAAATAAGTTCTCAATTTGACTTGTGTGTATGTCTATGGAGAGTGAATTATATACATGGCAAGTTATTTTTGTATTTGTATCTTATGATCCGTCTTAACCTCTGTGATGTCCCATGATTTGGAAATCACTACTTTAGACTGCACTACATTAATAGTAGATTACACACTTCATTTACATCTACTGTGTATGAACCACCTAAAACATTTCAAATAATTCAGTGATTATTTGAATTTATATGAAAAGTTGTAGTTGTGATTCTCTTGCTCAAAAACTGCTTCTGTCTTCAGCATATTCTCTGGCCAAGCCAAATTTTTGTTAGATATTATTTTCTTCTTTGTGTTTGGTTTGTGATATCTGCGTGTGTGCCATTATATAAATGTGGGTGAGGTATATCTGTCTCATTTGAAACTGTGTTGGTTGTATAAATGTCTGTAATTAAGAAGGGTCAGTCACATGGGTATCTGTGTTGTTTCATGCTATCAATAAGCTAACATTGATCTCTCTTTGATTTGAGACCTTTTGCATAAGAATGACACTGTTTTCTCTTTGCCATTGAGGCCTCTGGCTCTAAGGTTACATTGGTTTTGTAATTACTCTCTCTCTTTGTATCTGCCGCAGCTGTGTCTTAACAGGGTTGTTATGCATGTTCAGAGTGACTGAGTCTAGAGTGCAGCTTGGCCCCATGGGAAATTGATGGAATATGTTTTTTCCTTAGCCATCAGGAGCAAGTGACTAGGCACTGTTAACTGCATTGAACCTTGGCACGGATGCCTGTGTGTGATCGTGCATGTGTGCGTATGTACGGACCTGTGTTACTCTGCTGTAGGGGTGGCTAAAAGTTATGCCGTAGGGGATGAGGATGACTTCATTTCTCCAGCTCTGGGAACTCTGAGCTGTAATGTATTGATCTTTTGGAGCCAATATTTCTGGCCTCTTTGAGTTTGGCAAAGCCTTCTCCTCCTTTATGGTGAAATGCTCAATATTTCGAGGTTCAGAACTCTTTATCCTAGTGGTTTTTGTCTGAAATCCAAAGAGCTGTGAAAATCTGATTTAGTCCACAGCAGGACTGTGTGTGCTGTATTGTATTGGCAGTTCACCCCCTCTGTGTCTGTTTGTTTGAACGTGTGTGGGAAGAGTGTCTACGCACTGAAGGATTGTGGCACAGCTGAGCCCTCGTGGAAGACTCTTCCAGGAGTGAGGAATGGAAGATCGAGGAGCTTACTAAAACCTGCACACACATGCAACATGCATGAAGGGAATCATCCAGCAAACGAACATTACGACACACTGTCCATTTCTACAACTGGATATTTTTACAGAAGCAATTCAGGCTAAGTACCTTGCTCTAGGGTACAACAGCAGTGCCTCTCCTGGGAAGTGAACCTGCAGCCTCTGAGTAACAAGCCAAGCTCCCTAACCCTTAATCCTGTCAAACAGTCAATCAAATTTTATTTAATATTCTGCAGTTAAAGAAAGTGCTTCACAAAGCACATGGAAAAATATGTTTTTCATACAATTTGAACCGAAGATTCATTCTGCATTGGGAACTGAAAAATACTCTATAATAACAGAAGCAGAAGCAGTGAGATGTGATCACATACTTGGTCTAATATTGTTGATGGAAACCTAGACAGGTTGTAAGGTATTTTGTATGTTATTCTTCCTGACTGGACAATATATACAAAGAAACACATCTGTGAATAGGATAAAGGAAAAAATAAAACACATCTAATGGTAAGCAAAGATACAATTAAAGAAAAAACTTATTCCTCTCATTTTGGGACAGCACGGAATAGCGCTAATTAAGAAGCTAATCTGATGCACACTAAACACAGAGGGTGAATCAGAGGAAACTCTGAAGTAGAACAGGGCCTGTCTGCATATCAAGGACTGAGCTCACTGGCACAGATTAAGTTGCCGCTGAAGTGGGTGTGGGCACCCCTTGATGACATCATGCACTGGGGGACCCCTAGAAGATGGAAAGAGCTGTAATAAGTTTATAGAACAAATGTGATTTGGCATAGTTTATAATGTCAGAAATCGGCATGATAGAACCTTAATGGGATATAGTAGCTATATATTGACATGCATAGAGTAACTGAAATGTCTAGTCTCACTGTATTTTATAAAGATTTGTGCATTTTGCTTGACATTGATACACCTGACAAACAACTGAGTACTGTTGAATGCATTTATGAGCTGAAACATTTAAAAAGTAGTTTTCAAGAAAGGATATTTTTTCTTTAGTCACAAACATATTGATTGACTTTGGTGATCAAATGAGATGCTTTTGGTTATAGTAGGATCATGTAGACTAGAAATCCAATAATTTCTTCCAAAAAAGGGTGGGTCAATGAGAAAAACAGGAACACACAGGGTTAACTGGGAGGTAGTGAAGACAGGTGGTGCTTGTCCATTTTGTTTTGGTCACACTCTTTGCAGACGCATTCTTTGGCTTATAAGACGATGAAAATCACTGAACTCCATATGCTAAGAAACATGGGAAACATGGGCCTCAATTCAATAAGCATTTGTAAAACTGACTGTATTAAATGACAGTTACATTTTTACAGCATATTTAATCATGCCGGAGCTGACGATAGATACTGCTTGAATCCAGGCCATGCATTTCCTTTCCTTGCTCTTGTCACTTTTTCAGCATCTGTGTGTACTGAAAATAAACGAGCCCCATGTTGGCGCTCCTCTCTTGGCTCAACAGCTTTGTTGACTGTTGAGCTGCAACCGCTCAAAGCTCTCTCAACAAGCTGTCCAGAGTTCTCCCTCTCCCCTTTGCTTCTTCCCTCTATCCAGGGCTCAAGTTGAGGGGATTGCGGGGGGATGCCATCTTCCTTGGAAAAAATCTTGACCACAACCATCCCCCTTATAAAATTGTCTTCTCCTTTCCCATCGCTTTTGCTTTAATGGAAATATCTATGCTATTCATTGCCTAATCGCGAAAGGACTATCAGCGATACTTAAATGCTAATCTTGTGTTATTTGCGTTCAAGTTTGTGTTGATTTGTATCCTCTGTGCTTTGTGGCTTTTGATTGCTTATAGCTTTTTTGCTTTGAGCCTGCAAAAGCATTCTTCTCAATGCCTGATGCAACTTCACCGAGAGTTTTGCTTTGGTCGAGCATTGTGGATGCTAAAGGTTAAAATGGCTAAGCAATCGGTTCAGCAGGACCTCAGTTTTTTTAGTAAAGAAGAAAATGACGGGTGAGATGATAATGAGTCTCATGTATTATTGTTAATATTGTAAATAATTGGATAGGTTTTGATATTTTTATATATTGTTGTTAAATACGAGTTACAAGTATATTTTCTGACTTTTTTTCTTACGATTATGCGTGAATATGAAAAATGTAGGCATATTCCACCATCCCTCCACTATGAGGTTGACCATCCCCCTTGGTTTTATTTTAAGAATTGTCCACTGGGTAAGACTTTATCCTTATGTCCATGTTTTACTATTGTTTTAAAACAAAAACGTAAAACTTTGGTGGCATCCCATTTTTTCACATTTTGGAGGTTAGACAATAGTCTTATGTCTTTTCTGCATTTTCGGCAAAATACACTTTTGTCATTTACTTCACTTGAAAATACTTCTGGTAACTTTTTGTCCCATAAACAGTGTTTCAGTATTGCTTCAAGAAAAAAAAAGAAAATGTTTGTGGCATCCCACATTTTCACCTACTGGAGGTAAGACTTATGTGTTTTCTTGATTTTCGGTGAAATACAGTTTTGTGATGTACTTCACTTGACAACATTTATGGTGACTTTTTGTCCCATAAATAGTAAGTGTACATGTTTTACTATTGTTTTAAGAGAAAAAATGGACAATTTTTGTGGCAAGACCTGGGCTCCAGTTGAGCCCATATGCAGGCAACGTCCCCCTTGTAAGACTTCCATCTCCCTTCCCATCCCCACTGCTCTAATGGAATTAGCTATGCTATTTATCGCCTAGTCACAAAAAGATGAAACTTATCATCGATATTTAAATGTTAATCTTGCATTATTTGCACTCACATTTGTGTTGTTTTCTATCCTCTGTGCCTTTGCTGCTGTTGATGGCTGATTTCTTGTTTGCTTTGAGGCTAGACTTTCATGCTTCACATTAGCTAATGTAACTAAACTGTGAGTCTTGCTTTGGATGAGCATTGCTGATGCTACAGGTTAAAATGGCTAAGCAACTGGTTCAGGAGGACCTTAGACGTTTTTGAGTACAGAAAAAAATGTCAGGTCAGGTGATAACCAGTCTCTATTATTATTATTATTATTATTATTATTACTAATATAATTTATTATTAATAATATTGTAAATAATTGCATAGGTTTTGATAGCTTTTGTGTTCATAAATGAGTTAAATGTGCATTTCTGTCTGTTTTTCTTATGATTATAGATGAATATAAAAACGTAGGCATATAGCACCATCCTTCCACTCCATGGTGGACCATCCCCCTTGAATTTTTTTTTTACAAATCAACCACTGCCTCTATCTCTTCCTTCTCTCCTCCTTCTCCTCCTTTCCAATTTCTCTCCAGTAAGTATCTCTCTCCCCCCCTCTTTTTTTGATGAATTGGGCATTGGGGTTGAGGGAGGGGGGGGTAGGGGGATTGGTATTAGAGAAACAGGAGAGAGCCGCAGTCGTGGGAGGACGTGGGCTGGTGGATGAAAATGCCGTCCCCTCCCCTCTCCAGCACGCACGTCTCTCTCTCTTAACTCCCACCTGGTGTCAGCGGAGCTTGTTGACTCTCCCTTCTTTCCACCTACTCTCCCTCTACCTCCCTCGTATTTCATTTCACCCACACTCTCCCTCCCTCCCTCCCTCCCTCTCTGTTTTCACTTCAAAGTGGGTTGCCAGGTTCAGAGTGCCAGGTTTGTAAGAGGATTCGTCTCTGATGGGTCATACAGCTGCCAGCTCCTTCTTTGGAAACCATAGTGAAGCCTCCCTGTCCACTGATGCATTGCATATTACAGATACAAGGAGACGTAGCTATCCTCCCTGTTTCCCTTCCAAATGTAATACCTGCCATATTAAGTTTAGATTTAATAAAGTATCTTTCAGACATGTAAAGAGTACAAATGATGCCTTCCAATCAAACTAGACTTTTTCTTCTTTTCCTACTGCAGTAGTTTTTACATTTTACTGAGGCTGGCTTTTTAGATGTCAAAAAAGCAGAGAGCATATTGAACAATGAGAGGGTCAGAGATTGAAAACGTGAGCAAGCAGTACCATTTTGTGGAAGTACTAAACTGTGTATCGTGTACATTTCATCCACCAGCTCCAAAGTAGCTCCTCCACCCTCCTCATTTGCATAGAACTAAACCATAACCAAACTCAAACGTACAGATATTCAAGCGCTTTGAATAAGGTTTTGAAAAAGAGGGGTGGCAAAGATTCTTCCACTTCTCTGAAACTCCCAACTTTCACAAATATTTTTCCTCTTCCAGGTGAAGATACACCTATATCACCCCTAGGAAGGGAAATGCATGTGACCCAAATGGAAACAAAAGTATATTCAAATGTGTGCTAAGTGTTAAGCCCCTTCCCTGTGTGGCTGCATGGGTGTATGTATGTATGTATGTATGTATGTATGTGTGAGAGCAAATTTATCTTTGTCTGGCTCTTAGGCTTCATCTGTGCTTGGGAGACTGAGGATTTTTATGTAATATTTATTTTTTTCAGTAAAAATTAACTTAGCAAACTAGCTAGTGTCTGTCAACCTATTTCACCAAATTAATTTATACTGGAACATATTAAAGCTCGTCGTATCTGCCTATCTTGATTTCAAGTTACAGTTAAATAGTTGTGAAGGTTGCTTAGTTTAGAAAAAAAAACCCTGACAATAATGCCATTCACCACAGTTGCTAGCAGTTGACAAACCTAGTTGAGGACGTCTCATACTTTCTACTGAAGGTACATCACAGACCAGAACAGGTGTTAAATTCTTAGTGTGAGTTCATGAAACTGTATGAAGAATGATTTTGTCTTGTAACTAACAATACTAATGTAAGAACGAAATCACCTATGTGTTTAGTTGCATAATATATACTTATGTAATTGGGCATGGTCACAGTGACTTTCCCCATGTCTCATTGACTGCAGTCTTATAAAAACCCTTATGTAACTGGTATCTAGTGTTGTGTTGTGTTGTATGTATAATATGACCCCTCTGCAGGATTCTGTTGATATGGGTATCACGGTGAGTGAGGACAGGTTTATGTAAAATAATTCCGGACAGTGCCTCAGTCCCCCAGGAGTGTCTGCCGGTTTCTGTGGAAACACATTAGTGCCAGTGTGTGCTCGGCCGCCCCTCTCTCTCTTTCTGCCGTATCCTGCCGCAGTGCTATCAGTCTGCTGAGTTCCACTCTTTGATCTCATTTCCTTCTTCTCTGAACCTCTAAGTGTGTGCTGGTGCCATTTTGTGTGCAGTCCACCCATGCTGTGAAGCCATTTCTTGTGGCCTTGGAGTGACCATGAGAAAGTGATTGCCTCTCATTCCATAGATTCTAACTTAGGTTTAATGTTCCACTGCTGTTTTGAATAATATTTCTTTAGCTGGTGTTAGCTTACCTTGGTGGAAAATGTCTCTCCAATAACAGTGAGTCCTTTTACAGGTGATAGTATGCAGACATTCTAGACATTATTGCCATCACAATCCTTAAAAAAAGACACACAGTCAGATGCAGCGGAAAATTTAGATACATCTACCATCATATCTTTTGGCTGAGAGGAAACCATCCAAATCTACAAAGATAGATCCTAATTCAGATCACAGACCCTAAAGCCATGGACAATATTTCTACCACAGCAATCGCCATTCCACTTTTAATATGGATTCTCCATTATGTGACCTAAATAATGTCAACACATTCTACAATGACAGTTATTGCGCATTGTAAACACACGCTTCAGGAAGGTTACTGACTGAAAATCGGGCCGACCGGGCTTAATGAATTTTCAAAGGAACAACCCCTAATGGCGTGTTAGTGTGAAGATGTTCACAGTCGTAGGTTTTTTCAGCTGTAGTTTGCAGTTGCTGAAAAAGTTGGACACATTCCGCGATTGGCCTAATTCAGATGCACTCTGGTTGCCTTCGGTTGCCTAGCAACACTCCAAAGACAGCATGATGCTTAAAGTTAAAACTTGATCCTCCTTAAAAACAGAAGGTTGAATTGTGAGTCATTGTGTGTGCTGGGACCCTCTAAATTAAGCTTACTTTGTTATTTAATTCTTGGACTTTTTAAACATTTTTCTACACGCGATATGTTGAATGTAGAAATGTACAAAATTAAGGACAGAAAGCTTGGAAAACTGTGTATAAAGGTAACGCATCTGTAAATCCGGTTGGCCTATGAGATTATCGTTGTTATTTCAGAACAACTTGTCCCTTGTTTTGATAATATGTAAATGAGAACATGGGGCTCTTGAGCTCTTCTGGAGAGGATGGTGAACACATAACTAATGACTGTTAAAAAATGTCACTGACAGAGGTTTGACATCACTGCCTACAGAAGAGCACAGAGATGGGAAGCGTGGGCGAAACACATACCTACCTGAACTGTGAGAGAACACTCCACTCAGGTGAGTCTGTTTTGAATCACATATCCACATATTACAGCACCAGCTACAAGCCATGTTTGCCCATTTTTTATTTTTTATTTTTGCACGATGGGCCTCGTTAATCAAGAGTGAACCAACACATTTGATTATAAATTGTTCAATTTAAAGTACATTTGTATAAGTAGCATGGGATTTATCAAAGTTTTTATATGTAAGACTGACTTGTGGGTCCAAAGAGGTTTCAGCTTTCGGTGTTTTTGTGGTTTTTGAGCTCTTACATCGTGACTGGACTGGGCAAAACAGAATTACAATGAACTCCTACAGCACTGACCTAAATGAGATCAGGTGTGTGGGGAATATGATACAGATTGGCTTACTGGAAAAATCATGGCAGCACATATACCGTGAATTTTGATCAGAAATGTCTTGCCGTGCACAGCTAGCACGACTGTAACTTCCTTTAACATAACCTCAGTCTTCACTTGTAAGAAGTGTATAATTTTCTGTTTTTTCTTGGCCTCTGAATTCATCTGTAATGGGATGTCCATGTTCCTTACATGGCGTTTTAGGGATCAATAACTATGTTAATCACCTATTCTGTGAGCACACTTCTTATGTATGAATGATTGGTATTTGTCAATATGAGCATGTTGATGCAAACAATGATGTGCAAAATACGCACAAATCCAGTGAGATCAGTTTATTTGTATCCTTTTGCAGATACATTTACACACGGTAATATTGGCAAATTAGGCCCAGAGGGAGTTCTGATGCTGCTGTGTGTGCCAAGAATTGCTTCACAAATCAACAGCCAATCAAATTTAATTAAAAATTTCCTATGACAAAGCCATAATGGTGTATTGATGAATACAAAAACCAAACAAGTTCTGCAGGTCCTGAGAATCCTTCTGTTGGATGTACTAGGGGTTTTGACGCTATGTGTGTGTGTGTTTCTGTAGGTCAAGTTCTTGGTGTTGTTGGCTCAGATGTTTTCAGAGAATTTACTTGTTCTCCAACTCAATCTCAGTTAAATTACTCCAGAATTGAAAGGGGCCATGGTTTTATTTCCTTGGCCCTCTTGGACTCAAACCTATGACATGTGATGCCCATGTACGCTGGACCCCTTGGCATGCAGGCCTGGTGACATCATCCAGGCTCTGGTGACAAGAGAATTTGCCGGAGGCGGTCCAACAGTGATGAACTCACCGCTCTGACAGAAAGCCAGAAAGTTCCAGAACAAGCTATGTTTGTTCTCCCACAAATGTGCCCCTTACTCTTCACCTCTCCCAGCTACTGTCAAAAATTCATGTGTTTGTCTACTCCATTTCTACTCAAGACTGATATGGAGGTCAAACTCTGGTGCAGTGCTGAAGGAACGGATGTGGGTCACAATGTAGCCCACCTCATAAAACCAAAAAAGGCAGCATTTTGTATAATGCATTCAAATTTTAGGCCTTATCAGGTCTACAGTTTCTGCATGATAACAGGCAAGAGTCTGTGAAAATCTCTGACTTGGACCTCTACACTGGACCAGTACAGCTTGTTCTGTGTTTGTGATGGCAAAATTTCCTCGACCCTATGATTATTAACATGTTAGCAGCAGATTGTTAGGAGGCCAGGAAAGGGGGACGACTTCTTCCCCAATCACTAATAAGTGGCACAAATGCTGTTTTATAATTTGTGTGTTTTGTCTGGAAGGTACATTTTCATGGTTGAAAGAGACTGCAGATGTGGTCTTTGTGTGATGTTGTGATCCTTGAGGAACCTGTTCACCCTTTTTGTCTTCGTTATCTTGTCTGTACATGGTATGCTCTATGAGAGCATTGTCATTGACACAATCATGTTACTGTCATCAATATATCAATTTATGGCATGAACGAGCTGTGTTCTTTATCAGCACAGAATGGAGCGAATCGCTATTCCTGATCCTTCTATCTGAACAACTCTTTGCTTTTTACCTTAGTTTCTATTGCTTGTTAATGTATGTGCCATAAATGTTGATAATGAGATTCACAATATGGATCAATGCATCATATTGATGTTGGTTGGTGGATGTAGAATCTAACAGCCATGTCACTTTATCAATAACCTATTCCAATACATTTGAGCAAATGTTGTTTTTATAAATTCTTTGCACACTTTGATGACTCCCTCCTTGACTTCCAAACCTTCCAATTCCCTTCTGCGTTCATTGTGAGTGAGCAGCAAAGGGTTAAATCTGGACCCCTCATTGTTTATTCATGACACATTTCATTGCTCTATTTCTCCCTCTCGCTCTCTCACACTCACGCTGCCTCGTACCGCGGGGTGGGCGTACAGATAAACCAGCTGTGTGTTGTGAATCTAGACGCAGAGAACAGTCAAACATTTGAAAATTACAGCCATATGGAAAAAGGGATAGAGGGAGAGAGAGGCAGAGAGAGTGAGTGAAACAGAGAGACAGACAGAGGGAGAGAGACTGAGGCAATTCGTCTGACATTGGGCAGAATTCAACACGGGAGCGCCTGCTAATGAGGACTAAATAGTTAACGCAGCGTGAAAAGGAAAGGGTCTGAGAGAGGGAGAGTGTGTGTGTGTGTGAGAGAGAGAGAGAGAGAGGGGAGGGGAGGATAGAGTGAAGACGACAGAAGGGAAATGAACACAGAGCTGCTGGAGAATTGGCTGTCAGCTGCTCTTGCTGCAAGATCTGGATCTCATTAAAAGGTAAATACTCTGTGCCTGGCAGCAGAGCCAGTGTGTGTGTATATGTGTGAATGTGTGCATGCATGCGTCTGCATGTTTGTGTGAGTGAGTCGGTAAAATAGAAACCGTAACTGAGGAGGACTGAGGAAAGCATCGCTGCTGATCTGTGAATCCTGCTCGAGAGCAGGGATGACAGAAAAGGAGAGAGGGTGAAACAGTGACCGGAGAAGGTACATGCAGGATAAGCAAGGGACTAGCAACATTGTGACGAAATGGCGAGACAGGACTGAGCAGTAACGAATTAGACAGAGAGAGAGAGAGAGAGTGAGAAAGAGAGCGATGTAGTCTGCATCTACCTGCAGTGCCTGTCCTTTCTCCAGGATGAAGAGACAGCTGCTACCAGACGTGTGTGGGTCTTAAGACCCCTCCTCCTGTCCCCCTCGTCCCCTCCCCCCGTTCCTCCCCAGGCTGTGTCTGTCTTCTGTGACCCCCCACACCTGAGTCAACCCCCCCCCACCAAACTCCATCCCCAACCTCCAAGGCCACTGCTTGGCCCAGCCCCCTCCGCCACAACGACCCAGCAGAGCACGCGGACCTGATCCCGGCACCACCCCCCCCACCCCCGGCCCCAGCCCGTTCCTCCTGCTCTGCGGCAGGGAGCGATGGACGGACTGCGTCTGCCGCCGGTCATCGAGGAGATGGCGGACCCCACAGGTTAGTGCGCCGCCTCCGTTGACCTGTCCATCGCTAACACGCCCAACGCTCCAGATCCAGTTGATAAGCAGGGTGGATTTAGACAAGCTGATCCTGATGGGGGTGAGGAGGTGAGTGAAGGAGAGAGAGAGAGAGAGAGAGAGAGAGAGAGAGAGAGAGAGAGTGTAAGAAGTGTAAGAGAAGTGCAGATATAGGTACAGGTAAGACAGGACAGAGGTGGCTGTCACAACAGGCCGGAGCTGTCGCCTACAACTGAAACTCCTTTTTGTAGCTCCAAGCTAAGTGCATTAGCTTGTTAACTGTTGTGTTTTGATGGCTGGGGGGGGAAGCGTTGCGTTGCCACTGGGCTCCTGGGACGGACCGCTCTAATGAGCACTCAGTGTTTGTGCATGTCTCTGTGGCGTAGTCATGATCGAGAGCTGGCATTCGTCCAGATGAGCGGTCTTTGAGTGTTTGGGTATATCTATTACCCTTGGAAAAGGTCAGCGCTGAGCTGTCACAGGAAAACACAGCAATGAGGACAGATCTGAAGTACAATACTCAGTTTTCAGACAAAGCACTTTGTTCCTTTGCACCTTCTTTTCCAGTAACGAAGAATTAAAAACACTAATACTATATATTGATTATTAAGGTGGTCGTTTTTTATTAGTAGGGATCATATATGTTTAGACATATTTGGAGATGAATGCGTTGTTTTACTGCACAGTAACAAGAGACTTGATGTAACAGTGGAGAACTTAATTGAAGCCTTTTTAATCTTGCATACATTTTTCAGAGGTTGCTCATAGTCTCTTGTTCTAACTGAAGTGTGGTTTGTTTGTCACTAGAAATGGGTATCTGTTGATTAATACAATAATATCAGATTTAGGAGGAGAAGGTCCAAGAGCTTGCTATCCTTATTGAATTGGCAAGGAACAAATTTACAGAGAAATTGTAATGGCTGGTTGAGCCACCTGCTTGTTGAGAGGGATACGGCTGTTAGCGAACGGGTCATGGATGCCAAAGAAAACATTGGACAGATCTGAACCAAAACTGTTAGCTCGTTTGCTGTTTGAACTCTTGCTATGTATGTATGTTTGCTGTAACAGATGCAATGGCCAAAAGTGTTGATTGAATACGGTTGAACAGCATCACACGCAGTCATTGTCACAGCCCAAAACCAGCTCTGTTTAGTGGGACCACATTTCTATAGTCTTATTAGAAGCTGAGGAGACATATTTTGTGCTATTTATTTTGTATACTGCTGGATCCCCTCATAATACTCCAGACTGAATGTTAGCTCCTCTCGCTGTCATAAGCTGAAGTGTCTCTCATGATATGTAACACCCTGTGGACTCTCTTGTTTCTCACCATCTCTAACATGGGGTGTGGAGTGGTGACAGGTCCTTCCGGAGCCTTAGTTACCAGACAGATCTGCACCACAACATTCTCTGTCTTCATGAAGGAGATGACGGTTAAAGGCAATGCAATGCAAGAGCTTATGCTTAGTGTATTGCTGCAGCAACGCTTATGGATACATGGTCTTTATGTTTCCCAGAGTTACTCTGTATGTTGGGCGTACTCTGTCTTTCTTCCCTGTCAGTTAGTGCCTTTGACTGAGTTTTTGCATAAAAGGCTTCACCTCCGCCCACAGCACCTACACTTTCCTGCAGATGCACCACTCTGTTCTTTTCTCTGTGCTACGCCTCCAGTTACCCTGCCTCACAGAGCCTCTGTCTTCTTTTTAATACCCCCCCCCCACAACCCACAAACAACATGCCCCCTCCTACTAACACCCACATGCTCCATTCACCTAGCAGCTCCAAGATATTTTCTCCTTTCTTGGTGTGATACCACCCCCCCATCCACACTCTCCAGTTCCCATGAATCCCCACTCTCCCCAACACGGATCTATGGCACTGCCTCCTAGACCCAGTGTTGCATTGCAGCACCTGTGTTCACTGTGTTGGTAGGTGCCATTCCATCCTGCTGTTTTTCCTCTTTCTTTACAGTCAGCACATAGGTTGCCATATTTTGCTTGGAATTCCTCTAAACCCACCCCAAACTGGGGAACTGGCACTCTGCACCAGGTTTGCTGAATGCTAACGCATTCTGAGGTTTAGTGAGTCAGCACTGCTTTGCCTTGAGCTGAGTTCTTACATAGACTGTAGATCTTACTGAAGGTTAGACTTCACCCTGCATATTGCCGAGTCTTTCTCTCATTCTCCTCTCTGAAACCCTGTTCAACAGGATGCTTCAGACTGACCTCTTCACTCGACTGTCACCTCTCTTGAACCACAGCGCTCCGCTTCATGTCAGTTTCAGACTCGGCCCTGTGCCCTGCTTCTCCTCTACTCCCCCTGAGCATGCTCTGTTGCCCCAGACTGCTGTCCCTGTTTCCAGGGAACTGAGAAAAAACACCGCAGTTCAGCCTCTCAAAATATGAAAGCAAACGAGCTGACAATCCCACTGTGTTGTGCAACCTCATCTATTTAAAAGAGTTCACAAGTAGGGAGAGAACAAGATACAGCGATGATTTTTTAATATTGCTGCGCTGGGCTTTGTGTGTGTTCACTCTTTGAAGGCTTAACATAGTGCAAATGTGTCCCATTTATGCAAGAGGGTTTTTAACTTTAAGATATTTCATGCTATTAAAAAAATTTAAATGAGTGTATTGCCTTTGTATTTCAGATAAGCAATTTGCATTGGACTGTCTGAGGGTAATTAGAATGAAGGCCCTAGAATAACAAAATAAATAATTACTGGCCTACTTGGGTTTCTATTTCCCATTGGAAGCAAAAACTATCACTTTTCTATTTCAAACAGAACATTCTCATTAAAGTTAGTTAAAGTAGGTGTTTGTCAAACTACTTTATGTTGTGCTTGGGGCAGCTTTGGTACCGTGTGACGGTTTGTTATGTAAGCGCAGAGTTTTATCTTTCATGAGGTTCCGCAGTTTTCAGAGCCGCAGCGAGTTGGGACCGGTGCCACCGTTGCGTCGGTGACGCTAATGTGCCGTTACCGTGGCAACACCCGCCGCCCCACTCCCCCCTGCAGGTTCACTGCGCTGCACTTCGGACTACCAGACGTGTGCTTGGGGTTCTTTTTGTTTTGTAACATTAGAGAGATCCGTGCAGCGTGTGGCAAGGGGGGCGGTGGCGGTGGCGGTGGCGGGGCGTCTCCATGGCAACAGGACGAGTGTGTCAGATGCACACGCACCCTGCGTCACTCCCCTCCGTACCCTCTCCGGTGTGATAAAAGCAGAGAGGAGAAAGAGGAACGAGAGGCTCCCTCAAACAGAGCACACAGTGGGCTCTCTGAGGCAGCTCTTATCTGTGATAGTGGAGAGGGAGGGAGAGAGAGAGAGACAGAAACAGGAGGAGACAGCAAGGGCAGGATTAGGAAAAAGTGAATAATTCATGCCCTCCTGCACTGCCACACAGCGCTCACACATATAATACCCACCCCCCCCCACCTGCAGACGTGTTCCACACTCAAGGTGCAGGTCGCAATGTACTCCAGGAGCAATGAATGCCTGTGTGTTTTCAGCCTTAAAGCTTACCTAAAGATTTTATCAACTGAATACAAGCGTTTGCTATTATCTCAGTACTTCAGTCTTCTGTTCTGTGTACGTCGCCGTGAGCTGAAGTAGCCGGGCTGGACTTAACCTCAGGGAAATGCAAAGTTCTTTGACATGTGTGCCAACACAGTTCCTTTTGTCTCATACATGCCAGCTGACAATAAAGCAGTGACCTACTTCCTGCTGTATGGCATGTATTTATTCCTTGAGTCCGGCAAAACTATACATTGTAATATAACAAGTCTTACCCAGGGCTCATTCAGTTCTCATACCCACCAAAAGGGGGCACACACACTGAAAAATCACTCTGTGTGGGTGGATTACCTGGTGTCCACCTGCACAAATTTACACATGATGCGTCATCTTCTGGCTTGTGTCTGTGCAAACCTCGCATTGTGAAGTGTGGTGTGAAAGAGAGTGGCAGGTGAGATAACACGATTTAAAGCGTAACGCATGCCTCTTGGTGCTGGCTTGGATCGACAGCAGAGACTGCAGCAAGGAGCATTGCTTATGAGTTTGTGAAGGCAGTGAAACTCATTCCAGGTACCGGAGAGCCGTAGCGTATGCTAGTTTTTGTTTTCGTCTGAAATTCCACCTCAAGGTCAGACCCAAGAAACCAAGTAAGGTGAGTTGACTGTGCAACCTACTGTTTTGATTGGTCATTAAGTGCAAGGCAAGGTAACAACATAAACCGACATATCCTGTGGCTCTTTTGAACTTGGAATGAGCATCGCTGCGTTAGTGCGTTACAAAATAGGAGGAAACGCAGCAAAAACACTAAAAAAAGGAAGCGTAGCTCTTTAGAAGTCACCAGAAGCATGGGGCTCACTGACGGAAGCTGGCCCTCACAGTGTGCAGGCTGTTGGTTTCCTCTCGTGAGTCCGAACAGATTGTCTGTCTCACTGCCCTCCCTCGCTCTCCCTGTGCATTCTGGGAGATCTTGGACCTGGTAGAGGTACAATATCAAAACCTAAAAAGGGAGAACTGGCAGCACTGCTTATTCAAACAAAGCTTATCCCTGGGTCTGGGGAATATGCTTTTATACCTATATTTATCTGTAGGTCAGTGATGAATGGCATTGTGTTTTCAACATTGACATGTTTATATCGATCGTTTCTTAAGCTATGAGCTGAACAGATGCAGGCTATTCTGAATTTTATACAGCATCTTATATAACATAGCCTGCCAGGTCCTGTCAAGTCTCTTCGTTTCTGCAAGTTAAGAACATTTGATGTCTGATAAAGTTCAGTGATGCATATTTTATATCAGACTCAAGAATGACTTTTCTACTTCCCCAGATGAGATAAAACTTATTCTGTCTACAGAAAGGGAAAACTACTGTGGCAAGCTGAGATAACAAATGGATGTGTACGAATTTTAATCTGCTTCTGCGTTGTCACTTTAAGGACTCTTTGAACTGCTTACATATCAGGAGTTGTGGTAAATTGTGAATAATCTTAGATGATACTATGAAACTGAGGTCAAGTTACATGCTAAACATTCACTGTTTCAGAGGAACAAAACAAATAGTACTTCATTACAATGTCACCCTCACCATTTTGCAATTAACATCTATAACATGGTCCTTTGGTCCTTCATCTTGCTGTGTTTCCAGATGATCACCATTAATGACACACTTGAAGTGCAGCTAGTTGGCTTGCTAACAAGGCAGCAGGTTAGCTGTCTCGATACATCATGGCATTTTTGTACCGACAACCTTGCTACACTGCAGTAGATTCAAGTGTACTAGCTAGCCGTTAGTTTTAATTAATTATAATGCAGCTGGGTAACTGTATGATTTTTATGACCTTTGTTCAGTCATACAAGCTATCTTTCATTAAACATGATTCATTGTTTACACATGGAATTTGAGTTAAACAATTAGCTACAATGAACAGACAGTGTTATTGGCTGAAGTAGAAAATAACAGAATATTATTGGTTGATGCAGATTGTGGCCAATGCAGACAATTAGTAACTGGGAAGCTGGTGCATTTCTGATGATGAAATCAGAGGAAAATTGAAATTGGGAAGCAGAAGTAGAACATGAAAAAAGCAAAGGAGAAAGACAAAAAATCACATATGTTTAAATAGAAGAGACAGAAAAAGTGATAGATGGGTAAAAGAGAAAGTAGAAGCTGTATTCTCCTTCTTTCCGGAGATGTGTCAGTTTATTTTGAGATTTTAGCAGCAAAAAGAACACTTTAGATTAAGGCAGAGATTAATCTCCATGTCTTGATGAAATAGCTCTCACATCTTTGGTCAAGACAGGACGAGTACTGGAATATTAATGGAAAGAGAACGCAAGGTTCTCAAGTTTTACACCTTCAGGGATGAAGCTGTTCTTTCTCTACGTATTCTCCTGAGGGGTTTTCAGATCTGAGCAGCGTGTGTCCAGAGAGAGAGGGAGTAATAATTACTGCTGTAGCTCTGTTGGGTTAGGGGATGGAACCATTCCCAGCGGACTCACCTGGGGGACAGAGGCATACGACGACAATGCTCTCAATTAACCTCTTTCTTTTCCCGCTGTGAATCTGTCTCTCCCTCTCTCCCTCTCTCTTGCTCTGTAGTTATCTCCCACAGTTTGGCTAAATTTGATTAAAATTGCTTTGTCAGCACAAAACCTGCAAGTAATGCAAAAAAAATTAAAGTTGTAATAGGACAACATAAAATATAGCAAAATCATACTCTCAATGTAATTTTTTTGTTGTAGTCTAGCATGAAAAAGTTTAAGGAATTCAGTATTGAAATCTCTCTCATGTTCACCCATTTGCTTTCCCTCGTGCGTGCACACACACACACACACACACACACACACACACACACACACACACACACACACACACACACACACACACACACACACACACACACTCACACACTCTCTGTCCTTGGTTTCTCTCTCTCTCTCTCTCTCTCTCTCTCACACACACACACAGTCTCTCTCTCTCTCTCTCTCTCTCTCTCTCACACACACACACACACACGCACAGTCTCTGTCTCTCTCCCTCACACACACACTCTTCCCCTCCCCGTCTCTCTGCCCTGCGTCAGCAGGTCCCCTGAGGATGGGTAAAAGGCAGGAGGGCTGTAAGCTCGAGCAGAGCGGCCTCTTGATTTACACAGAGACGTGCCTCCAGGACATCCTGACGCGCTCTTGATTGTGCCGTCCGGGGACCGGGCTCATCTTCGGAGCGGAACGCTGGAGTAATGAGTTCGGACGTGGCTGTCACCACAGGGCCGGCGGGGGGGAGGGCGGCTGGATGGTGGTGGGGGCAAACTCTTGCGACTCCTGTGTGAGCTGTCACTGCAAGTAAGAATGTGAAGTAACAGGGGCCAGCTTCCCCGATATGTCCTATCTATGACACCCCTTGACCCCAACACTTTATTTTTGTCATGGCTGGCATTATTATTTATTGGCAGGCACCCCTTCGGCACCCGTCTGTAATGCAACCCTCAGCAATGGCGTGTTTAATCTCACACCCCCTTGGAGGCTGTTTGTCTGGCCTGCCTCTCCCAGGGCCGGCACAGATGTGTTAGTGTGTTTGTGCATGCATGTGTGATTAATGTGTTATGGAGGTGTGAGAACATCAGCTGTGTGTATGTACTCTGTGTTTGTGGCATAGCAATAGTGCTTCATTGGGGATTAGAACCCGTGCACCCTCCCCATCTCAGATAGTTTCTCTGTGTGTGTGTGCGTGTGCATGTGTGTGTGTGAACAAGAAGGAAGAAGTTTTACTCCAAAACTCCAAAAATCTCTTCTCCAAGAAAACACCCTTTTTTTTTATTTGCCAGTCCTTCTGGAGAGGATTTTCATGGAAGATAAATATATCCAGTGGGACTCAATGATAAACAAACAGCACATGTGACTACAAAGAAGAGAATATCATTATCACAATACATTTGCACCATACTTTCTCATAACACCTTCCTACAATGCGTCCTGTATAATGCGATAGTACTTGTCCAGCAACACTGTTACGAGGGTGGAACAATGCGCTGTTAGTCTCTCTGTATTTCTCCAATCCTCCCTTTCAGCCAGTGAACTCTCGGCGGGTGTGAAAATTGCCGAAGATGAACCCGAGGCACAGAGTGCTCTGAATCATTCCCTGTAACAAGCTTCCGTCCTCACCTCTGTGATTGATGCTGTTTTTACTGATCTATTTCCATCTCTGCCCCGGATATCGAGTTTCCTGAGGTCCGGTGGACATTGAGGACCTTCCTGCGCATGCCTTAATTCTGACTAATTCTGACTGAGTGAGAGAAAGAGATAAAACTAATCTCAATATATGAGTTATATAACTGTAATTATACAGAGCTTACAAAACTAATAATACAGAAATCCCCATGGGACAAAACAAAAAGTAGCCTAATAACTGTATACATATTTGTGCCTCATTTAGGCATTCATTTCTTTCATTCAGCTTTGAGATAATTTGGGCGGTATTTGAATCTATAGTCATTTAATTCCTGAGTTATTTAATCTATAGCCTTAATTTGAAAAGTTTACCAAGGCAGCATTGTCAGTGAAAAACTGGCAGTGCATTCAGCAGTTTGGGTGCCTATGTCAAAAATGGGGTCCCCAGATATTCTGTTTTAAAACTGTTACCAGCTACAGTATTAGTGAGGACTCCACTGGGCAGAGAGGACCAGCTACAGTATTAGTGAGGACTCCACTGGGCAGAGAGGACCAGCTACAGTATTAGTGAGGACTCCACTGGGATGAGAAGACCAGCTACAGTATTAGTGAGGACTCCACTGGGATGAGAGGACCAGCTACAGTATTAGTGAGGACTCCAGTGGGATGAGAGGACCAGCTACAGTATTAGTGAGGACTCCACTGGGATGAGAGGACCAGCTACAGTATTAGTGAGGACTCCACTGGGATGAGAGGACCAGCTACAGTATTAGTGAGGACTCCACTGGGCAGAGAGGACTAGCTACAGTATTAGTGAGGACATTGGGCTGATGCTTTGTCCAGAGATAGCTCAAAAATTCCAGTGCTGTGCAGTTCTGAGCTTAATAAATCAATGAAGCAGCCCTGAAATCTGTTGAGAAATGAACAGGAAGTCGGTGTAAAGGATTACAAAGAGTAAAGAGTTACATCAGCTTGAGTCTTTGATAAACCTCCCACTGCTGAATTTTGAAGTAACTGCAGCTGGCAAATGGTGAAATCAGAAATGAGACTAGCACAATAGCCAAAAAGGTCATCAAACCATGAAAGCATGCATTAGCACTTCTGAATCAGCTTGCTGGAAAAAAGTTGAATTCTAAGGGTATTTCTTATATGATAAAAGGCATTTTAGTAATAAATTTGATGTGAGAGGTCAGCATCAGTAATTACTTTTGTATTATTTGTTTCTCGTTAATGTTTTGAGAACAGGATTCCATGCTGTGTCTTTGGTCCGAAGAACCTTAGTTTAATCCTTCTTCAGCTGTAGCGATTGGTTGATGGGTAATGGGTCTTCTGCAGTTACATCATGTCTGTGTGTATGTGTGTGTGTGTGTGTGTGTGAATTTGAGTGTGTGTGTATCTCTGTAGTGATATAAGGCTGACCAGTGCAGGGAAAGTGAGAGACGTGCTGTATCAAGGCATGCATGTCACTCTCAGCCTGTGGGACAGGCCAGGGCTGCAGGGGGCAGGAAACGGAGAGTTAACGTGTGTTGCAGTGAACGTTCCAGTGAATCTGGAACGTTCCACTGTTAGAGGTGGGGTGAGAATCCCAGGCTACCTGACAATGTCAGAGTGTCAGGCTATTTCCTCACCCTCCACTTGATCATTATTAAATCATATTTTCCATCTGTCAAAGCAGTATCCCACCATAATTTTCCTTTCCTTTCATTCTCTCTTCTGCATATCCGTTTAGGAGACCTGCAGGGGTACTTCCTGCATGATAATTATCAGATATAATTAGTGTACAAGGCAATTGGAAACCTATTTATAATAGGATATCACACAATAACCCTATTACTGTTTCAGTTGGTCCCCATTTGTCATATCTATTAAAATGTCAGATTTCACATTATTTAGTCAGCGTTGCCTATGAAATAACTGTAAGCACATTCTCTCTTTGCAGCTGAATGTATTCACACCCATGATTGCTACTAGACAGTCCTTGGAATGAATACGTGTGTGTGTGTGTGTGCGTGCGTGCGTGCGTGCGTGCGTGCGTGCGTGCGTGCGTGCGTGCGTGCGTGTGTGTGTGTGGCTAATGTTGTCACAGTTCAGACTCTGGCATATGCAGGGACAGATCACTATATGGTGACTCAGTGTGACTGGTGAGACAAGCTACCCTCTGTGACTACAAGCTACAGCTGTGTTTGGCCCATTGTGCATACAGTATATCTGATACAGTACATGATACATGAATGTAACCAAAATTGATGGTATGTACAGAATGTGTGTAATGGCATTCATATAGATTCTTCACACATTCTCTTCCATTTATTATTTTCCGTGTGTGAGTAGGACTGTTTTTCTGCCAGATGATGATCCAGTGGGGGGTTTTCTTTATATATTGGTCCAATGTTTATACACATGAGACATATTTATCTTTGTCATTCTGTAGAAACAAAACATTCATCCATTATGCATGGTAGTACTTGTTTTTCCCATTGACGAGACTCATTTCAGTAAGTAACCATTCAAGGTCAAATTATGTGTGTGTGCGTGAGGAAGATCTGACAGATTTGTAAGAGAGAGAGGGAGACAGAGAGAGTGATACAAGGTGGTAAATGAATGGAACCGACAGTGATTATGATGTCATAGTTGTCATAGCAGCACTGTAATCAGCTGTGTTCCAGAAGCCCCAGCCAGTCCAGTAGCCACACCACTGGCTTTATGGGATGTGAGGGGCAATGCTGATGCCAAAAGGGAGCATTTTTTTGTTAGAATCGCTGCCAGGATGAAGTGACCTGACCATGTGGAATCTGTGTATCAGCTTCAGCACCTGGTGGCTTTTCTGTGTGACTCAGGTTCTTATTAACGGCAGGAATACATCTAACACCCAGGGAACAGCAATTCTCGAGGGCTCTATGGTTTGTCCTACCTGTATTGTAATGTACCTATGCAGTAAACAATTGTACATTCATCTCATGAATAATTTGGAATAGATATATTGCTTCAAAATATAAAGTATTTGATAAGGCAGCATATAATCTCTACTTGATAATCAGAGGAAAATTGTCCATATTTCTGACCCCCCAATCTATTCTCTGCAAATTCAACCACATTATATGTTTTCGTTTTGCACATCCAGTGTTCCAGAGTTCAATAATATCACATTCATTATTTGTCTGAAACCTCTCTTTGAAAAGAATGTTGGTTATCTTGCTCTCAAACCATGGTTAAGAGAGTGTGGCACGAAATCGATAATGTCTGAGCCCTCCATTTATTCTCTGTGACAAGGAAGGAAGGCACTCTGAGCACCACAGATATTCACCTCCCCCTCTCTCTGCTGCCCCAGTGCCTGCAGGGATACATAAAACAGCCTGGTTCAGCCCTTAGGATCTCTCCTAATGCTCTATCACTCCCCCTTTCTTTGAATACATCTTTCTCAGTCTCCATTCTCCTCTCTCTGATCCACCTCCACATGTGTAGGAATCAATAAAACAGCACTGTCCTTGCCCCCTCACGCAGATCCACCTCCCACTCTCTCTCTCCCTCCCTCTCTTTCTCCGTATGTGTGTATTTGTGTGTAATTTATATGGTGGAAGTCACACTCCTCCCATCAACCAACAGGATAACAAGACTTCTTCTGCTTCTGGCAGCTATTAGTGGGGCTAAGCTATTCTAAATTATTTTTGTATTTCACCCACAAAATGTCACATCTACGCTCATGTCCATACAGATTCCCCCGATTCCCTGCTGACCATGGCTTGACCTTGTGTTTAAATAAAGGCTACTTATCTCTTCCTGTGGACCACTAACCCTCTCAGAAATGGGGAGGGAAGCTAAATTGGTTCGAGAAAGGCAATTACTAGTTGTATAAGATGGATAAATGGCTGAGTTGAATGAAAGCCTGCTTGCGCCATAGCCCTTCAGGTCTGTGCTAAACTAGCCTTAAATCAAGTTTGAGCTGCTTCTGGCAGAGTGGGTGAGTGTGGACAGGTGGCTCAGTGGAGGAGGTAATGTATTTTTAAGTTATTGTCTGTTTTATTTTTATTTCTGCTTTACCGCCTCTGCCCATAGGGCATACCCATTAAAATTGCTGTGGTGCTACCAGCTATTATTTGCACTCTCAATGTTGCTGGATACTTAATTTGATATGACTGTTGTAATCTTTGAATGGCAACCCTGCTTTGCTGCATGCAAAAGTTTTAGTTTCAAGCCCTCCTTATTCCCCCATCCTGCACGTCCCTCCAGTTCTCTTCTACACTGCTGAAGGTTGGTTAGCATGTTTCAAGTTTTCTCCAGTGTGTTTTCTCCAGTGGTTGTTAGGGACAGGTATTTTTCAAAATAAAAGTCCATTAGAGGTAAGTGAACAGATCAGTGACAGCAAAGGGGAAAAATGTCAAAAATGACATTATGTTGTAATGGTACAATTGTAACTCTTTAAGGTTTAACTTGAGTCTTACCAAGGTGTTTTATTATACATACAGCAAGGGACAATGCATCACAGTACACTTCTTTAATTCTGATCTCACAGTACTTCATACAAGTTTGTCCAAGTAAAACTTATTTTATGTTCAGTGCACAGGTTTTGTGACAAGAGAATATTTGATACAAATTATGTAATAACCATAACTTCCATGTCCAATACTCTGTTACACATTAGAGCGCTGTGAGGGGGTATGTCTATAATGGACAGTCTTGAATGGTGATATTGACGGATAGTATTGTGTGCACCTCAGTCATTTTAAAATGGAAACTGGAGCCAATCACATGCTGTGGAGTGAATTTAGATCTATTGGTATCTCTGTGGAGTGTGATGGAGCAGGCGTGGCTTTTGCTCTGTCCCCTCCAATGAGAAATGGCAAAGGGGTTTTGTGGCTCATTACTTTGATAAGCATGTGAAAATCTTAGAGGCTGAGGCTGACCAAAAATCCAGCCGGCTATTTCCTCAGTATGAAACATCACTGAGGTCTGATCTGCAGGAAATGTCACATGAGGGGATATGGATTTAAACCCGTGGATCTTTCCCATCTCGGACTCATAGCCTAATGTTGCAAATGCTTTGTCTCCTTCACAAAGACCTCACCAAAGCCTGCGCTCTGCGCATGAAGGCTGCCATAATGGTTAATAGGAATTAGCTCTAAGAGGATCAGGGAGGTGTATCGTCTGGGCTGACGTGGGCGTGATCTGCTAGCTCAGACAGACAGAGAACTATTCTGTCCTCTGTCACATGCACTTTGACTCAATTTCACACTTAACATCTATTCCCATAAAATATGTTACAGCATAAACTACATATGAGAAATCAAAAGGAAATGGCTCGGTCTACCTGTTCTGAGATTAACTGCCTTCCTGCTGTTGTTTGTGGAGTCTCGTTCGGCTCACCTTTGAGTGCACCTTGAATTGGGATTAATCTGCCATTCTGACTCAGACTGGAAGCACACCTGACCACAGTTTTCACTGGCAATGACATCACTGACATTGTTTTACACTGGGCACTCTTACTCTGGCATGTGTGTTTGGATTGAGCTACAACTTATTACTGTTATACAATGGCATTTTAGTATCTATAGTATCCATATTTCTGCAAGGGACTGTGGGGAAAATATTTCTGTCAAATATAAAAATCTACCACATTTTGAGATGGTTTGTGAGACCAAAGGTCACATATTTTTGTGTGTACGCCTACCAGCATTAAGGAGTCAATATCAAGTCAATATTCATGACTCCTATCTGTTGGGATTTATTTGGGATGTTATATAAAAACCCCAGATTGTAGAACATGATCTGTGGCATTATGTATCCCAACATAAGAACCCATTGCAGAAACTAAATGCAAGGAATCCTAGACAGAAATTAAATAATACCAGTTCTGTATTTCACTTTAGTAGGGAGTTATGTTCCCTGCTGCCACATCCTTAATGAACTAACTTAATGAGTTGTGACTAGAGGTGAGACTGCTTCTGAAGGGTGTTGAAGATGACAGGTTTTTAGAGGCAGAAACTGGAAACACCAGTGACACTCTCTAATACTCATAGTCTTCCAATGTGAGACATGCTAAGTATATAAATAACCAACATGTAGGAATGAAACAGATTTTAGTTCTATGATTTTAGCATGGTGCAGCGGGGACCTCTGTTCCCGCTCCTCCATTCAGATTTATGACAGCAGCAGAGAGGAATTTGAACTGGGGGAGTGATCTACACTGACTGACCCCCCATTCCGTGGTTTGGGCGAGGGAGGGCGGACATGACTGAGACGTCTTAAAACCAGTGCACCTGTCAGTGCTTGTGTATGCCGAGTGACGGATTGACCAGAAAAATCATATTTTGCTGAGAGACAAAGTACATGCTTTGCCATACAAGTGCTTGTCATGTCACAAAAACAAATTGGAACAATTGGAAATTGACATTGACAAAGACATGGTGAGAGAGAGAATGAGAGAAAGAGAGAGAGAGAAAGAGACAGAGACACAAGGGAAGAACAAGAGCTCGAGACTGCCTGATGCTGTAGTTTCCTGTTATTTTTAGTTTGCCACATACTGCCACAAGGTGGCGCACTTAATCACTTGTTGCTCATCCTTACCAAGGTTTTCTGATTCATCTCCGTTGAAAGAGGTCTGGCAGGGAAGCGTGGCTGTTGTAGTACGTGTGGATATGTGAGGTACTGCATTTATGTATCGGGGAGATTATAAAGTCCTGAGGGTAGAAGGTAAAGAAGGGGAAATGACTTCAGGGGGGACGCTGGAAAACGGGTAACTAGCTGGGGGTCAGCTGAGAGCTCTGAAGTCTGACCAGAGCACTGGAGTCGGTCCAGCTGTTTTATGGCATTTAAATCAATTATAGCTGAACATGAAACCGTATATCATCAGATACAAGACTGACATCAACTGTCAGACTTCTTTTTCTGGCCTCATTAACACGAATCACACATGCTGGGTGTGGCTTACTTGATATAGTCATATGATTGTGGATTGGTTGATACAGTAGAAAGTGAACACTTTTTTGAGGAGCTCATTTGCCTGAGTTTTTGCCTGCATTTTGCTGTATTACTAATAAAAGAGACTAATGACTGTGATTTTTAATCTCCCTCCTTCTATCTCTTTCTCTCTCTCTCTATCTCCCTCCATCTGTCTCAGATGACTCCTGCGATCTGAAATCAGACAAACCCCGAATGGAAGAGGAGCTGACTGCCAAGGAGAAGGAGGTGCTTGAGGAGAACGAGGGGAAAGAGGAGAAGGAGAAGGAGGCAGAGATGACCGATGTGGACAAGGAGCAGGGTGAGAAGGAGGGAGAGGAGGAGAAGGAAGTGAAGGATGAGAAACCAGAGGATGGGGAGGACCGGAACGAGGAGCTGATGTCGGAGGATCAGGAGCTGGAGGAGCTCCGGTCCCAGGTGCTGCAGCTGCTTCTGGAGCTGGAGGAGACCAAGGAGGTGTCCCTGAAACACGAGGAGAGTTTTCTGGAGCTGCAGGGTGAGCAACACAACAGCTATGAAGGGTTTCAATATTCAACATAATAGATCAGCCGTTTGCATTTGGGTCCCAAAGAGTGGGCATTCTGATTAGTTTGACCTAACAATTTCTTTATTTATACATTGAACTTGGATGTTTCTTTCATACACTTCTATTATGTTAAGTTTGTACACTGAATAGTGAATGAATAAATGAACTATAAGCTAAAAGTACAGTGTATTGATACATTTGATGTGAGTAAATGACAAATTTGGATGTTTACCCAGGGCCCTGTGCTTTGAGCATGCTCAGTGGCTTTGTTTTGGCCTGACAGTGGCAGGCATCTGTTTGAGCTGTCGTCTCTGACAGCTGCATGCCGGGAGGACTTTCACGGCTGGGCATTCCAGACGGCATTGTGAAATCATGCCTGGGTGATTCCTACTGAGCGCGCTCAGCTGTTGAGGTCTTGTACAACAGTTGGTCTCCTTTCTCCGGCCCAGCGTAACTGCAATGGCCATTACTGTTGAATGCTCAGCAGTCACTCATGGGATCATAGTGCTTGTACATCAGGGCACTCACATGTGCAGCAGTGTCACAACAGAGTATCACAGAAAGTCATTCATTTATTCATTCATTCATTAGCCACTGATTTCATGATAAACTGTCATACTGCATGTTCTTTAACTAACTGCAACTGACACAGTGGGACAGCAGTGTCCCCCAAGCTTGCAGGTTCAGCTCCAGAAAGGGTTGCTGTTGTACCCTTGAGCAAGGTAGTTAACCTGGATTGCTTCAGTAAAAATATCCAGCTGTATAAATAGATCATTTGTGTCAAAATGAGAAAGATTCTCTGGATAACAGTGTCAGCTAAATGCCTAAATGTAAGGTAATGGATTGTTGCTCATTTTTTGGTTTTATATTTGTTTATCTGTACTATTCTACTCTATCCATTTGATGGATGTGAACTTATTACATCTTTGTCCAAGTCTGGTACTCTTACATTCACTTATCAAATAATTTAGAGTCACACTTTTCACATCCAGTTGCAGTGTAATTATTTTGAATTGTTAACACAATGTTCTCTCAGCACAATGGAATCATTGCCTTGGAGACATTTGCAGACGTATATTTAGGCTGCCAGACCTGTAAAAGCTTGGTTTTACTGGCAGTGCTCGTGAACTTGGAAACACTGTACTAAGGCAAAATAGACCAGGAAATGGAAACGTGAAAAAATACGAAAATTAAGATAATGGGGAAAAAACACATCACAAAAAATCAGCCATTTTATTCTTCCATAATAATGATCTAAAAATAAATAAATAACATTAAACAAAAGGTCTTGCATAATGGTGAGTCCCTCCACAACATGTTGTCTGAGGTGTGCATGTTTGACAGGCCTTCCTACCAAAGTTAGGCCAGTTTATCAAACCACTAAGCGATCAAACAAGATGCAATGCAATACAGTTCTTTGGCCTACAGGGGTTCATTCATACAATACTTGTCTAATGTATACAAGCTTCATGCTCTTATCTCCCTCCGTTGGTGACATTACCGGCCTTGTGCAACCTCAAAATGGAACCAAAATGGAACTCAAAAATGGAACCAAAGTCACACTGTAGTAAGATGTGCAGTTAAGAGTTCATTTAGAATCTCTGAGATTGATAATCCCAATCTGATACAGAGGTATTATGATTTGATTTTAAGAATAATGGAGCATAAATGGAGTCCTAGTTCTTGACTCAGTGATGTAGGAGCTCCATAGAGTGTTTGACAGTGGGCCATTCCATTGCTTAGGGAGGTATGGCTTCAGTCAGAAGGGTTCCCTCTACCTCGGTGCATGAAAGTGACTCTTTGATCAGACCCCCTGCAGACCCCACTGCACCATCTGCGCATGAAAAACACACAAGGCCCAGCTGGTGGACTGCAGAGTGAAAAGAATTGGCAGCTGGTATCTGGGTTACACCTATGTTAGTCTGTGCTCCTCCCGACGAACAGAGGATGTTGAAATAATGGAACAAGTCAATAACTACATTACAATTGGGGAAGAGTTAAAAAAGATGATCAAGATATGTCAAGTACAAACTCTTCATTGCATATCAGCAGAAGTTGCTAGGAACTTACCTTAACTTGGCACTGTATTACATATAATGAGACAGCATTACTAACACTTACAACATGACCATATTATTGTCTGAAAGCACCACCCTGCCCTAGGTAACGCAATTCAATTGTTTTACTTACCTGTTTTACCCATTATCACTTACCTGTTCATTACCCCTCTCTCTCCAGGGCTGCTAGAGGATGAGCGTCTGGCCAGTGCCCATCAGGCAGAAGCTTTCACACGGCAGATCCAGAGACTGCAGGGTGAGTGTGTACCTCAGACATGACTGCTGTAGATCTCCTTCACCCAGCAATGAGCAGTTTCTCCATACCTATCAATGACTGCAGACCATTGCTTCAGTCTTCTGTAGAGCAGTGGAATTTTTCATTCAACCCTTTAATTCAAGCTTTGGTTATGGCAGGTTCAGTGGTGATGTTGCACAGGGTGAGTTTTGTCGATTTGAATAGCTGGTAGGTGCTCTGCAGTTAAGACTGCAGGTTTGCAGTCTATATTTCAAGAGACCACTCCTTTGGATGTTTGTTTTTTTGTGAGCATGGACATGTGAGAGAGAGATAGAGAGGGAGAGAGAGTGTGTGTATTTGTGATTTGTGTGTGTTTGTGTGTGTGTGTGTGTGTTTGTGAGTATTTATGAATGTGTATGTGTGTGTGTGTATTCTTACCTAGATAGGATTTTCCATGACATTTTTTGTTAGCAATGCTTAAAATTTCACAAAAAATACATAAAAGAGTAAAACTGTCCATTACTCCTTATTGGAGTGAAGAGCAAATGAAGAGACACATTTAAGATGAAGTTGTGGGTTCTTCTCCTAAACTAGGGGGCAGACACCCGCAGCCCGTGACATGCTCCACATGGCGTTTTAAGGAATTTAGGCCCTCTGTGAGGGGGCAATTATTCGGGCCATTGGTTTTTTGATATGGGGTTTACAGACGCAGGACGCCTGGGTGTCCCATCTGTGCTCTAATTAACGACAGACTCAGGAGCGGGGTCCTGAACGAGCTGGGCTGTGTAGAACCAAGACTGGGGCCTCGGCTGTGGACAGCATGACATCAGGAAGCAGTAATGTAATTGGCTGGATCATGTTAAATGTGGAGTGAAATAGAGTTCTGTTCATGTAGAAAGATCTTACAAGGAAAATATGTGTGGCTTGTGGATGCAGCATCAAACTGGCACGCAGGAGGCTCCTTTAGCACGTTAGCTTCCTGACAGTCACATTAATAGAGCAAGGCTTGAGTCTGGAGCTGAGACATTGATTTTCCTTCAAAAATGGACAAAAGCTACAGAGTGCATTGCACATTTACACGCCATCACGTACACACATTTCCCCCAGCGTATCTCTTTAGACTGCTGTCTGGATCATGTCTGAAGCTGTGTGTGTGTGTGTGTGTGTGTGTGTGTGTGTGTGTGTGTGTGTGTGTGTGTGTGTGTGTGTGGATACGAGGCCAGCTCCGTCACACTTCAGAGCTCCAGGAAAACACCTGCCCCATGTGTCTGCAGGATTAATGACAGCCTTAGCCCCACTGCCAGCGCTCATCTCTCCACAGCGTCAGTGGTACTGAGAACCTGAGCCTGTCGCTCCTGTGTGTCCCAGTGCCCCCTCACCCCACCCTCCCCCAGCACAGAGCAACCTCCACCCCACGGCCTCTCATCTTCCTCTGGCAGCTTCCTGGCACTGCCATCTTCTCCCCAGGCCAGCCCCTGGAAGTGCCTTCTCTGTCGCACAATAAAATCGATTAGTGAGGGAGATGAATCTAATGAAGCGATCGGAGAGATGGCAGGAGAAAGCTTTACCCTGTGATTCGGGTGCTTCTTTACTGGCCCCGGCCAGCAGCAAGCACTGATATTAACTCAATCAGTCACAGGTCATCAAAGGAGCTTCTACATTTCAGTCATTCCTTATGGTAACCATACTTTTCCTTCCCCTCCCCTGAAAGAATCCAAATAAGCTAGAGCAGGGGTCCTTGCATCATCTATATCATTTCCCGGAATTCAATCAAATGCGCTAAGTCTCTTTAAGGACACATGCAATTAAATTGAACAGACATTTGTCTTTTAAAGGGCATGTCTTATGTTTAGAATGAAAAGAACACATTCCAAAAGACATGGCTGTTGTCTCATCTCAAATGAAACTAGAAGTTACTGAATGAAACTTATAATAATATAAAGTCTGTATAAAGTCTTTAAAGAGACTAAGTTTGTTTGATTAGATCTTGACCTTATCAGCTCAGTTTGGATTGTAATTACTACATACCCCTATAAGGCAGCTGTCATTCACACCCTTCCCTCTGCTCCTCAGCCCAGCTGCGGTCCGTGCAGGAGGAGATGGACAGCCTGGAGGAGGAGAAGGAGAGCGAGCTGGCGGAGGCACAGGAGGAGCTGCGCGCGGCGCAGGAGGAGGTACTGGTGCTGCAGCAGGCGGCTGAGGAGGCAGCGGCCGAGCGGGAGAACGACATCGCCAGCCTGCAGGAGGAGCTGTGCCGCCTGCGCGCCGAGCTGCAGCGCCTGCATGCCACCACAGCCGAGTATGAGCTGGAGATCACCACGCTCCGCGCCGAGATCACCATGAAGAGCCAGCGGAGGGAGGAGGAGAGGAGAGAGGGTGAGCCGCAGAGCCTGTCTGAGTGTCTCATTAAAGCCATAACTCCGTTACCATCCTATACATACCATCAATCACATACCCCAATGCAATACCACACAATCCCTATCATACTCTGTACCAGTCTCCACCAATCACATTCATCTGTCATACCCTATACCACTCTCCACAAATCGCATTCACCTATCATAGTATGTATTGTTGTATATATCACTCTCCACCAATCACACTCTCCTGTCATACTCTATTTCAATCTCCATCAATAAACATAATCCATTGCTATGGTTTGTTACACTCTCCACCAATCATACACCCTGTCATATTATACACCATTTTCCACCAATCATATTAAGCTCTAAAGAAACACAGCATAATCTATTGTAGTTTTCATTTTCACTAACTAACTACAAGTCATATCCATATTCAACATTGTCTCATTTGATTGCACGACCCTACACTATATCTTTCTCAGTCATATCTATGCTATCCAAAATGTTCCCTCCCTTGCTTGGTGTTGAGATCATTCATTTATATGGAATGCCAGTCTGCACCCAACACAATCACGCATATCTACTTTCGGACCAGTCGTTTGTTTTGGATGTCTGCCATTGAATTGTTTTAAGAAAAAATTATTTTGTTTATAGGTGTCACAGAATTGCAAAAGGGAACACTGGAAAATACATACCTGTCTTATTCCAAAAAAACAATGTGCAGTGAGGGACTGGTTAAAATCAACCTTAAGATGAAGGCTAACTCCTTGAATAAATACCAATAAAACTTCTCTCTCTCCCTTAGCCCTCAAGATTTTTTTTTTATTTTTCCTGGAGCGATAATAATAAACCAACAGTGGAAAAACTATAGCAATTTTGTAAGCCACTGCCTATTTTACAAGCATTACGTAATTTAATTAATAGAGAAATAATTTTATGAGTGAAATACAGTTAAAAGTTTAACTAAAAGAAAGACTCCAGCTGGCAGAATATTGTCAAAGCAGGCAGGCAAAGCAGAGGACCTTCTGCAAAGCCACCAAGGTTGCCAGATTGAACCATTCCAGCCAAATTGTCTCAGTTCTCTTATTACTGCAATGAATCTTGGGATTGACAGACAAATGATAATTAACCAAATATTTACATAACTCTTGATTCGACAGAGTGTGGTAAATACTGGGTATTTTAGTTTGGGTGTCATTTCTTGAGTAAGCATATTTAGTTTACAGTGACAATGTTTTCCAAAAAATCAAAGATTGTAAGTTTAGCCGCTGAGGAATCGTGAGTCTTGTTGCATTTGTTGATTTTGAGTATCTCAAATGTTTTCCTCTGTGATGTATTGAATTGCCTGATTTGTATTTACTCTGTGGTTGTAAAATGATGAAAAAGCCAGGCAACCATGACAACACAGATGATAAATGCTCTTGGTTGAGATTGCCTTATTCATAGCGAAGATAATAACTGATAATAATAACAATTATAGGTCTGGTTTCTCTTATTCCATGGATTGAAAAACAGACACATGCAGTGACTTCAAGTCCTCTGGGGGAAAAACAAAAGGAGTTGATCTTGTGAGTAGAAAGAAAATGCCAGAATAATATATAGTTCTGGTTGTTGACTCAATGTGCAACATTCTCTGGAACACAGCACTCATGGTTAAACATCATTTTATCTTTTATCTCAACCTTTTCCATTTAAAATGAGGCTATTGCTTTTGAAAGCATCTTTCTGTAGTATGCAATGGCATGCAATTTTTTATAGCCAAGTTTATGACTTAGAGGAAACGTTGATTTAAAAACACCCCAAAATTCCTCCTTGCCAAGAAAACAAAAATTATAGCCGAAACTAACCATACAGCCCCAAATACTTGTTGTTCTCATTAAACTGAAAGATACAGAGAATCCTCTTTTCTCTGTCCTCAGATGTTCCATATAAAAGCTGTGTTCATCTGGTCCTCAGTATTCCTGTGTGAGTAGTATTACAGACAGCAGGCCGGCTTAGAGAGAGACTGAATATAGAGCTCGAAGGCTCATGGTGTTCAGGCTCCAAGCTGGTGTAGCCCGCAGCAGACACACATCCTGAGCTACATCATACCCACAAACACATGCTGCATGGGACTGAACTGGCAATGCATGCTGGGAATAATGGTTGTTTGTCCCAATTTGTGGAAATGACCAGCAACTACTGCTGCAGCACCGTTTATGAAATGGAAAGAACGGGAATGAGAATGAGTGAGAGCAGAGGTAGAGAGATGAAGAACAGCTCCTCCAGAGAAAGCAAAATATCATCACAAATGATGACAAAAGCAAGAGAACAATTCCCCACAGATGAGGAAATGGAGGACAGGAAAACTTTTTGTCTGTCTGCACCGCTCAGTTATGCTGATCATATGCTGTTTTGCTCTGTAGGAGGAAAGGATCGCGGGTCCGCACTCTCCCTGCGCTCAGAGGTTCAAAGCGGGCGTGTAATGTGATTACCCGCTGAGTTTCGCTGAAGGGACCCAGCGGTGGGTCAGCCCAGTGCATCCTCGTGCTTCCCCAGGGAGCGCACATGATTTTCATCAACGGGCTGAACCGAGGGGCTCAAACTGAGCTCAGGAGGAACCTCAAATATGGTTCTTCCTGCGTGACACGCACTCTCATCGAACGGTGTTAACAAAGAGTCACCTTTCTCCAAACCAGACACTCGATTGCCACTTAACACTTCAAAGGATGGCAGTTGCTTACTACTCTATCTCATTTGAATTTAAGAGCTCTGTCAGGAATAGAATAGAATAGAACAGAACAGAATTGAATAGACATAATTGACCCTCAGCAGGCACATTCACCTTGCAGCAATATACATAAAACAATGAAAAGATAATTAACATTGACATAATATGCAAATTACAAAGAGCTGTAGCTGATGACACTATAGGTTTCATTATAAAAGTAAACTGTGTCAGATGGTACATTAATGTCCGAATTATAAATATCAATTCAAGTTTAAGATTCAAAATGTGAGTGAGATAACACACCTACACCCTTGAATTGGACTGTAGGCCTAAGTTCCTCTTGGAATACGTTGGTGTCTAAACATCATTCAGTATTTTCCATTTACCACAGAAATATATTTTATTCAATCCAAGGACTGAACGTTGATTACAGTACAGTCAGGGATTACAATACACAGGCCCCTGGATTGTCTGGGCAGGGTCCATGCAATGATTTTTCCCTCCATCAAAGTGGAAGGATTTGTATACCTGGCCCTTTGGTAAAATTTCAAGGCTCCAACCTCTACCTTACAACACTTTTTCCGATACTCAAATGTTTTTACAAAGCCCCTCACACCACCTACTTTGCCATTGAAAAGAGGCCCGTGGTTACCCACAAGCTTTTAAAGGCATAAATCAGGGGTGTTACTGGTTACAATCAATAAATAAACTTCACCCAGATGTCACTTCAGCTGTGTCCCATTAACTCAACACCTGTGACTCCGGGTTCGTTTGGCCAGGGAAGGCTGAGCGGAGTTACAAGAGCCGCGTTAATCTGCCCTGTGCGCTATGATTTCACCACAGTCACTTTTTCCAGTGGTCCTGATCCCTTGTACCCCTTGTCTACGGCAGCACGAAAACTCTGAAGGGCTCTGAAGTAACGGAAGAGTTTTGCACAAAGCGTGCATCGCCAGGATTTCCTGCGCCTAAGGACGATGGTGGACAGCTCCCATTGACAGGCAGGCTATCTCAGGCCCCCAATGCGGCTCACGCAGTAAGACGCATGTTCAGGAAGCAGCGTGAGCCTTTCAGCTGGGTGCGGCTCTCCCAGCCATGCCGTTACCAGCTATGGCCGGAGGCCCGCACTGGCAAGGCAACCGTTGGCCAGGCCTCATCAGGGATTGGTAGGGATTATGCTGGGTTAGATAGTTAGTCTCAATGCTCTCTTGTGGCTACTCTTGGGCCGGCCAAGTGACCGTGAGTGCATGAACAGACGCTGTGCTGACTGTGCCGTCCTCTGACAACGTAGCAGCCTCTTTGTTCTGCCATCTGCCTACAAATGCACAACCGACTATATACTGGTATCCTCAAATGTCATAAGCGATATGTGATCGTTGGTCCATCAGCATTGTAGATTAGCCGTCACATGAATCAAAGGAGTCACATGTTCATTGCTTCCTCATTCCTGAGTCGACGGGGCAGGGGCGCTGTGGGAGTCCAAGCAGTTTGCTTGAGTTTGGGGTGGGGGAAAATTACAGAATGGTCCAGCCCCCGCTTCCTAAATTCTGAACCAGGATCTATGGCATAATGTCAGCTCTGCACAATGTCTCATTGAGACCACCTAGCCAATGCTACTTCTCAGCTGGAGTTTGTGTAAATGGAGATGCCAACAAGATGATTCAGTCTGCTGTATGAGGGAGAGAGAACCACACTGCTCTTTCAAACTGTGGAACTGAACTCACAAACAGAGAACACATACAAAGCCAAACACATTGCTGGAATTATGGGTGTCTTTGTTTCAGCTACAGAAATACATATGAATCTGCCAAAAAAGCTAGTTTTCTTGTTATCATTATGATCCCTGTCTGGTAGGTCATCTCTCTCCACCTGTACATTTCATTGGGTGTATGTCTGTCTCTGTTTTGACCTGTGTGTCCTGTTGGATCAGGTGATGTGGGCCAGCTGAAGGAAGAGTGTCGCACTCTGAAGGACGAGTGTCAGACACTGAAAGACGATAACAGGCAGCTTTCAGAGAGACTGCAGCTACTGCAGCTGCAGCGGAAAGGGTGAGAAGCCAGACCGAACCAAATCGGGTTCAGTCGCAGTCAGTCTCAGACGTTCTCATTTGTATCTATGTGTATATTTTCCTTCCGTCAAACTATATATTCCATATTTGGACAAAACTATTTAGTCTTTACAGATAGATATATGTGTATAGTCTTTATAACTGAAACACATATGAACATCATATTTGTTTTTCTTGCAACTTGATTTGTTGCAGACAGGGACTAATTTTGAATCCTAATTGTTTTGTATTGTCATACTTTTTTATCCATGTGTTCCCATTATCAGATAAAATGTATGTAATATTATTAGCACTGTAATATCTTTTTGGCCTCTGATCTTATGCTTAAATGCTACTGTGCACTGAAATGGAAATATTGGATCTTAATTTGCCCTTTTTTCAAGTAATAGGGTAAAATGTTATCTTGTACAATATTTAATCAAATCATTTGTTTAAATGGATTACATAATTAAAGGGGAGTTCCACCCTAACAAAGCCTTACATTTTCAAGTTAATCAATAATTATATATATCCCAGCATCTTGGAGCCCTTTTACTGCCAGTGTTATTATATTTCACCCTTTGAATGCTGGGTCATTATTTTCTCAGTTAATGGATATAACTAACATATACTTACTGTCTCTCATTAACCCTCATTCAATGTATCCCTAATTTTTAGTTCACTGCTTTTATTTAAAGATATTGACATATGAGATATCTAATGCCTGAAAGAAATTTGTTCTGATTTTCTCAAGTGGCTCAAATGATGTTTCGTCTTCCAACAAAAGCTGCTGGATTTGTCACATAAAAGAAATGACAACAGCTGTTCTTTCAAAAAAGGATCATTACAGTAAATGTTGAAGACAAAATTCTCTTTTAAGGTTTCAGGTGGAAGGACACCAGTGCACATGTTTTTTTCTTCATCTTTAGTCAAACTGTCAAATCGTTATTCCTCATGATCTCCTTTGCTAACACATTCTGATAGCATCTCGACTCCAATCTGTATATAAATTGTATATAATGTGTGTTCAATTGCATGTGTGTATGGTAGGTGTAGAACATTTGCTTTTAGGGATTTTTCCATTTTACTGTACATAACAAAATTGCAAATGCCGTTGGGAGTTTTAAATATTTTTTCAGCAGCTTAACAATGACATACCAGTAAACAGTTATTAATTAGTCCTGCGCTGTACAACAAAATTATACAGTGCTGCATATTCCACAGTGTGATAAGACTCAACCCACACATATGCATGTATATTTTCACACTTACCTGCCCACTCTCACACTTTCAGTGTGATAACACTTATACAACACCCTAGCCTGTAGCACAATTTGATAATACACTCATGCAATATGACTGCACACAAAATAATAACATGTATTCAATATGGCAAACTCATAATTATATACACTTATCCAGTGTGTATATATACACCTTTTCAGAACAGTGGCACACATGACAGCATGCTCACTGGTTTTGTATTGTTATTTGCAGATATTTTTAGAGTCCACATAAGTTTTAGATGACACAGATATAGCACATTATATTGCTAATGTTAATTTTGCTTTTTTACATTTAAATTGTTTCATTACTGCTCATTCTGTAATGGTTTTACAGTCAACAAGCTGCACACTGACTTAAAGATGTCCGTGACTGTTCTCTGACAAAGCTCAAACGACGTGTACCTGGCCCTGAAGGAGGAGGACGAAGTGGAAGAGGGAGACATGCCCATGACCCAATGGAAGGACGCTGGATTTGGGCCTGACGACGAGCTGACGGAGGACCAGAGGGCTGGAAGCTACATGAGCATGACCCAGCAGCCCCGGACCAACTGCCGCCTGGTGGACGCCTCCATCCAGAAGAACATCTCCTTCGAGGGGAAGCCAATGACCCCCACAAGCTGGAATGGGGGGTTCGCCGAGGTCTTCTCTCTCCGAGACCAGCTGAAGCAGGCAGAGGAGAAGGCCACACAGGTGCAGAGGGAGGTATACGGACATCTATTTTCAACATTTTCAAATAATAAAAAAACTTCTCTTAGGATCATTGTGGAATGGCAGAAGTTCTGATGGCCCATTGTTTGAGAATCAGCGTGGTAAACAAGCATGCTCACTCTTGTTGATTGGATTACATGTGTGGTTGTTTTTCTTTTTAACCTTGTGGTTGTAACTCTTGTGTTGGCACTGGAGGCAAAACAAATTTCCCTGAAAATGGACAATAAAGAACAATATGATTTTATCTTATCCATCAGCTACAAAACCTTCCATTTCATCTAGCATTAATAGGTGTACTGTAGGTTAAATGATGCCTCCTTTGATTTGGTCATCAGGATGACTGAATTAGGTTAAAATGGACTTGGATGAAATGTTAAGTGAATTATTGATATAAAGAAGGACTGATTCAATTATAAGATGTCTGTGACTAACTGTTGATGATGATCTAGCAATGAAGTCTCCTGAGGAGCTCTCAAATAAACTAATATGATAATTATAAACCTTCTGCTGATGTTTATTACATAAAATTTGACTCAATAATTAATGACAAGGTTACTTTAACAATGTTTCATTGTATATTGTCTTAAACGGAGCCATGTTCTTGAGTCTTTTTCTTTTTTATTTTCCTCTTAACAATCTTCCCCATCCCCCTCTCCCTTCCCTGTGTTTCCCTCCGTACTTCTCTTCCCTTCCTCCTCTCTTCCTTTCTCTCAACTTCTTTCCCTCTCTGTGGGTTTATGTCTCTCTTTCTCTTCTGCTCTCCCTCGCTCCTTCTGTCTCCCTCGTCTTCTCTCTCTCTCCCCCAAGTGTGAGGGGCTGAAGGCTGAGCTGCAGGAGCTGCAGGGCCTGTTTGACTGCAGCCAGCGGGAGAGGGTGGAGCTGGAGAGCGAGCTGCGGCGCTACCGTGACGAGCTGGACAGGCTGACAGGAAGGAAGGCGCAGGTGAGCGTATCACAGGGGTCAGAGGTCAGAGGTCACAGCGTAGTAGGTTCATGGTCGCTATGGCCATAGAAGTTCCCCCTCAAGGCACCTGTGGGATCATCATGGGTCTTCACTGAGACGCAATAAAATCCAGTCCTCTCAGCTTGTACGCAATGCTTAAACAAACACAAGCCTCTCTATTGGTCAAAACAAGAGTCCCATTCTGTCCTCGGTCAAAGAATCATGTTATGTCTGCACTGATGTAAACATCTGCCATTTTCATTGAGACAGAGAGAGAGGTCAGAGGGGACAGCTGTGGGGGTCACACAGAGTTCAGTGGTGACAGAAGAATGGATATAAGCAGAGATTCAGAGGGGAGGATGTCATGGTCCTGGATTTGGCTAAATTTGTCCTTAACTGACAATTAAAAGCAAATGTTAATTTCCTTTTCACAAGCGTAACAAGTTAAGCAATATTTTAAATGAACCTGTCAAAATGCCCTAAACGTACAAACTCTTGTATTTATTCCTTAGCCAAAATGCTGATAGAGTCCAGTGAATGGTGTTGGAGCATGTAGGGAGACTGAGATAAGCATAAAATGGGACAGGCTACACAGCAGTCACATCTCACTGTCCACAGATGTTACGTTTGCTTGAACAGCATTTTGTTTCTGGCAGACGTTCAGACCCGTTCCACCCCATTCTGCTAACGATGTTTAAAGAACCCCTTAAACTATTTCCTGTCTCATGTCAAATAGATTTGTATGTCACTATAGAATAACAAAGTGCATCTTTGTTACAGGGGTACTTTAAATACAGAGAAGATTTAACAAGGTTTAAAACTGAAAGACTTACAATTTTTTATGACTATATTACATTTCTGTAATATATTCTGCTTATTAATGTTTCTTAAGCAGGGGTATGAGCCTCTAGTCCTGGAGAGCCACAGTGTCTGCTGTTTTTGCTGTGTTTTAGAACTTATTATTAATAAGTAATTATTAATTTAAGTCAATGATTGGCTAAAGAGACCAAACGCCTCCAAAGCAGACTGACATGAAAACACAAATGCAGACATAGTGTCTCTCGGACTTGAGTGTTACACTGATCTGAATGCGCTGAAATAAGTGATGACAGCCATAATTTCACTGTTGCATCTTGTGATGTCACTCCAGTGACAGCATGCTATCTCTGGAGTCTGTGACCGCAGTAGCAGCGGTAATGTCCTGTTGCTTACGTCTGTCCTGTCACTAACGTCTAGGGCCCGGCCCCACTTTTCAGCATGTCTGCGCTGCATTCAGCCGTCCTTGTCGATGTGACACTGACCGCTGTTTTGTCACCGTCTTACGAAGTGTCTCTTCCATCAACGACTGCAGCATAGACGTATTGTGTAGTAACTTAAATCTGCTAAACATTTTCTACAAACTCTAACAAAGATGTCTAAAGAGTCATTTGGCCTAGCAAAGATGATCTGATATTTTGCTTTCCCTATTCATTATTACTTTCTCCAAAGAAAGCTAACATTGCTGCTTTCTGGAAACCATCATTGTATAATTTAGTAATATCACCCTGAAATAGATATTCATTTTCAGAATATTTTAAATAGTTAATACATTTTGAAATTTTTTGAATGTAAAATGGAACTGTGCCAGCATTAGGTCTCAGGATTTCACAGGTTTCAATAAATCTATAATTCTTTTAGAAAATGAGAGATATTTCAAAAACTATTTAGAAGGAGATTGAGAAAAAGCTTATGTAGCCTCTATCAATATTTTATTTTTTGTTAGAAAATCTTGACTTAAATTGGGCTCAGTGACCTACTTCAACTTAATGACAGAACTGAAAATGTCTTGGTTTTGGTTCTGTGTGGTAAAGGCAGCTAAATGAGATACAGTGACGTCAGTACAGAGCCCCCACAGTACAGTTCAGTATTCCATGATATATGAATTCTGTAAGAATAATTATATATGAATCTATAAGATTACAGCCTATTCACTACACAGCTAAAACCCAGTAATAAGAACTGTCATACAGTATATAGTATCTCCTGTACAATTTGCCATTACAGAAAACTCAAATTAGAAACCCCCATTTGTTATTGGTCAGCAATAGGCTCACATAGAAGTAACCGTTCTATTACATAATTACCATTTGACACTTTATGTGTTATACCGTGGGACTACACTGTTTTGTACGTAAGGATTCTAGAAATTGAGTTAGCATTAAGAACATAGAAAGTGGCGACGCTCCAACACGTGCTAACAAATAACGTTTCAGTTGTGACTGCCTAATGTCACAGCCCTTTCATGTCACTCATCTGTCCCTCATGGCTGTAGTTTAATTTGTGATTAGCCTCTCCTCCACACCACTGTACAAACTACTACTCCCAGGGTTCTTAAGGCTGAGAGGAGGGGCCTCAGCCAATATGCTGGTAAGTGGTTTTGTCATTATCCTAGCAACAGGCTTGGCAGCAGCACCTTGGAATAAAAAAAAGTATGGTATAAGTTACTATAGGCCAATAAAGATAAAAGCAAGTGTATAT
The DNA here is from genome assembly GCA_022829145.1 of Albula goreensis. Classification (NCBI taxonomy): domain Eukaryota; kingdom Metazoa; phylum Chordata; class Actinopteri; order Albuliformes; family Albulidae; genus Albula; species Albula goreensis. The sequence goes on along the minus strand of CM040757.1, from coordinate 7,765,485 downwards.
GCAAAACCTGGCATATACACATCATAAGCACACCAACACACAAATTGATCACCAGACAAACCACGTTCAAAGCTCATAAATACACTCATAAACACATCCACTAACCATTGGATAAAACAACAAACCATTTTGGTAAGGTGAAAATAACTAGCCAATCATATCATGCAAAGGTTCTGGCAAACTTCTTTGTGTTAAAAGTCTTGGCATCCTAAATTGCCTACCTGATAGGAGATGTTCAAACTGTGTGAACAGTGGATGAGATTTATTTTGTGTAATTTAAAACTGAATCCAAATGTGCTGTTGCTATGGAACATGACATCACACTTTACCAACATACAGGCTTCTTCAGGCAGGAGAGGGAACCTGGCTTGGTGTGGGCGGAGATTCTTTAATTACAAGATGGAAGCCTCAGCTGTTTCGTCTCTTCTCTGTGGGACAGCAAAGCTTGTATTTTCTGTAGGAGAAGACAGGAAAACTGGGAACGCAGATCCAGAGAAGGAAGCCGAACGTCCAAACAGCTTAGGTTCCCATCTTGTCATTATGAATCTTTGGAGATGTCCTAATCACATTCTCTTTCTGTTTCTCCCCTCCCTACAATGTGTCTCGTTCCATTGTTCTGTTACATCCCTTCTCATGTATACTGTCATTTCTACACCCATTTGTGTGTATGTATATGTATATAATTATACTCCAAAACATTGTCCCTGTGTCCACTCTGTGTAAAATCAAATTCTCAACCAATCTGATACTTTTATGATTATCAATGCTTCTATCTATCTATCTATCTATCTATCTATCTATCTATCTATCTATCTATCTATCTATCTATCTATCTATCTATCTATCTATCTATCTATCTATCTATCTATCTATCTATCTATCTATCTATCTATCTATCTATCTATCATCCATTTACCATTGATCATTTCATGCATTAACTTGCCTACTTAATTGATCACATTTTATTTATCTATTGCTCTACCTATATCTGCCATTTCATATGTAATTGTCTTTTGCCTTTCATTCTCTCTCTTGCCTTTTTTATTTATTTTTTTTATTTTCTCCCCGCCTCCTCCTCCTTCTCCTTCTTTCTCCATCCCCCCACGATCCCTTGTTTCTCCTCAGAACTCCACCCCTCCGTCTGAGCCCCCTGTTCTCTCCATCCCCTTCATAGGAATGATTGTAATATTGGCCCTGATTTGGTGTTGGTGGTCGGAGCTCTCATCATAGAGAGGAAAAGGTATGAGTATGCCTTTTATTTACCTTCTCCAAAGACCGGGAACTCCTCAAATGGGAAAAAAGGTCAATTCCCATGACAACCGTGCCTTTCTCAATACACAGATGGAAGCAATCATGACAGCTCTTATAACTGGGTAACTACACAATATTATGCATATTTGTTACATAGACAACAGATGTATACAGTCTAACATGGCATACTTATGGTGTAGTTACATAGTGTTACATATACATATATATAAGGTCTACCACATATAGGGTGTATCATTAGAGACAATCTGCCAGCTTACTGGTGTAAGTTTACGTGCATGCGTAAGTGAGTATGAATGATCAAGTTTAAATTGAAGAAGTGAAATCTCACACAGGCATTGTTTTAAGTGAATGAGGACAGTCTGTGTTCTGGAGGTTGTCCATTCTTTTTAATCAGTCATGTGATATACACTGGCAGTTTTCATACAGGCTTCTTTGAGTCTTATGTGCAATAGGAAAGAGCCACCTGCCTTTCGCACGTCATTCATGCGAGTTCAGCGCAGTGAATCCGTCTGGTGTCCTGCTTCTGCAGCACTGATACAAAATAAGGTAGAAACAAATTGTTAAACATTACTAAGAGAATACATAAAAATATAGTGCAGAGCGTGTAGAGGTGAACTGCGAACTCAAAATAAAGGCAACATTGCATGACATAGCAACAAAAGACAACTCATCTATTTTTAAGTCCTTTATTCTGTCTAAACAGCACCATGTTGAAGTAAATGATGGCAGGCGATTTGCGCACTGAGTTGGACTCTGTCATGGCAACAAGGACAATGGGAAACACAAACATTTTGGGCTTGATGGATGCTGTGAAATTTTGGAGGAGCCTATAAAGGCACCCACGTAAGCCTAACACATTCAGATTCAGAAAAACACAGCAACATGCAACCATATTTATGGGCCCCCTTGGACTTGTAGGAATTACTAGATTACTGTTTGAGCCAAAATGGATGATGTAAGGTTGGTTTCCACACTCCAGAGCTTCAGTGCACCGTTGAGAGTGGAGTGCCAACTACCAGTAGGCCTTAAAGCTGAGATAAACTTTTACTCTCCAAGCCAACTGTTGTATTCAGTGTGGATGTTGTCTAACTCTTGGTGATGTTAGCAGGAAAGCTAATAAAGGGAAGTGATTTTGTCTTCAAAAAGAAGATAATGATGTTTTTAAAGAATGGGAATAATGACAGAGTAAGTCTGTATGTGGTCACATGTGAGAGCCTGTCAGTAAAATAAAAATGTATAAAAAGTAAAATGTGTGGGGATATTTTTACTGGGATTTATTTTACTTCCCAATGGTAAGTGCAAACCATCTTCCAAAGCCCTCTTATCCTCAGGTTTTTAAACAGTGGAACAGAGCTGTGTGTGTTTTTGTTTTTGATTGTGTTTTTAGTGTGTGGGTACTTGTGTAAGGTTGTGTTTTAGTCGGTGACTGTTAACGTTTTAGGTGGAAAAGGTTTCATTGAACCAAAAATGGGAGGAGCTACCAAATAGCATCAGTGACTCAGTTGTTTTCAATTACGACCTCATTGGCTGTGGAGTGAAAAACATTTGTGATTGTGTCAAGTATATGCCAATGATTGACAGCGGAGTGTAGCTCCACCCTAATGGGTTTCATGAAGCCCCATTTCAGCCATCAGTGCTGTATGTATAGTTTTGTATCTTTTTGCTTTTTGTGGGTTAAATGAAACCTTTGACTTTCGCTTCCACTGTCTCCAGGGGAGCGAAGCCGATTGGACCCCATTGCTGGTGGTTGCCATGGCGGCCGCCGTGCTGATGATTGTCCCCAGTTTGTCCAGAGCTTTGTCTTGAGGACCCCGACAGAAGCAATTGTGCGCGTCCCCCTGATGGCAATGACACGCCCCCAAACCTCACTCCCCTCCGCCTCCTTCACAGAAGCTCCACCCACCACATCTATGGCTCCCAGAATCCTCTACACACATGATGCCCAAACATACAGTACACATATAGCTATGGACATTTCAAACAGGAAACAGGAAGCTTGTGCACACGTGGTACCTCAGACTTCCATTCCTATGGAGACGAGGGAAGACCCCAAAATAGATAGCTCAGTGACTGTGGGAAACTTCTCAGGATGTTCCCTGATTATGTGTGACTGAAGAAAGAAGTCCATTGGAATAAGACACTGAATATCTGCAGGGCACCGGATACTGATATTGTGTCATTGTTCCACACTGTATCCTATTCCTTATTACCGTCTGGATCTTTTAACTTTCATGCACACAGTAGTGCTTCAAATCTCTGCTAACATGACTGGGAGACCTGCTGAGGATTGAGAAGGAGACAGTGGATTTTTTTCAACTTTTGCTTTCTTTACATTTTCACAATGCGCTGCTCGGCTAGATCTACTTATTCTTTTACTTATTAATTTATTTAGCATTGTGTAAATTTATAAACGAAGACGATGTGCCTCGTATGTTCCCTTGGATAAACATGGAACAACGATTTGTGGATGTTGACGTGCACTGAGTTTTTTTTTTTTTTAACAGAGGGAAGGCAAAGTCCAAAACAGATGATGCCTCCCGAAAGGGGAAACCAAGAGAATTTTAAACCCGTCACTGATAAAAACGAATCCTCCTGAAGAGGAAATCGGGGAATGCAGTGCTAGTAGTAATTGCTTGCTTGATTCCTGTTATCTCCATGAAAGATATCATGGGAGAATTTTTAAAACTTGTTTTTCATTGTTATTTGCTCTTGGGAATGCCCTTTTTCATACGCTGGCTTTAGAGGAGATTAAAACTTAAAGTTTATACTGATATAATTTTACAGCATGCTCTGTGCAATTTCAGCAAAGTAAAACAAACAAACAAAAAAAAAAAAAAAAAAAAAAACAATGTACCATAGTGTATCGTTCTGAAGGTTTTAGTTGAACTTTATGGAATGGGCTTGTGAATTTTTTTTCTCATAGCCTCTGGGACACGACTCACAAGTGTGTGCTTTTGTAGCATCCAGACTGCATTCAATGACTTCCATTGGAGACACACACACACACACACACATGCCTGTAGCACATCTTTACATCCTGGCCTTTCTCCCGATGTACCTGGGTGAACTAACCCCTCCCCCCACCCCCACTCAGCCTTTTGCTGGGTGGAGCCTTGCCCATAGTGATTCAGTTTCCTCAAAGAAGGAACTCACCTCAAACAGTCATCTCATAGTCACAAGGTACAATATTACAGCCCCATACACATACACACAGTCCTTCCAAAACCGATAGAACCAGTGGATGATCTAATGCTTAAGCAAGCAAACTCTTCACCATGATGGATCGTACTGAAATCTGAGGCTTACAAAACATTTTTTCATTTACTAGTCTGGTATCTTGGCCTAGTTCCTGACAACATGAATTCCATCCTTAGCAGCTTACATGTTGATATAGGCAGGCGCAGGAGGTGTACAAAGCTAACAGACATTTGTCTAAAGAAGGACTGACCCTTCTTGTTTTTATCACCTGTTTTATTATTTGTGTACATACATGTGCAATACTGTAACAACTCGTCTCTCAGTTTTTGCATATTTTCAGTTTTACATATGACAATCAACCTATTTCCACACTCCACATCTCATAATAATGCACTCACATTAGCTAATTATGTGCACGACAAAATTAGACATGTATTAATTATATAAACAACAATTAACTAAACTGGTATTTAATATTTGATCTGTCTTTAATTGTACTCACTGATTACACAATTAAGATGAATTTATTATCCGCAAGGGACGAGAAAAATATTCAGTGTGGCAATCTTAAGAACTATATATTTTTGTAATGATGATACTCATTATTTAAATTAATATATATTTTCCTGTGCAAATTCAAATGTTGTGCTGCTTTAATAGAACTTATAGCTTTTTCTGTGTTACATTTTTCTTGTGATTTGCAAGGCATTCTTCAATAAATAAGCCATTATATGATATTTCATCAAATAATAATGAAATTTTGTTTTTAGGGACATAATACTTGTCCAAAACATTACCCTTTAAAATCTAAAATTTGGGGACCATTTTTAAATGGCAATTTGTGGAAGAAGTAGGGAATTTAACAGACAAATTGATTTCAGCTATTATCAACTATATTTTTCTACACAGCCTCTACACAACTCTGTATACTTTACTCACTACAGCTTGTAGTATATAGTGATGGTTATAGAGCTTCACTGGTAATTCACAGTTAATGCCCATTGCTAGATTCCTCCATTGTTCCACTGAACACAGACATTAATACATTACATTACTTCTGTTATGTATGGATAATATATCCAGCTGAAAAACTGATAATATTTAAAAATAACACCTTAATTAAAAAATATGTATTTAGATACATATTGTGAATGCTTCATACCATGTTTTAGACACATAACATTTAAAATAATAAATGCAATAATTTTGCCCACTGAGTAGACGTGTATTTTTTTTATTTTTTTTTTTTACCATTTTGTTTATATCTAAACCCCAAGTATAATAATTTTGAGATTTTACTCCTGGGGTTTGAGTCAATCACTTAAATTTTATTTCTGGAATTAAAAAGAAAGATATTTTTGTAAATACATTAGTTTTATTGAATTATTCTTGCTTGAAATAATATTAACTAGCATTTTTTTCTGAAAAGAGGACAGTCGATGAAAAAAACATCCATGCCCTTTGAAAAAAGATAGAATTACACATGTATGTAAATGAGTGCTGCTGTATAATTATTGTACAAATTCATAAATATAAAACTGTCATAGATTTTTTTTTTAATTCTCATTGGCACCAAACCATTATGGAAAATAGTTTCTTGGTATAGTATTGCATGAATAGAAGCTTATGGTTATTTTAGATGACTGCATGATTATTTCAGTTGTAAATGAAAGTATACTTGTGACCATTCAGTTGTAATAATGTAAAATGTTCATAAACTATAATTTCATATGTGCACAAACATAACTGATTTACACTGAACATTTTACTCTGCAGCTTCATACAGATGAATTTTAACATGTGTACAGTAACACTGTATTACCCAATCCAAATTACATAGCCGTAAAATAAAAAAGTCCATTACTCAGATTTAGTCATTGTAATGTCTCACTTGGAATGTACTGTCGTACACAATTGAAAATTAGATTTGGACAGTGCCTGAAGTCTGTAGCAAATGAAAGGGATTTAGACAGAAAGTGCCATGACTTTTTTTTTCATCTGGAGAATGTGACTATATATCTAAGCTATGCGCTGTAGATCAGGTCATGTGAAAGTTCTACGTTTTAGTCAGTTGCATTTAGTCAGAAAGGCAAACTACAGGACTGTACCTCTGTGTCTTTGCTAGAAAATACATTTGGTTGAGTTAAAAGGAATGGACTTACTTTTTGTAGTTCATTTTGTATTTAGCTGCTTATTTTGTATTTAGCAACCAAGGCTTAACCAAGCCGTTTTTAATCCCAAAGCTGAGGAGAGGCGAAGTAATGAAAGAGAAGTGCTGGATCTGTAGCCTTTTGCCCTGTTTATTCATTCCTGCTCTAATTTTCTTCCCTGCTCAAAGCAGAGAGATGAGTTCTCTGAGCTTGGAGGTACCACTCAGCTGCCATGCAACACTTTTTCAATTTCAGTGTTGCAGTGCTGTTGAGTGTTACAATTCCTGGGTGTAGGGCACTTATACAGAACTAATGAAAGCAATGGCTTGGGATGCCTCATGGAGGGAGGGTGTCAGTTTGTGAGGAGTTTAAGTCCTTGCCCTGCCATTCTCAGCTATGGCTAGGGATCCACATTGGCAGGACAACAACTGGCTCAGGCCCACTGGACAAGAGCTGGGGTTAAGCTGGTGAAGGTTCTCAGTCCTATCACTGTCTAGGGGCCCTCCTGTCCACCTCCACGATTTGTCAACTGATCATTAAAGACTATGTTTTCCTCTGGCATAGACATTAAGGGCCAAATTCACACCCACGCTTAAGTGCTTTTTCCGTGTAAGTCTCCCATTCTTGCAATGATAAGTTACGCGGAAAAAGCACTTAAGCGCAGGTCTGAATTAGGCCCTAAGTGATCGTGTCCTGTCTAGCATGTGAAGATTTGATGGCTCACTGTAATGTGAATCAGAAGAGTTACTTATGTATGGCTGTCTCCTTCTCAGTCAGTGGAAGACAGTTACTCAGCAGAGCTGATAGACAGTGTCTCTCAGCTCTGCTGAAACAGGGAATGATAAAAAGAATAAAGAATAAAAAGAATGAATGAGCCAGCAACAATCTAGAACAATCTAGAAGAATAGCATACTCTTTGGTTGTAATGGTTGTGATGGTTGTAATGACAGGTCTGTTTGATTGGGCCTTGTGTCTTCAAGCCCTATTCACTGTTTTGTTCAAGTATTGAACATTTGACTGTCCCATTTCTGCTCTGGTTTCATTTCGCCAGGACTGCTCTTGCCACAGCAACCTGAATTCAATCGACTAATTTTAAATCACAGTTATATCCAAGTGTTTGACAAAAACAGGTCGATAAGATCCACAATTACCATAACTAACGTAACATTTGTAGTTAATCTTGAGTCAAAATTAAGAATAAATGTTGACTGAGCCCAGGCTAAACTGTACAGCCATCCCCCACAGGAAAAAAAAAATTGTGGTGTATATAAATTGACTGTGTCTTGTATTTAAGTACATGTATGGAGTATTGAATTGCTAGATATTTACTCCAATTGGATTGTAAACTCCTTTTGTGAATGTGGAACATGTAAATCATTTTGTTTCAAATGTACATAAATAGTAATGTCTTCCGTGATTACATATTTTTTTCCACTCCTAGCCAACTGTGAAATAAGCTCGTCTTACGGTAATAATTAAATAGTGTAGTTTTATTGATTACATTTTTGGGCAAATCCATGTTTATTTTTAATTATTTTAATTTGCATCGTACTTTAAATGTGCTCAATAAAATAAGTAGGTGAGCTGAATTTTTTATTTCGATTTATTTGCCACCTTTGAAATTGCATACAAGTGCTTTATAATAAACAAATGTTTATTGCTACAAAACTGCTGCTTATATATAAATATTTGAAGATAATTAGTATAAAATGAGTGGTGTACTTATGCTGTTAGATTTTATTTTGAATGCATATCTGTGAGTTTAGCCTAGGCAGTCATTTTTGCATGTTAGTATGTAGACTTTGCATGCAGACATATTTCTCATAGATAAAGTTTCTATATTTGTGATCAGTGTGATTGCAATGAAACTCTTGCATGGTCATTCCAATTCTTCCAAAATACTGAGATCAAAACAGAGCAATACTGTAGGTTTTCATTCTCTTATATTATTATTATTATTATTATTATTATTATTATTATTATTATTATTATCTGTTTCTATTCTAAATTGTATACATCAATTCCTGTGAGTTTTGGGAAGTTCTGAACTTCTGACATGTATTATTTCCTTATGGTTCATTCCAAGTATTTCCATTTCTATTTTTCAGAATTAAGTTCAAATCATTAATAATTTTCTGATAAAAACACAAAATCCAAATAATTTGTGATTTGCAGCTGGAACTTCCGTACCTCCTAAAAAATCCAAATTGTGCCATTTGTTTTTTTTTTTTTTTTTTTTTCATTTTTGTACAGTAAATGAAATAATCAATTGTAATAATTAAATTAGCCAATAATGTAAGTTTTGATTTACTGTCGGCAAAAACCGAGTTTCTCTAGATCTCTCAACACTCAGCTTTCGCATCTCTACATTAAAAGCACTGGAGAATCCCTTTATGAACTTCACTTGTAGCTCTGAAGCTTGTGTAAAACATATTTACCGTGTATGTGCTTGTTCTGCTCTGTGATTCATAAGAGACTTAAAAAACACTGAGTTTCTCCAGGTTCCATGAGTAACAATTTTACTGGCCTGACTGTTCTGTATGAACTCTAGATGCTCAAGTTTATGGAGAAACTGCTTTGTCCTATCTGTCTTTGTAACATAGTAAACAGAATTGTACTGTAAAATTATTTCTAATTTGTGTGTATGGTTTCCAAACATCTCATTTTATTTCTAATAGGATTTGTTGTTTAAAAGAAAATTGTGAGTATTTTAGTAAAAAAAATGCTGTATATTTTGTAAAAGATTCAAAAAGTAAAATACTTTATCCTATCTCTTACTTGTTTATTATTGTGGAATTTTCTTTCTGCACTTAAGAAACAAAATTTTTTTGTACAAGAATACATCGATATTAGTTGGATATCCCTTTATTTCACAGTAGAATTGTTAAGAACTGTCATTTTCACTGGAGATGAGTCAATGGATTTTGTCTCATTTCTAAGGAAAAGGCAGTAAAACAGAAATCATTCTGAGAAGTCCATACACTTACTATGACAAAGACTATGTGTGGAAAGATGAGCAATACTTTCCTAGCAGGCAAAACGGCAGGTCACTGGCCTCTCATACTCCTTTATATATATAGTACTCAGGGGTGTATCTTTTCCGTCAGACTCCATTTACAGCAGTCTTAAACTTGGAATACTCAGAGTGTTAATAGCCTGTGATACACACTATGAGAGTATCAGTGAATGAAACCTTCAACTATAACGGGAGCTCACTTTGGATATCCCACATAATCTGGAAATCCCATGTCAATCTACAAAATCTATTCTTATGAAATTATTATTATTTTATTGCGGAAGAGTAATTTAAGATATTGGTGGTGGGGGATTGGATTTTTAGTTCTGTCAAGTGCTGGTCAGTAATGGAAAAAAAAGCAATCTGAATGCAGCTGTCATGTGCCTTGAATTATGGACGATATCAGATTTTCCTGGACTTCCATCAAAATGCAGGGAAGGTGCTGCGTTTATGAGAATTTGAATCCTCATTACAATCAGCGGACTTGCAATTATTAGCGGTGGCTTGCAGTGATTGAAGCCAATATCGTAGTATGGTTTTCAAATATATATATCGATGTATGTCAACCTTTAAAGAAGGTAACAGAGCAGCAGAGTTTAGAGTCTGACCGGCTTTGCTGTTTTTCAAATCAACAGTTATCGCCAAACCATCACCCACCATTCCGGGAAGCAATCACTACAACAGAGAGCGGATGGTCTCTGCACTAAAAGGAGCAGTGACACACGTAGTGAGGGGTATATTTAAGACCCCTGAAAAGTCCTTAGAGCTCTGACTCAGAGGCTGGAAGGGAGTGAGATCACCAATTTCAGACAAGGGGGTGATGAGGGGGTGAGACTGAGGTCCCATTCAGGGTCCACGTGTGTCTAAAATGGTGGTATTCCCCCGGCCCTCGAGAGTTACCCTTCCTGAGTGAGCTCACCCACCGAAACGGATGCAATTGTCACCTGCCAAGCAGTATGCTTGAATAGGCTGCAATGTTCTCATTGAGCTACATTCAGAGATCATACAAACACACAGGAATCTCCTCATACCTGTTATTTCTTTTTTTAATCAAATGATAATAAGCTTATAATAAGATGAGTTAAGGTAATTGTAAATGTTTAAAGGTTCTTTGTTGGCATGGCGTTACTTTGTAATGACACCAAGATTGTAATAAAGGAACCACCACTGATAACGATTTTTTCTATTGTCCTAAATATTATTTATGTGAATTTTCTAATTAAATAAATTAATAAATAATTAAACATCCATTTAGAAGTTGAAATAATCAGACCCAAAACTATTATGTCAAAATTGGTAAAATTAGAAGCAGGCCTTTAAAAGCTCTGATAAGGTGACTGCTGTCACTGCAGTGACTCTGTGTGCTGCGTCAGTCCGCAGAGAGGTCCCAAACAGGAAGTTCCATCAGGGGGATAGTCCATAGTACAAATACTCTGTGTGTGTGGTAATCCTTTACCAACACACACAGAGTCAGACTACAGGGGTATTCATGACAGCTCTCATCATTACAATAAACACTGGTCTGTCATAACAGAAGATAATATGATGACAATTGAAAATCATCATGGTATTTATATCGTTTTCCCGCACACACACACACACACACACACACACACACACACACACACACACACACACACACACACACACACACACACACACACATACATTCAGATATTTTCATTTTAGTCATTTCACACACACATGCTCTTCATTCAAAATATTTCTCATTGAGAACTTTTAGCTTCATGACCAAGACATGTCCTCTGAGCTAATGACATTGCAACTACAAATGACCAGTAAGGGGCTGCAGCTGATTCTCCGGTAAAATGAACTCCTGTATGGGCCAAAAGATTTTATTGAAAAATGTCAGCTGTTATTCAGATTTTGTATAGTTTACATGCACATCTGACCATGGATTTCTTTCCTCATGAAATGTAGCACAGGAAATGTAACTTAACACATGAAATCAAGTATATTGTAAATGCATTTGTCCTACTGGTCAACAAATGTTGCTATAAAAATATAATAGTTAATAAAAACATTTTATATTAGATAACTGCTGTTTTTGGGACTATTAAGTTTTAAAATTAGCAAATGCTGTCCAAATTTTAATATAATGTACACCATAGTGGCAGAATGTAATACACAAAAGTGGGAATAACTGATATAATATGGTACACCCATATTATACACCCTTTTCTGTATGGAAAAAAATTCAACCTCTAAGTTTCCAAAATAGGTCCTTTGAAGTACATAACACACAGTACTTCGAATGGTTTGTGTATCATGAAAGGATACTAAATATCATGCATGAACATAAATAATATATTTGCGGTTTTTTAAATTCCACAGCAATTAAGTAAACATACTTGGTTCATGAGAAAGCATTGTTTACGCCCTCAATTTTAAGCAAAGTGATACTTCACTATTAGGCGACACATACTGCTTGTCCCATGTATCACGTCCACGTCATAGTTTAATAAGCGAAGCAATCCTAATATAAAGACGATGTATGAAGTCATATTTTCACATCCTATTGGGAAGTATGTTACCATTATTATTATTATTATTATTATTAATTAATTTTTATTTATTTCTTTGTTATTTTTTAGTAGTAGTAGTAGTAGTAGTAGTAATTCATGGATCAAGGTTCAATGTCTTGATTTATTTGTTGCAAGCGTCACTTTCTTTTCCGAGATCAATTGTTAACGGCCTTAGAGCCTCGGTCACTGCACACTTTTACAATTCCAACCCCCCAAACCCAATTTGGTGAGCCTAAAAATAAAGTGAGCTGTCCCAACTGCTGGGGGTCCAGCCAATCGCTGTCTCCGTTATCCTTAGTGCCCAATCCTGCGTCGTATCATTATCTCCGTAGCATTAGACAAGTAGCTATCCTAAGATGTATATGGTCATTGCAGGACATTCCAGGGAATCCATGAATCTGACGTGGCCTGGGGGGGTCTTGCTTCTTTTAAAACCCTTGCTCTGTCTTTCGTTTCATTTAGTCACACATGCTGGACAAGTCTCTCAAAGTCCACTCCGCTACTCTCTATATAATACCTAATCTTCCATGCTCACCAGCAGCTAGCCGTCATTCTTATAAACTTGTATCCTTCTCTCGAGCCAAACTGTCTATTGAGAAGCAGCCTCTACATTTGTCACGATATCGCCAATTAAAAAAATTGGGACTGACTGCGCTGGAAAAGAATATCGGATTCTTCATTTTATCATCCAGCTGACGGGAGTGCTAAGTTTGACAACCCCGGTCTTCTTAACAAGTGCACCCGAAAGACCTTTCACTAAGTTTTCTCTCAAGTACTTCCAAGTTTTGAACTTTTCACCGCGAGCGCGCGCCTGGCACTGCCCTGCGAAAAGTTTTTTGCGCTCCCCCGCGTGCGGTAAATTTCACACACTGGACTCATTGATTGCTGTATAAAAAGGGGCACGGAAACTAAAAACATGATGAGCAATAATACATACTACGACCAGCAGCAGCCGCCTCAGTACTACCAGGGCTCCGATAACGGGGAAGACCAGGACGAGGAGATGCCTGCTACAGAAAAGGATCTAGCGGAGGATGCTCCTTGGAAGAAGATCCAACAGAACACCTTCACCAGGTGGTGCAACGAACACCTGAAATGCATAAATAAGAGAATCAACGACCTACAGAAAGACCTGAGCGACGGGCTCAAACTAATAGGGCTGTTGGAGGTTTTGAGCCAAAAGAAAATGTACAGAAAGTATCACGCGAGACCCAACTTCAGGCAGATGAAATTGGAAAATGTGTCGGTCGCGCTGGAATTCCTGGACAGAGAACACATCAAACTGGTGTCGATAGGTAAGTCAATAGTTGTTTATTTTGTATGTTTGCTAGAAAACGCTGATATTTTCTCACAACACCAAAGCACGGGGTGCTTCTAAGGAACGGGTTAGAGGGCGTCTTTGAGTCAGAGAGCTCGGGACACAGTTTCATGAATTGCCTTATTATGAATGAAAACAGCATTATTGCAAAACTACTACTTATACATTTTAATGCTAATTCGAGGTGCATGGCGAAAAGTTCGGCCATCCAGCGTTTATTTTCACCTCATGGGGAAGTTCTTGGCATTTCATTAGTTCTGTTTGCTCACTCCTTGTTTCCAGAATGTCCTACTAACAATGTCATTAAACTCGTGAGACCGTTTATTGAAAAAGTACGTTCATCTGTACCAATAAGTTGGACTTCTTAAAATGGTCATGAAAAGGATATACACTAATGTAGTTAAGATATCATTCTGGAAGTTCCAGTATCCGACTGGCGGAACAAAGACTGCGTTCTGTCTTGATTGGGGGCTCGCGTAGGCATGTGAAGTGAACATGCTACTTGATACTGAGGCTTTATTGGTTTGACATTCAAGCTTATTAATTTGAAGTCCTTCGGTCAAGTGCTCGTTCAAGTTAATTTTACGGTTCTTTTCTAAATGCATCAAACTCGTGTATGTATAGCAGGCGACACATTTAGTCATGCAGTATGCAAGTTTACTTTTGCACGTTTGTGTTACGCATCTGATCAAAATATAAACTTTAAACATATGTAGAATGTAAATAAACGTATGCAAAGTTAGGGCACTTTGCATTTTTCCCACTAGATTGGTTGGTTGCAAATCACGGGCAAATTAGTAATTAATTGCATTGTAAGACATAGACACCTGTATTGAATTGTAGAAGTACATGTTAAGTACGGTATTTAAGAAGCACGTTTGTTCATTGCCATTAACTTGGAGGTATAAATTAATGCGCAATAAGGATGACCAGCACGTCAGTGTGTTGAAGCGTGGGTAATTTGACTGTGCTGAGGTCAGCAGAACTGGGCTTCAATATTGTTGTAGTTTCACTGCAACTCAAACACCACTGAAGAGTTACTCTGTACGGATTTATCTTTGGAGAATATTCGAAGGTCTTAACTGACAGTTTCTGCATGAATACGGATCATCATCATCATTTTTTCCCCATACTCAAAATGCACAGCTCATGTCACCTCCAAAGACTATATTAATAAATTAACCAGACGCATTCCATGGCTGTAACACTTTTATGTATATTTTTGTGTCACTCTTAATGTGTAGATCTTTTAGTTTCGGATCAAAATCAGAACATAAAATTACATAAAAGTAGCTCTGTCGGTGACTGAGGAAGAATATACAGGGAGATCTGCATGTAAAAAATGGTGCTGCTACATGATAGTGGTGATGGACAGGCTCCATTGTAAAACGAGGCCCGCCTTGTTAATGTAACGGAGCCACACTTTTACTCAGCCACAGTTCATTATTCAGGACCGTCTGACTCGGCTAAATAGATTGTATCCATTTCAGTTGCCCTAGTATGTTGAAGATGTTTGCTCTGGGATCCCACTGGAATGATAAGTCGTACAGAACTGTGCCAATTTCTGACTCGCTCACAGGATTATCTTATTCTAAACGTATGGCTGCTTCAACTCTCAAGAGGTCGATGGAAAGTCATCTCAGTGCTGCTCACTAGTCACTCATCTCTCACCTACTTTACTCAGCCGGAGAAGTACTGTCTCACCACTCAGTTAAGAAAATGTACTCTAAACGTTCCTGCAACGTTCCATCAACTTGATGACCTTAACTGCCATGTTACAGAGGCATGATATGGGCTCTACAGTGTGTATAAGCTGGGTTCCTCTAACCACTGCTTTGAGTACACAGCCTATTGGCTAAGCTTTTGTAGTTGTGAGTTTTTAATCATAAATAGTTATGCTGATTGCAAATGACTGGTCAATGAATGAAAGTTGTGATGATGCACTTATCTTCCGCAAATTCACATACTGTCTGACTGTCCTTTGCCCAGAATGCAATCCAACCACAAGATGTGAAGCTTTTCAATCTTGATTTGTTAATAAGAATCCAAATCTCACAGTAATCTGCATGTACTCTATCCCTGTGGTGCCAAAATGTAGTTTAGGGAATCCAGTATATATGCAGGTTTTTGTTATGGCCAATATATTCTCAACTGAGGCAATGAAATACAAATAGTCCTTAGCATTTTTTTCTTACACAGCGGGAAAGTTGGGATGGGGTTATAGTTAAGAGGGATAAAATTTCAGAAAGTGCAGCATGAGGATTGTACCCTTTCACATTGCAAGTTTATATCTCAATCAATTAAAAAGTAACCTCTTTCAGAAGTACAAATCTATCATACAGTGTATTACAGGAAATTACATTACAGTACTGTTACATTTAAACATTTAACAGAAGCACTCTTCCAGTGCAGCTGGCTCACATCTGGATATTTAGTGAAGAAATTTAGCAAAGAATCTTACTCAAGGGTACAAAAAAGAACCATGGATTCCAAGTTGTAAGCCCAGTTCCCTGAAATGAAACTACATTGCTGTAATATTACAGAAATAGCAGTAATAGGTCAATTATGTCTTTCACACACGCATTGCATGTCTGAATCTTGTGCACACACTGTGTACAGGAGCTGTGTGGTCTGTCACTGGTCCACCTGGCTGATTTACCTCCTGTCTGCTTTAATAAAACTACATGGTTACTGATTCCTGATGCAGAGTGGATATTAATATCAATTCAGGTTGATTCAAATCTATTTGCGTGGCGCTTTTTTACAAACCAAAAAGTCACAAAGCAGCTTTGCATAGATCCGAGGCCTGAGACCCCACAGTCATTCGGTTGCACCACTGGAACCTGGAAAGGCTTTGGGTTCAGAGGTCCGCTATCCACAAGGCTGAGCTGGAACAGAAGCTATCTGTGAGCCCGAACGTTTGGACACGGACAGCCTGCCGAGTCCCTCTGATGCTCTGTTTCCACTGGACTGAGGGATCCGGGACGGGGAAGCGCAGCGGAAAGTCTGATCACAGAGGAGCCGCTGAGGTCATGGTGAAATGTCGGAGCGGGACATCTCTCGCGTGAAAATGTAACATTCAATGAAAAACAAAAAGGTGATGACAGGAATTGCTTGCAATTCCGCAAGACTGTGCTAATGAGAATTGTGATGGGGAGAGGTAGAAAAAGAAGATGGGAAGGATGGAACTAAAAGAATGAGGGGAAAGGAAACTCCTCTTTTGTCCTCATGAATACATAAGGACATAGGAACATGAAGCCCTTTCTGCTGCCAGGCCAGACCTCAACTTGAAAAATCTTTTTCAGTTCACCGTGACAAACCCTTTATTGTATTTAAAAACCTCAATTAAGTCTTCCCTTAGACTCTTTTGATAAGGCTGAATAGATTAAGTGTACCGAGTCTTTCCTCTTAACTTTTGAATTCAATGCCAGGAACCAATGTAGTTACCCTTCTTTGTACTTCTTCAAGAGCCTCGATATCTTTCTTATAGTCTGACACACAAAACTGAACACAATACTGTAAGTGTGGTCTGAATAAGGAATTATATTACTTCAATAAAACTTCCATTTATATTTAATGCTTTTTGTTATATATCCCAGGTTCCTTTGGGCCTTTATTTACTGCTACAGCACATTGCCAAGATCCTGATACACTTTGAAGATCTGTTACTCCCAGTCAGATTTTCAGATTGAATGCATTCTAACTTTCCCCCACCCATGATATAATCCTGTCTTAAATTCTCCCGCTTGTGGGTCTTTATACAGAATTTCACATACCAGTCTTCTGCCCTCAGGATTCTGCTTAGATTAGTATTCCTGGATTCTCTATTGTCTCCGTAAATTGTAAACTGTTTGCTGAAACCCTTGGTTTTCCATCATGGCGTCATGTGCAAATGTAAACTCTTTGCTGCTGGCCTCCATATCAAGGTCATTTATATGAAATAGTAAGAGCAACGGGCCAAACAACCACCCCTGTGGCACTCCCAAGCCATGCTCAGATATGATTCTTACTGTAGTTACACTTTGCAACTCACTGTTCCACCTATTTTAAACCCATACCTTTGTAATTCCTGTAATTCCTGTTTTTATTTTGACTATGAGCCTCTCATCTGGTACTTTCTAAATGGCTTTTTGGAAGTGCAGTGTATAATATCATAAGCCTGGTTCAAGTCAAAGCACATTGTAGCTTCCTCAAGCCCAAGTGGTTTGTTGAGCCATTTTCTCATTTGACCTCCAGACAATGCCCAGAGAATCAGGTCCGGACATTGGCCGCAGTTGCCCTTTCACACATGTAGCACGCAACAGAGATTGTCTGTGTCAGACACGTTCTAACCTACTGGAAATACTCTGTTTTAGGCGAGGGGTGGCGCCTGGGTAGAGTGTGCAGAAGGCAAGACATGATGCAAAACGTGTGTTGCGGATATTGCAGAGTTTTTTTTTTATAGCACATCGAAGATTGCGGATGAGGCTACCGACTCATCCATAATGATGAGGGTTTCTGTGTTGATATCAATACTACATGTATTTGGACGTATCTGCAATATGAACGAAAGAGTGTATAGCAATATACAGGCAAGCAGAAAAGAGTATGCAGCAGCTACCCTGTTTGTATTCTTCTGGTTTTGGGCCAGTAGCGTGATAGAAACGGCATCAATAATCACCTGCTCTATTCACACATGGGCTCGATCGGACATTATCTGGACTTTGTAGTAGGGAGCTGGCAGGATAAAGTCCGTTTAATGTCTGGGGCAACTGATTCGGACATTTGCGTTCTCACATACAGCTCCTCAGGGTAATGTCTTGAGAAGTTCAGGGTTGTAGTGCATTTGTGAAAAGGGCTTTGAAAAGGCTCCTCCCCTGATGAGTCCAAAGCTCTCCTTTATGATGCTGATGATGTCAAAATACTTCAAAAATACCAAGTGGCTCCACTGCTCATGTGCAGCAAACTCTGTTAGAATTACTATATATGACCAAAACCAAGCTAAGCTGCGAAACTGCACCAAAACACAATATATTACATCATCTAAAAACTCCTCATCACATTTTTCTTGGCTTGACTCGCATGACCAATTAATAAGGCAGTTAATTAAAGTCACCCATGAATAATGACTCTCCCTTTCGGCGTCTTTATTCATGTTGTATCACAGACCGTAGTATTTAAGCTCCTGACTGAAGCTGGTGTCCTTTTGCACATTGGGCATGAGAAAAGCGTGTTATAAATAAGATTAATCATCATACTCCTACACTGAAGCCCCTCTCATATTCCCTCAGAAGTGTAATCCAGATATCTTCAGTACCAAGAACGTCAATTCCTGAAGTTTCTTGAGCATTCAGATTTTCTTATATATAGAAGACTGCACCCCATCTCTTTTTTATTGGTTATATCCTTGCTTATCAGTTTGTAACCCAGTACATTTTACTCATACCCTCTGCGTCAAGCCACATCTGTGTAAGCCCACTTTTGCCATGAAATTGAGATGACATTAGTGGGGATTTACAAGCACACAGATACCTAAGCTTTCCTATCCCTGATTTGCATGCCTTCAAAGTAGGGGTCTACAGTCCTATCTGACAAAAACCAGCGTGATTGCCAACTGTTGTTGTAACCCAATGCCCAAACACCTGGTTTTGATTGAAGACCCGAAGATGATTTGAGTAGTTGAGTCAGATGTTTTGATGCTGGGTTAAAGCAAGCACTGGAGGGATGTTGTCACAGTGAAGGATATTGTCACATGTTGTCACAGTGTCCCCCAGGAGGAATGGTCGTGAGTTTCTGTTAGGTGCTGTGATGCATTTGGTCACCTGATGTCTCACCAGTACATTCCCATAATGCATTTTGAGGGAAATGGGTCAGCAGATGAAGACGCGTGAAGAGTAACCCAGCCAGTGCGTCGAATGACATTGGTGGTAAGACGGATCTTTCCAGAAGGGCAGCTGCCCTGGATTGCTCAATGTAGGACCAAGTGTCGGGTGTCACGACGGCTGGAAACCACCCCCCTTCCTCACCCTGCACAATCTCGCCAGGAAACAAGTCTTGGGAGTGAAATGGCTCTCACCGTGTCACTCTGGGGCTGGGTCTGCTCCAGGAAATATGGCCTTCCGCATCCATGTTTCCACAATGAACCGGTCACTTTCTTTCCTTCTTTTTCTTTCCTTTTCTTTTACACACACACACACAACATGCATATGCACACAAATACTCGCATATGCTACTCAAACGCCTGTAGCACACACACGCACACAATACAAGCAGATGTCAAATGGCAAATGTGAACGAGGGTGTATGTGTATGTGCTTTTTTACGTGTGTGTGTGTGTGTGTGTGTGCGTATATGCATGCATGCGTGCATGTGTGAGTGTGAGAGAGAGCGTGTATGTGAGTGTGTATGTGGTGTATGTGTGTATGGTGTGATGTATGTGTGCGTATGAGAGAGAGTGTGTGTGTGTGAGTATATGTATGGTGTATGTGTGTGTAGTGTGTGATGTATGTGTGTATTGGGAGCGGGCAGCACTTCATGGGAAGTGGGGGGTCCGGTCAGTCAGAATACTGGGTCACCCAGCCGTGGGACTGACAGCTGACTGGCGCATGCTTCTCCGGGCCATCTGAATGAGTGATTGATGTAAAGACAGCTGGACCATGGGCTCTCTCTAATAGCATTCGCTCAAAATAGCCAGCGACCCAGAGCACCAGCAAGGAGTGAAAGGCATCATCAAGGAGGGGGGGATGAGGGTGGGGGGTAGGATGCGTCATGCTCGTGTAAGAAATGGAGCAGAGGGTCAATGGGGTTTGGGAGGGGTGGGAGACCGCAACATCGACTGGCCAACATCTCATTTACAAACAGGTAACAGGTAGCTAATGACAGTCAAATGGCTATTCCCGTCAGAATGGTACCGACAGAGAAAGTAACCCCCAACATGGAGCCTCCTTGGGAAACAAGCTCTCCTGCATGGCTTCACATGGAGATGAATGGGGGCCTCTACCGCAAGGAGGACTTCTTACTCTCAGTAATGTGATTCTTGGCCCACGGACAGTGGAATAACAGTCCGCATGTGTATATGATGTGGAGATGACGATATCTCGGCGCTCCCTTCTGAGAAATGATGAGAGGAACAGAAACGGGAGAGGTGGGGCTGGAAGGACATTGGCCTGGCTGCTGAGTTTCACTACTGCTGGCTGTCCCCCCGTGACCATGTGGTGTCTGTCAATATATCACAGAGCAGGTACCTCTAAAAACTCACACTCTCACACAGACATTTACTTACATTTGTTTGTTCCATCCAATTGAATAATTTCTAAAGAGACAGAGAGGGAGAGAGTTGACATGTTAACTGTCTTTTACATCCTTATTATTATATATTATTATGTTTAATTTGACAAATTGTGCATATTTTGTTAAAGAAGGAGAATATGTGAAATGTAATTGTATGAAAGGTTAAGAACCTGTGTATATACTCTCTTTGCAGAGAGCGGAAAGGAAGATTGGGGGTGGGCGCTCTAAGGCCGAACATTATGTCAGCAGACCTTAGTCAAGGTGTAGGAAGTGGATCTTCTCATAAACCTCTGATACCACACCGCTAATCTTCTGAAAGCCTTCAGTATCTTCAAGCCGTATGTCTGTGATGTAAATCATGTTGCCGTTATTTCTCTGGTGTCTTGTCAGTTATAAAAAGGATGCTCCTCTTTGTACAAACCTATAGTGTAAATGTGTAAAAATGGGTTTTGGTGCCACATCTTAATTTGCTGTGAAAATTGATTTTTTTTTTTTTTTTTTATGGGTTATGGAGGCACTTTAGTGAGACCAATATGTCCCAGTACACAGGGGCTTAAAATGTTTCACATTTGTGGAAAAAACAAGACCTCTGAGTAGTTTCAGCTGCTCTCTACTGGTCTCTCTCTCTCTCTCTCTCTCTCTCTCTCTCTCTCTCTTTCTCTCTCACTCACTCAACCTTTATGACAGCGTCTCTAATTGTTACCATGTGTCAGAAGCAGTCAGCACTGAGGAATGTTTGAGTGTAGCCAGCACCCCCCAAATCACCAGGGAGTTAAGGACCCGAGTGAGCGAACATTATTCTGATTAAGGCAGAACCCCCCCAAAACCACCCCCACCCCCACAACCCCTAAGAGTGCTCCATCCTGTTTGCGTTTCTGATGTTTTCATGTTTTTGGGGTCTTTTCCTGTCAAGCCAGGTTTCAGTCAATGTGTTCAGATTCTGGTTCACATTTCAACGACATCACTATCAGCTGGGGGTGATCTGGTCCTCTTCATGTATGATTTTTCTGTTGTGCTTTTGTGAGGGCTTTCTTGAGGAGAAACACAAATGCTTTTGCACGTTTTAATGCTACGTTTGTAAAATGTTATTGCTCATGGAAGAGGTAAGGGTCATTTGAGGTGAGGGGGCCTTTATCGCACTCCTGAAAGAGACAAAGTGCAGACCACTTTGAGTACTGGTCCGTGAGAGCGATTCATTGCTCTCAGTCTATATCCAAGATTTTCCTCCTGTAGTGAGTTTCATTAAAATCTGTTGTTCGACTCAGGCTACATTGATATGAATCAGTAGCCTTGAGCACCACTCAGTGAACTGATTTATGCATAATTAGTAAACAATAAATGAGTCATTTAGAGAATTCAAATAACACAATGCATTTAAAATGGATGATGCATATGTGGAAATCGGCTAATGATTGTTCAGTGTTCAGATGTCTTAATCAGCGCGCTGTATCGGTCTTTTCACGCCAGAGGAATTGCAGGCGATGAATTCTAGTTGCTTTAAACACAGGACTGCAGCTCTATTACAGATAGATAAGAGATGTCCGCTTTGCCAGGAAGAAGCACATGTTGCCCCAATATAAACGATGATGTCATCTTTGGAAGGTTTGGGTTCTTCCAAGGTCACCTGTCTCCACTGGAGGAACAGTTTAAATATCAGCTCTCGCTGAATGGATGGCCTCTGTGGTGTTACTTTATAGCCCTGTCTTCCTACTGTCCTGAGGGGCTTTTCTTATTCGCATGCACCCCGAGAAGAAAATCGCAAACCAAGATATCTCGCCGCAGAAACGTCTCCCACTATTTCACAGAGCCAGGTTCTTAAATCAACTGGAAAAAATGTTTGATTTCATTTTTGTTACAGTGAATGAAGAGCTGAAGATCAGCATGAACGAAAGTGTTCTCTCCAGTGTTGTCAGCACGTTTACTTCACGGCCGGCTCAGCGTGAATGTCTATGGAGCTGTAAGGACTTAGTGCAGATGCAGTGTTGGCCTGGTGCTTTGAATGAGGGAGGTTGTAGAATGATGTGGTTTGCATTGAAATGGACACATGCAAACCTGTGGCAGAGAGAGAAAATGAGAGAAAATGAGAGAGAGAAAGATCTCCTCACCGGAGGAAGAATGTCACGGCCTCCCGTTGAGCTTGGCAGCAGAAGTCAGGGGTCAAGTTCATAGCCCGGTCACAAATGGAGGAAGTGGGAGCAATGGACATGACTTCTCTGAGTGACAGTGATTAACGTGGATGTGCAACCCCTGATTTCTACCATCAGGTTCTTGAAGCCAACCTGAACAGCCAATCAGAAAACCTCATGAAATGTGAGCATGTTTCACACAGCTATTTCTCAAGAAACCCTGTCCAGTGCACAACATCCTTTGTGCAGTCTTATTGTGATACCAACCATGTACCCCTTACATGAGACATTTGAGCAACATTTTATTGTAATCGCGTGTTGTAGCCACGTGATTACACAGACAGCATTACTTTCACACTGGGATGAGAAAGGTTCCCAGTGGCAAAGACATGGTGCCTTTGGTGGTGTCAGACCTCCCACGGTTTCCTGCATGTTACCCATAACACACATCCGAAGGTCCTCTTTGCTATGCATGCTTTTGTCAGACAGTGGCTAGCTCTGGGTGTGTATGTGTGTGGGGGGGGGTTGTTTCGGTCTATTTCAGTCTCCTCTTCCCCTGGGGGGGGGTGTTCGGGGGTTGGGGGGGAATCCTGTCAGCCAGCTGCGCAAAGCTGTCTGGACATAACCAGTTCAGTATAAAGCAGATCGCTTTGTGGGTCAGTCTGAGGATCACTGCATGGTGAAGGTCAATTCCTGGTCCTGGTCCCTGCGTGTTTGGGGTTCCCCCCCTTCCTGTTGCTGACTCAGGGCTGTCTGGCCACAACAGAACCCCCCCAGTCAGCCCTGTGAGCTTTTGCAGGGAGGGCTGAATAATTCCCATCTGGGACAGTGCTTAAATTATGTTTACAGCTGGCAGACACTGAGTCAAGAGCATATTCGAAACACTTTAACTCTCTAGGTGCTGGTAAAATTAGGAATATCTCTTTCATGTCTCTGAAATTTAAGGAGTGGTTGATGAAAATTGTGATTGATTAATAAAAAATAGCAAAGTCACAATAATGAAGAGGTTGTTCTGAAGTTGTCAGTAACCTATAGGATCCAAATGTCCTTTAAAGTATTTCAAATAGGGCCTCTTGGTAGCTTGTGTAGGAAGCGGACATGATCTCTGCAACTGGGGGCTTGAGTCCCAGGTGTGGCATTACCGACTATGACTGGAGGTCTGCATTGGCAAGGCAACATTTTGCTCAACCTCATCAGGGAAAGAGAGGGGATATACCAATTGTGTTTGTCAGTCTCATAGTCTTAGCAGCCATCCCTGATTGGCTTGGGGCTTGTCAATGCACTAAGAAAGGATATAGCTGATTTTGTCATCCTCCAACGACACATGCAGCATGTAGTTGGTGTTGCATCGGCAGTGGTGAAAGAAGTGAGGGGTGGACATCAGGTGAATCAGAGGAGTCGCATTTCATGGCATCCTCCTCCTGAGCCACCAGGAACAGGTCACTCAAGTGAACTAAACATGTGGGGCTGGAAAATGCTTCAGTCACAGTAAAATCCCAAATTTGGAAAGGGTCTGTACAATTTTGGGTGACCTTGAAAAACTTCTCAAAGAATTTTCTGAGCTTTTCATTTTGCTTTTTGGTATTGGCATCCACTTTTGACTTCAGTGGGCTATCTAGCTGAATGATCTGTGGTATAGCTTTGTTTTGGCTTAGCACTGGTCGTAGGGGTGAGAGTTTTGTAAAAGTGCACTTAAAGAGGTCCCCAGTGGTTGTAGAGAACAGTGGATTGAGAGCAAAGAGAGGCCACACTAGATCAGATTGATGTGTGCTAGGCAGCGTAGCTGACAGCTGCGGTGGTTTTGGGGCAGAGAGGTGCAGGGGGGGTAAGGAGGGGCTGCCAGCGTTTTGAGGGACAGGTTTGCGGCGCGGTGCGGTTAGCGGAGTTCTCCCTGAGGGGGTATTGGATGCAGCTGGCTGTCAGCAGCCAGCCCAGCTATGATGTCACTTGCAGCCTTACTCTCACCAGACCCTTAGCTGGCAGATATGGACCACCAGCTCCACCCCCAACACCCTAACACACATGCGCACACACACACACATACACACACACACACACACTACTTTCTCTGGCAGTGGCCCCTTACTTCGCATTGCAGAAATGACATGCTACCCATGAATTGCTCATTCCTGAGAGGAAAGTCAAAGAATTTCGAATGTTTTTTTCACCCTCATTAGCTGGGGGAAACAACTGATAGCGCATTTAGGAATTTTCCCAGGCTTGTTAAGATTTTAACACCAAAGCTGTAGATCTGCTGTAGACAGCCTCGGACTCCTTGCTTCTAACCCTTACTATGACCAGGCAGATGTTTCCCAGCTTGGGAGGGAGCAACATGTACACTTGTAAAGGCAGAAATTCACACAAAATAGCTTTAAATGGTTCACTATCATGGCTGAAATTCAACTGTCCTTATAATCATTGGTGAATGTGTGAGCTGGGGACAGAATAACACAGACATGCAAGTCCATTTGATAAATGCTTACAGGCTGTGCAGTGTGTGTTTGTTCTCATTACAATCTCCCACACTACCTGGCTTATGGGTACCCTGCAGCTTTGTAGAGCTCTCAAGGACATTGAACATATATGCCTGCATGTTTTAACAGTGTCTGTCTGTTTGGACATTCTATTTGGTCTTTTCCCAACAGTATGTTAATGTTGTGGCCTAATAATTAGATGTGAAGGAATGAAGGAGAATCATTCCTTCTAACCGGTTGTCCAGCAGTCTGCCTGCGCAGCCGTTGTGACAAAGTTGACAGCATTGACTTTGGCCATTTGGATACTCCAGTCAGATTCAATAGCTGTTCAAATGGCAAATTTCTCAAGTTTCTCATTAACAGAGCAGGTTGTTCCATTTGTTTGAGAATGGTAAGTCTCTACACTCCTTAGTTCAGACACAGTGTTGTGCTTTTCATTGTCTTTTCTGTCTCGTCTGTGTGTCTAAGTGCATGGGTATGTATGGCCATGCATTCGTGAGTGTATATAACTCCCCCCCCAACCAAGGTTTGTTTATAGTCCTATTGTACAGTCCTCTGTCTGCTGATCGTCACATTGCTGAACTGTCACCCTCATCAGTCCCCTTTCAGTTCCTGGTACTGAGCATGTCTGTGCCCCAGCCCCCACCATGTAGAGTGCAAAAAAAGTATGTGTCATTGCACATTGGGAGAATCCTTCTTTGGCCTGTTTTGTTTCTCTAGGAGTGCACCCTATGTGTTACCACATGGTGAAAACCCTTCACATGGGTTTGTGTAGAGAGAGCGGTAGAGATTCCTTTGGGCTTGGGAATGGGTCCAGTTAAAGTGCAGCACCGTGACTGTGATGGAACTCTGTGGTCGTGCGTGCCAGATCTGGAAACAGTGAGGTGGATTGTCTTGGGCTATTTGGGATCAGGCGAGGGTACCATACTGTTTTTGTGATCGATCGCCGTTAGTCTGCGCTGGGTTTGTCCAGAGTTATAGTGGCTCTGTAGGACGATGATGGATCTCTTTGGCAGCATACTATGAAACCACTTTACAAAGGCAAAACAAGAAGACGAACGATAATGCGTATGAATTTCACCAGAAATGACAAACTTCTGCTTCTCGAGAAATGTTTTCTTGCACAAAAGCCGCTCTTTTTAAGGAAATCAGCTTGAGGTTCGGCCTTACAAGGCTCGCACTCCGACATGTGGTTTGATGCTGGGTTAAAGAAAATAAACTGGCATTCAGTTATAGCCAAAGGGTATAAACTATCGCTGCTGTCAACACTTGGCTTTTCTCCATCTTCACACTCGACCAGCTTGCTTTGATTTCTGTTTCACTGCGCTGCAATTTTTTTTGCAATTTTTACACTAGAAGAATATAAATACTTTGGTTGATTTTTTGACCAACCAATGGATTCACCCAAAATTATTTAGCTCACAATATGGTTTGGGCACATCATGTATAAATTGCAGCTATCAAAATCTATTTGTTGCAGGGAAATGTTGGCTTTAAGAGCCACGTAAGCAAGTTTAAGTCAGGAATGACTACAGGGCTGAGAAGCAGATAAGAACATGTGGAACAAGCACTCACAGAAACCGAGTGTCTGACTAATGACATTTGTTCACTTTTTATGTCAGACCTAAATCAGCACCATGGCCTATCTCATGATAGTAAATTGAAAAATCTCTGACAGCTGTGAGTCTCCTGATGTTTTGTGGTTTTTGATCGTTTGGGCGAAAAGTGTTGATCCTATCGGGCCCTGTGTATTGGAGGGGAGCACACAGGCTGGGACAGGCGTTAGTCTCCCTCTCCGCTCCTGGTACAGAGCTTCGGCAGGCCTCTTTGTCAGACTCAGACAGCAGCGAGAGGCCTGCACAATGCCCCCCTGTGTGCTGAAGCAAGGGGTGAGGGCAGGAAGGAGGCGGAGGTTGGAGTCTGGGGGGGAGTGGGTTCGTGGGGAGGAGTGGCTGGGGGCTGGTGCTGGGGTAGGGGCAGCTGCGTTTGTCTGCATCTATCAGATCTGGGGTCACCCACTCTCTCTGCCGCGTGCTATAGACGCCTCTGAGCAACTGGACAGCAGCTGAGGCCATAACCCCCCCCAGAGAAAAGGACCCTGTTCTCCCCCGTCACCCCCAGACTAACCTCCTGCCACAGATAGAGCTCAATAACGGCAGGGGACAGCTTCCTTCCAAGCAACACTATGTTTGAGGTCATCTCTCTGTTCAGACCAAGAAGTCTCTCTGTCATCTTTTTAGATGAATATGTTTCTGCAGAAATGAACTCAATATATTTCTGCTTCTGTGCCTAAAGAAAAATGGCTTTCCTTTTGTGTCATTGTTGTTTCTCCCACAAGTCTTGATTCCATCTTGAACTTGGAAGTTGGCTGGTAAAAAGAGGCAATTCCTCAAGTCTGGTTTTAACTTCCTGACAGAATTATTACAAAATTTGATATATAGCTTACTTTATTAAAATAAAGTATGTGCAGTGCCATTTTGATTTGTTAACTGTTGGTGCTTTCTCTGTCTCTTGTCAAACTAAGACCTAGAGCATATTCTTAGTTTTTACATTTTTACTTTCTTAGCTATTTTTTCCCAAGCTGTTTTTCAGCTTGGTGCAGATACAACATTCCTCCAACACATTTTGGGTGATTATTCCAATGTTCTCTTTACACAAGAACATAAATTGCAGCATTTATCAAAATATACCATTGAAAATCAAGTTGGAGTGTCAGTAGAGAGGGTTATAATATTGTAGTTCTTGTCACTTGTTGCTAATAACTGTGTTGAATGATTCTGCTGAATGCTATACTTCACAAAATCCTACTTTTCCACAAATCTGTGGTCAGTCACTTCTGGTGTTCTGAAATTCCTTGAAGTATATATTGTGACAAAAGTATTGAACATGATTCATTTTGTTCTTTGTAATGTGCACAATGCCATATGATCTACCAGACTGCAAGCATGTGGATTTACGCCTCATAAGCTAAAGGTGATTTGTCTCGGTGTGCATTTGTGATTTATTTCACACTGAACTTATTTCACACAGAGAACTTTGAAAAGCTTTTAAGCAGTCAGAATCAATGCATCACTGTGCATCATGTACTCACGTTAGGATTTAGTCACTGTCTTAAAATTTGTGTAGTTGCCATGGTAATCGCCATGCCTAATTCTGTGTGTCTGCAGGATTGTGTGTGTGTGTGTGTGTGTGCATGTGTGTGCTTATGGGAAGGGGGTAGGGATGTCAGCTGATCTGGTGAGAAAGAGGTTTAGATTCTCTGTCTGTAAACCGGTCATCACAGGTCCCCATGGACAAATCTGGCATTTACTGATTTCTCCAGAGACATGGCAACAAGCTCAAACCTTATTGGTCCTTATTTAGATGTCGGGGCAAATGTTTCTCACCTGCTCAGACTGAAAATCCCTCGGGAGGTGAAGGGAAGTTCCTTTGCTGCCACAAACAAGGTTATTTCACATTTGTAAAAATCCACTGAAAGTTTTTGTCTGAACTAAAATCTGATCTACAGTCCACAAATGTATGTAAACTTCAAGGATATGGAGCAAAAGTGAAGTGGAAAACATTGTCTGAGGTGTTATTATCAAATACAATTTTTCATTCAGAAACTGAGAGACATCTCTGTCTTACAGTCAAACTCATGAAGTACAACAGCCATTTTCAGTGACCCAATTGTAGGTTGAATGACAAAAAAAGGCAGGAACATTCATTTTGGAGAGTGCAGTAGTGTGGTGTGGCACTGTAGCAGAAATTCACGGGTGGGCCTTTTATTTTCACTCCGTCTCAGCGAAGCAGAGGGCGTAGACCCAGTAAAACGCCACGATCATATGTATACTCTGTCAGAGATGCGATGACATCATTGACCGTACATTAAGCTGGATATACAGCAGGCGACATTATTGATGTCATAAGTGTAAACTACAGTACATTATTTTTTTTCATATGTACATGCCTCTGGCTGAACTGGATGCCTGCCAGACCATAAACTCCCTGATACAAATTGAGTCTCAGCGGTTGTGCGGGGAGGTGGGGAGCTGGAGACATTCCTGAAGTTCAGAGAGCCTTGCACTGAGCATTGCTGTGGTGCTGTTTGTGTCAGTCCTGAACGGGCTGCTAGCCTGGGCTATGACTCTTCTTTGTGCTGATTCGTTGCTCAGCAATTCAGTTCAGTTCAATTCAATTCAAAGAGCTTTATCAGCATGACCATACATTATAATAGTTGTGCCAAAGCAATGGTTTTACATATATTGTAAATGAACAATACAAATGAAAATAATATCAATAAATTAATCTTTAACCAAAATTAAAATTAAGCAATAAGATGAATTCCATTTTATTTAATTGGGTGTATCTGCTGAGAATGCCATAGTCCATGGCTTTAGCATATTTTTTAAACCATACTGTAACTTTTCAAAAAGCCAAAACAGTCTCCTTTGTGAAGTTTCCTAGACTTGTTCAGTGTGTAACTACAGTGAACAGCATTCAATGAAAACAAAAAAAAGACAAAATGATCAAAAACTAGTA
Source organism: Albula goreensis (assembly GCA_022829145.1). NCBI lineage: Eukaryota > Metazoa > Chordata > Actinopteri > Albuliformes > Albulidae > Albula > Albula goreensis. The sequence goes on along the minus strand of CM040757.1, from coordinate 7,735,595 downwards.
GCATTGCTAATGTGATATTGCACACCTATTTGTTTGTGCATGAGTTATGACAACCATTGTCGGCACCAATGTCAGATGTTGCTTTTTTTTTACCAAAAGTATGTCAAAAGTTACAGTAGCAGCTTTCCCTTGGGTCATTAAATCCTATACATTCTCATTGCAGGGTCTTGTTTTCTGACTATGACATGCTTCCATTGTGTTTGAGAAATCCTGTGGAAAATGTGAGTTCTCAGTGGCACATATCCAGTCCGATGTTTTGTTTTTTTCCCTCCTGCTGGAGAACGCCCGTGCTTTCGGAGGGATACAGTAATGGAACCCCCTTTTCCTGCCTCTCTCAGCTCCTCAAAGCATTGAAACTCCAAGGGGCTACTCTCCGGGCCGGGGCCAGAGAGTGGAAATTATCTTCGGGAAACCCCATAGAGAGATAAGGGCACTGCAGGACCTCAGTGCAGGAAGTGGTGGATTCAGACACTGCGTGTGCCGGTAAAAGTGCTCCCAGGGGGACGAGAACTGAGATAACAGGATGCGAGGTTACAGCCGGGCTCGTGTTTGGGCATTCTCTGCTTTTATTGCAATTTGAGCGAGGAATCACTTGTTGCTGTCATGGCTGGATACACATGTAAAATGTGCAAAACATTTTCTCAACCATGCTGGTACATTTTTGTGTCAGACGAACAGTAGACACTGAAGGACAGAGCCTCACTGGTGATAAGGTTTACAACCCTAAATTGGTAGACTAGCCATGCTTAGAAATGCTTATATTTAGCCAAGGGCTTATTGAATGCAGGTGTGTTGCGCAAAACTGATCAGACTGATTTCACAGTACTTGAAGATTACAACGCATGACTTGTTTGAAGACTGTGACTAAGAACTACACTGAATTTCTTTTTTATGACGAAAGACGATTAAGGTATTAAAACTCCTTCAGCATCCCGCTAGCCTGTCTCTGTTTTCACTGACTTCTACAGAAATTCTCTGTCATTCTCTATGGTCATAGCTTGAAAAATGTCCCAAGCCGTTGCAACATCCGTATTTTCCAACAGGTTGGCACACCCGTGCTTAACACGGGTGTCTTATAAGGTCACACCTAATTAGAAAGTCAGGTCATGGCACACACTGGGAAATTCTGCTAAATGCCAGACCCATATATCTGATTTAATGCTGTGTTAAAAAAAACAGAGAAAGGAAGAACCTGGACAAGAGCCACAAGCTTGTTTGAAGAGACTGTCCTCCCCAGATCTAGTCCTAGAAAAATGTTACAGTCTGTGTTTGTCAGCGATATAGTGCTTTCCCCCAGGCAACCAGACAAACACCAAACCTCTCTCCCTTGGGAGGAAACACCTAAAGCCCAAAAGACTGAGGCTTAAACAAAGGCTGTGGCAAGAATGGCCACATTGTCTGTGGAAGCGTTAATAACCCTCCTTTTCCTGGAGAAAACTTGTAATGCGGGGACTTCTGAGAACAGAGCTTTTTGGATCATGATACTGCATCGCTCTCCACCAGCTAGAATTAGAGGCGGAGAGAGAAAGCAGCAGACAGACAGACAGACAGACATTACTCAAATATGGATGTGGTAGGGCATATTTCCCTAGTGATGGGGGAGTGGAGGCGTGAGAGAAAAGAGAAGGAAGGGTTTTGGAACACTGGCCATTGTTTTCACTTGAAAAATTAGTTGAGCTATCATTCTCAGTCTGTATGTTGGTTCTGGCTCTTGGCTGTCTGGGTGGTGAAGGGCACACAATCATTTCGATCTTTCTAGGAAGAGCTGACCGAGGCTGAGTCATGGTGCCGCCTAAGAGGAAGTATAAACCACACCTGAGGAGTTAGTACTACACTTGCAAGAGTTAGATACGTATAAAAATAAATCAGCCAACAGTCCCACGTGTTTGGGCTTATGCTTCTCATCTCATTCTCAACACCTATTCCACTGCCCATTTTCCTCTTTTCCAGTACAGCAAGATACTTTATGTTTCAGAAAAACACAGGCACCATTTGTTTCATAATTAGTGCTGCATGTGTTAATTGATGAGCTATGTGTTCAGAACAAAAACTATAAGTTTCTAAAGTGTCCTCACTGCAGCTGCTTTTGAGCTGCTCTAATGTGGTCAGGTCCGACAACATCACTGGGGCAAACTGATAAGTGTTAATGGGGAAGCTTAACGATCACACGTTCTCTTACCGCAGTCCCAAAGAATGTGCAGACCGCTGTGCAGACTCACTTTGTTGCAGCCTTGTCAGCAGCCGAGCCCAAACCGTTGAGTCTGGGCTTCGTTCCATGCTGCATCTCTGTATCACTACGAGATTTCATACAGAAGCTAAGATAGGTCCTTAGAAGCTGCCGTGATTTCTATTTAAATTCCCCAAATTATCCTTTGAGGCCTGGAATATTCCTTGGTTTTCTGGAAGATGCCCAATGTGAAGAGTCTGGATCTATTGGCCTGTACCCTAGTAAGCGAAGGTGCATGACTGAGACTCAGAAGCTTGGTCGTTCAAGCCCTAGAGAAGCCATAGTAAGATCGGTACAGCTGTTGGGCCCTTGAAGTTATGTCTTAACCCCATGTTTCTCCTGGGGGGAACTGGCGCCTGCTTAGTTTAATCTACTGTAAGTCACTTTTATAAAAGTGTCAGCTAAATAAAATGTGTATAAGTGGTGCATTAAAATTTTGGGTAGACACAGACCAAGAATGCGTTACACTTGACTTGACTAAAGACACCATTATGCATTTAGTTCTGGAAGATGTCTCTTCAGTGATAGAGGGTTTTAATATATAGTAACAAGTAGGGCCATCACTTTACACTCCAAATATGAATATATTGTAAATATATAGAGCTGAGTGCAGCTCACTGACTCTTGCAGTGATGGGGAATGTAACTCACTGCTAAAACAGGGACCATAACCTTCCTCCTCGTTCTGAACCCATGGGCCACCCCCAAGCTCAGTGCTTCTGCATTCCTGATACACTCTGCTCAAGAGGAATCTGATTTAGGGTCAAGGCGAAACCCAACACAGTGAAGCAGGTCCCCTGACTGGGGGACCAACGGAGGGGCTAAGCGTGTTGATCCGTGTTCGTAAAATAAATAGAGCCTGACGAGTTTTCACAGATACGGTACAGCAGAGCTTCCGCGGTGCCCTAGTTTGGATTCCTGTAGGTCTAGGTCTAGCATGTCACAGAATGTTTTTTGTTTTCTTCCAAAGTGGCCATATTTATGGAGTCAGTGTGCAGTCTCATCTCCTTTGCCCAAAATATTGTATCGTCAATATATTGCTTTATAGGTAAATGCAGGATATGATGTAGACTGTGTAAACAGTGCCGGAGCTGTGTCTACCTGCTGTGTTCAATAGTGATAGGCCACTATATGAATGAGAGCGTAGTCCCTCCTGTGAGTTTAGTCGGTTGCTGCTCTCCATGTGAGATCTGTGGAGTAAGGCTGGGGAGGAATTACCTCAGAGTAAACACAGATGTTGTTGTTGCTGCAGGGCCAGGAAACGGAGGCTGACGGGATCCATCATTAAAGCGGGCTTGAGTTTGTTATTACATTAAAGTGGACTCTTTTTCTGTCTCCGTGTGCCGGAGACAGGGTGAGTCAGTGGGGTTTGGGTGATATATCAGAGTGAGGAACGGACGGTGCAGAAGCTGTCATGATCTCAGATGATCCCGGCTCGTGGCTCGTGGTCCAAAGATCACAGGTTCTGATATCACTGTCTCAATATAAAGAATGGAGATTCAATTCCTGTGGTCAGAACATTAGTTCATACACTAGAATATTATGGATGTGATTTCCTTTGAAGATATGCCAATAAAGAGTAGTTGTAAGTGTATCATTGCAAGCGAATATTCCGCTGTAAGGTAGTTGAAGTGTTGTGACAATATCCAGTGACTATTTTGTGAGTATTATGCTGAATTGTTATGTAGAAGGTCTTTGTATTTGTTAGGCATTAAAGCAGTAGCTGCCATCATTTATAATAGCAACACTGTAAATCTGTCTCTGTGTGCAGACAGCAAGGCGATCGTGGATGGGAACCTGAAGCTGATCCTGGGCCTGATATGGACGCTGATCCTCCACTACTCCATCTCCATGCCGATGTGGGAGGACGAGGACGACGAAGACGCCAAGAAGCTGACCCCGAAGCAGCGGCTGCTGGGCTGGATCCAGAACAAGGTCCCTCAACTGCCCATCAACAACTTCCACCGGGACTGGAGGGACGGCAAGGCCCTGGGCGCCCTGGTAGACAACTGTGCCCCCGGTAAGCACCGATCCAGAGTCAGCCCCTCCAGTGCTGATCCCATCTACAGCCATTCTGTGGAAAAATGGAAACCTGATCCAGAGTCAGCTGGATCCTCAGCCTGCTCTGGCCCTGACCGCTGCTATTGTTTTTGTGTCATGTTATTTATTGATGAGTGTGTGGGAGGTGGTGATATCACCCCCTTGGAGCGAATAGGCTGTCTGAGATCATACTGTCTCCTGTCCTGGAGAGGCAGTGCAGCAGGTTAAAGTTTTGTCACCAGTAGCTGTTCACCAAACAGCTGTTAACTCCATTAGTTCGGCCACATCTTTGTGATACAGACTGCTATCAGATTAAGTGGATGGAACCCAACTTGTACAAAATGTGAAGCACAAGAATATAAAAAAAAAATCACCTCAAGGCAGTAGACATGACACAAGACAGAGGAATGCAACCGACGTGATGCAATACACTGGAAATATAACTACATAATGATAGCGTCAAGCATTCAAGTGAGAAAAAATACATTTGATAGGAGCAGTGTTTCTAATACCAAATCCCTTCAAAATGTCCATGAGGCTATAGAGCTGTATCAACACCAGACAAACTGTAAGGGGGGGGCTTATGTATGGCTCATGTGGAGGTGCCTAGCTTCCCTTTGAGCCATACATAGGACAGAGGAAGTATTGTTCTGTACTGTTGGTGGGAGGCAGGCAGGTGCTTGAACCACTTTAGCTAGTGGGTCTGTCACAGAACAAAAACACTGAGTAAGTTCAGAAGGGAACATGGACATATAGATGAATGAATAGCTCAGAAATGAATAAATAAATAAATAAATAAATAGAGTCATTAATCCATCAGAGTAATTGGCACAGTTGGAACGTATTACACAAAGCAATGTGTTTGACTCATGTCAATATGAGATTATTGTATGCATACATTTAGGGTCAATCAGATTGTATACATACATTTAGGGTCAATCACGTACAGATGTATGTTTTTGTGTGTTGGGTGAAATGTGGGACCAGTATCTCAGTCTAGTCCATTATATTGTAAAGCAGTCATTTCCCCATTAAAATGAACTTATCAGAGCAAACAGGAAAGCCAGAGGGTGTTGACATTTAAACATGGAGATTCATGAAGAGATTAGCGCTGTCAGTGCTGTCAGGAGGCCCGTGGGGAACCAGGCCTGGGGACATCCCCGACAGCTGCCCCAGATCGAGTGAAGCCCTCTGGGGGCCGCGTCTTAAATCCAGGCCCAGGCTTGCTCTTCTTTTTTAGCCTTCTCCTGCTCCTCCCTGCACGCTCCAAATTTGGACAGGAATTCCTTTTTGATCCGACATGAGGGACATGCAGTGAGGGCGCTCTCTGGAAGAGGACGGAGCTATCTGTGAATTACAGAGAACTGCTCGGTCATAACTAATTATGGAAGCTTCAAAAAATGCATATACCTGTGTTTGATAGATGGCATTATCTTAAGGGCCAGAATTGTCTGCAGTTATACAACAATATATTCAATACGAACAAATTCACTGAATTCATACACCTAATGTGAGTGGCATTCTGCACAAAGCAAATTTTCATGCTGCAACCTCAGTAGTGCTGAGGATGGCCCACAATGCATTGCAGGTTAATTATCTACATTAGTGAAATGGAGATAATTTCAAATGCAAAGCAATATTCATTCACAGATGATTACTGTTTATGCTCAACTTGATCAACAGACGTTTATGCCCATCTTTGAATGAATATATTTTAATTTAGGGCTCAGTTTATTTTTTTCTTGAACAATTTTCCTTTAAAATTTTTGAGCATAGTTTGTTATAAATATGGATTTTTATTTAATGCATTGCATCAAACAGAATGGCAGTACGTGGATGGAAGTGTATGTTTGTCTGCCAATGTGAGTGTGTTCGCAAAAAACACATGCACACATTACAATTTTGTGTGCGGGTTTCTTCCCACAGGAAATTGTGAAGTGGTTTAGAAACAAGCAAAGTGCCAGTAATCCCACAATGGGCCAGTTCTCTCCCGGCAAACTTGTTTCTATATCATTCACTTCCTGTGCTGTAGTAGAACCAGCGCAAAGAAAGGGAGTATTTAGCTGTGTTTACAGGACTGAAGGGTCTAACGCTGAACAGCTCCAAACAGCAGGCAAAAGACATGTCCATACAGGGCAGTGCCTTCCCCCATGTATTTAATGATGTCTCTGCTTTAATGACCGCTGTAATAATAGTAATGATAAATACAGCTTGTGTCAGATCGCGGCGCGAAAGCTATCCTCGTTCCCTATGCGTTTTTATGGAGGCAGCATCCGAAAGGCCACAGAGAAAGTGCTAGTCGGTCTCTCAATAAAACTCTCACACACCACACAGCACACACTCTAATTCAACAGCTCTCTACCCCCTTCCCCCTGTCAAAAAAAAAACATGTAGCAGTCCAAGTTTCTGCTCTTGCACAATGAAACGAGAGCCCCTGTATTTCCCCCTGCAGCTTCTCCCTGATGGCTGAGACTCTTCTTTTAAAATAACCCCGTGGCAGACACACAATACCGCTCCAACACTTCGGTGCTCAGCTTTTGAATCACACTTCGAGGTAACAGAGCCCAGTCGGGTGTTCAGAGCGTTAGAGCCGGGTCTATCACTGCTGCCGGGGCATTCAGGGTTATGATAGAGAATAAGGCTGGATAGAATATCTGTGTGTCTGCATGGTTCCGTATCAAGTGCAGTCAGAAATGCGGTCAGTCATATGTCTTAGGGAGAACGGATATTGTATATAGCTGCAGTGTTTTAAATTAATCCCATCATATATCAGTGTAATTTGTGAATGGGTGCGGTTTCAAATGTGTACTCAAATGTGTGCAAGTTGGAACTTGGGTTAAGCATATCAGGTTTGAGTTCAGAATGTTACTGAGAGTCCACCACTGAAAACGTTTTAAGTAGTGCTTGAAAAATATGCATCCTCTAAATGCCAAGAAAATTGTCTTCTTAGGTATGATGTTTTATGCAGCATGAAATTGTAACATCTTGTCCTCCACAAGAAATTATTTTCTGTAATATTGTAGAGATTTTGTCAGGCATTTATGAAGAATGTGAGACGTGAAGCATTGACCTTAATGTGCTACTCAAGTGTAGGTATGAGTAATCAGACAGCATTAGCTCAGTAATGGGCTCTTCACTCATGTAACGGATTTGCATTTTATTCTCTCACTGTAGCCGCTATACTATGCCATTGTTATCAGTTTGAGTGGGATAAAGCGGTCCTTACAAGGACAGGCTCTTTAAGTCCCTGCTGTGGGCCAGGACAGCATGTCATTCACAGCTAATCCAATTTAGGCATTACTTCCCCCAGCTCCGCGTCTCCTTGAGCCCACAGTATGCACTTGCGAAAGTGCGAAGCGCCGTGTCCGATGAATTGTTGGAGCGGCAGGCTCCCTCAAAACGCGGGCTCGCTCGCCCGCGATAACCCCCTGCAGGAGCAGAGCACTCTGGGTAAATTAATCAAAGCGGTTTAAGTTGCTGGTGTAGTCTTATGGTGTGATGGTATGATTGAGGGAGTGGCCTTGCTGACAGTAGTTTGATTCCCGTGGTTAAAATCTAGACTCTTCTTTTCTCCCCCCCTTCACTTCCCCCCTCCACCCCTGTGTCCTGCAGGTCTGTGTCCGGACTGGGAGACCTGGGACCCCAACCAGCCTGTGGAGAATGCCCGGGAGGCCATGCAGCAGGCTGATGATTGGTTGGGAGTGCCACAGGTAAGATCACATGATCCCCACCCTCCTCCACCCACCAGGTGCGCTTCTGTAATGAGCACTGTACCAGAGTGCTGCAAGACGACGTCATTGTGCAAAGGACCTCTGTCTCTGGATTTTAATGTTGAGGGATATCATACCCTGCTATTTTTTGCCAGAAGAAAACCCCGCCCAGTGCCATATCCTTCATTTGCAACAGCTGGCGACAGATGAAATAGAGGGTGTCATGTTGGGAAGAGTTAGCAGCACACTGACTGTATGCTTCATCTGAAATCTCAGATCTCAGTCTAGAGTCACCGGCTTGGCAGTTGAATTATAAAACACAGAGGAGGAATAGAGCCGAGAAATTAATACAGCTCTGTAGGTCATTCTCTGTCGTCTCTCTAAACTGCTGTTCACGCTGTGGAGAAGAGTTATTTGTATGGGAAATGGAGACTTCATAATTCCTCAAATCGATTTGAAGCACTTTTTTGTACCACATAAGGACTGGAACCGTAAATGCTCTGACTCAATGCAACCTGCATGTTGGCTTCTGACTATCACACAAAAAACAACATTTATTGATAGAAAGGTAGAAAGAAGCAGTTTTGGGTTGTTGTAGCTATTTAAAATACTGTTACATTGCAGCTTGCACATTGCAATAGTCACAAGTATCCATTATTTGGTGCATTCTGAATAGCATATATTCTATTCAGTGAGATAATTTCACACTGTGCAATTGGACAAATTCTTGGTAAAATAACACAGAAAAGAGCTTCGTTAACAGTCCAATTTGCAATAAATTGAAATTTCTAATAGTAATGGGGTAGTTTATGGTGAGTTTTTACAATGATTGTTACCTGCTCTATATTGTGGGGAAAATAACTTTAAAAAGAGGTGAAATTAGTTTTGTAGGTGTTCTTATTGCAGTCGAAGTTGGCTAAAGGATGTGCATGGGGAATTTGTAAGTGAATGCAGATGTAAGTTCTTTGCTGCCCAGTTCAGCTGAGTTTGGAATGCATACTCTTACCACAGCCAGGCAAATATGACAGTTTTATGTTAACCTGCAAAAAGCTCCCTGGTTAGACGTTACAACAGGAAGTGATGTAAACATCTGGCACTTGTAACTAAATGGTCCTAAGATGTGGGGAGAGGGGGGCAGTGAGGTAAAAGCAGAAACTGCCTGTACTGTCAGGGGCAAAAATTGCCTGATTGCATAGATTGCCAAAACAGGGCGATTCTGTCCCATGATGCCGTGCAGTCCTATCACGCTTTGCTGTAGGGAATCTCTCCTCTATGTGAGTTTAATTTTCCTGTCCCTGCGAAGGTGGTGCGGGAGAGTGGCGACTCGCCTTGAGGGTGTGCCGGAGGGGGCGGGGACTATTTCAGGCAGCACTCATCAGCCCCTGCTGCCTGGCGTTAAATATAGCAGGGGAAGAGTGTGACACCCCACCGTCACATAGGACTCAATCTAGCAGAGTGACCAGGCAGACAGCAGACAGACAGCACCAGAGCACTGTTTTCATTTGGAATCCTGAGTGAAGTTGAATGGCTTAAGCCATTGCAATGGTACTTTGGCCACAAAATGGCTCATTCTGTTGTAAATGTTTATACATTTTTTATACACAAGAGTGCACAGCATGGCAGCACAACACATTCATGAATAAAATGAATTGCGGATATGAAACGATTTGCTGCTGTGTTGTGTTTTAGAGAGATCAATCTCAGTCACTTGATCTGATACCGCACCTGTGTTTAAAACCGAAGTGTGCTTTCAAAATACCATTCCAGCTTCTCTGTTTCTCCCTCCGGTCTTGTTCCTTGTTTAAAAAGCAGGGCTACAGTCCATAATGAAGACCATATTTATATCAGGTGCATATTGAATGTTGCTGTAATGATAGGTTAATAACAGAAAGCAGGCACATACACCTGTTGTTTACTATGGTCGAGGAATACATCCACTCAATTAGAGCTCTGCCATGTGTGTGCCATCTGGAGAGATAATCCTACCTCCCTTTCTCAATCCTGCTCCCTCCCTCCCTCCCTCCCTCCCTCCCTCACCATCCCTTCTTCCTGTATCTCCACCTCACTTGCGCTTCTATCTTTGCCCTTCCGTGACCCACACAACCAACGGGGAATTCTCAACATTGGCAGTCTTCCTTAGACTGATTTAATTTAGATTCCCAAAAAATGGTTTCCTCGTGCATCTTTTTTTTTTTTTTTTTTTTTTTGGTGTCGTCGAGCATTTCCCTGCAAACTACAGAAAACATATTGTACTGTAAATCAGCTCCCGAAATGCAGCATAAACAATGAGAGGGGTTGCTTTTGGCACTGGACAGTTTCTGGTTCATGTTAATGTCTTTTCATTTTGATTAGATTTAATTGTATACAGATTCTGATTAAATACTGTTCTTTTGTTCTGTTGGGATTTGTGGTTTTTCAGGAAGTTGCATTTCTGTAAGTCTGTCATATGGATGCTATTTCCATGTATTAAAATGAAATTACTTTTATGTCACTATATAAACAATTGTCTTGTAAGCATATCTATAAACCCATTAATAAAGCAGACCAGTGAAGACTGAAAATGGTCCTTGCTGATTTACAGTAGAACATGATCTTGTTTCACTCTGTAATTTTTGTTAGATTATTGTTATAATTATTATTAGTGTCATATAAACTTTGACCTTTGGATTCTCTGTCAAGTCATTAATGGTGGGTAAACTGTGACGTTGGCTGACCCTCTGCTGTTCAACAGGTGATCGCCCCTGAAGAGATTGTGGACCCCAATGTAGATGAGCACTCTGTGATGACGTACCTGTCCCAGTTCCCCAAAGCCAAACTCAAGCCAGGTGCCCCGCTGCGCTCCAAAACGCTGCATCCCAAGAGGGCCAAGGCTTACGGACCAGGTAAGGGAATCATGGGAAATGACCTTCCGTCCAAAGGACCTGGTGCAGTGGGATACAGCATGACCTGTGTGTATATCTGTAATAAGACTGTACCACTGGATGTGATTGGTCCCTTTTATGTGATACTAAATATACAGGAAAAATTCCTGCAATATTCCAGCAATACTTCATTATTATTCCAGCAATATCCCAGCAATGCTACAACAATATGTTTGTTTGTATTATTTTCAGTAATTATTCCTAATTGTCCGTATGATTTGATGATGCATAAGCCCTGTATTTCTCCCGCATAGGTATCGAGCCCCGTGGAAACATCGTCCTGAAGCCGGCTGAGTTCACCGTGGAAACTGTGGAGGCCGGGCTGGGCGAGGTCATTGTGTTCGTGGAGGATCCTGAGGGGCACACTGAGGAGGTGGGATACCCTCGCCTGGAGGAAATAAGCCAAAAATAGCAGGTCTTAGTCTGTTAGAGCAGGATGGTTAGTTTGCTCTATACCATTCTGTTTCATCATTTCATTTTCACTCATTTCCCAGGCCAGAGTCATCGCCAACAATGACAAGAACCGAACCTATTCAGTGACCTACGTGCCAAAAGTGGAAGGCCTCCACAAGGTACTGGATATGAAAATCATATTATTCACAGTATTCACAGGTGCTTCTCTATACAGAGATTAGGCTTGATATCAACTCTGGTCAATACATAGACAGGATGAGACAGAGATCTTTTCCGTATGGTTTGACTCTTGATTGAATGTAGCGGCAGTCAGGATAGGGACAGTCACAGTGTTTCAGTGCCTTAAAGTTAATAATTCCTTTTTCTTTTATGTAGGTGACTGTGCTCTTTGCAGGACAGGATATAGACAAGAGCCCCTTCATGGTCAATGTTGCCAAGGCGATGGGTGACCCCAACAAGGTGTCCGCCCGGGGTCCGGGCCTGGAGTCCATGGGCAACGTCGCCCACAAGCCCACTTACTTTGACATCTACACCGCAGGTAAATCGATGGACACATACCACATACCTGTACTTTGTCATGCCTTTCCGTGTCCCTCAGGTAAAGGTTCTCGTCGTTTTTGCATCCCTCAGGTGCTGGTGCAGGAGATGTAGGTGTGGTCATTGTTGACTCCCAAGGTCGCAGGGACACAGTGGAGATCCTCCTGGAGAACAAGGGGGACAGCATTTTCCGTTGCACCTACCGCCCTGTGCTGGAAGGGCCTCACACCATCTACATCACGTTTGCCACCCAGCAAATTCCCAGAAGCCCCTTCACCGTCCACATCTCAGAGGGTGAGTCGTCTTCGCCTCGTTGGTCCACGACCTTTCCTCTAATTAATACAGAGCACATTCAAGGTGCTTGATCGTGTTTTTCCTACTGATTGATTAATTTCAGTAATCACTGTTTCTGACTCTCCCATCCTTTCTCCAAAACTCCTTCTTTTAACTAATGAATGCATTTTGAATGGAGCTCTACAACCCAATGGAAAAGTAGATGGATTTGTGGTGTAGGGTTATATGAATGGAAGTCCAAGAATTACATTAATGTTTAGTTCTGTTTTTGCTTTAAGGACGTTTCTATGTACATTTGTCCTGGAGTTACACCGTTTGGTCAGAAAAAAGCACTGCTGAAATTTAATTCATATAATGGTGACGAGACATGGCAAAATAAAGGTCAACAATGTCTAATTTGGCCAATTAGTGCAAAATGTCCAACCCATTTAAGAGGAAGAGCTATGCTGACTTAATATGTTTACCTCCTGCCAGTAGTTGTACTGTATTTATAACGGATCACTACTTGATTAGTCATTGCATTGAATTCAACCGAGGTCTAAACCAAAAAAATGAAGTGAAAAAATCTGTTTAATATTAATAAAGCTGCAACGGTTGGAAATAAAATAATTTTTTCCATGAATAATAACTGGGCTAAAGCTTGCTTTGTGTGTAAGCCAAAGAAATGGTGAAGATGGAACAATATGACCTTATGGCCTTTAAGTTCTGATTGTTGCACAGATGAGTAGTTGGATTGTGGCGAAAGTGGGTGGGGCTTCACATGGTTGCTGGGGACTCCTCTCGTTCCAGCTTCCGGCCAATCAGGGTTGTGATCCTGATTGCCCGCTCCCCCCCTCCACTTCTGGATGGGGTCCAGCTGGGTCCGGCGGTCGTCCTGTTCATGCCTGTGTGAAACCCTGTTCCCTGTTCTCTGCCTGTCTGTCATTCTAGCTCCACACAGCGCCCTGCCGGCGGGCTCACCGGTTCAGATAATCCCTCAGTCTATTCGCACTCCACCCACTGAAAAGAGCAAGAAAATACCTCCCCCAACGCCACCTAAGCCCAGGCGACCAAGTTAGTACAGGCCGCAGGGTCGCGGCCCGTGCCTGAGCAAACCTGGCCCCGCCCCCCTGCCCTGCAAAACCCCTCCCCCCACCCTCTCAGGGTGCCCGCCTTCCATTCCCTGGCACCCCCAGGCTTGTTGGCATGCGCTGGCATCTTGTCCTCTGTCGCCCCGCTGCGGGTAGCTTTCCGTGGACAGATACGTGCTGCTGAAAGAATGACAACCGGGCCCTTGGGAATGCGTCGTCCACATGGACGGTCACGTTAACAATCGCTCAACATGCAAAAAAAAAACAAAAAAAACACATGCCCTCATTCCACAACGCTTTCATTCCTCCCCTCCACATTTTCAAATCAAAGAATCACTTTTCAAAGCTTTTTCTCTACTGTGATATAATTGAAACAGTGTCTGTATTGATGTCACTTTACAGAATGACAACACATGTTGCACAGCTGTGCTTCACTGTTCGTTTCCCTGCTCTTTTACTTCCAAACTAATGATTAATACAGACAACGTAACAAACGACTGAAGCCAGATTTCAATAGGATTTATGCAAAGGTTTGTGCCAAATTTAACAAAACGATCAACATGTACTGATATCGACTCTCTGCATGCTTTTTAATTGATGTGAAATAACATTGTTATAAGTCTTTGAAGACAAACACAAATAAGCAGAGGTTGGTGCGCTTCCCATTTGGCAAGAGCGATCGTCAGTGTGGCCGTTCAAACATTGTGGGCTTTAAAGAGACAGCTCGTTTGTTCAGGACCTTCATCATCCATCTCCTCCTCATCCTCTTCGAACCCAAAGCATTTGCTGGGTAATCAGTGTATCACTGCATTGTCCTTCTCTTATTAACACCGAGAATGTCCTTTGAATGCTGTATTTCTCATTTAACATGATTTCAGCTTTCTGTCAAAGAACCATAGCCTGGTTTGTTGCCGTAAACCTTTCATTAACAACTTACCTCAAAAAGGCATTGCATTCATGTATTGGTGTGTCTGCACATACAGGTCATGCCAATTTACTTCAGAAGTGAAAAATGAAGTATTCGGGTCGGAAAAAATTGTTAGGTTTTTTTGTGTCCATGAATAAAACAGTTCGTTTTCACTGACTTTAAAGCAGAAAGCCTGGCTACTTTAGTACAGCACAGCAGTCATTAGTAAACCCATGTTAATTACCTCTCACTTTCTGGTCTACTAGAGCCCTCCAGATGGAAAATTTGCTCTCTTTTTCCTCTTCCAATGCTGTTAAAAGCCAGGAGCGGACAGTAAACTTTACAGTCACCCAATTATTTTTGTTTTTAAATTAAAATATTCTCATATAAGACATGGCTCATTAGTGTGACTATACTCACTGTAAATTAGATGACTACAAACTGTATCAATAATTATACATGTAGGTGTTCGAGATAATAGTTGAAAATTAGGTCACGAGGTCAGAATACATCTATAATTCAAAGTCCCCGAAGAGATTTGAAAGGCTGTATACCGGCTATATGTTTATTGCAGCGTTGAGTGTTTGTATGCAAACCCATCCAACTTCCCTTCCTCTCTCATGCTTTCCATTTATGTTCTGTATTTTTGTGTAGAATGGTACAGAAGCACCGCTATGCATTTTCCGCCTGTTTGCCTCATGAGTCCTGCTTTTCTGAGGGATGTTTTAAACATTGGGACTCTCTCTCTCTTTCTCTCTCTCTCACCAGCTGCTTCCATCTGGCACAAAAGTTTTCTCCACATCCATCTCACTAACACTGAGCTGTGATAAAACGGCGCGTCCCCGCTAACTCGGCCAGCTCGGTTTAACACTCTCTCTCTCCTTCCCTAATTAGCCAGCAACCCGAATGCCTGCAGGGCCACGGGGCGTGGCCTCCAGCCCAAGGGGGTCCGTGTGAAGGAAGTGGCCGATTTCAAAGTCTACACCAGGGGAGCTGGAAGTGGGGAGCTGAAGGTCACGATCAAGGGGCCAAGTATGTGCCGTTCCTTTTTCTGTGTCTTGCTGACGAGGATCATTTTGTTACACACACACAAAAAGAAAAGTTTCAAAAGAGCTCTACATTGTCCTCCTGGGAGAACCCACAAAGGATATTCTGAGGGTTCTACAAAGATTCTTATTGAGCCATCAGTATTTAAGAAGAACCTAGAGAGGGTTCCCCAAGGGGGGAAAATGAAGAACCAGATGGAGGAATTTTTTTATGTTTGCTTCATATCCAGTCATGCCCAAATTGAGTGATACCTATCACTAGCTAGTGTAGGTAGCTGTGTAGCTGGTCTTTCCTTGTCATCTAGCCAGTTAGAAAGTATTTAATTGTAAATATATACAATGCATATAGTAAATATCTCTAATGCTAAACAGCTTGTTACAGCACTGAATCTAACATTGAGTTGTTCATTCATTTGATATTATTAGTGTAGGTACATTTGACTCTAATCAACATCATATGTCCTCAGAAGGAGGGGAAGAGCCAGTGAAGGTGCGGGATGTGGGAGACGGAATTTTCGAGTGTGATTATTATCCCATCGTACCTGGAAAATACACCATTACCATCACCTGGGGAGGGCACGCCATCCCACGCAGGTGAGGGTTCACCTGATACCACAACCAATGTGCGGGGGTTCAAAAGAATTGGCATTATGGTACAGTGTACAGCTTTTCAGCATGTAATGTCAGGCAATCAGACGATGTGAGCTTTTACTATAACAGATGGCCTCTCTGGTGCTTACGTCTCGCATACACCGCAGTCGGGTATTAGATGACATCACAGGTCATGGCATGACTAAATGGAACTGTCTTTTTAATATGAGTCATGAGTACTTAATCCCTACAGTTTGACTTAAATGTCTCCATTATTTATGTATTTAAGTATTTATGTTTCAGGGTCCACACAGACATTCAACGTTAAACAAATGTATGTGGAGTGCATAGATTGAAAATCGTACTGGGTTATGATACCAGTACTTAAATCTGGTAGTGATTAGCATATGCGAAATGATCAGTTCTTTTGAAATATGAATAAAGGCTGTGGGTTTTAAGAACGTATTGTGTGTGTGTGTGTGTGTGTGTCCACAGCCCCTTTGAGGTGGAGATTAGTGAGGAGGCCGGGATGCAGAAGGTTCGGGCCTGGGGTCCAGGCCTGGAGACCGGAATGGTGGGAAAGTCAGCTGACTTTGTAGTGGAGGCCATCGGCACGGAAGTGGGGACCTTGGGTGAGTGACATTAGCCTGGAGAAAGCAGAACCTCAGACTGACGCTGGCTTATTCACATACTCAAGATATCAGCATGTTCTGAGGCCATTCATGCTACCTCAGCTGAATGTTGGTCGAGAAAAGACCCCTTTTGCAACTTCTGTCCAGTATACAACAACACTGAACAGCAGGTAGTGTGAGTACAGCTGGCCACACAAGTCACTAAAAAAAAGCGGCCTATCTGTTCTGAAGGCCAGTTGGGCTCCTGGTTTGTGTTCCCCCGTAAGGGCCAAAAGCGGCCTGTGCTTTAATCCTCCCTCCGGCCCAGATTCCGGTCCAGCCCGACCCTGTCCTGAGCACTGGAGGTGTAATTGTTAGCAGATTCTTGTGTCATCGCAAATAGCCGTGAACCGGGTGCCTCAGGCCTTCCTGTTAATAACCAACCAGTGCTGTGCGTCAGCATGGAGGAAATGGGGGTCATGACCTCGGAGTGCAACAACAAGAGAAATGAAATCCTCTTTGGTGATAATACGCTGCAAATGTGTGCACAAAAGTATGATTTAATTGAAGGTTTTCAGATGTTAAATCTGTTGTCTGTCCTTTAAATTTCCTTGGACTTGTCCAGATGATTTGGCAAGTTATAGTGGTTTTGAAGAAGGGGTGTAAGTGGCAGTGTAGTTTAACAAACAGAGAGCTGGCCTTGTAACCAGGGGGTTGCAAGGTTTTACCCCAGAGGGGCACTGTCATTGCACTATAGAGGAAGGTCCTTGTCCTGAATTGCCTCAGTATGTCCAGGTGTATAATAGGTAAAAAATGCAAGCTGTGAAAATTACTCATAACAGCTTGTCCTCACTTCTTCAATCTAATGTAATGTAGGTAATGGAGCGTTAGTAAAGCAGTGGTATCAAAAGGTGAAAGTATTAATTGTAAGTGAAGTACTCTCATGAGCTCTTACAAAGTGTGTTTATGGATTGGAAACAGTTTTCTGTTTTTATGCTACGAAGTTTGTGTCTTAATCTTTTGTGGTTTGAGGTGACCAGAGCATGTCAATGTTTTGGTCCGGTCCACAGGGTTCTCCATCGAGGGCCCGTCCCAGGCCAAGATCGAGTGCGACGATAAGGGTGACGGCTCCTGTGACGTGCGGTACTGGCCCACGGAGCCTGGTGACTATGCCGTCCATGTCATCTGCGATGATGAGGACATCAAGGACAGCCCCTTCATGGCCCACATCCTCCCTGCAGCCAATGATGTCTTTCCTGAGAGGGTGAGCCACACCCACCCCAGCCACACCCGTGACCATGCTACCTACTTCATGGCCACACCCACCACACTCTGTGATCTGAGTGATGTCATGTTGTATGAAAAAACATGTTACGATACAATAATGTTTCCCTGCTGCAGGTCAAGGCCTATGGTCCTGGTCTGGAGCCCACTGGCTGTATTGTGAACAAACCTGCTGAGTTCACCATTGATGCCCGCGGAGCCGGGAGAGGACAGCTCAAGATCTATGCTCAGGTATTGTGACTGACAGAACCCCCAAACTCATGTTACAGAATAAGCAGTTTAATACAGAGTGACATGTGGATCCTCTTTGTAAGAACAGCCAATCAGAGAATCCCTTACTATCTCTACAGGATGCTGAGGGCTTCCCCATCGACATCCAGATCACAGATAACGGCGACGGCACCTTCATCTGCTTGTACATCCCCACCAAGCCTATCAAACACACCATCATCATCACCTGGGGGGAGGTCAACGTTCCTAATAGCCCCTTCAGGGTGAGAGAACCAATCACAGTCTTCCTCTGTGTTGCTGGCCTAATGATAGGCTCCTACATCCAGTATGGATTCTACCACATCTTGGTCCTGGATGGTTTATATTACTGTTACTAAAGACTATTGAGTGAGACTCATAATATTCAGGCTCAGTCACTTAATAGGTGCTTGAATTGTAATCCAGAGCTTAGTTGGAGCAAAAACCAGAAACATCTCTGGGACTCTAGGACAAGGGAAGCTTAACCATTACAGCTGTGTAGCTTGAGTACAGGGATGGCTCTCCCAAGAGAGACTCCATTGCATCACTATCTCCACAGACAGAAATGACTTTTATCCAGCTTTTGGATAATTTTTGAAATTTTAATCAGTCAAGTTTTCAATCACAATACGTTTGTGCAGACATTTTGAGCATCGATGCTACAGGTATTAGTCTGTGTTTGTGAACTCTAGTGACTCTTACCCTCAACATGATGTGTAGGTGCTCATTGGGGAAGGAAGTCACCCTGAGAATGTCAAGGTCTATGGGCCTGGAGTGGAGAAGACTGGACTGAAGGCCAGCGAGCCCACCTACTTCACTGTGGACTGTAGCGAGGCCGGACAGGGTGAGCACGGACCCTACTACAAAGGCAGTTAGAATGATAACACATGAGTTTAAATCTTACCATGACTGGGAAACCTGTTTTTAAAATCAATAACAATCATTAATTCCATCTTCACTAATCCTTCACTTCTCAAAATCTCAAAGGGGAGGAGCCAAGGTGCCCTTATCCCTCATTGACTGACTGAGCTCCTCCCCACTCGCTCTCATGCGCTCTCATTTTACAGGCGATGTCAGCATCGGAATCAAATGTGCACCTGGTGTAGTGGGTCCAGCGGAGGCCGACATCGACTTTGACATCATCAAGAATGACAACGACACCTTCACTGTGAAATACACACCACCTGGCCCTGGTCGCTACACCATCATGGTCCTGTTTGCAGATCAGGTCAGGAGCCTCAATGCTTCCTGAAGGCACTAGGACATTTAAAGTTAGACTCGCATTGCCATTTTTAATGATGAGGCGGAAATGGTGTTGCACTTGTCTGCAATATAGTCAACCTGAATACTGTGTCAATGAATATCCTGTTTTGTGTAAAGTGTAATCTCCTTGAGTAGCCTCTAAAAAGGCTAATAAGCACAAAAATAACAATGCCTTGCAGCAGAGAAATCCAGCCTACACTATGCTGGTGTTCATCTGTGTTTAATTTTTCTAACTTTCATTAATGCAGGAAATACCCATCAGCCCCTTCAGGATCAAGGTGGATCCCTCACATGATGCAGCAAAGGTGAGGGCGGAGGGTCCAGGACTCAACAAAACAGGTAAGGTTTTACTCTCTTGCAACACTCTTCTGCCAGGTTGGGGGATACTTCCTGTTCTGTGCTCTTGCACTGTAAAATGGATATTCTTCATGCCAGGATGATACTATTGATCATAACAATGTCTGACCATCAGAAAATATATTTTTGACCTATTTGAGTCAGCATCAGTAGTACTGATGTAACTTGTGTGGGAACTGCAATATAAATGGATTGAATGGAATCATGTTTCTGCAGGCGTGGAGGTGGGGAAGCCCACTCACTTCACCATCTACACCAAGGGTGCGGGCAAGGCCAAGCCGGACGTCCAGTTCATTGCAGCCCACAAAGGCGAGGCCGTCAGAGACTTCGAGATCATTGACAACCACGACTACTCGTACACCGTGAGGTACACCGCTGTACAGCAGGTAAGCCCACCTGAACTGACAGGAGCACACCTATGCTTTCAACGTACAAGGATCTTTGAGGACATCTTCATGCATTCGGCGTATCAGTCACAAGGAGAGAGCGCTGACCACAGTTCACTGAGGAATGAGACAGTTGTCTGAAGAGTGTGGCCAGGACCCAATCAAATAAACTTAAGTCTCTTTAAGGGCATATGGTACTATTTTAAGATGAAAAGAACGCATTCCAAAGGACATATTTGCCTGTCTCCAATAAAGCAGGGATTACTCAAAGGGACGTATGTTGTGATGTGAAGCCTGTTTTGATTGAATTGCATATGACCCTAAAGAGAGTATGTTCCTTTGATTGGGTCCTTTACTAAACTGGTGGCAGACATGATAGTCTCTCTCTCTCTCTCTCTCTCTCTCTCTCTCTCTCTCTCTCTCTCTCTCTCTCTCTTTAGGGAAACCTCACCATCGGGGTCTCACATGGGGGCGATCCCATTCCTAAGAGCCCCTTCAATATCACTGTGGCCCCTGCTCTGGATCTCAACAAGGTCAAAGTTCATGGGCTCAACAACAGTAAGTCACACACTGTATGAACAGCAGTCTGCAGATGAAAAGAACTGGGAGAATTAGTGAGAAACTAATTGGCTTTGAACCAATGAACTGAAAAGTATTAAGCTTATGATGAGTTCAAGTTCTTTGAGTCCAAGTTCCACTGTAGAAAAAACATGTTATGAAAAAAACGATGTCATTGGGAAATTTCCATTGATACAGGCTGTATATAGTCTGGTTTAGATTGGAATGATAACATACTGTTGTTTAAGGGCTTGCCCTAATTACCAATTGCTCATGAACACTCTCTGAACCGGTACCTGTGTGTGATCGTCACAGAGGTTGATGTCGGAAAAGATCAGGAGTTCTCAATCAACACGCGAGGAGCCGGTGGGCAGGGCCACGTGGATGTGAAAATCACCTCACCCTCACGCCGGCCAATCCCATGCAAGGTGGAGTCGAGCACAGCCAATGACGTGCACTCCGTGAAGTACATTCCCCCTGAGGAGGGACCCTACAAGGTGGACATCAACTATGATGGGAACCCCATTCCAGGAAGCCCCTTCACAGTTGAGGGGGTCATGCCTCCAGACCCCTCAAAGGTAACACACAAGGGTCAAAGGTCAAATTTAGAGCTCACAGCAGTGACAGCAATGACAATTTCTCCACTGGTATTTATTACTTTTTACAGTTGATCTATATGTACAATATTATCCTCTTCATAAATACCAGAGATTAAACTAAAGATTTAGGTTTTTGAATGTCTGTTCATTTCATAATATCAGGAAGGGATATCAGCAAGTGTAATATGAAAAACAGACTGCAGACATTAATGGAATATTGTCACGATAAATTGTAGTTCATTTTCAGGGTCTACCTTATGTTCCTTCATTATTCTCAGTTTAAATGCACCGTTGAATAAATGTTGTCCCCTTGAGGTTGAACAGTTTAATAAATAATAATGTATTAATCGCCATTTTGATCCCTGGCTGGGTAATTTTACTTGGCCATAGCTGCGTCTTTTCCTGTTAATGTTTGGCTGAGGTAGCATTGAATGAGACCACACAGTGGATGAGGTCATTGCTGGGAGATGGATGGGTTGAGCCTGAGCCCGACCCCAAACATGCAATTGCCTCTATTATTTGTGCCTAATGAGACATTTAAAGTGCAGTTTATTCCCTGTACATTTTAACTTTGAAGATCCTTACTTCATAGATCGGACAGCTGAAATCCCATGAGAAGAATAACAGCTGAACAGATATTTAATGTATTTCCACAACTTAGGGCTCATCTCTGTCATTTATGTAATAAAACTGGAGTTTGTAATAGTTTGCTCACATGGAATACTGTGTCTGTTTGACAGGTTCGTGCGTATGGCCCGGGTCTGAAAGGAGGAATTGTGGGTAAGCCAGCCCCCTTCGCCATCGACACCAAAGGCGCGGGAACGGGGGGGCTTGGGCTGACAGTGGAGGGGCCTTGCGAAGCGAAGATCGAATGTCAAGACAATGGTGATGGCTCCTGCTCCGTGTCCTACCTGCCCACCGAACCCGGCGAGTACGCCATCAACATCCTGTTTGCCGAGGCCCACATCCCCGGCTCGCCCTTCAAGGCCATCGTCCAGCCCATCTTCGACCCCAGCAAGGTGACGGCCAGTGGGCCGGGCCTGGAGCGGGGCAAGGTCAACGAGGCAGGCTCCTTCACTGTGGACTGCTCCAAGGCCGGCGAGGCCGATCTGACTATCGAGATCATCTCAGACTCGGGGGCCAAGGCCGAGGTGCACATCCAGAACAACAGCGACGGCACCTACTCCATCACCTACATCCCGCCCTTCCATGGCATGTACACCATCACCATCAAATACGGAGGACACGCTGCTGTGCCGAAATTCCCCGCCCGCGTCCAGGTGGACCCTGCCATTGACACCAGCGGAATTAAGGTCTATGGACCAGGGGTCGAGCCCAGAGGTCAGTCTCTACAAAATTTAGTATATGACTTTATACAGAACTCATGTACTGAGCACAAATCTGTATCTGGATAACACAGCTGTTAGCTAAGAAATTCATTATGGAATACCAGTATGTGTATGCATTGAGCAGCTTATGAGGGTTTTGAATGTGACCACTATTTGCAAGTCAACAGAAGATTCGGATTATCTTAGTTCATCGACTATTTGCCTTAATAATCCTTAGACTATAATCCAGTGTGAACTTATTAAGAGAGCTCTCTCAAGTCTGAAATGGTTGAGTCACCTCTACCCTTCCATTCCCCCGCCCTCCTTCCATTGAGAGGAAAAAACCCTGTTAACAATAGAAAGCAGGGCATAGCCAGGCCTGGTTACCGCTGCTCGCTAACATGGGGTACACTGTATGTAGAAGGATGAATGGACTTTTGTTCAAACCACAAAAATACAGTTGTAGTTAGCCGTTAACTCCACTCAAAATTAACAACAAGAGTAATAATAGTATTAATGATAATATTAATAATAATAGTTTTGTATGGTGTATATGATATAGTATGATTTGCTTTCCTTAAATGAACTTTAAACAAGTTCAACATGCATCTCTTTATTTTAATTTGCAAACATTTCTTAACTTTTCTATGACATTGCACTCATTTGTGCTCTCAGTGGCTCAGAGGGTTGTGAAATCACTATGTGTTAGCTTGACAGTTGCCAGTGGAGAGATTTTTAATGACCTGACTCTGAACCAGCAGAGCCCCTATAAATCATTCCTTTCCCAGAGGACATTGAGGCAGGAAATGTGCATGTGTTTGTGTGTGTGTGTATGTGTGTGGGGGGCACGGTTAAATAACGGCCATTTGTCCTGGCCTCATAGGTGAAGCTGGAAGCTGTGCTGACCCAAAATCAGCGGCTTAGTTTACAAAAGTGCCAAGACTCCATTTAAACACTAGAAAATACAGAGCTATAGTTACTTTTACTCCTTTGCAGTAAAACTCACAGACTCTGCTGACTCTGATAATGTACAGTTAAACTCACTGCATTATTACTGTATATGATTACTTCAGTCTCTAATACAGTCCATTTCACTATGATATTAGCATCACATCAGTGTTAGGTCGATCAATGTCTGTGTGTTCATCTCCTCTGTCCATCGACTACAGAATGGCGTACATACTGGGAACAGATCCCTGATGTTTAAGACTCACCGCCATCTCCATTGTAAACATACAGTACTATTTAATGTAATTGTGAACTAAGAATGTTTAATGGAAGTGGAGTCCCATCCAAAATAACTGCCCTTGGCTTACATCCATTCAACAACCGCTATAAATGGGTGTAACCCACAAAGTAACCCTGTAGGTGCAGAGGGGCCTCAGCTCTCAGATGCCCTAGCATGGTGAGAAAAGCACGCTAATCAGGGAGAGTGATAAAAACCTCCATTTACTGTTGCTGTGCTTTTAGGTGTCCTGCGCGAGGTCAACACACACTTTGTGGTTGACGCCCGCAGCCAGAACAAGACCGGCGGCAGCCATGTGAAGACCCGGATCGTTAACCCCTCAGGCACCAACACGGACGCCTACATCACCGACAAAGGGGACGGAACCTACAGAGTGGAGTACACCACATATGAAGATGGTAAGGCGTTTGTTTATGACGCTAAAATGGGAGAGACATTACCGTGATTGAATGGCTTATACACAACTGTGTCTGGACCGTAATTACTGCCAGTTGCTGCAGACCAGGGCACTGAATTATCTCAAGCACCCAATTAGATTGCAACGATTTATATGGCGAACCAACAAGTTCAACAACATTAACATAAGTAGCAAATCAGAGTGCAATTTTTCCATTAAAACGAAATGGAGGATGGCAGTTACGCCCCAGGGGCTCCCCCTGTTTAATGAAAGATTTTATACAGCAGCACGTCTCAATGTAAAAAAAAGAAACACTTGTGGTTTTTCATAAAACTTCTGTTTTTCCTCTTAGCGGGGAAAAAAAAATACCCTCAGAGCATTTTGGGTTTCAGCGTTGAGACAGATTGTCCTTTGTGAGCCTTTTTCTTTGCGAGATCCTATTGGTCTATATAACGGAATGGTTTAGAAGACACAAAAACGAATGAGAGAGGTGATGTTAAATATAGGGGCAGGGGGGATGGGACTGCAAGGTGAGCCATTGCAGGGCTGTAGAGAAAGACAGGAGTATTAATAGACAAATTATCCGAACAGATGCACCAGCCCTGAGAGGCGTTTGTCACCCAGAAGCCCATGGGGCACCTAGACAGGCAATCAGGGCACAGTAATCACCCAGGCTTCCCCACCTCACTGATGTGTGTATGTATGTATGTATGTATGTATAATATATAGAGGTGTGTATGTGTGTATATATATGTGAGGAGGCTGGCAGGCCTTGTTAAGGTGGCAGTGTGGTATAATGGTTTGAAAACTGGGCTTGTATCTCAGTGGGTGAAGGTTCAGTTCCCAGGCAGGACGCTGCTTTATTCGCTGCTATTGAAGTGCTATCTTGCAAAACATAACCTTTGTTAATCGCTCTGGATAACATTGAGTGCTAAATGCCTGTACTGTAATGGTAGATTTCCATGTTATGTGATTATTGACTGGGTTGAGAACACTGATTTCGGAAATGAGTCTTCTGCTGTTGGAACTGCCAAACCAGGCTTTGGACCAGGAGTGCAGGCAGAAAGACAAATTATCTTGTTCCTTGTTCTAGGAAGTTTGGAGATGTTTAACCATGTGGGGTATAATTTTTCTGACCCCGCCCCTACAGGCATGCACCTGATTGAGGTCCTGTACGATGACGTTGCCATTCCCAAGAGTCCCTTCAGGGTGATGGTCACCGAGGGCTGTGACCCGACTCGTGTGCGTGCCTACGGACCTGGCCTGGAGGAGGGCCTGGTCAACAAGCCCAACCGCTTCACCGTGGAGACAAGGTACACACTGAGCAAGCTCACTGACACATAGTCACGATTTCACTGAAACATAAACATAGTCTACAGTATGTCTATCTGTGTTCCTATATTAACACACAGCTAATTTAATAATGCAAAATATCATGGAACTACAAGCCACGTCATGCTGTAACACAGTATATATTTTGAATATGTTGCTAAAATCAGTGGGTCCCAATGGCAGGTCTTGATACCTGCTTGCCAGTGGTGACATGCCATATTCAAGGACATAGGCTAGGTTACACATTCAGTTGTTTGACTTGATTCATTCAGGGGTGCTGGCACTGGAGGTTTGGGCCTGGCCATTGAGGGTCCTTCAGAGGCGAAGATGTCCTGCAAAGACAACAAAGATGGCAGCTGCAGTGTCGAGTACATTCCCTTCACCCCAGGAGACTACGATGTCAACATTACATTTGGAGGACTAGCTATCCCAGGTAACATCACTTCTAAGGTCTAACAACTGATGTCATCAAATGCAAATTGTCTTCTTATTTACAGTTAGCCTGTGTTTGAGGAGCAGCTCACAGAAACAGTATATTGCAACACTGGAAACATAATATTGCATTATCTTAACATTTTCTAAGATAAAATTCCTTACCAACATTTTTGTATGGAGCAACACAAACACTGTGCCACATTTCTCCATTTGGAAATGATATTTTGAATCAATACCAAAATCATTGTGTATATACAGTATATTTACATAAATACACAATCATTCTACCTTCCCAACAGTGCTTGCTTTTATAAATTGCCTGATTGATAGCCAAAAGTTCAAAATCCTGGTATTGACTATCTGGTGTCGATAGGTATTCAAAATGTGAAGATACAAACCAATCAAAGTAATGAGTATGGGGAATTACTTAGGCATGCCTTTGTGTGTTTGTCTGCTGTCCTGTAGGTAGTCCGTTCCGTGTGCCGGTGAGGGAGCTGGTGGACCCCAGTAAGGTGAAGTGTTCGGGTCCAGGGCTGGGGAGTGGAGTCAGAGCCCATGTCCCTCAGACTTTCACTGTGGACTGCAGCAAGGCTGGCCTGGCCCCTCTGGAGGTGCAGCTGCTCGGGCCTACTGGTGAGAGGCGATACACACACACACACACACACACATATCCACACATGCTTACACACCCACACACGGAAACATAGAGGCACAAGCTTAATGTAATATTATCTGTCAAAAATAATAATATAACAGGTATGTTTCCAAGTATCTTACACAATGCTGTTAAAAATATGGAGTCTAGAATCCAGGTCAAGGTAGCTATAGCCCCTGTCTCTCTCTCTCTCTCTCTCTCTCTACAGGAGTGGCTGAGCTTGTCAACATTAACGACAATGGTGATGGCACTCACACAGTCAACTACACCCCCGCCAAGGACGGCCCTTACACCGTGTCCGTCAAATATGCCGACCAGGAAGTCCCCCGCAGGTGAGAACCACACACAGGAGCCATCATGGCGTGAGGGGGAGGGGGGGTTCTCCTACAGAAATACTGCAGTATAGCAACAATAGTGCTAGTGATACACATTGTGTATGAGCACTTGGAAGCTATTTATTAGGATAGCTGGTAATAAGTACGGCTGTGTGCAAAAACATGAGCAGTGACAGGATGCAAGCCTCAGCTACCACAGCACAGCAGAGAGCAATCTGTTCCTGTTTATAGTAAAGAAAGCTGGCACTGTTTATGTGCTAATTGGTAAAACATCCTTCATCCTGTCCTCTGTGTTCCTCTCTCTCCCTTTCTTCTCTGTCTTTTCTCTTGTCCCTTCTTGTGTCTTCCTTGCCCTCTGCAGTCCGTTTAAGGTCAAGGCGCTACCAGCTCATGACGCCAGCAAGGTCCGTGCCAGTGGGCCGGGTCTCAACGCCTCCGGTGTACCCGCTAGCCTCCCTGTGGAGTTCACCATCGATGCCCGCGACGCTGGAGAGGGGCTTCTGACTGTGCAGATCCTGGTAGGTCTAACCAAGTATTTCCTGCCCTGACAGGAAGCTGTATCAATATGGGAAGATAACAGCAACAATCTGCTCTATCACAGTCTGAATTAGTTCTCTTAGAGTAAGGAGGTACTTGTCACACAGAGGTATCTCCATTTAATTTCTGTTCAAATATCTGTAAAATATTTCTGGAAAAGAAGATACATGCATTTTAGTAATGCCTTCTAATACTCACTTATGATAATTATTAGATTAAACTAATTGAGAGAACTTTAATTAATTAGTTTCGTATGAGCTTGTACGAAGCATATAACCCTTTAACTCCCCAACACACAACCTTAGACTTGACGTCCTGTAAGTTGTCCTGATTCCTGTACACATCACTTCCTTCACGGTCCCTTCCCTCATTTTCCCCTCTGGAAGCCAGGGTCCAGCAGGCAGGGGGGTGACGTGACCTATCTCGCTGTCACTGCAGGGTCCAGAGGGTCGCAAGCAGCAGGCCTCGGTTTTTGTGGAGGACTGGGGCAGGAGGGTGTGGGAGAGACATATTGTAAAGGGGACCATCCCCTACCACAATATTAAGAAAGGCTGTGTAAGGCCACTCTTTATCTGCCCTCTTCTGTCACCCTTCACCCTGTCTGCTGTCTACTGTTGCCCCCTTTTGGTCCCTTGACCCCTGGATTGATCCCTTTGACCCCCCTCACCACCCTCCTCCCCCCACTCCACTCTCTGTGTGCCAAGGTGTCCCATTGTGGCAGGCAGCAAATGAAAGAGCCAGACAGTGTGAGGCAGTGTTATTAACTGTTACAGGCTGTGGGAGACTGGTGTGCTATATATAAACCGATAGTGCAAGTGCGTTAAATGCAAAACACAGACTCCAGGCTGCGTCGGTGTGATGAATGAGCGGGAGGAGAGTGAGTGGTGCGTACAGAGGCCTGCAGGTTGGGGACGGGAGCTGAGGTCATATCCCAGTCTGGGCTTTCACAGGAGCCAAAACTCACACACCCTCAACGGCAGCGGCTGCAGGCCCCAGCGTGAGATTTTACAAACGCACCCCATCAGAGCGCTTGCTTTCCGCTCCGTGTATCCAAGCTGTTTTTTCCGACCCGTTCCACCTCTGTAAAGGGAACAATGGTAAAGGTTTTGGCTGGGGAAAGCTCCTGAAAAGCAACAGGCGAAATGACTACAGCGGGCATATTGTCTGGAACAAATGCCCCCCTCTCACCCCCCACTACCACCACCACCCTGGCCCTTGTTCGAGTGAACCCTTAAAATGTCCTAAAAACCTCCTGGGGGGAATGACTTCAGCGGGCATATTGTCTGGAACAAATGCCCCCTACCCCTTCCTTGCTTGAGTGAACCCTTAAGTGTCTCTCTCCAAGTCCGTGTGGACTGACTTTCATCAGGCTTGACTAATAGATCCATGTTGTTTGAAATACATGACTAACTCTTGGAAAACTCTTGGTCTCTGAACTGGTCATACTTAGTAAAGACAAACCTGTAATTTGCAAGCTAGTAATTTGAAGTCTTTTAACTATATTAGCAGAAGACACTAATTGGCATTAGGTGTACCCAAATGAATGAAGGCAGAATCCTTCACCATGACCTTCAGTAAGTAGTCACAGATGGTCAGCTGGCAAAGAGGCTCATTTGTATGGGTTGCAGTGCAGAAGATATAATTTCTACTCATTAAAACCTTGATGTGCCATGAGAGGCTACACACAAACAACACATGCACACATGTGCACATGGACATTTGCTGAATGTTAAATGGTATCCATCATCCAACGGTCCATTTGCTCTCAGGACCCAGAAGGAAAACCGAAGAAGGCCAACATCCGGGACAACAGGGACGGGACCTATACTGTGTCCTACGTGCCGGACATGACCGGACGCTACACCATCACCATCAAGTACGGCGGAGACGAGATCCCATACTCGCCCTACCGCATTCACGCCCTGCCCTCTGGCGATGCCAGCAAATGTCTGGTTACAGGTCAGTAAGGGTCCACCATCTGAGATCCTTCACAACTTTCATTGTTATATAAATTTTATATAGTTTTACACCTGAATGATGTGGAAAATTAATCCTGTTTATTCTTTGCATTTGTAGTATCTATTGGAGGACATGGACTGGGTAAGTAGATGTAG
Organism: Albula goreensis; assembly: GCA_022829145.1. Lineage (NCBI taxonomy): Eukaryota > Metazoa > Chordata > Actinopteri > Albuliformes > Albulidae > Albula > Albula goreensis. The sequence continues at coordinate 7,706,153 of CM040757.1, read as the reverse complement.
AATTTACTGCTTTTATTAATGCCTGAAATGAACAGTAAACTGATCGACGTTGCCACTGGTTTATGATGGCAATACTGTCACTGCACTCTATATCTGTTGTGACGTAAATGATTATTCATAGGCGCAGGTCTTGGGCCCACCATTCAGATCGGAGAGGAGACGGTCATAACTGTGGATGCAAAGGCTGCTGGGAAGGGTAAGGTCACCTGCAAGGTGTCGACCCCCGATGGGGCTGAGCTGGACGTGGATGTAGTGGAAAACTCAGATGGAACCTTTGACATCTACTACACTGCCCCGGAGCCGGGAAAATACGTCATCACCATCCGCTTTGGAGGAGAACACATTCCCAACAGTCCCTTCCACGTAGTGGTAAGCACGACCTATCACATTGTATTATGGGCACTGAAGTCTTTTTAGTTTTTAGTTATTTAGTATAAAATGGGAAAGAATTCACAGCTGAGTGCTCATATGAACATTAACAATAAGCATTTGGTGTTGGTGGATGCATGGATAACTTCTGACTTACCTCTTCACTAGGCATGTGACACCATTCCTATAATCGAGGAGCCATGTGACAAGCTGCAGTTACACCAGCCCTACGCCCCATACCAGGGCTACCCCCCTCACTGGGTATACACCAATAGCCACCCTCTCTCTATAACCTGGAAATAAATCCTCATCTTCACTTTTCCACTAATCCAACAATCATTCCCCACCTCCACCACCGCCCACTCCCCCAGGGAGATCTCCTCTCATCATCTCCACCCAGCGCACCCCCCCCCTTCCCCCTTTCGCCCACTCCCTTCCCAAATTACTGAGCTAACCTCTCCTTTCAGACTCTCTCACAAAACTCAAAAAAATGCAGTATTGTAGCATACATAATTTGTTCAATTGTATTTAGATTTATGACTTCCTGCTGATAATTTCCTGCTGCAGACATCATGACTGAGTGATTATTAGCTGTTCCAAAATGTCTCACAAAAGAAGACAGTCTTATGACTCGGCTCATGACTTTATTAGCTTTATCATTGGATTTTATGAGCTTCAGCTAACCATGAGACTCAATGCAGTGTTGTTTTTCATAGTATCTACTTGCACCTAAATGACAGGATACACACCTATGTTAAGGGTGAAAGAGATGGAAGAGAGCATAGCTGCTTGTTTCCTCCTACTTCCCCCACTCACACATTCATTTGGAGTTCCTCCATTCCAAATATCATTCATTTCCCTCACTCGTTCATTCTTTCAGTCATTATCCCATATTTTGGCTACTCGGTTCAATGTTTTTGTGCTCCATGAAATGCTCTGTCCCTCACCTTAACCTTGCATGTAACGTTCTTACTTTTGTTTACAACTGAAGCAACACAACTTCTATACACATTATAAGACATTTTGCGCAAGACCCAATCGAACAAACAATTGAGTTAAAAGGCAAATGCAATTCAATTCAAAACAGACTTTAGCATTTTCTAGAGCCCATGCTATTCAGTTTTAGAATGAAAACAACACTTAACAAAGAACATGTTAGCTTGTCTCCAGTCCAGCAAAATTTCAACAAAACTAAAGATATAAAATCCTCATTGAAATGCCTATGCCCTTAAAAGATGCTAACTGCATGTTATTCAGTCCCAGCCATTTTATTAGCAGTTTGCTTTGTTAGCATAAAGAAGCTGTAGCTTCTTGGCGTTTTGCATAGACACTCTTATTAGAGCTTAAATACATTGAACATTGCCAATGTAAATGTTACTTAAAGTCAGAATTCAGTTTATGACTAGTGTTGTTACATTTCAGTTTTATCTTCCTTGTTGCATTTGGAAGCACTGCCACATCTGTGCCTTAAAGAGATGCCAGTACTGTTTCTGAGGGAAAGTGGTATCTCGAGTCAGTAAAAAAACAGATGGCTGGTTGGCTTTTGTCCCTGTGTCTGTGTTTAACTGTTGTGCTTTATGCCTTGTACTTCAGTAAGTGTATTTTTCGCATTCCCATTTTTGTGTGCTGAATCACTGTCCGGCATGTCGACCGTTTCTCTGGCAGTTCTTCTCTTTCTCCTGCGCATCCTGGCCTCTCTCCTGTGTTCCTCACCCAGGACCGGTGCCTCTCCCCGGCGCCTGGGGTTTTCTCATCTCTGTTCCCTCTCACTGGTTCTGACGGATGGCTCTGTTAGCCAGGTGCTAACCATGTGTTTCCCCTTCCCTTTCCCCTCAGGCCACAGAGGAACCGGTGGTCCCGATCGACAGCCATGAGCCCATGCTCCGCCCCTTCAACCTGGTCATCCCATTCACGGTGCAGAAGGGTGAGATCACAGGTGAGGCGCTGGTCAGAGGAGAGGCCCCCCCAATCCTGTGGGGTTCAGAGGAGAGGGATATCCCCCCTTGCAAGCTTCATTTCGAACTGTTAATCAGAGTTAATTAGAGTGTTCTGTCAAACAATCCCCAGCCTTTGTAGCTCTTGGCTTTCATCAGGGCCTACATTCAGAACTCATAAAAGACCCATCCCTGAAAGACGCTGACTTTCTTTATTTGTAATCCAACTTGAATTTGTGTTTATTTTATTCATTTCGTGGGAAGTGGAGTTTCTCATTTGTTCAGTTTGGGGGAGTTAGTAATGGCAGCCCTTAGTGAACATGAGGGTATACTTGCCAAGGTATTCTCATTAGATCACAGGGCTGGACACGCAAATGTATTGTACAGAGAAGCCTTTTGAAAACGCGTCTGGTGCCAGTGATTTTAACCTCGTACTCTTGTGCTTGGCAGGAGAGGTTCGGATGCCGTCAGGAAAGACCGCCCGCCCGCACATCACTGACAACAAAGACGGGACGGTGACTGTGAAATACGCCCCCAGCGAGAAGGGGTTACACGAGATGGACATCAAGTACGACGGCAACCACATACCAGGTACTGACCTTACTGTATATGGTTCCAACAACATAACATATGCCAACCCATAATTCCCCGCAGTTGAGGGTTTTAGTATTGCGCCAACCACACTTCAACTTTTTGATGTAAAGTTTATTTTTATTTCAGTATATTGAGTTTGAGAAATGAGCTTAAGGTAGTGAACTCTCATGCATTGCTAAAAATTAAAACTGTAGTCAGAGCACTGATGGAAGAAAGAGATTTTTAAGGAGACACAGGGCTTTGATTGCCATGGGCCAAAACCCCTGGTATAACCTTTCTCTCAGTCTATAGCCAAGTGCTTTACCTTATAACGCATAAAGTATAAAATGAAAAATGTATAGGACTGATGCTGTAATCTTTCTGCTAAACTCATAGCAGAAAGTATGTTCTGACATGCGTTGGATTGTGGTTTTTGTACAGGGAGTCCATTGCAGTTCTACGTGGATGCCATGAACAGTGGCCATGTGACGGCCTATGGACCAGGGCTGAGCCATGGAATGGTCAACAAGCCCGCCACGTTCACCATCGTTACCAAGGACGCCGGAGAAGGTACTCCACCATTCATTCAAATGCAGATGGCTTCCTATCACTGGATCAGATGTAGCAAAGAGAACATGCAATAATCTTACCAGAATGCACTGGTGCATCTGAATGTTCTGCATATCTCATGCATCTTTGAGGTAAACACTTTGGACTCTTTCTCCTGTACAGGTGGTCTGTCCCTGGCAGTGGAGGGTCCATCCAAGGCAGAGATCACCTGCAAAGACAACAAAGATGGCACCTGCACCGTATCTTATCTGCCCACCGCGCCTGGCGACTACAACATCATCGTCAAGTTTGACGATAAGCACATCCCGGGGAGCCCCTTCACAGCCAAAATCACAGGTACAGTACCGTAGAGTTCTGTTCTGAATTCAGCAGTCAAGAAGATCATAGATATGCACAGTACCATAGAGCTCTGCTCTGAATTCAGCTGTCGTAGAGATCACTAGTATAGCATTGTAGAGTTCTGCTCTGGATGTAAAAGTCACCAAAATCACAGCCTGCTTTGAACTCGGCTCTCACTGAGATCACAGGCACAGAGTGCCGCAGGCACTGTGATGAGTACAGCAGGAATCCATGCTTAGAGGGAGGTATCTCGAGGAACCAGGCGCTTCCTCAGCATCACATTATCAGCTCTCATTGGGATCCATGCACCTTTCATTTAATCAACCGTATTATTTAATCATATTGTTAAAGCCTTTAATAAAGTGTCACTTTGTCTTAGCAAGACCATATAATGAGTGTTGCGATATCAATAATGTCTCTACAGTCACCAAGAACAAATCCCTCTAAAAACCCTTTTGCCAAAACCTTGTCTGCATGTGGGTTTTTATGACAGTAGCCACATTGCCTATAATAAGGCTTGTCTTGTCCATCTCACCCTTGTTCCCCGTGTCATTACCTTGCTCTCTTCAGGTGACGACTCCATGAGGACGTCACAGCTGAACGTCGGCACGGCGACGGACGTCTCCCTGAAGATCACCGAGACGGATCTCAGCTCCCTGACGGCCAGCATCAGAGCACCGTCGGGCAACGAGGAGCCGTGTCTGCTGAAGAGGCTGCCCAATCGCCACATCGGTGAGCCACTCGCCAGGCCTTGACCCTTTGTGACATAGTGAATCTGGAGCAATGGGCCACTTAAGCCTTGACCAATCAAAAGTCAAAAGTGTCCTAGATCAGGGTGTGCTTATGTGATTGGAATCTATGGATGGTCACCACAATAGGCTTAGATCTTTCAGTTCAAACCATTAGGTTGGCTCCTCAGTTTTTCAATTTCAATAAAATTTTACAATTGCGATTTTTAAGATGTAGAATACTAGTTAATGGACACAAATTGTCTAGAAATTAATTTTTATCATCTTATAAGATTGCTCTAGGAAGTCAGTTCTAACCCTTGCTGATTGTAATGGGTGTTAGCCAACACCAAAGTCCTCAGTTGCGATTTCTGGTCACTTACACAGGTAAGTTCTGCCACTGTGTTCTTTATCACTGTGAAAGTGATTTTTCAGTGTTCTACTGTGTTGTTGAATGAAAGTCTATGACATCAAGTTGAATTTGTGGAGAGAAATCCTGTGCTCCACTTTGCCTTCCCTACCACAATATTTGCCTGTTTCATAGTCTTGCTCAAATATGCCTAATTTAGTACCCAGCTGTGGAGGAACTTTGTGAGTGAGATTTTGTAAACATTATTTGAGAAAACAGCCAGGAGAGACAGCAGAAACATATTTGTTGAATCTTTAATTATGTAAATCAATATTTCCTTTCTTGTTCTCACTTTAATGCAAGAGCTTGTTTTACAGGCATGCATAAACATGCCCCTTGGTGTGTTTATAGTGGTGGAATTACTTCACTGAAATATTGTAGAGAACCAGTATGATTGCATTCTGTTACAGTACCACTTGTTAATCATGATTCAATCAAACAAATTTAGTCTTTTTAGTGGTTTACTGCAAGTCAATCAGAACAGACTTCACATTACAACATAAGCTTTTTTAATAAAATGAACTCTAATGGTATATGCCGTTCAATCAAAAAAGACTACAGTACAGCATAACCATATTTGAGTATTTGAGACTTTGGAATATGTTCTTTTCATTCTGAAACTGAGCAGCCTATGCCTTTACAAGCATTTCAGTCCATTTTGATTGAATTGCATATTCTGCTAGAAAGGCTAAGGATGTTTGATTGAATCCCAGGGGAAGTCTGAAATGAAAAGTGTGTTAATATATTATTCTCCCTTTCCCTTGGCCTGGCTCTTCTGTAGGGATTTCCTTCACTCCTAAGGAGGTGGGCGAACATGTGGTGAGCGTGAAGAAGCTTGGAAAGCATGTTACCAACAGCCCCTTCAAGATAATGGTGGGCCAATCAGAGATCGGGGATGCCAGCAAGGTCAAAGTGTATGGCAAGGGCCTGATGGAGGGGCATACCTTCGAGGTAGCCGAATTCATCGTGGACACCAGGAATGCAGGTGAGGGGCGGGCTACGGGTAAACCACAACTCGTCAAGCACGATTTGTGACAAGGTTGTTCCAGGCTCGCCGTCTGTGTGCGACCGGTGACATTTGGAAGCTTAACGGACGATTTCACTTTATTACAAATTAATGGGAGCCAAATTACAAAAGAATATTGTTCAGAGTGGGGCAAACCTCATAAAATCAAAAGTCAAGCCCAATTTCATCAAAATAAAGCTTATAGCAGAGCTGAAGAGATAACGTTCAGTAGAGCAGATAATAGATCAGGAAAAAGGCAGGTGCGCTACTTTTCCTTTACCAAGGTCAGTTCATCCATATGACTACAAATATAAAAGAGATGTCAGGGTTATTAGACATAAATGTGCCCACAGAGAAATGTCGCAGCCATTAGGAAACACAACGCGCTTTCAGAAAGATGTCACAGCCGTTAAGCAGCACCATGGCTTCACTGACAGACAACAGGGACCTTTGACAACGGCACGAGTATATAGAGAGACATCAAGGTCTTAAGGTAATGAGCTGTGCACGGGGAGAGCTCAAAACATCACACACTCCAGTGCGGCGCTCATTTTTTATTTTTCTCCAGGTTACGGAGGTCTAGGATTGTCGATCGAGGGTCCGAGTAAAGTGGATATAAACTGTGAGGATGTGGAGGACGGGACGTGCAAGGTGACGTACTGCCCCACTGAGCCGGGCACCTACATCATCAACATCAAGTTTGCAGACCAGCACGTTCCAGGTGAGAACAACACCACCTGCTGGTGATGAGCAGAATTGCAATCCTCCTAATAAAGGAGGCACAAGCTCAGTAAGAGCTGATAAATATGTAGTTTGTGAAAGATTCATTAAATGCAGTACCCAAACTGTAATTGGAAAAGACACAAATATTTTAACATGGGCCAGAAGAAATAAAAGAATGGAAACATTACTTTTGGGGAATGCAAAAACTCATATTTTATGCAGGATTCTTGCCAGTTTTGTGTGCCTTTGTTTGGAACAGACCCTGGCTGCGGTATATTTTTATAGCTGTGAATTTTTCACCCACTTGAAAGCCTGTCTTATATTTTTGTTCATTTTATTGCCTTATTTTTTTGCATTTATTGAAGTGCTTCATTAAACAGTGTTAGCATATGGGCGGAGGCATTAAAAAGTTATGTGTGACCTGCACTTCGTCTTCGAACACCCCTAGATTAGAGTTGTACAGTCATAATGGGAGTTTGTTGGAGCTGTCCAGCCCCAGAGAAAGTAGCGTAGTGCTTTCCTGGATTTGTAGAACAGATGGATGGATAGAGATAAGGACTCCCTGATAGGTTGTTTTCCATCTACAGGAAGTCCATTCACAGTGAAGGTGACTGGAGAAGGAAGGATGAAGGAGAGTATCACCAGAAAGAGACAGGCACCCTCCATTGCCACCGTCGGGAGCACCTGCGACCTCAACCTCAAAATCCCAGGTGAGAATCTCAAGAAAAAGATGTGGTTGTCTCAAAAACACATTGCAGCACACAGAATACTCCCAGCCATTTCTCTTCATATCCTCCAACCTTTCACTTATTCCCACTTGTCTTTGCTTTATGCTTTTCCTGTATTCCCTTCTGATTTTTGATAAACCTACTATTATCGGTCTTTAACACTGGCTTTTGTCTATAAGGCCTAGCACAGAAACTGGCCGAAGCCCTTTTGCGACAGACATTAGCAGAGTTTTGAGAGCGAGGCAGAAACAAGGCAGTAAAAATGCATTTATTTTCCTTCACTGTCCATAAACACAGAAGAAACCCTTCCCCCTTTTGCAGGCTAAGATCATTGGTCCTCAGCTCTGATTGGTCATGGCTCAGTGGGTCTGATAGACCACAGGGGGTTACAAAATGCTGGCATCAGACCAGTGTGGGGATTAGCACAATCAGATTCACATTTCACACCTGACTCACAGCATGGGAATAGCCTCCCGTCTCTTCATGGATCCACAATTCGGCCCATCCACTTCCCTGCTATTCTAGAGCCATCTGGACCGTGTGGCAGTAAATAAGTTAATGGACAATTAGTTTCAAATTATGATATCCAATTTCAAATTAAAATTTAAAGAGCTTTGCTGGTATGACAAAATGTACATCTATATTTACAAAGAACATACTCACGTTCCTGCCACAAACAGATAACATATACATTTTTTATTTAATCTCAAATAAAAACTTATGTTTAAAAATCTAGCTTGGAAGACTACTAGTCACGTCACAGGTTTGTGGCAATAGTAGTGAGAGGCAATTTTTAAAATCAGTCTTATGTCCTGAAGGGCTTCAGTCAGAGCAGTTTAGGCCAAAACCCTTAGCTTTTTTTTTTTGCTTTACCTCTCTAAAGCCCTTCTCCATCACTTCCCTCTGTTCCTCCTCTTCTTCCCTCCCCACCTCCTCCTCCTCCTCTTCTCCCTCTCTCAGGGAACTGGTTTCAGATGGTGTCTGCCCAGGAGCGGCTGACGCGCACCTTCACGCGCAGCAGCCACACATACACACGCACGGAGCGCACGGAGATCAGCAAGACGCGCGCTGGAGAGACCAAGCGTGAGGTGCGCGTGGAGGAGAGCACGCAGGTCGGGGGGGACCCCTTCCGCGACGTCTTCGGCGGCTTCCTGGGCAGGGAGAGCCTGGGCTCCTTCAGCAGCGTGCCACCCAGACAAGAGGGTGTGTGTGTGTGTGTGTGTGTGTGTGTACAGCGCCCCCAATGGCCAGTGTGTGAATAACAACCCCTCCATTGGACCATGAGGGCCAGAGTGCAGAGGTTGTCTTAACAGCTGCATCTGGATGGCAGAAGAGAGGGTTGCAAGGCTGCTTAACTTTTATTACTGTTTTATTTGAATGTGTATTTTTCCCACAGCTTATGCTTTTGTGAATGCATGTTTCGCATGTGTGTTGGTCAGGCCACCATTGGGTTCCCAATGAGCACTCAGCTTAATGTGTTCCTGGTGTTGGAGATGCAATTTATTAATGAATTTTACATCAGGCTGTCCATGACTTTGTGTGATTCCAAAACCAAATACATATTTTTGTTCAAATCAATAGTCACCTCAGGTTATTTGGAATATGGAGAACATTAGCTAGAGTCCAATGGTTTTTAGCCTGCTTACCAGCTCACCTTATAAGTTGCTATAAGGTGACGTGGTTTTAAGCATTGGTTAGCTGCTGTCCTTCCTAACACCTGTGTGAATGATCCACTGGTGGTGTGGTATGCATCAAAATCAAACAGCTCAATCTCAGTGTTACGGAGGGCTGGATTTAAAACTATCTTCATGCTGCTTTTGATTTTTTACAGCCACATTCGTTACATTTCCATTTTTGGTGAATTGCTGAACATCTTTATTCATAACTTTTGTGCAGCCAAATGGAAATGAGCACCGCTTGCATGAAAAGGTTACTTTGTGATAACAGCTCAGGAGAGTATGAAGGAACTGGCTTGTGATGTATGAGCTACTTACTGTGCAGTATTGGATTGGACCAGTTTGATTGATGCAGTGCTGCTTTCTATGTGTTCAGGTGAGACAGGTACACAGGAAATGACCGCCCAGGTGACCAGCCCTGGGGGCAAGACGGAGGATGCAGAGATCATCGAGGGCGATGACAGCACCTACAGCGTACGCTTTGTGCCCCAGGAGATGGGACCCCACACTGTCAACGTCAAGTACAGGGGCCAACACGTACCAGGGAGCCCCTTCCAGTTCACTGTTGGGCCCCTGGGAGAGGGTGGGGCCCACAAGGTCCGGGCCGGAGGCACTGGGCTGGATCGGGGTGTAGCAGGAGTTCCAGGTGCGTTTTGGTTACAATCGCCCTCTAGTGCTGATTCAATACTGAAGTGTACCACCAGGGGGCAGTGTGAGATCAATTTGTATCTTTCTCTTGCAGCGGAGTTCAGCATCTGGACTCGGGAGGCCGGCGCAGGGGGCCTGTCCATCGCCGTGGAGGGGCCCAGCAAGGCAGAGATCTCCTTCGAGGACAGGAAGGACGGGTCATGTGGGGTCACCTACATTGTCCAGGAGCCCGGTAAGAGCTAGTTTCGGCAGAGCCATCACCAGTAATACACTGCTAACTGTCATTGGACAGAACACTGACAAATCAATTTTCTGTTTTTTTCTAGGTGATTATGAAGTGTCAATCAAGTTCAATGACGAGCACATTCCTGACAGCCCCTTCATTGTTCCCATTGCCTCGTTGTCAGACGATGCCCGACGACTCACGGTTACCAGCCTCCAGGTGCGCGCAATGAAACTTGCCTCCACTTCCTGCTTCACTTCCTGCTTCTTTAATCCTCCTACCAAAATCACAACACGCATTCAAATCAGTCTTTTCCTGATCATTTTAAATAAAACCATTTTCTATTAACAGGCAGATTAAGGGTTTGACATTATATGGGTAACTAAATTGTTCTGATGTGACCCATTTGAGAAAGGATGCTATAAGTGGGTAGATCGCTTCTGAGGAAAGGACCTTTTTGAAATGCTGACTAGTGGGACTCAGGGGGCCTGTGTGGATATCATGTGCATATGTTCACCCTGTATAAAACTAGTCTGGGACCGGAGGGAACTGTGTGTGTGTGTGTGTGTGTGTGTGTGTGTGTGTGTGTGTGTGTGTGTGTGTGTGTGTGTGTGTGTGTGTGTGTGTGTGTGTGTGTGTGTGACGCTGGCCACAGCTGAGTGGAATTTCTCACCCCCAAGTCCCCTCCCTCCCACACACACACACACACACACATTTATGAGCACACACCCCACGAGTCTGTCGGGTGGCATCATCTCCGAACTGAGAGGAAACATGAGCCGTGCAAAAAATACGCCCCCCTCCTTCTTCTTCAGGCCCTGTATCTCTCCCCACTATCTCTCCCTTTCTTTCTCTGATGTTCAATCTTGTTCTGACCCCATGGTTGTCTGTTGTTTCTGACCGTGCTCATTTCTTCCCTTCCTTTGGGCCTTTCTTCCTCTTTCATCACTCTTTCAAAGTTAATGCCTCGTCTCTTGCTGTGAGCTCAATTTCGACCACCTCTCCACTCTCACTGTGTACTCCTAGCCTCATCGTCTGGTGGCGAAACCCTCTCTTCACCTCTTTCATTATCTGCCTCTCTCTCCTCCCCCCATCTCTTCGGCTTTAGGAAAAGGTTCTGAAGGTGAACCAGGAGGCCTCCTTCGCGGTGCAACTGAACGGGGCTCGGGGTGTTATCGATGCTAAAGTGCACACGCCCTCCGGGGCAGTTGAGGAGTGCTACGTCACGGAGCTGGACAGCGGTAAGCTACACCAAACCCAGCAATGATAAAAACTCTGCCATGTTTTTTCCTCCAACCAAATCATTTTCTTTACTCTGATGAAGGAGGTTAGATTGACTTGTCAAGCGTCTGTCAGGTGTCAATTTAGCTTAATTAAGTTTAATTTTGAAATCAATGCAATATGCTAACAATACTATAAACAATATAAAAACACAATAAAATGGAGTGTAAACTATTATTCATGACCCCAAACATTTTTCTTCAATGAATCTCAGAGTAACTAATCCACTATCAATCTAGGACACTGGATTGGTTGATGCATCAGATTGTGGCAAAATTATTTGCCACTGACATTATGAATCTCCTAAACACTCAGCACTTTGCAGCCTCTGACCCCTCATACTCCCTATCATGAATCACATGGTTGAGTGTAGCAAATAAGTGAATCTAAATCTGAATTTGAATCCTTCTTGTACACAGATAAGCATGCGATTCGCTTCATCCCTCGGGAGAATGGCGTTCATTCCATCGACGTCAAGTTCAACGGGTCCCATATCCCGGGCAGCCCCTTCAAAATCCGAGTCGGGGAGCCAGGGCAGGCTGGTGACCCGGGCATGGTATCCGCCTTTGGGCCTGGCCTGGAGGGAGGCACCACAGGTACAATACCTTCCTGCAACACTCTAGCGCCCTCTAGCCGCTGGAGGTTACCATCTATTGTATATCAGACTCACAAACACAAGACCAAGCATTCTGAATACCCGTGATCCCTTTCACCCCTTATAGGCGTGGCTTCAGAGTTCATCGTGAACACCTGCAATGCGGGCTCAGGGGCGCTGTCCGTCACCATTGACGGGCCCTCCAAGGTGAAGATGGACTGCAATGAATGTCCCGAGGGGTACAAGGTCACATACACACCTATGGCGCCTGGCAACTATCTCATCACTATCAAATATGGCGGACCGCAGCACATCGTGGGAAGCCCCTTCAAAGCCAAAGTTACAGGTGAGAGTAGCTTTGGAACATACATCTTCATGGATATTTACTGAAACATTTAGATCTAGTAGCTAGTTTAAGGGTACAACAGCATTAGCCTGGGTGGGCGCTGAATCAATATCCTTGTAGTTACAGGGCCAGCCAATTTCTTATGCTAAGTTGCTGAGGAGATGAGTGTAAAATGTTTTCTGTGATGAGACTGAGGTTTTACTGTGCAAAGTGGAGAAGGGTTTGCTCTGCACAGGCGAAGTACAGAAACATAACAAATGGAACTTCCTCAGTGCATCATTCAGACTACGATACACGTGATGATGATGATGATGATGATGATGATGATGATGGGTCTTGACCCCTGCCCACTCACAAAGGAACAACCCCCACGTTTAACAGGCACCTTGGTGATAGTGCTTGTGTGGAGTGTGCGGGGGTGTTGTGTCGTGAGGGAGAGAGAGCATTGGTTGTTATGTAACCCTCTTCGTCTCACCTGACAGGTGCGCGTCTCTCCGGGGGACACAGCCTGCACGAGACCTCGTCGGTTCATGTGGAAACCGTCACCAAGACGTCCACAATGGGCGGGGCTTATGGCTCCATGCCCAAATTCTCATCAGATGCCAGCAAGGTAATCTCCAGAGGCGCCGGCCTCTCCAAAGCCTTCATTGGACAGAAGAACACCTTCACAGTAGACTGCAGTAAAGCAGGTAAGAAAAGGAACGTACGCACCACCTCAAACAAACAAAGGTTCTATCTGTCACCCTTAAGAGTTCTTCATTTGTCCCCCAGGGGGGACCCTTAAAGGTTCTTAATGGATGCTGACATTTTTAAAGTGATTTATGCAACCCTCTGCATAAGGTTTTACATCTAACCCTGTGGAGATACCTGTGATCCTTTGAGGGTTCTCCCGGGGGGACTAATGAAGAACCCTCAACGATGCTTCTTTCAAAGCGCATAGACATGCATGAAAAGTAGTTGAGTAGGTCCTGTCCAGTCGTTATATATGGAGAAAGGTTTGTGTTAAATTAAATGCGCTAAACTTTCACTCAATTATTCATCTGTCTTTATCAATCTTAGGCTATTGGATAAGTTATATTTCATAGAGATGTGAAGGATGTGAAGCACTACCCTTTCCCCAGGAATTATTTATTTTTAGGTCATATTTCAGTCTGCATGCTGTTCGAAGGATGCTTACATGGGACGTTTAAATCACTGTAAACCCAAAAAAAAGCGATCGTTACAGTGTAACTGTGGAGACGCAGTTTGATAACTGCCCGCTCCTCTTCTTTCAGGCACAAACATGCTGATGGTGGGTGTCCATGGACCCAAGACCCCGTGTGAGGAGGTTTACGTCAAACACTTGGGCAACAGAATGTACGACATCACATACACAGTGAAGGAGAAGGGCGACTACATCCTCATCGTCAAGTGGGGCGACGAAAACGTGCCAGGAAGCCCCTTCCACGTTACCGTACCCTAAATATCACCCCCACCCCCGGTCCTGCCCCTCCTTCATGATGCACTGCACCCCCTTTATGGACCTATCGCCCAGGGGCGCACTAAGAATCATAGACTTTTTTTTGATCTCTCTTGGAAAAAGAGGAAAATTATATTTTTAAAGCATTGTGCCAAATCTTTGTATTAACCTTAGAGCATGCTCATAGAAACAGAACAGCAGAGTTCCATATCAGTCAAGCTCAATGTACCCCACAGTCTCAATGTAAGGTCAGCCCTGCTTGCTGATTCTTTTCTTTTGCGCTGATACTTTTTTATACATATTTTGGAACACACGTTACAATGAGGAAACAAAATAGATCTTTTCGGCTCATGTAGGTAAAATCTAGCCCATTTCACTTATCAGTTGTGGGTTCTCCCACACTGCTGCCTGAAGTAAGGAAATGCATAAAGTGCCATTTTTATATTTTCAGATGTCACATACACACACACACACTCACATATGTAGGCTAATCGGAAAGCAACAATTAATATCACTTATGAACTCTGTCACAGTCAAAAAAAGATTTGGAAATTATTTATTTAGTTTTTTAATGACATTTTTATGACAGGAAATTGTCTTATTTTTGTTTGAAAATAAATCAAGCTCAGTGAAACAATCTAGAAGATCAAATGCTGAACATTCTGACAGGCTTCCTGTGTGATGCTGTTAACCCAGGATTGCAGAATGTGATTGGTCAAGGGACACGTATCAAAGTGGAAACACAGCAATTGTTTCTGATGTGAATGTTAAAACAGACTTTAAAAGTTAAAAAAGCAGTACTGAGTGACATTTTATAGTGTTTTTGTATGTATTAAAAATGAAAAAATGTAATTGTTTGATACATTAATATTCTGTTTGGTAAGAATTTGCAGACATAATAAAGTTTTAACTGCTAACTTGCCATAAAACAACACACCAGACTGAATTTTTATTTGAAGAAAAAAGCTTAGACATAAATCATTGTACGCTTACAGAAAAGTTTTGACCCTGATATGTAACGCAATTTCACAGAATTAAATTAGAAATATTTTTCCATGATTAATCAGCAAGTGTAAAAATTGCACCACAAAGCAGAAATGGAGCTTCCAAGCTGTGAAATTACAGACTGCATATAACTGTCAAAAATAATATGAAAACATATAAATTCTACTGTTGAAATCATTCACTTCCATTCATGAGCCTCATACTCCAGTATATATCACTGAAATACTGGTGTTTGTACGAAGATATACTTATAATATTGGCGAAAGGGCTATGTGTATTTGATCCTTCCACAAGGTACCTAAATTTCTGGTGCCTGTTTCTTGCGTATCTACTATCTGCAGGTGATTTCAAGCAACCATTTCAAGCAGAAAAATCCACAATTTGAAGGGGTCCGATTTTTGACACTTTTTCCAGGTCCGCGGCTTACGTTTTTTTCGTTTTGGGCATAACTTTCTCCTCGCGTTTTTGGCCATTTAATGCATTTCTGGTGCCTGTTTCTTCCATATCTACTATCTGCAGGTGGTGTGCAACCATTTGAAGCTGAAAAATGGTGAATCTGTGACGGTCCGATTTTTGACACTTTTTCCAGGTCCGCGGCTTACGTTTTTTTTTGGTTTTGGGCATAACTTTCTCCTCGCGTTTTGGCCATTTAATGCATTTCTGGTGCCTGTTTCTTCCATATCTACTATCTGCAGGTGATGTGCAACCATTTCAAGCAGAAAAATGCTGAATTTGTGAGGGTCCGATTTTTGACACTTTTTCCAGGTCCGCGGGTTACGTTTTTTTTGGTTTTGGGCACAACATTTTCCTCGCGTTCTTGGCCATTTAATGCATTTCTGGTTCCTGTTTCTTCCATATCTACTATCTGCAGGTGGTGTGCAACCATTTGAAGTAGAAAAATGGTGAATCTGTGACGGTCCGATTTTTGACACTTTTTCCAGGTCCGCGGCTTACGTTTTTTTCGGTTTTGGGAACAACATTCTCCTCGCGTTTTTGGCCATTTAATGCATTTCTGGTGCCTGTTTCTTCCATATCTACTATCTGCAGGTGAAGTGCAACCATTTGAAGCAGAAAAATGGTGAATCTGTGACGGTCCGATTTTTGACACTTTTTCCAGGTCCGCGGCGTACGTTTTTTCGGTTTTGGGCACAACTTTCTCCTCGCGTTTTTGGCCATTTAATGCATTTCTGGTGCCTGTTTCTTCCATATCTACTATCTGCAGGTGATGTGCAACCATTTCAAGCAGAAAAATCCACAATTTGAAGGGGTCCGATTTTTGACACTTTTTCCAGGTCCGCGGCTTACGTTTTTTTTGGTTTTGGGCACAACTTTCTCCTCGCATTTTTGGCCATTTAATGCATTTCTGGTGCCTGTTTCTTCCATATCTACTATCTGCAGGTGAAGTGCAACCATTTCAAGCAGAAAAATGATAAATTTGTGAGGGTCCGATTTTTGACACTTTTTCCAGGTCCGCGGCTTACGTTTTTTTTGGTTTTGGGCAAAACTTTCTCCTCACGTTATTGGCCATTTAATGCATTTCTGGTGCCTGTTTCTTCCATATCTACTATCTGCAGGTGATGTGCAACCATTTCAAGCAGAAAAATGCTGAATCTGTGACGGTCCGATTTTTGACACTTTTTCCAGGTCCGCGGCTTACGTTTTTTTTGGTTTTGGGCACAACATTTTCCTCGCGTTTTTGGCCATTTAATGCATTTCTGGTTCCTGTTTCTTCCATATCTACTATCTGCAGGTGATGTGCAACCATTTGAAGCAGAAAAATGGTGAATCTGTGACAGTCCGATTTTTGACACTTTTTCCAGGTCCGCGGCTTACGTTTTTTTTGGTTTTGGGCATAACTTTCTCCTCGCGTTTTTGGCCATTTAATGCATTTCTGGTGCCTGTTTCTTCCATATCTACTATCTGCAGGTGATGTGCAACCATTTCAAGCAGAAAAATGCTGAATTTGTGACGGTTCGATTTCTGACACTTTTCTCCTTCTAACTTTCTCCTCGCGTTTTTGGTCATTTAATGCATTTCTGGTGCCTGTTTCTTCCATATCTACTATCTGCAGGTGGTGTGCAACCATTTCAAGCAGAAAAATCCACAATTTGAAGGGGTACGATTTTTGACACTTTTTCCAGGTCCGCGGTTTACGTTTTTTTTGGTTTTGGGCATAACTTTCTCCTGGCGTTTTTGGCCATTTAATGCATTTCTGGTGCCTGTTTCTTCCATATCTACTATCTGCAGGTGAAGTGCAACCATTTCAAGCAGAAAAATGCTGAATTTGTGAGGGTCCGATTTTTGATACTTTTTCCAGGTCCGCGGGTTACGTTTTTTTGGTTTTGGGCACAACATTTTCCTCGCGTTCTTGGCCATTTAATGCATTTCTGGTTCCTGTTTCTTCCATATCTACTATCTGCAGGTGGTGTGCAACCGTTTGAAGCTGAAAAATGGTGAATCTGTGACAGTCCGATTTTTGACACTTTTTCCAGGTCCGCGGCTTACGTTTTTTCGGTTTTGGGCACAACTTTCTCCTCGCGTTTTTGGCCATTTAATGCATTTCTGGTGCCTGTTTCTTCCATATCTACTATCTGCAGGTGATGTGCAACCATTTGAAGCAGAAAAATGGTGAATCTGTGCGGTCCGATTTTTGACACTTTTTCAGGTCCGCGGCTTACGTTTTTTTCGGTTTTGGGCACAACTTTCTCCTCGCGTTTTTGCCATTTAATGCATTTCTGGTGCCTGTTTCTTCCATATCTACTATCTGCAGGTGATGTGCAACCATTTCAAGCAGAAAAATCCACAATTTGAAGGGGTCCGATTTTTGACACTTTTTCCAGGTCCGCGGCTTACGTTTTTTTCGGTTTTGGGCACAACTTTCTCCTCGCGTTTTGGCCATTTAATGCATTTCTGGTGCCTGTTTCTTCCATATCTACTATCTGCAGGTGATGTGCAACCATTTCAAGCAGAAGAATGCTGAATCTGTGACGGTTCGATTTTTGACACTTTTTCCAGGTCCGCGGCTTACGTTTTTTTTGGTTTTGGGCACAACTTTCTCCTCGCGTTATTGGCCATTTAATGCATTTCTGGTGCCTGTTTCTTCCATATCTACTATCTGCAGGTGATGTGCAACCATTTCAAGCAGAAAAATCCACAATTTGAAGGGGTCCGATTTTTGACACTTTTTCCAGGTCCGCGGCTTTCGTTTTTTTCGGTTTTGGGCATAACTTTTCCTCGCTCGCGTTTTGGCCATTTAATGCATTTCTGGTGCCTGTTTCTTCCATATCTACTATCTGCAGGTGATGTGCAACCATTTCAAGCAGAAAAAAAAATGGTGAATTGTGACACTTTTTCCAGGTCCGATTTTTGACACTTTTTCCAGGTCCATTTAATGCATTTCTGCTTTTCTTCGTTTTTTTTGGTTTTGGGCACAACTTTCTCCTCGCGTTTTTGGCCATTTAATGCATTTCTGGTGCCTGTTTCTTCCATATCTACTATCTGCAGGTGATGTGCAACCATTTGAAGCAGAAAAATCCACAATTTGAAGGGGTCCGATTTTTGACACTTTTTCCAGGTCCGCGGCTTACGTTTTTTTTGGTTTTGGGCACAACATTTTCTCCTCGCGTTTTTGGCCATTTAATGCATTTCTGGTGCCTGTTTCTTCCATATCTACTATCTGCAGGTGAAGTGAACCATTTGAAGCAGAAAAATGCTGAATTGTGACGGGTCCGATTTTTGACACTTTTTCCAGGTCCGCGGCTTACGTTTTTTTTTGGTTTTGGGCACAACTTTCTCCTCGCGTTTTTGGCCATTTAATGCATTTCTGGTGCCTGTTTCTTCCATATCTACTATCTGCAGGTGATGTGCAACCATTTCAAGCAGAAAAATGCTGAATTTGTGACGGTCCGATTTTGACACTTTTTCCAGGTCCGCGGTTTACGTTTTTTTCGGTTTTGGGCACAACTTTCTCCTCGCGTTTTTGGCCATTTAATGCATTTCTGGTGCCTGTTTCTTCCATATCTACTATCTGCAGGTGATGTGCAACCATTTCAAGCAGAAAAATCCACAATTTGAGGGGTCCGATTTTTGACACTTTTTCCAGGTCCGCGTTTACGTTTTTTTCTTTTGGGCACAACTTTCTCCTCGCGTTTTGGCCATTTAATGCATTTCTGGTGCCTGTTTCTTCCATATCTACTATCTGCAGGTGATGTGCAACCATTTCAAGCAGAAAAATGCTGAATTTGTGAAGGGGTCCGATTTTTGACACTTTTTCCAGGTCCGCGGCTTACGTTTTTTTCGGTTTTGGGCACAACTTTCTCCTCGCGTTTTTGGCCATTTAATGCATTTCTGGTGCCTGTTTCTTCCATATCTACTATCTGCAGGTGATGTGCAACCATTTCAAGCAGAAAATGCTGAATCTGTGACGGTCCGATTTTTGACACTTTTTCCAGGTCCGCGGCTTACGTTTTTTTTGGTTTTGGGCACAACTTTCTCCTCGCGTTTTTGGCCATTTAATGCATTTCTGGTGCCTGTTTCTTCCATATCTACTATCTGCAGGTGATGTGCAACCATTTGAAGCAGAAAAATGCTGAATTTGAAGGGGTCCGATTTTTGACACTTTTTCCAGGTCCGCGGTTACGTTTTTTTCGGTTTTGGGCACAACTTTCTCCTCGCGTTTTTGGCCATTTAATGCATTTCTGGTGCCTGTTTCTTCCATATCTACTATCTGCAGGTGAAGTGCAACCATTTGAAGCAGAAAAATGCTGAATTTGTGAGGTCCGATTTTTGACACTTTTTCCAGGTCCGCGCACAACTTACGTTTTTTTGTTTCTTTTGGGCACAACTTTCTCCTCGCGTTTTGGCCATTTAATGCATTTCTGGTGCCTGTTTCTTCCATATCTACTATCTGCAGGTGATGTGCAACCATTTCAAGCAGAAAAATGCTGAATTTGTGAGGGTCCGATTTTTGACACTTTTTCCAGGTCCGCGGTTTACGTTTTTTTCGGTTTTGGGCACAACTTTCTCCTCGCGTTTTTGGCCATTTAATGCATTTCTGGTGCCTGTTTCTTCCATATCTACTATCTGCAGGTGAAGTGCAACCATTTCAAGCAGAAAAATGCTGAATTTGTGAGGGTCCGATTTTTGACACTTTTTCCAGGTCCGCGGCTTACGTTTTTTTTGGTTTTGGGCATAACTTTCTCCTCGCGTTTTTGGCCATTTAATGCATTTCTGGTGCCTGTTTCTTCCATATCTACTATCTGCAGGTGATGTGCAACCATTTCAAGCAGAAAAATGCTGAATTTGTGACGGGTCCGATTTTTGACACTTTTTCCAGGTCCGCGGCTTACGTTTTTTTTGTTTTTTGGGCACAACTTTCTCCTCGCGTTTTTGGCCATTTAATGCATTTCTGGTGCCTGTTTCTTCCATATCTACTATCTGCAGGTGAAGTGCAACCATTTCAAGCAGAAAAATGCTGAATTTGTGAGGGTCCGATTTTTGACACTTTTTCCAGGTCCGCGGGTTACGTTTTTTTGGTTTTGGGCACAACTTTCTCCTCGCGTTATTGGCCATTTAATGCATTTCTGGTGCCTGTTTCTTCCATATCTACTATCTGCAGGTGATGTGCAACCATTTGAAGCAGAAAAATGGTGAATTTGTGAGGGTCCGATTTTTGACACTTTTTCCAGGTCCGCGGCTTACGTTTTTTTTGGTTTTGGGCACAACTTTCTCCTCGCGTTTTTGGCCATTTAAT